>OW386562.1:19028943-20228943 GCA_936435175.1 Glyphotaelius pellucidus | reverse complement strand
CAAGTACCTGGCTATTCAGACTTAGTCACCAAACACAGCTAAAGCCATTTCAAGCAACTTTTCAATTCTGAATGGTTGTCTTACACCAAGGCGATACTGAAAGTATCTTCCACTCTGGAACGTGCCACAAATATACCTTATATTATTTTATAAGTCAGGTACGCCTCATACGTCATAACTTATGTCTGGTAATGTTGTAGGTAGCTTGAAAACAAGCTTATGGGTCTGAGTGGTTAAATGATTAAGATGCCGCAAATCTCCCTAGATAATTTTTAATCCTTCTTGAACATTTTTACAAATGGTTCTTTCACAGTATTGGAATTGCACCGACGAAGTTTGTGCTTAAAAATTATACACAAAATTTCAGTAAACTTTATTTTCCACTTTGATTGATTCACATTTCAAATCATAGATGGCTCCATGCATCAAGTATTTAGTCCATTTTCACTAATAATAAAAAATAAAGTCGCCTATAGTAATAGTAATAATTAAGCTCGCAACAATAATTAATCTAACATTAAAATTATTTAAACAGACATTTTCAATGCGATACGACTAATTTTCATAAAAATTATTTTAGTTATAAAAAAAAAAACATTTTTGAATTTGTCTTCTGATATATTTACAAGTATAATTTTTCTAAATCTCAGTCTATGAGGGCCAAAATTTGTATGGCCGATTTAAAATTTTTACACCCGACAGCCAAGTACAATAATAATAATTTCTATAAACGCTTATAATAAAATAACTAAAAATCATGTTAAATTTTTAGGAACACATTAATATTTATTTTAAATATTATTAAATTTAAGAAAATTATATAAATAAGCATACCATGCTTTCACATTTAAGTTTGTTTGGACTTTACTAGATAGATTTTATTGTGTTTAAAAGAAATTTCTCCTTGTTTTTAAGTATGTGATGAAAAAAAAAAGAATTGTTGTGACTTATTTTAGAGGTATTACGCCATGTTGCGCCACCTCCTTCTTTGGCCAACGTTTCGTAACGAGCGTGTAAACTCGGCCACCCTGGCAAATCGGCAATTATTGTCAAGCATTTAATTGAAACGGCCGCTACTTTGGATTTGTTCTTGAAGTCCTGGGTGCGCCCCACGGTTGAATTTGGCAGCCACCTCTGTTCTGGAGCCCCAAAATAAGTTAAAAAAAAAAACCCCTCAATTCTGTGCAGAAACCGGCGGTCCGTTTGACAGATTCTCCTGTCTTAGCAAACAGATTGCAATCCTTGAAGCACAGATGCCTGGTGGGCATGCTGTCTGTTCTACCGGTATTTCAATGGAAGATGCTCAGAAGACCTAAAACGTAAAGTGCGCCTAATTAAGGAGGCAATTGAAATTCGCAAAAATCCCATTTATATTTTTATTTAGAGACGACAGGGCTTAGCTCAATAGTTTGTGGTATCCGGTAAATGATGGCTACACCAATTGAGGAAAACCAGTAATATACCGTAATACAAGCTTGTTGAGGATTGGAATTGGTAACACGGTATTACATCTACATACATAAGCACACACTTCACCACAATCTTCAATAACACATCTGCCCTGATGATGGACACTGCAATGCTATCCGAAACATTGGCTAAAGAAGGAAGTAGCGCAACACGGCATAATACCCAAAAATAAATCACGTTAATACTTTTGGTTGTAAAAATCTCATATCATAACAAAAAAAAAAGTAGATTTGAAATGATAAAAGAGTTCAACAAGAAAATTCAACGACTAGCGTCCAACAGATAGGTTTCCAACGTGACCGCTTTGCTATCACTGCCGACCGATAAAACATTTAATTCGCAATCCAAACATCAATTAACAAAATAGACAAATAACAAAAACAGGCTTTTCATCAAAAAGTTTGATACATAAAAATACACATTATAAACATGCAGAAAAAAACTTGAAATTTTTTTACAAGTGTATTTTTTCTTTTTGAAAAATTGAATAAGATGATAAAAACATATCGTTTATTATAACTAGACTGCGAGCAGGTGGCCGGAGGAGCACGCCTTTCATGCGCAGAAAGGGAGTGATTTATTGGTAGTTCGCTAGCATTCATTGGTGGCTTGCCACGCTGCTTTCGCTAAGCCCCACGCTTCAATCGGGACAAAGCTACGGAACAATGTTTTGTTTATGAACTATACATGGTGTACATAATTATATATACAGTAGAATCCGGATATAACGACCCTTAAGGGGCTGGCAATACCTTGTCGTACTAACCGGAAGACGCACAAAACGGCCAGATGATTTAAGCTTGTTTTTACACGAGACAAGTCGAACTCCTTTATGAGGGTTACATTTGAAACGGTGTAATACATATAGCACTTTTTTCTTCAATTGAAAAACATTTTCGCTTCACGGAACTCAATGTGTCAAGCTTTTAACCTAGTCACAACAGATGATAAACACTGACTGTGTTTTACGCGTATAAGGATAGGTGTTAGCGCGCGGGAGGAGCCGGGCGCAAGTAGGCGAGACACGAGGCGGCGAGGTATCATTAAAATAGGTCGCTTTAGTACCTAACTATGAAACCTAACTTGAGTTTACAATGTTGTCAATAAAAACGGTAAGCCGTTGTAAGCGAAGTCGTTATATCCGAATTCTATGTATATGATAAAGACTGGGCAAAACTTATTCAAGGGTTCAGTCAAATAAAACAATATATTGCTATATTACAGACGGACAACATTGCGTGTGTGGTCAGATAAGTCACTGTAAATACTGAAGTTAATATTAAAAAAAAAAAAAATGAAGATAGTCCTCCTCTTCTTCAGAAAAGTTTACAAATCGGTGGAGAATTTTGATCATCAAATCTAATTCAGTTCTACATACCAATTTCAATACAAATTGTGAAATGAAATATTACAAGATATTGTATGAATGTTGGGTGAAGATTTATTCCCGGTCATTTTGCAGAAATTCAAATGTAACGTTGTCATCAAGTGGCCATTCAGCGTAATTTTGTTTTTTTAAATTTGAAAGATTCCCGTTAAGCGCCGATTCCAGGCGCGTTTCAGCTTTCTATTAAATTGTAACAAGCCGACAAGCTTAACAACATGATAGTTGTCCTCTTCTGCTGATCACAATTTGATTAAAAGCTAAAACTGACTCAGCATTTATAAACGCTAGAAATATTTCGATTCTCGTGCCTTCAAGAATTTAAAATCGAGCGTCTAATTTGCACGAGTCAAGTAAGCAAAAAAAGTGGTTTTTATTTATTTTTTGCATAATTTTATATGAATGAAAAAAAGTTAGAACATAGAAACCCTCAAAAATAGTCTTAGCCATAAAAGGGTATTTTTTAAAAATTGTTTCTTATATTGCTTCATAGTTAAGTCATGCAAAAACATTTTTTTAGTGGTTTACGCTTATATTTTTTGTTATGTAAATAATAATTTTATTGTAATTCCATTACATAGAAAAGCTAGTAAAAGTTGCAATTTATCTGTAGCATATTTTTTGATGTTCATAATGTAAACTGGTTCGTCTTAAAGATTAATCTAAATAGTAATTCACGTATCGCTTCATCTTAACAGGAACTTTTCAATTGTCAAAAAAACAAAATGGCGCTAAATCTCAATTTGAGAGGTGAGTGTGAGTACTGCTGCCTCGGGACAGTTTATTAGATAACAGTGAGGTTTGTTTAGGTCTTGGTGATGTATGCTTTTGCCCATCACCCATAGGTTTGAGACCTTTTGACCTCTCCAGCCAGACTCTCTTGACCAATCGCCTTGCATCGCAGTGGAAGGGATGGATTCATATGATTCATGGATTTCCAGAATCCTACCCACCCCTTATACCTCTTTCTTTCCCAGAACTTCCTCTCCTTCCTTTCCCTAAAAAGACCCTTCACACAGCCACCTGCAAGATGACGATAGGCCCCGTGGAGATAATGTAAAACAAAAAATTTATGTGCAGTTTACACACGGTAGAAGTAGTTCACACCTTCAGAAAACTAAAGTAGACAAGAGTGGGGAGACTACGAAGCACCGCACAAATAGGAGACCAATTATTCTATCTCCTTCTCTCGCAGGCTAAATCCTAAAGATGTATGTGTTTGTCTCTTTTTAGTGTCGCTTTTTTGTTTCATTGAGTTTCAAATCACGACAGCGCTAAAGAAGTTTTCACTTCAAAAATTTGATGACTTTGGATGACTTGAATATCTGCAAAACAACTGGGCCTTAGCGATGATGAATATTTTCAGACTGGATTGAAGACGTTGTAATATGCAATGAAACAATTTAAAATTATATTGAAATGGGTTGATTTTCACTACCCTATTTTTCGTGTACATAATATAATATGTACTAAATATTCACATATATCTTTACACACACACACATGCACGATATAAACATATACAGTCACCGAGCAACATTTTTTTCTCAAAATGACCATTTAATTTTAATTTACCGTTAAGTCTTTATTTTACAATTACTATTTACATTAGGAGGTAGTCATTCTTTCAGAGAAAAAAAAATTAAAAAATATTTCCGATATAGAATTGAAACATACAACAATTCACAAAGTTTGGTACCTAATCAGGGGTAAAAATTGTTAATACAATATTAGGTAGGAACTTAAATTCTAATACAAGTCACACCAACGTCTTTTTGAGTCTGCAATCATTTTATAACTACAAATTATTTGTTTCACAGCAAAATTCACAAAATTGCAGGGGGCCCCCGCAGATCTTCTGCAAAAATATACAATAGACAAAAATATTTCAATATATTAGTTTGCTATTCACTTTTTGTCCGTCCGTTAAGTTCAGAATGCCGGAAATTAATCCAGAATTTAGTTAATCGATCAATCGCAGGATTAATCGAAAATGCTTCTTAACCGCTAGGAAACATGTCCGTCCCATTCTATGAGGTATTGAAGATTGCCGTTGTCCGTTTGCCGCTTGCCGATGAGCGTAAACCGTTCCCCGGCGCCGATCCGATTCGCCGCTCCGAAATAACTATGAACAGAAGTCTTTAAGTCTTGCATGGAATCCGAATCGTTCCCCGAAGTCTGTCCGTTCTTAAACGGGCTCATCTTTTGCGGGGACAGGTTCAAAGTTCGCACGCCACTCGACACGACACCGTTGGCGTTATTATTTATGGACGTGTTTAAAGATGCGGTGGCGGGCGGCGGCGGGTGGACGGTGGAAGACGTGGAACCTCTCCTTCCGTCAGAGTAGTTCTTCTCTTGGCGTTGACGCAGGCAGCGAACGTTTTGGGTGGTGTATTCCACGCACGCGTTGGTCTGGGGACTATCGGAGGGAGTCGGTTTGATGTCTTCGAAGCCGGTTGAAGAGCGGAGGGATTTTTGGCGCTCGGAGACCGGGCCTTCTTTGGGAGCCGGAATAACCTGGAAGAAGATTCACATTTAGAGAATTCACTGTACTGTAGATCACATTTACATTGATTTTAAAACCATTTATCTACAGTATTGAACACCAGTACCTAGATCTGTAGCCCGCAAGCATTTTCGTACAGCTCACTAGGCTAAATAAAATTTGCCTTAAACAATATTCAACAGTTTCTACTCTGTTTTGCAAAAGGTTTTGTGGAAATATAGTCTTTCTTCAAAATTTTTAATAAGCCGCTCAAATTAATAAGAAGCTTTTTTTACATTGTATTCTTAAAATGACAGAATTTTAGCGGTTCAACCTTAACCCCTGGTTTGCCGATTGCGTGCCCAGGACGCGCCATAAAAAAAAAAAAAAATTTTGAGATGCGATTTTAAACCTTATGTATAAAGAAAATGTATGAAGGACAAGGTCAGAATCGCTTGGGGCATTCTTGTTCTTGACGTAACAGATATAAGGAACACACCTAGCCTCTCAAATAATCATCTTTGCACATATCTATGACTTTGCCGCGATTTGAGCTGTCAAACTTTGAGCGTCGCATGTCATGAAAAGATCGATAAAACTATCAATTTGTCAAATAAACGCAAGTAATATTATTTGTAAGCATAGTTTATTGTTCAGGGAACGTGTTTCGGTAAATATTATATACGATAGCATAAAATAAATCCGCAAAATATTACGTCAAAGTCAAAACATCGCGAAATTTTCGAGTTTCTTCCCTGGCATTTAAGAGGTTAAAAGCGAAAACTTTAAATGCGTTTTTCTCAAAAATCAGCCTTGCATTCTTTTCTGACCTCCGCATTTCTCACACAATCACACAACGTTTTATCAAACATACGCCGCCTCAGGGATATCGTTTCTACAGCACTCAGTCTACTTTCATTCTTTCTCTGCCAGTTCCGCTTCACTGCTAGTCAGTTTAGGTAGCCCCTAGTCAGACAAAAAAATGAACTAACTAACTAATTGTATGGGATATTCCTCTTTGTGAAAATACTCCTCAATTGAATGTTATTGCGGACTAATTTGATTCGTAAAAGGTTGAAAAAAAACAACAGTGTGTATATTACCTGTCCTGCTTTTCTGGGTTTACGATTCTTTTTTCTCTTAATTTCTCCATTGGGGCCGATCACCAGATCCTTTTCACTCAGCTGTCGTTTCAGGGGTTTAGTCACCGGGGTGATGACGGGATTCAAACTGGCCGGCAGCGATATCCTCAGGTTCTTCATGGTGCTGGCGGCGGCAGAATTCATCTTGGTCAAACTGTGCCGGTTGAACAGTTTATTTGTGATGGAGAAACTTCCCTTGGAGCTCTTTGTGTTTGCTTGCAAGTGGAAAGGATTGTTTTTCCCTTGAAAGTTTGCCGGGGGCGGAATTATAGAATCCAACGTGCCACGACTCGAAGTGTCGTCACCCGAAGAATCCTGCTCGTTTTGAAACAGGGAATACGAATCGTTTCTATGATTCAGAGACATGATCTTTGAATGCTCGATTATATTCTTCGTCGATAGTTTAGAAATTTCTAAATTAATTGCGGCAATCTTAGAATTGTGGCCGTTTGTAAATGCGCCGCTAAACGACGTGACTTCCTTGACTTCTTTGATGGGTGTTTTTTCCAGAGCCGCTTTGGCCAGTTCTCGGATTTTGGAGATGTTGAATTCGTCGGGGTCGCGATCCGAATCGTATTCGTCGCATCTTTTGTTGGACTTGTCGGATTGCGAGACTTGGAAGTCGGGGGGGACGTCGTTGGAGCTGCTGCCAGAGCCTGGGGCTGCGGTGGCAGGGGGGGTGGGAGGCGCGGAGACCGAGGTGGGGGGTGTGGGCGGTAGGCTGACCTCGTGGTTCTTCATGGATACCTCGTACGAGTTACTACTGGAATCTTTGGAAACGCTTCTATTATCTAAGAGGGTGAAGACGCTCTCGTCTTCTACAGGTGGCGTGTTGGTGCCGCGTGACGAGTGCGTTCTTAACTTCTGTTGTATCTTTTCCTGATGCTTGGTAAATCTATTCCTTAACATCTTTGTAGACTTGTTAAAAGACTCCTCCCTCAGCAGGTCCACGGGTCGGATATCTTTCTTCTTGCACCGTTGTTTTAACGAGTTGAGTAAGTTTTTCCTTTTGTTCAGAGACACTTTGGGGAAGGGAACGCTCTTCTTGACGAAGCCGCCTCCGCCTTGGAAATCCATCTCGTAGAATTTTAACTCCTTTCTTTTGACTGGCGGAGAAACGGGTTTATCTATTTGGACCTCTTCTTTGAAACTGTAAGGCGAGTCCTCTCTGTCTCTATCGGGTTTGGTTCCGAAGAGATCGTGGTGTTTGTTGAAGCTGTAGCCGGCGGAGTTGTGGACGTTCTGCGCGAGGGTTGTGGGTATAAAGTCCACCGGAGACGGCGTGGAGCGGATGCTCTCGTCCTCCGACGAGTTGGAGCTGGACTGGAAGCGTTTGCCCATCATGACGGAGAGCCACTGGCTGTCCACAGGGACAATCATCCGCTGCTGCTGGCCAGAATCTTGGGATGAGCTGGGGCTGGAGACAATAGTAACAATAAATAAGACAAGTGCAACATTGCCACAATCGCGCCCGGCATATTCCTTCATAAACAAGCAACACATAAACCTCTTTTGCACTTTTTCTATTTATAGGATATAGTTTTGTTCAGAAGGGGCCCAAATAATGGAGCTATATTCCAAGATGCTGCGAACAAGTGCTACATATGTTCTTCGTATTGCAATTCCATAAGTAAATGATCTCACATTACGAAGAACAAATCCAAGAATTTTGATGCCGCGGGAGACAATGTCAGATATAATATCCAAGTTTTTATTTATGTATAAGTTAAAAAATAAAATGTTATCAGATGATATGTTGAATATAGTTAGTATTAATAGTACAATTTTAGCAACACAAAACAATATTTATCATAAAGGTTTTAAAATGTTCAATGAACTGTAAATGTTAGGAAGCTAAAAGTCTTGCAGTTTTTCGTGGGTTGTGTCTCGATGTTGTGAAGTTCAAATTTTGGTACAAAGATAGTAGAATAATATTGAAGTTTTAGAATAGATATAAGAAGCAAACATTTTACAAGGAAAGTAAAACTCTAACTAAAAAAAAAAAAAAAAATACGTGGGATTTGAAAGAGAAATTTGTTTTGAAAATCAAGCCGAGGTCTAGAATCTCAATTTTGCGTGTTAATATATTTTTATTAGTGTGGTATAAACAGAATATAATACATATCTCCAAGTCCAAGGTTGAAGTCTGTAGGAAGACCCGGATGTCCCTGAAAAGTTCAGAAGTGAAGTGTTTAGGAGTGACGGATATTACTGAACAAGTTCAGTGTCCATTACCTGTCCGTATCGGGTATGAAGGCGGGCCAGCGCGCGGTGAGTGTCTGGTCCGTGAGTGGGGTGCGCGGGGGCAGCGGAGGCGGTGGGGGCGCTGGGGGGGTGCGGGAGCGCAGGCCCCAGATGGCGGCGCGCTTCTTGATCTCGCGCCCGCACTTGAAGCGATTGCGATTCGACGTCAGTGCCGAGAGGATGAGCTCGCGCCGCTCCGACGGGGTCACATCCTGCATCTGGAAATGTTAAATACGATAAAATATAACTATGATAAAATGAGACACGCAACTTGTTCACACGCAAAGTACATCAATAAATAAAAAAAAAACAAGTTTTTGTTCTGAATTTAGTAAAAATTAAAAGACAATAGCAAATTATTTTAATAACGAGTGTATTTGGCAAGTATGTTTATGAGAGCTGCGAAAGCTGATAGAGATATTGAAAGAAGGGTAAATGCAAATAACCCCATTAATGGAGGACTGAACCATTATTGGAGGACGCTAACAAATAGTGTTCAAAGAAGCAAAGCTAGCAGTCCACAATGGAGTGCAGATACCTAGCCTAATGTAAGGCAGTGAGGCATGGAACTGGCAAAGGAAAGATGAAAGTATACTGATTTGCTATCCAAATGAGATCCCTGAGGCGTGTTTGTGGTAAAACCATGTATGATTACCATATGTGAGAAATGAGGAGATGTAAGCGTGATGAATAAGATTAAGAAAGGGACGCTCAGATGGTTTGGGTTTATAGAGTGAATGAAAGAAGAAAGGAATTTAATGAGACTATTTGATGCAAACGTGAACAATAGAAGAAGTCGGAGATGCCCGAGGAAGACATGGCACGATCAAGTGAATAAGATACTTGCGTCGGGCCATGTCAGAATAATAGAAGAGTATGAATGTGAATGAGGCAAGGTGTATGCGCCAAGACCGAGTTGTTTGGCGGTCCGTCCTTTCTCCTACTGCGAAAAAACGGCGTGATTGTTAGTTACGTTAGATTGGCTTAGGTAAAATTAAGTTAGGTTAGGTTAGTTTAACCTTAAATTTATTTATTATTAGCTGGTACCCGGCATGCTTTGCTACGCCATATAATAAAGAAATTGTTTCTCCCTATTAAATTTTCCGCAAATATATCAACATCGTTTCAATGGCAACGATTTGTTTTCCACGGCAACGATTTGTTTTGTTTTGCTTAGCAATAACTCACTTTTCTTAGGGACAGAAAACGTATAATAAATATAATATATAAATATTTATAATTTAATAACACCAGAGCTTACCATTATATACAGCCTATAGTACTTGTATATAATTTAGCTTTCTATTGGTGAAAGAATTTTTAAAATTGTAATATTTTTTTATGAGTGAAAGCGAAACAAGCAGTTTCGCATTTATAATGTTAGTATAGATGAGGAAATAAACCAATTTTCTGCATTTGAAATTTACGTGCAATCGGTCACTTTGAATCACGAAACACGCCCATATTGCCATTCGTGTTCTTTATTATTGGAATATTTTGTCTATTATATTCAAAGTCTGCCATATTTGGTTTAAGGGTACAGTTTGAGGAAAACTCACCTTGAGGGGAAGCTGCAGCGCATACCAGTTGTCCATGATGTAGGGGATAAGCACGGCGTCCAAGTCGTAGTACTTCTTGCAGTTGTAGGCCGTCAAGTTGAAGAGCATCAGGTGCACCAGGTCCACCCATTTCAGTTCCAGCCGTCGCACAAACTCGGCCCCGTGGTTGCACAGCGAGCACGCAAACACGTAGAACCTGATGCAAACCACCTCGCATTAGTATATACACTAAAGAATAGTATTACGTATAATAGGGCACTTCAAAAACATTTTTCGAATTTTTTATGGGGCACCCTTTCATGTTTCCAAATGTTTAAAAAAAAATTTTTTTTTTTCAGAACAAAAATTATGATATTACTCAAAGTCTCTAAATGCGATACTAAAACTTTTGAACTCTCATTTACTGAAAGTGTGCCGCGCACATAGAAAAAATTTCGGATTTTTATTTTTTAAATGCGATTTTAATCCTTATGTAAACAGAAAACTGTATGAAGGACAAGTTCAGAATCGCTTGGGCCATTCTCATTCTTGACAAAGCCAAAGGTTTCATTCATCTAGCAACACTAGAATACTTATAAGTTAATTATCTATGACTTGGTAGGTCGAATTTTGCAATTGTCGAAGTCGAAAATTCTCAATGTTACGTTTTCAAATGCTTATGTCATTATTTATTTGCAAACTCCTTTGAATTGTGTTTTTTCTTTTTGGGTGTATATTCAGATTTGTGTAGAAATAATAAAATCAGTTCATTTTCGTATGAATATATTTTTTTGACATTTGTTTGCCGAATGGGAAATTTTTTATTTATTTTTTGTTAACTCGTCAAATGCCACGGGAAAAAATGAAAAAATTTCGCGATGTTTTGACTTTAACGTAATATTTTGCAGTTTAATTTTATGCTATCTTATGTAATATTTACTGAAACACATTCCTTGAATACTAAACTATGCATAAAAACAATATTACTTGCGTTTATTCGATGAATTTATACATTTTACGATCTTTTCAAATGCCACGGGAACAAACGAGAAAATTTCGCGATGTTTTGACTTTTACGTAATATTTTGCAGGTTAATTTTATGCTATCTTATGTAATATTTACTGAAACACATTCCTTGAATACTAAACTATGCATAAAAATAACATTACTTGCGTTTATTCGATGAATCTATACGTTTTACGATCATTTTATCGACCGCGGCGCGAGACTTGACAGACGCCAACTGACAGCCGAGAGGCGGGAAAAAGTTCCAGGCCCGTGTCATAAACAATTTCAAAGAAAAAATATCATTGCGCTAGGTGGGTTCACGGTATCTCATACCTTATGAACAAGAATGCCCTAAGCGATTCTGACCTTCTTATTCATACGTTTTCTTTATACATAAGAGTTAAAATCGCAAAACAAAATTATTTTTTAGTGATCATTTTGGCCTGCGCCGATGGTACGCCGGCGGACGAGCGGCAATCTAGCGGTTAAAGTTAGCTATTCTGGGAAAACTTGTAACTATATTATCATGTAATATATGTATACGAATAATAAGACACAGTTAACAGAAAACAATCGCAAAAAAAATTTCACTTGTTTTTATATGGATATTTGACCAGAAAGCAACAAGGTAAAATCTGCGCGGTTTTTTTAAATACATCCGGCATTTGACAGGTTAAACACGCTTCCTATTGTATTGCTGCGGTATAACACTGCGAAGGTCGAGGGAGCGGTGTGTTGAGCCTATCTGTGGCTTATTTAATTCGGCATGCAGTGACATGTTTAGTCTGAAACGTTGCAATCATTGCTCTGAACAGCGCGTATTTTGGAAACTTTGATCAATGGTAGATAGCGCCCCCTAAAATATTTTTTTGGCTATTGAAAGCGTGCCCTGATAAAAAAAAAGAGGATCTTTTACTTTTTGAAGCAGCCCAATATATAACCTTCTGGGTTGGTACGACTGCAGTACTATAGAACCTACCTGTCTCCGGTGTAGAGGGGGTACTTGAGGCAGGACAGACAGAGCTGGTGGAACCATTGACGGCAGCGAACGCATTGCAGCATCTGCCCGAACCAGTCGCCCGGGCCCCCGCAGTAGCAGTACACCCTCTCCTCGTTGGTGCGGTGCTGGGTGTCCCAGTGCAGGGCGTTGAGCTGCGCACACCAGAATACAACATCACTTTAAGGCCCATTAACCAGAGGCCGAGAATTCGAATTTCGTCAAAAGATGGTCTTGCGATCGTACCCTTGCAACTGTACAGGGTGGTTCCGAAGAGAAAGATTGATTATTCTACATACCAGCACTTTAAACTAATAACTCAATATCGATTTTATTTCATTCAAAATTTGCTTAAATATATACCTACATTAAAGTTAGTAATAAAAATGCTCAAACGCATGACGATAAAATAATTAAAATTATGTACTCTTTGTAATTATTTTTTGATCATAAGTATTCATAATTTTTCCATCATGTCTAAGCAAAATCAGTGTAAAAAAATCTGAACTAAAATAGTTTCTGAGGTCATAAATAAATATACAAACTGAAATATTTTTATCACACATACTTAGACTTCGATTTTATTTGAACTAAAATTAAAATTCTGAAATGTAGCTTTCCTATATAATTTATTGATTTATTTTACTGTAAGATTATATGATTTGAAATGTGTGTTGTATAGTACAACATTTCGTTTGAAAATTTAAAACATAACTTAACTAGATAAAATAACAATCTTTTGAAATCAATTTACATTTTTGTGTAGAAAAATATCTACGTCTAGATATTGATTTTAAAATTATCTATTTCCGGTTGTGTCTGGTTATACCCTCTAAAAAGTGGCTCCGATGGGTGTGAAGGGTTACATTTGAATATTATCTTTAGCACTAGTATTTGAATTAAGACCACGGGATGAAGAATTGATATTGCATTACTCCCCATCCCACAATACCATATGTAGTAATTGATTGAAAATATTAGTAGCATGGATGACATTCTGTGAAAGTTTGTTCCACACTTCCATACTCTATTTGTAACAAAGTGTTTCCTAAGAAACTTAACAGTGGCCCATGAATTTAACTACACAGAATGTGGATACAAGAAGAGTCTGTACAAGTGTCTTACATCGTAAGGTAATTTGTCTGGCGGCCTGACAATCTGTTTCATCTTTAGCATCTCTTTCCGAATGGCCCGGTTCTCCAGCGCGGCCACCTTGTATCTCTGCTCCACACAGCGGTGACACTGCCACGATACTCCTGCGTCACAAAACAAACAGAATTACACAATTGGAATAACGTAGACCACCAAGATGAGACTTGTCTGCACGCTGATTAACTCCGTATTTCTACACAATGTGTAGTGGACACTTATGCCTGAATAGCCCTAGTATTTCAAGTCAGGACAGAAAGCTATTGCTGGAAATCTAGCAAGCTAGTAAGTCTAGCAACTCCTAAGAACGAGCTTTGGTTTTAACCTAGAAAGCTAGAGGAAACCAATAGGCTAGCATATCAAACCAGGATACTTTAACAGGATGGGGCTGTATTATTTAAGAAGTACCATCACCACTGAAGTTACTATCCTGGTGTTGTGTGGCCTATGAAGCTAGTAAACGATAGGTTAGTGTACTAGTAATGGACATGTTGTTACTTTAGTCACTGCAATGATACTGGCTTAAAATTGCCTAGCATCATGTAAACTGCTCTAGCTTGTGCCAAGTCATGAATAAGCCAGGATCTTGCCAGTAAAGGAGGCCAGCATTTTTAAGTTTAAGTTTTCTTTATTCATTGAATTGTTTGTTACATAAATTTAAGAATTTTTCGACCACCATGCTAGGCACATGCCCGTGTTATGGTGGTCGCCTGATTTGATAGCCTGGTTTGAAATACCAGCCTCTATATATATGTGCATTAGAGCCGTAGCAACTATGATTTTTTCGAAGCTGTCTTGCACCATCTTCGCGTTAACTGGTGACCCCGACGTGATGAATTTCTATATTTTTTCAACGCGCAGCTAACGGCCGCAGTTCCGCGCGCAATCAAACTCGTGACGGTATTGCTATTGATTAAATGTTGAACTAACTAACTAACTAACCATCACGCCGTTTCCCCGCAGGGGGTAGGCAGAGAGGACGGACCGCCAAATGTTGACCGCTTCGAAAAAATCATAGTTCCTACAGAGCATTACATTTATGTGTATCTCGGGCATTAGAGCCAGCAAAAGGATGTGAATAGAAGCCCTCAAAATGTGGTGCTAGAGAAAAATGCGCAGGATTCCATGGACAGCACAAATGTGTCCATTCTGCAAGAGCTAGACATCTACAATAGTCTTTATTGGATGATATCTCACCATAGCAGTTGGGGGGTGTGGGACTGTGGCAGGCGCGGTGGTAGCCCCGGCCGCACTGGTCGCAGGCCAGCACCTCCTGGCTGCCCCCGCGCACCTTGCACACCACACACAGCGCCTCGCCCTCATCGGGGGCCGTCGCGGCCAGAGGGCGAAGTTCAGCGCCCGAGGCCCAGCGTTCCGTCTCGTCACCAAAGCGGACCAGCCATCGCTCACCACCGGGGGACGATCGCATCACAGTTCCTAGGGATCGAGACAAGATTGTAATTAATATTTGGCAGTCCCACAAAACAGTCCAACAGTGGTTCTCAATTAGTGGTGTGCGTACCCCCAAGGGAGGATAGATTGTTGAAATATATTTTGAATCAATCAATCCGCATACGACAGTGTAAGTACCTACACGGGCAATAGCATGGAAGGTCATCAAAGAGGTAGCGCGACTGTAGGGAAGAATATTGTATCAGCAATTGAAGCAAGTCGAAATACTAATTTAATTTTTTATTTATTATTTTAGCTACTATTTAGTAAGGCCCTCCGTTCACGGAGATACATACAAACTACGTGATTGTGACACAACCACAAGTACCCTGCAGACATACTATTCTTTAATGCTGATTTCCATACATGGCGCTACCCAATATACTGATCATTTTTCACGTGCAACACAATGTCAAGCGATATCAAATGACTTTTTTTCCAACATCAATCCATGCCTTCTCCACCAAATCCTTTCTTACGTATTCTGGTAAAGTAAAGTTACATAAATATGCATTTTTTCCACTTCAAGAACAAATCTAACATTACTTTCATGTTCTGACGCCATTTCTGTCAAACGTCAAACGAAGAGTAGCAGATACCGCAATTTGAAAAAATTATGAAACTTTGTTTAATTTTTTATTAAATATTTTTATATTATGAAACTTTGTTAATTTTTTATTAATTATGAATAATATGTGGCTAAAAAAATATATGTTTTTATTTTTTTTCATTACAAATAATTTTTGTTAGAAAAAATGTAAGGTGAGCCATTTTAAAACATTTTAAAGTTTGCATTAAAAACTTTTGTATTTAAAAAAATTGCATGTTTATTTCTAACAATAAAATTTGAAAGCGTATTTTATCACCTTTAAAAAAGTTTTTAGTTTTCGGATATTTTCACAAATATTACAATTATTTTTAATTTTTTATTAAGTGGAAATATTCCGACAGGTTAATTGCCTAATCTTGAACCGTTTTAATCATTGAATTGAACTGACCAAGATAATAGCGGCCATCTCTCTGCTTGACAAACACATCATCCCCCGAAATGAAGCTGTGCTTTCCCTCCAGCTGCGAGGTGGTGGAGTCCGGCACCAGCATCGGCTGCTCCTCCGCCTTCACGGTGCCGTTGGTGAGACCGCCGCTGCCACCGCCCGAGGAGGTGGAGCCGTGGCCCGCGGCGCCGCTGGTTGCCGTGACGGCCGGCATGGCGGGGGACTGGAGCTTGTCTGCTATTCCCGAGGGCTTGCGTTCTTCCGGCTTTTTACTGGGCTCGACTGGAAACAAACTTTTTTCATTGATATTTTCATAAATGGGCCGTCCAACAATCTGGTTCACCAAATAAAACAGAACATTGAAGAAAAAGAACAAACAAAACGAGATGTAGGAGGATCAACCGTCATGGAATCTGTTCTGTTTTGTCACTATTCTGTATTATCACTCTCTGTTTATTAACTGGCAGAGGAAGGATGAAAGTAGACTGAATGCTGTAGAAATGAGATCCCTGAGGCGTGTTTGTGGTAAAACCATGTATGATCTTGTGAGAAATGTGGAAATTCGCAAAATAATGCAAGACTGGTGTAAGCACAATGAATAAGATTAAGAAAGGATCGCTTAGATAGTTAGGGACATGTAGAACGGATGAATGAAGAAAGGAGTGTAAGGAGAATATATGATCTTGTAAGAAATATGGAAATTTGCAATATAATGCAAGGCTGGTGTAAACATAATGAATAATATTAACCACTGGATGGCTTTTTGCCACAATATGGCACTATTTAAAATGGTGACCGGCCAACTCGGAATGAAACCAACTCAGAATCATCTCAGATAAGTCATTTAGAGTGATAAAAAATCATATATAAAAAATTGGTTAAATAGGTTATGTTAGGTTAGGGTTATCGGCTAATTTAAAATTATTTTTTTCATGGATTTAAATGACTTTTCAAGGAGGTGTTGAGTTGACATTATTCCCAGTTGGCATGGAACCATTTAAAATACCTCAGATTGCTTTGCTGCCAATTTGGGCAAATTTTCCCTTATTTATAAATAATTAAGTAGAAGTTTACGATTTTATAATATTTTTTTTATAAATCCTACGAATATGTGATAGTCGGCAAAAGATAGGTGAATTCATTGGCTATATAAAACTATAATCAGTTTGTAAGTCTCCATATTAAAATTCGGAGGTATGATATTTTTTAATGTGGGCGGAAAATATTCAAAATGATTACCAAAAAATCTCAGGCAATCGGAGAAAAAAGTGGTTAAGAAAGGGTTGCTTAGACAGTTAGGGGCATGTAGAGCGTATGAACGAAGAAAGGAGTATAAGGAGAATATGATACGAATGTGAAGGCAGAAGAAGTCGGGTACGCTTGAGGAAGACAAAGCACGATCAAGTGAACCAAATACAAATTAGCAGAAGGATATATATGAGAAACAACATATGAATATGAATGAAGCAAGGTGTGTGTGCCAAAACAACTTTGTTTGTTCTCTCTACCTGAAAAGTGTTAGTTAGCTACCACTCTCAGTATCGCCCTGGTGAAAGACCACCATGTACAATCGAAAAGTTGCCATGTCTTTAGCAGTGTTTGGCGAACAGATCTATGTAACCAAGCACTTCCCAACCTTCCTATTCCTCATCTTCTTCTCTTCAGTATCACAACATTATTTCCCAGAGATAAATTATTTTCATCAAGGCCTGCTTTGTGGAGTATTTTTTTTTCAAAACTAGAGCCAAATGTAAAAAAATAAATAAAATAAGTTCAACCTTTGAAGAGAGCATCGGTGAGCATCACCTTGCTGCAGAGAAACAGCGGGTTCAGATAGGTGGCCAGCGAGGGTCTCCGCTGCAGTACCGTGGAGGAGGGTCTCTCCGGAGTCCTCTTGGGTGCGGGCTCTCCGTGGGTGAGGGACGCCATTGGGGGCTCTCATCAAATCTGTAAAAAAATAATATGATAATACAGAGAGCTCAGAGACGACTTACAAACCTTACAAAAAAAATTAAGAGCTGTGAAAGATCGGCAATATAAAAACAGACTCAAGGAACAAAAAAAAAAATTTCAAATAATTCTACCAATTGTTACACAGCGTCAAATATATTGTACCACTGCCAGTTTTAATGAAAGGGTTAAATACACCGAATAAATCATTTTTATAAAAAAAAATAGTACCACGCTTTATGTTCAAATCTAAAAAGACGACAATATATCCTAAAATATATTCAGAATCTTAACGACGTAAGTAAAGAAGCTGTGTATACAAATTGCGACTCACGATCCGTGTATTGGACGGACCTACTGTCGAATTTGCCCTATCAAAGAAAAGAAGACAAATAATGTGGGAATCTTAACGACGTAAGTGAAAGAAGTGTGTAAACAAATATACACAAGCGGCACGAGCAGCAGGTAAAAGCAGTGTGATGACGATTGTTCGACAGCTGAGGTACTCAAAAGTTTGTGCAAGGTGGGTATCAACAACGTTAACCGACCAGAATAAACAAACAAGAAAAACAATAGCCTCTCAATACTTGCAGCGCTTCCGTTTGGAGGGCGAAAAATTGTGAACGGAGATGAAATATGGGTTCATTTTTTGAATGTGAATCAAAGAGGCAGTCAATGAGAATTAGCGATGAGTAGGTTCAGACGGAATGTGTTCTTGAACTCGAGTCCTTTGCTAGAACTGGTTCCCACTCCCGGAGAACTCGAATGAATGCCTCTTCCCAGCACTTGACACCCGCATGCAAACTCGCACCCGTATGTGAAGCTCGAACCCGCACCGGAACTCGGACTCGGGCCCGGACGCGGAACTCGGAGCCGGACCAAGAACCTGAATGCCTCTACCGGCCGGCGCGACGGGAGCGACAGGTGACAGTCCAAAAGTCCGTGTGCGGGTCCTTGAGCGCTGTCGGGTCCGAGTTCTTCTGTGGGTTCTATCCGGGCCGCCTCCGAGTTCTTGTCCGAACTCGTGCGTCCCGGCTCGGTGCGCCGCAACAGCGCCCAGTACCTACTCAGTCCGCAACCAAGAACTCGAACCCGGGACCCGCTCCTAGAACTCGAGTGCTTTTAAAACTAAGCACTCCTCGGAGGCCTCCGGCAAAATGCAGAACTTACCCACATCTAATGGGAATGGCATCACACAAAATCACCAAGGATGAAAAAATTCAAAACTGTGTGACAGGCAAGGAAAGTTATGGTGACGGTGTTCTGGATGTGACCGTGCTTTTTACAACACCGCAATACATGCTCTTGTTAAAAGATGGACCAAAACTGTGGAAATGGACGGATATTAAAAAGTGACAAATTAATCGTCAATAGTGTGGTTTTCAACCTATGTAATTGCATTTTAATTTCAAAAATTGGAGGGATTAGTTTTTGACTGACCGTCGTACACTGTAATGTAGCCTGTATACGACTGCTATGATACGGGCATGAGCCTATTACGGTGGTCGTGAAAATGCAAATAAATATTGTAATGTGAAATTTGTATGAAGTAATAAAAAATAAGAATAATATCGAAGCTGGAAAGGAAAAATGGCTGGGACACCGTAAAGCCTCAATGACATTGAGCAAGTTTACAAGCTACTATCTGGGAAATTCGCTATCTGTTAGTAAACTCGCTCAGTGTCTTCGTATTATTTGCTAACTAGCAGATTGTGGACAATCTACAAAAAAAGTTGAAAGGTGGTCAACTTTACTCGCTACTCGCCCAAGACGGCGGCCTACCAACAGCTGATTTCGTAACTGTCAGATTTAGTTTGCGCGGGAGCCGTAATTCTCACTAGTTGCGAGCTCAAGTTTTTTACAAAATGTCGACCGAATTGGTTGCGCGAGAGTCGTTATTTTAGCTGCTACTGTCGCTACTGAGCGAGTAGACAGTTTTGTGTGTCATCACCATCACCGTCTCGAATGTGTGTCTATATAATACCGTTGAATGTGACCATATAGATATCTACGTAAACAATCTCATGTGTTTCAAAAAACAAATTACTGTCATATCCTTTCTTTCTTTTGTCTCTTGCTCTGCAGGTTATGTATTGTATTTGACACTACTATTTTTTATATTTCATTTTGATTATCATTATTTCTGTTATCACAACAAGCATTTCCGTCTAGTGACAACTTAACATTGATTACTCATGATGTGAACATTTCTAATTGGAGTGTTATTATCTATGTAATACACCAACGGCAATTCTATTATTGTAATAATTGTTAACACTCTGTAAATGTTTCAAACAATAAATAAATAAATCATGACAATCTCACTCGCCATTTCACCCGCTTTTAAACTTACCGGCTAGTAGCTTGTAAACTCGCTCAATGTAATCAAGGCGTAACATTAAACAGAGTTTTGAGCAACATCTAAGTTGTTTTCTAAATCACATACAGTGGACCAGCGGTAATCCGGCCCCTGGCTAATCCGGCGTCTCCTGTAATCCGACACGCCTGATGATTGGACAGGTTGTAACTTGTACGCTCCACCACTATTCTGCTCGACAGCTCGACGCGTTTTGTTTCAGTTTTTACAAGGAAACAATGAAAAAAGATGACTTTGTGGCTTGCAAGGGATGGCTAGTACGTTTGAAAGGTCATCATGGCATACGTTTAATGACTATTACGGGAGAGAAACTTTTATCTGCACCTAGCACCTGGATGTAAAGTGAGAAAAGAATGTGTAACCGTTTTACCATGTGCTAACGCCAAGAGTCCACACGCGCTAAAAATGGTGGTCATTGGAAAATCAAATAAACCACGTGAATTGGTCGGATTACAAGGTACTCTTATTCGAAAAATTCCGGACTATAAGGGTCTTAGGCAGAGTACTCTATAATCCGACAAATTCGATAATCCGACATCGCCCTGCAAATCGTTTGTCGGATTACCGCGGGTCCACTGTACTTATTTATTTTTTTTACATTAAGGGATGGATTTTACAGGAAGCCCTGAAGATAATAATTTGAATGAGGGCCTATGTCATCTTTGGAGGGTCTTTTTGTGAAAAGGAAGGAGTGAAGGAGTCTTGAAGAAACGAAAATCTAGTCTCCTTCAACGGAAGCAATCTCCCGAACAGGCCCTCCGTTGATATGCTTGGTGTAACTCTAAGTGACCAACTCGGATATGGTGGCTCCATCGAAGCCAGAGTAAAGTTAGCCTCTCAAAAACTGGGCGTATTGTGTAGGGCCCGCAGATACTTTAACAGTACCCTACTGCTAACCCTGTACAAATCACAAGTGCGCCCAGTTGAATTTGGCAACCACCTCTGGTCTAGAGCTCCAAAATACCTGAAAAATACCCTCGACTCTGTGCAGAAACGGGCGGTCCGTTCAAAAGATTCTCCCATCTTAACAGACAGATTGCAATCTTTAGAGCACAGGCGTCGGGTGGGAATGCTATACTTGTTCCACCGGTATTTCAACGGAAGATTCTCTGAGGAACTAGCATCATTTATCCCTTCGGCACCGGTGCATAGTCGGGAAACACGCCAAACGCGTGCCCAACATATGTACACGATTGACATTTGTTACATGAGAATGGGTCACTTCTTCGACTCATTCTTGTGTTCAGTAGCTCGGCTGTGGAACGATTTGCCGGCCTCTGTGTATTCTCCTTCCTACAACATGGGTCTCTTCAAGACCAATGTTCATTCCTTCCTATCCTCAAAAAGACGCTCCACACAGCATCCCAAATGACATAAGCCTTGAGGGAAGTTATTTTTCTCAGGGCCTCCCATGTGGAGTTAATGTGCAGAAACGGACGGTCCGTTTGATAGATTCTCCCAACTTAACAAACGGATTGCATTCTTTAGAGCACAGGCGTGGGAAAGCTGTCCTTGTTCTACCGGTATTTAAACGGAAGATGCTCTGAGGAACTAGCGCCATTTATCCCTTCGGCACCGGTGCATTGTCGGGAAACACACCAAACGTATGCCCAACATATCTACACGGTTGACATTCGTCACATGAGAATGGGTCGCTTCTTCGACTCATTCTTGTGTTCAATAGCTCGGCTGTGGAATGATTTGCCGGCATCTGTGTTTCCTCCTTCATCAGAAATTATTTTCCTTAGGGCCTCCTGTACGGAGTTAATGTAAAAAAGAAATTTTAAAAACCAGTTGTAGGTGAGACGAAACACAGAGGCCGGCAAATCATTCCACCAACGAACTGTTGAACTCAAGAACAAGTCGTAGAAGCGACCCATTCTCATGTGACAAATGTCAACGGTGTACAAATGTTGGGCGCGCACTTGGCGTGTTTCCCAACTGTGCACCGGTGCTGAAGGAATCAATGACGCTAGTTCCTCGGAGCATCTTCCATTGTAAAACTGGTAAAACAAGGACAGCATATCTACCTAACTAACTTTCAAAAAGATTGCAAATTGCTTGTTAAGATAGGGAAATCCATCAAACGAACCGCCCAGATTTAAAAAACTTTATTATTTATTGTATTTCAGAATGGAAGTATTTTGGAGTTCCAGACCAGAGGTGGCTGCCAAATTCAACAGTGGGGTGCACTCGCGATTTGTGTATTATCTGCGGGATATACTGCCCAGCTTCTGAAAGGCTAACTTGACGCTGGCTTCGATGGAGCCCCCGTGCCTGAGCTGGTCACTTAGAGTTACACCAAACATATTAAAGAAAGGACTAACTGTTTAAAGTATAATTGTTGGTGAGTTGGCTTAGTAATATTTACACGCAATTCGCTATAACATAAATCAATTTACAGTACATAATTATCAGTATCTATGAGATGAAAAGGAGCTGGGGTCAATGAAACTAAAAAGGGGTGGTATGGATGGAGAACAAATGGTTCAAGATAGGGTTGTTAATAAATCATGTAAGTTAACAGTTAAATAGAAAAATTATAGTTAAGTTTAACGAAAAATAAACTGCAAGAAAATGCGATATTCTGAACTCGAACAAACATGGCCAAACCCAAAATCATCAACCGAATGTAATTTCCTTCGTTCACAGACAACTGAAGACCAAAACAAAGAGCTAAAACAACAATTGAAGTAAGTTTTTGGAGTGGAACTATATTAGTTCCATTAAACTAACAATTTGATGACTTTGTGACCTTACATGAATGAACGCCAGACAGAAAATCGCGGACGCATGCTAATGTCAAATATAAAAACCTCGATTTAAATACTTTATTTATACCAGCGATCAAACAAAAACTTCACGAATTAATGCATTTTAAATCATTCATTGATTTACATAACAATTTCGTAGGGTTAGCATTACAAATTAGAGATTTATGATATATTTAAAACATCAACAGCTGAGCTGTTAGAAAATACTATGTGGCAGCTGGCAAATGCGTTTTCCCTCCGAATATAAGTAGATTATTAACATCGATACATGGCATAAATCTAAGCTCAATGATAAGGCATTCCAATGTAAAGTTTAGACAAATTATAAATAATGCTTCTGAATGAGAATGAATTGGGAAAACGGTGTCTGGGTCGTTGTTGACATGGGGTGGGGACCGAGAATATGCCCCAAAGGTTCGAATCGAATCAATATTACACCAGATACATTGTAAATACTTATGAAACGGCAAAACAATAAAGAACACTCACTAGCGACTTCCAGATAAACAGAAAATTCCACCACCGCCTGATAACATCGCGGCCATTAAAGTATCATTCAACAGCTCAACAAAGTCAATTTTCCCGCGGCACCGTCCAATCGATTACACCATGAATATCACAACAATTACAATGCAATTCACTCGCAAAAGGTAACCAACATAGCAAAACGGGCACTTTAATTCATTGTCGGTGTAAAACCACGAATAATTTAGTAATTTTCACGAACCATTCAACCTATCTTTTGACGGAGATTCAAACGCGATCGCCTACCATTTTGAAAACCATAGCATAATCGGAAGAAAATAATAATTTGACGGGCTAGTATCTTCACCTAGCGGCAGGCTTTGGAGGTAGGAATGTCAATTTCATAATTTTAAGGCTAATAAACGCGATGAAAGTACCTATTTCCGAAACGATTTAACCCCTTATATCAGACATAATCGGAAAAAATATATTTGATAGTAAAATTTAAAAAACTTATGAGTTCCCTTAGTAGAGAATAAAATGTAACTCAATAAACTATTCCTCGAAATCTGTATTTTGTCTGCTTCAATACTTTTATGTGTTTTCATTAGAGACACAGAATACAAAATTGCTAAAAAAATTATCGAAGTGTAATAATTAGTGTTTCTGATAGTTGGCAATGATTGAGAAATATTTTGTAACTTGGATATATATTTATATCCAAAGAATTATGGAAAAAAAATATAAACGAAAAAGGTTTAAAAACTATGATTAATTGTCATAGTTAATCGCATGGGTTATAAAGAGATAGTTGAAATTTTTTTTTAGAAAGACGAAAAAGAAAATTACGATTACATTTGACAATATTTGAAAATCTCCTACTACCACTACAATGAACGGAAAATGTTGATTGTGTCGTGATGGAGGACTTAGCCAGCAGAAGAATTGAACCCGCGACGCTTGGTTGGGACCCGAACGCGATGCCAACTCAGCCACTGACCGGACGAGATGTGGTTGTACCACTGAGAGCACCGTTGAAAAAACCTCTCTTTCTATTCCATTTGTCCTCATGTGAGAAAGAGAAGGGGGGTGGTTACATTGAATCATAGAGGTAAATCTTGAAAGTTATGAGCTGACTTATTACTTGGTATTTTGCAGGAGTTCATTCAGTCACAAACCTTCGTAAGGGAATGTAATAATCCTGAGTGCGCTTTTTCTAAATTAATTAATTTTAGCTCTTAAAAAGTTAAGAATTTAATTTATTGTGTTAAGTGAATTATTGTGTTGATTGAAATCTGTGTAAGCAGACTGGATTACCTTTAGACGCAACGTAAGTTAAAACATTTTTAACATAATGTTAATTATTTATATCAACTTTCGTCTTGTGGCATTTTAATAATATTTATTTGTTTTTATATACATCAATGAGTGGTAAACTGGGCAGGAAAAGCGCCTATAAAAGATTTCTTTTTCCAATAAGAATATGAAAGAAAAAAATGATCGCCAAACACTTTTTAGTTTTAATAACCAAACGGTTTCGCATTGTTCAAACTTCATCAGGTATTTAAATCAACTAAATTAGTATGTCAAATCACAACGTAACTACGAAAAGTATTTTTATACTTATATGAATACAAATCCGTTACTGGTGAGTAATAAATCAATAAATAATTGAGTAAAAATCAATAAATATTAAAAACAAAGTGTTTTATTATTATTGTTTGTATGCAAAATTACGTTTTCTAATATCTCATTTTCCGTCAGTATTATGCATTTAAAAAATATATTAATTATTTAAAATGCATACATAAAACAGATTTAAAAAAAACATATGGGTCTAAAACCAATTACAATAAATTACGATCTTGTTAACAAACTACCCAATTCAATAGAGAAAAAAAGTCTTTGAATTGAGGAGTAGTGCCATAATAGAATAAGACGAAGAAATAAAATTATGAAATCTTGTGAGCCGTCCATAATGGAGTGCTGGTACCTATCCTGATGCATGGCAGTGAGGCATGAAACTGGCAGAGGAAGAATGAAAGTAGACGGAATGTAGCACTATTGTGATCCCTGAGGCGTATGTGTGGTAGAACCATGTATGATCATGTGAGAAACGTGGAGATCTGCTAATAATGCAAGGCTGGTGTAAACGTAATGAGTAAGATTAAGAAAGGGACGCTCAGATAGTTTGGCCACGTAAAGCGAATGAACGAGGAAAGGAGTACATAATATGTACTCTTTACGTCATATATATTATATATGACGCAAATGCGAATGGTAGAAAAAGTCGGGGACGCCCAAGGAAGTGCCCATGTCAAGAGTCAGAATAATAGAAGAGCATGTATGAGATGATGTATGAATGTGAACGAGGTAAGGAGTGTGTGTAAAGATCGAGCTTTTTGGCGATCGAGCTGATCGGTCTGTCCTCTCTGCCTACCCCAGCGGGGAAACGGCGTATGTTAGTTTAGTTTTGGTAAAGAAATTCTATTATTTGATGTAAAACATAATGAACTTGAATAACAAACCTAAAAGTTTTACATAAATAGATATTTAATACAGATAAATAAAAGTAAGAAATACTAGATATACTTGCGGTAGAAATGAATTATTACTTTTACTTAATAAGTAGGTGGAAAGTACCTACATTGATTTGATTGAGTTGATTCTAATGATATTAGGAATGGAAGAGCTGTCAATATTGTAAAAGTAGGTAAATAATGATAAGATGCACCAATTAACGCATACAAATAATACAATGTATCTTAAATACAGTATTTCAAAAGTTGATATAATATTTCTAGAGGATATGTTAAAAATGTATACATTTTAATTAATTAATGTCGAAATTAAATACCTAATTAATTACGTGCTAAAAAGTATATATTTATAATTAACACTTTATCATTTACTCCTAATAGGTACAAGTATTCAAAAGATAAGTAAAATTCCTTCTGACATTAAAACTTATAGTTAGTGTTGGATTGATCTAGCAGTTGTTCGATTTGCGATTTAAAAGCTTTATAATTTTTTTATAGCAAAGGGAGGGCCTTAAAAAAATTTATACCTTGATAAGCATAATGGTGTTGAGAAGCACTCGTTTTAAATTTAGGGATTTCTGAGTTGCCACATGATCTTGGTCGTTTACTTTTTTTATTTTATGTTTATTTATTTATTTTATAAATCAACAAACCAGTCCCGCTAAGCCAATTGCAATTGGCTTGACAGCAGGTGCTTATAATTACTTACAAATATATTTAAAGTTATAATTTACGTCTTTTATCTACAGTTTAAACATTTTTTCATAAATTTTATCGTAAGTATCAAAATAAATATTCTTTTTCCAATAACCAATTTTTCACCATATATTTAACCTTATTCATAGAATTATGTTGCTTTATATTGTCAGGTAATAAATTAAATATCTTCGGTATGTTGTATTCAAACGTTCTCTGTCCGTACTTATTATTAAATTTCGGAACTATTAACCCGTCGTTACGCGTGAATCTAGTGCTATATTTATGATCTAGTTTCTCTTTATGCTGCGGGGTAAATATATGCTGAATTATAATTTTATACCATAGTATTGCCTTGACAGGTAAAATTTTTGCACTCTGAAACAGCAACGGAGTATTGTGTCTTTGTTTGAAAATATTAGGGACAACTTATGTTTGTTAATGTTATAGTCGTATTGAAACGATTACAATGAGTTAACATAACAACAACTATTTGAAGATTTTATTTAGACTGAGAAACCTAGAAGGGTTAAATAGCTGTGTTGTTGGAAATATAGATGGTTCTCGTAGGATGACTTTCAGAATCAACCTCGTCGCCCTTTCCACAGGTAGGAAGTTAGTTTTGAAAGTACCCCCCCTCCACCCAATTAAACCATATTGTAAAAAAGTTTGGGCAAGAGAGAAATAAATAGTTTTAATCGTACTAGATAATAGGATGTTTCTCAATCTAATGAATATGTGCATAACTCTTACTCTGGTTACCGCGTTTTGGACTTGTTCGTTCCATTTGAAGTGTCTGTCTACTATGCACCCAGATACTTATACTATTTTTGCATGATATTGGTAAACAATGGCATCGTCGTATTCCTATTTATTTTCATACTTCGAATGATTAGATGATGAATGGATTTTAATAGTAATATTGTTTTCGACATTTCTTTCTTTTAAAGATAATGGGATAAAATATGTTACAGTAATTAGTGAGAGTCAATTTAGTCGAACCATGTTTTGAATATGTTTATATTGATATTTGCTTTTCTCATTGTTTACTACCATGATTTCCCTCTAGTGATAACTGCAGTGTCGTCTTTAAAAATATGCTATCACCAACAACTATGGGAAGAGTGAACATTTGATTTACATATATTATAAAAAAGGATTGGACCGATGACAGTTCCTTGTGGTATGCCAACTATATGTATACATGAATTACTACACAAAGTAAATTTGAATTACATCCCTTCATTACAAGGTATATAAATAAGTACACTATTCCCTCCACATTCATGACTACGTGCATTTAATTTGCGTTTCTGCAGGCTATTTATAGCAAATTATCTCAGATAGGTGAACCTTCGTTACGATTTTATTAGCAAATTTTACAGTTACAGGGCCAGGTAATTACATGCCCAAGCCTTAGGGATATAAAACAATGGCCCATGCCCAACTTCCCAGAAAGATAAGAATGTATTTACTGTTTACTGGGAAATTCCTAATGGCCAATGGGCTCTGAATATCTCTTTGAATTAGAAAGCGACCCTTGTCCCCAAGTAAACACTTTATGACTTATGACTCACCCCTGTTGTCACAGTCATTCGTAAACGGAAAAACCCTTTCAAATGAACCCTTGAGGTTAAATGATATATTTTAAATGATTGTACGTGTGGCAGTCGTTTCAACATTCGGAAGATAGAATGTTATGTTAAAAATACATAATTTTTTGCGATGTTTGGGAATTTTCAACCTTAGATGGTTTTTTAAATCAAGAAAATTAACATTTTTAGTAAAACGATGGAAACCAGAAAAAATGCTTTAAATATTCCATACATCTTTATAACTCATTACTCTAAAAATATCGCATTATTTCCTTTAGAATCAATGACTAAAAATAGTTAGGAGAGGGACTTGGCGTACCGGTTCAAATTCGTCGGTCCAAACGGCTACACAAAAATGGCTGCCAAGATGGCCGCAACGCCGAACTGTTTTCAAAGCCAATTAATAATATCTATTGGAAACAATCCGTGTCGTCAGCCATTTTTGTACAACCGTTTGGACATAATGTTTTATTGGTACCCCAAGTCCTCTCTTAGGGTATTTTTAATTTATTTATGGTTTACAACATACATAAAAGCCACTGTTAGGGGTTTGCGAATTGAATGAGATCTAAATACTTTGATAGCGAAACGGCTGTCACACTTAAAATAAGGTTTTTGAAGTGAAAACTTCTTTAGCACCTTTCTGATTTGAAACTCGATGAAACGAAAAAGCGATACTAAAAAGAAACAAACACATACATCTTTATTTAGGATTTAGCCTGCGAGAGAGAGAGATAGAATAATCGGTTTCCTCTATGTGCGGCGCTTCGTAGCCTCCCACTCTCGTCTACTTTAGTTTTCTGAAGGTTTTACATCTACCGCATGTGAACTGCAAACACTTTTTGAAGTGAAAACTTCTTTAGCACCATTGTGATTTGAAACTCGATGAAACGATAAATTACGACACTAAAAAGAAACAAATACATCTATATTATTTATCCTGCGAGATAATGAAATAATATAATCGGTCTCCTCCTTATCCGGTGCTTCTTAGCCTATCGGTCTCCTCTTTGTGCGGTGCTTCATAGCCTCCCCCTTTCTTGTCTATTTTAGTTTTCTGAAGATTTCACTTCTACCTCTTGTGAATTGTAGTCTGATTTTTTGTTTAAATATATTCAGCACTGAAGAGGTAAATCGCCAGAAGTGTGTTGTGGGCGTCTTTATGTGCCCGAAGTAAGGTAAATTTTTCCCTACTTTCCCGTTCAATGATGATAAATTAAACTAATAGTTGTTTTGCGACTTCGCCTGAGTTTCAACACTTTACACGCTTATTGAACAAAAAAAAATTGAAGGAAGCAATTTGGCACCACGTTTAGGTACTTATTTGACAGGATATTTCACACCTCCGTAACTCACGATTGACGTTTCCTGCTGAAAATAGTTCTGTCGAGCCAGAGAGCTCATAAGGCCTCGAGTTTATTTTTTGAGAAATATATATTTTTTACATCATCTTCACACAGGAGGCCCTGAGGAAAAACATTCTCTCAGGGCTTATGTCACCTTTCGGGATGCTGTGTGGAAGGTCTTTTTGTAGAAAGGAAAAAGGTATGAGGGGTGGTTAGAAATCTGGGGGTGGAAGTGTTCAGGAGTGACGAACGTATGAATCCATCCCTTCCACTGCGGCGATGGGTCGAAAGTCCGGCTGGAGAGGTCAGAAGGCCTCCCTTAACCAGTTTCTCCCCTAGTGGGAAAAGCATTCGCCACCGAGACCTAGACAAACCTCCCACCATGAATCCGGGCACTCCTTCCAAGTCACCAACATAGCAAACCACTTGGGATGACCTATGGCAGGGATGTTGGTTATCGAATGAATTATTCCTGTGGCGGCGGTACCCAAACCCGCCTTCCAAATAAAATGCACATTTTTTTAGTTTACAAGTAAAGTGCAATAAAAAATAAAAATACAGTTTTCGTTTCAATCGGAAATGTTAGCAGGGAAAGGGTTAAAAATTGAGAGTGACTTTCAACAAGCTTCCAAATGTTGGAAATTTAACCAATGGAAGCAAATAATACAGTAATGTTTTATTGTTTCAGTATACTAATTAGTTAATAAATTAGTGTTTCAATGTTAAGTTTTGGTGTAGCCGTCAAGTTACGGATACCAAAAAAAGCTCGGCTCTGCCGTTTTCATTGTGGACTAGCTGGTACTCGGCATGCGTTGCTACACCATTTAAAAAAATAGTTTGTTTCTCCCTGCGTGTCCTTTACCATTCGTCCCTTTCCCCTTCCTCTCCCGCGTCCCCTTCCCCTCTCGCGTTCCCACTCCGTCTTCACCTTCCCTCTTCCCACTCCACTCCTCCTCTTCCCCTGTCCCACGAACCCCCCACCCAAGTTCCCCTCCCCTCTCCACCCTCACGCATTCCTTGCATTCAACCCCGGTAAATTCAGTTTTTAAACTAATATTGGAAAAATTGTTGTTTTTACTATCTTCCTTGCAATTTTTCCATATTTTCTCATCATTTAAACCTTCCCTGGACTACGACAAACATTTCAAAACCAAAATCAGCTAAATCAGCCCAGCCGTTCTTGAGTTTTAGCGAGACAAACAGCAATTGATTTTGATATATATAGATTTCAATAAATAATAATATTTGTATGACTTGTATAGCGCAGCTTTGTGAAAAATCACCTCAATGGCGCTGTAATTAGGCTTTTTTATCATTATTATGCAACATAATTTCCTGAATAATATAAAAATTTCCTGAGAAAAGCACAAAAATAATCTTTTCAGTCTTCATTTTTATTAAAGCTTGATTTTGCAGGCCTTTTGTTATTATTCAAGTTTTTTTTTATTTTTTTTTTTCAATTATTTCTGGCTTTCACCCATCAAGGGTGTTCTAGGCCATCATTTCAAATTGTAGAAAAGGGAAAGGTAAATTTAAATATAAATGAAGAAGTAAATTTATATATTAATATTATTTAAATGTGCAAATTTCAGAATTATATGGAAGATTGGAATCGAGTTTAGACTTAGGAGAGATGAGATGTTGAATGGAGGGGAAGTAATTTTAGATAACGCTTGATAAAAGAGAGGATATTTATTTAGAGAGGGACAACCAAAAAATATGTGATCTAAAGTTCCCACATCTAGACCACAGAAAGTACAATCTGGGGAGTCAAGGACATGAATTTTAAACAAGTGAGAAGGAACGGAACAATGTCCGATTCTCATTCGAATAAGAGAGGAAATTTCTTTTTTGGAAAAATGGGGGAATTTTTGAAACCACGGTTTTGATGGAATAGTCCTTTGTATTGAGGCATAGCAGGCTCCCTTGGATTGACTAGCAATGTTCCAATACTCTGTCCAAGCATTGCGGGATCTATCTTTGATGATGGAAAAAATATCAGATAGGGGAATATGGTTTACGAGGGTAACAATAGGGTTAGACGCTCCTTGTTTTGCCAAGGAATCCGCAATATCGTTACCCACTATGCCAACATGTCCAGGAATCCATATCAGAGTTACAGTTACTCAGTAATAATTTCTCATAGGTAACAAACAACAATACAGCCGCACAAAAAATAGAAAATAAAACACAGAAATCAATGCGAGGAAACAATGTCAAACAAGTTTATTAGAAATTCTTAAAAATAATAAATATATAAGTTCCTAAATATCAATTTGTATTAAAATATTCCCCAAACGTCTTCAAACGCTGAGCACAATTTAGTGCAGGCTAGAGCGCCTGAAAGTGGGTAGTTACTAATTGAGATATTTTCTTCTGAATATTCCGGATCAATCTTGCCATGTGCCATCGCTCCGACCACTACAACAATTGGTTCATTGTTTTTAGGGACAACCTCCTTTGCGTTTACCACCTCTTTGGCGCTGAAGGACATTGTCACCTTCCTTACGCCAACGGGGAAGTGTTTCGTGATGGGATTTGCGATCACTTTGAGGAGTTTTAGAGATCCGTCTGTCGCTCGAATGGAGAATTTGTGCAGCAGTTGAACTGTAACATAAAATATAACAATTTTATTAATTTACTACCACTAAAATCATTGTAACAGAATCTGTAACCTGTTGGAAGTTTTAAACTCCGAGCTCTGAGGGTAAAAATTCCACAAACTAAAAGTAATGTTCAAAAAGTAATCTGTTGTGCTGACGCTCAACGGATTCAAATTTTTCTTATCCATAGGGTATTAAAGTTGTTCGGACTAAGCTAGTAGTTTAGTTAAGTAGCGAGTAACACATTTCTGCGGGTACTAATGAACTCTACTGAAACAACGGGTTTGGACTAGACTTTTCAAAGGAGTGATGAAGTTGTCGGTCACCAACAGTAAATACATGATTTATTATCCTCCTTTTCAGTATGTTCCTGAGTTTAGTATTTTGTTGTAGAATTAAGAAAATAATATCTTTTTTTCCACGTGTTGTATTCATAGTTGCTTGTTGAATATGTTTTTGATCTAGTGTTTCTAAAAATATGCATAATTGTAGGAAAAACAAGAATTTAAACTTACTTCTCGACAGACATAAATAGACCTTCATAGGTCCTTACCTTCTACATCGTCTTGTGTGCATTCTTCTGTTATTCTCACCTCGACATATTCTACCATTCACTTCTGCATCATAATTTCATTGGAAATAAGTTTTGTTTCATAGCTTGTAATACATTTTATTTATTATTTACCTACCATAAAACATTTTCAATGTACCTCTTAAGTTAAGTTATTTGCAAATATATCATATATAAACACATTTTTTCATTGTTGCAGTATTGTAATATTTGAATATACAAGCTCACTTGAGCTTTTTTTTCATGTTACTATACCTTATCTATGTTATTATGTAAAAGCCGAATGGCGTTAATTTTATGAATAAATAAATAAATAATATACATATTATGACGCAGAAATACATATAATATATGCCTCGCACTCCGTTCTTTGTGTATCCGTCCTACATGCCCAAACCATCTAATCATCTCTGCCTTAATCTTATTCCTTATGCTTACATCAGCCTCGCATTCTTTCTGGATCTTCACATTGTTTGAAAATATAACTATAATAATACTGTAAATAATAAACAAATAACAGTAGAATTTCCATACTTCACTTTCTTCTAAATACGCATAAATCATTAAACAGTTTGAGTCAACTTAATAGAAACAAATATTTAGGTTGGGGGAGATGGAAAAACATGCGCGAAACAGGTTAATAGGGTCTCAATGTGGGTTTTTTAAAAAATTTGAGCAAACCTCACGTCATACTAACAAAATCAATGCGGCGAATGTCATCGCTCCTGTATTGTACGTTTTTAACTTTGGTTGGTAAAAATGAAACTTTAAGCATCTTTTACCTAAGCCCCCTTTTAAATATTTGTTTCTCGTTGTAGTAATTAAGTTGAAACAAAGTGTTATTTAAATATTTTGTATGAAGTAAGCCAGAGTACGGGCATTTCACCCAAATAACTCACCCATTAGTCCAGAGAATCGTTTGAATGTCCTCGGAATTCTCGTCTGGGGGTTTATTTCTATTAGGACATTTTTTTCTGTGTGAATATACACCTGCAGTAGACCAGCCCTGTTCAGAGGAGAGTCCATCAACATCAAGAGACACTGGTGGGTGATGTCGGGGCGGCAGGATCCAGGATCTCTGCCATTTTTCTTCAGAATATTCGCATGATCATCGCAATTCAGAAGTTCGAAACTTTTTCCAACCTAAAACAAAGTGACCACTGATTTTAAATGAACATGCAGTTAATATTTAACACTGGCAAAATAAACAAAGAACGAAAGCAAATATGAAAACTGAATTAAGTTAATGGGGTGAGAATACTTCGTTTTAGTTAAATAATAAAGTTTTTAACCTTAACGCTTTCTAGTTGTGCTCCTTCCAAGACTAAAATCAATCTTTTTTCTTGATTTTTCACATGTTTCACTGTTAGATGTTTGGGGGCCGGTTCGAATTCATTATCTTCACCGTTGGTTTCTTCGACTTTTCGCTTTTTTCCCATTTTTTGGTAACCGATTTTGACAAATAGGAACACGTGAAAACTGACAAATTGTGAAATGTTGTGAAGGCTGTAAACAAATGAATTGTCTTTGACGTCGCACTGTCTTTCTGTCCGATCTATCTATGCTCTATGCTTCTCGATAAGTCTAATTGTCTATGATAACAGTACGTAATGCGCCTGCGCAAGCAAAACTCGCTTGGCGCGTAAATTTTTAGGAACGAAACACTTTCTTCACGCATAAATTTATTTGAGTACCTACCCACTAATATGAATTATTACACAATATATTTATTATTAATACTAATTTCAGCGATGTGTCTCTAACAATGGTTCAATGAATTCTAAAACTAGCTTTGCTTTATATCAAAGTGTCAAAAAATAAAATAATTTACAAATAAATAAAAATAAAGTTTCTAAAATTTCTCAAGTGCGAAAATCGCTGAAAATTTATTTATATTTTCGACAACGAAAAAAAAAATTTTCGTTTTATGAACGCACAGCATTTTTATTTGTTTCGTATTATGATATTAATAATTACATTAAAAACTAATTATTTCAATTAACTAAATTTGTTTGGAGACAGTCACGAATATTAAAAGAAAAAACGTAACTTGTAAGAATTACTTTTTGAAAGGATAAAGTGTGGCGAGCAATGCAAAGCATCTTTGTTTTATTACGTGACCTATAATAAAAAAAATATATATTATAACCGATGACTCCAATACGCTTACCACATTTCCACAGCAGACTACTCCACCACATTTTTGCGGATATATTAAATTTATTACAATAATTAAAAATACATCGAGTCGAATAAAATATTTTAAACTCTTCCATAGCTGTTGACATGAAGTTTTTTCTATTACAATTAGTAAGTAATTGAAAACGCTCACGTAATATGGAATTTAAACACTTCTCATTTTGTCTAAATGAGCTTTAGGTAAGCAATTATTAATCAATGGAATACACGACGAAGATTAATATATTTGGCAGTGATCCACTTTTTTTTTTAATTTGGGACGTTAGACTGTATTATGCATAAGATAAGTATTGTGTTCTTTCGCAATAGAAATAAAATATCTTTTACAAGCCAAAAAATCCTACGATTACCCGAAAAACTTCGTGCCCTACTTTCCCCGATTTATAATGTTTCATACGGCTTAAGAACTTGTTTGTCAAACTGCGCATAAAATTACTTTGAAGAAAATAAGCAATTATAACTAGAGGAAAAGATATATAAATTATGTGAAATGGATTAAAATTCTTTAAAAATCCTAGAGCATTTCGAAAAGTTTCGTAAAAGCGACGGTGTTTTATGTGGATATCTGTATTTCTTGACCCACTTCAAACACTACGTACAACATGATGAAAAAATATGCCGTGTTGTGTGGTCGATATTCCTTGGAAAACTGTCAACTCTTTTTCAAGAAAATAGTTCTTTTGAAGTCGATATTGATTATAAGCTTTCAATGATTTGTGAATTATTAAAAATGCAAGATTTTGCATATTTTTACAATATTTTCCTGCTATGCAAAATTTTTTGATGCTTCTTTAGTATGCGAAATCGCCGTGAGGCGGCACCATTGTCTGGTCGCCATTTGCCCTTTTGTTTGCGGCGGTTCGGGTATATTCTTTAATCCGTCAAAATATCTGTTTTTATCCGTCATCCTGTCGTAAAAATACTCGCGAAACGATTTTTATGAATAAATGAAGTATTGTAAAATATTATTTCAGTTGAATTTGATTAGGGGTGATTTTTGAGACAATTTCCTCGGGACGCTGGTCGCATACGTCCGCCATCTCTGAAGCCTGTCTCTCGGCTAGACACGTAAAGTGCCCTGTGTTGTGACTTCGTGTGTTTTTTCTAGTTTTTATGCAGATTATTCCTCCACGGAAAACAGGTAATAAGTGTACAAGTATTTTGGTTATATTATTTCCAATTTAAAGTTATTTAATTACCCCGGGAAGGGCTGAATTGTCAAAAATTTGAGATGTTTGCATGCAATCCTTGTATTTTTAGAGCTTGTTGGCCCGCCATATTGGGTTAAAAAGCTGCCTAATTCTTTCTCATCCTTCCCGACAATACTTCTAGCATTATTCCGGGATATTCTTGTAAAAAAATGTGTGAAATTGTGTATTTTATGCCTAGACATAGTTTTTCCCGCGTTCTTGTTCGGTATAACTAGTAGCCGATATTTTTTGTAACCGTCGAAGTGACCGTTTGGGTTTCTGGCTTTTTTGTACCATTCCCCGCATTCAAACATCTGAATTGAATTTCCGTGTCTCCGTTTCGAAGGTATTATATTTGTATTTCGGCCTTGTGGAACATGTTTATCCCGGAGTCACAAGCATCGCACCCGTAATGTCGACATTGGGTGCATTTGGGAGGCCGCTTTGGCACACCCACAACATCCCGATAATGTTTGTTCCCCACAATATTACTACCTCGTCTATTCCTTCAGAATCTTCTCATTCCTCGATTACCAGTAATTACCAGTCGAATGCTAGCGACTTCATGTCACATGTTTTGTCTTTCAATTACGCCAAAACTCCATTGTCCTTGTTTGTTCCATTTTATGTAACATTGTTGATATATTTTCTTCATACATCTGTTGCAGAGATATGGAGTCGGCATTCTTGTGTAGAAACAATTTTATTCGTAACACAAAATAAAATGTTTTTTTTTTTTTTATTTCCGAAAGCTTAATAGGTTAAGTTATCATTATCCTACATATTTCTATTTATTCTATGATAGGTCATAGAATAAATAGAAATATGTAGGATAATGATTCCTTTTATATTTACTTGTAGCCAGTTATGTAAACATTCAGGCAATATAGTCAAACTTTCTCCCAAATCTCTCCAATGTTAATGTCTTTTGTGAAGCAACAATCAAACCAAATAATTTCGTAATTGAAATATTGTATTAGTCATACACCATTAAATATACTGTATTTGCAAGATATTAAGAATACAAAACTAGATATAAATAATATTTGTATTAAAAGCTGATCTATTGTCACATATTGTAGAACAAAACAATTGTAAAATAAACCAATATTATTGAATTCAAAAATATGTCATAATCTATTTATTGTATATAAATATATTACTATTATTATATTTCATTAAACTAGCATTTAAATAAAACTTACATTGTTTTTTTATTTATCATATTTGTTCATTTTAAACCTATCGACCAAACCATACTCAAACTGATCCATCAAATACAACGGTTGCTCTTGATATTATATTATTCAACAGTCAAACTAAATATTAGAGATTATCACTTGTTTGATTTCTTCATTACAAACACAGAGAATACCCATTGCATGCCAAAGACCTTGCGATGCAACGGTACGTACTGGATATTAAAATCAGTCTACTTAACTCAGATCATAGACACCCAAACTGATACACTTGCCCTAACATAAAACATGGGTATTACTTCATCAAGCTGGAGACAAACCATGTGATCATTTTTTTGGCACCACGAGAGTTCTACTAGAATCCTTTGAATATACTACGACGTCAGTCGTACATTGATCGCAGAAGAGGGCACATCAAATCAAACGATGACCGGTCAACTCAGAATGAATTCAACTCAACACCTTCCTTCGAAAAAAAGTCATTAAAAGCTGGTTCACACAGAGCTATAAATCTGCGAGCAGATATCTGTTGAATCGTGAGTGCTTATCTTTTGTGCTTTCACACGAGGCTATCAAATATTTCTTCCTGTGGTAGGTGAGGGGGTCAGTTGAATTAGGGAGCGGCAACGGAATGCACATTTTTTGTACTGAAATCTGTCAACTTGACATCTGTCATCCACGGGTTTAGGCAGCTCCTTAATTACAATGACACCCTCTCCTGTTTTAGTCGGAGAGGGGGAGACTTACCTTCTGGGCATATCGCCTCTGGAGCGGTTACGTCTAAGATGTGTATTGTCTATGATTGATCTGCGCTTAAAAACGCTTAGGTGTGAACGTTCTGAAGGGATTGTATGGAGAGCGTTATTTGGCGTGCTATGATCTTTTATATTTGATAGCTGTGTGTGAACCAGCTTTTTAGAGTGATGAAAAAAATATATAAAAAAATATATAAAAAAATATATAAATAATTGGTTTTGGGATATTTTTCAATTTTTTTTTTCATAGCTTTTAATGACTTTAAAGAGGTGTTGAGTTGAGTTGTCATGGAACCAAATTAACCAGACCTTGCGCAGAAAAGTAAAGTTTGTAAAGTAAGGTAGCTATCAGCAGTGCAGTCCATTGTGGGACTTTTCTGCGCAGGATCTGAATGTTTGTTTTTAACCGAACCGCCTAACGTAGCGATGCTAAAGTTGAATGAGGTGGGTAAATTATAACACATTTGTAAAAGTGTCTTAATCAATTTTGGAAACAAGCCCAAACTTGCTTATCCGATTTGGGATTTGTTGGTTTTTTACGCAGTCAGCAATTTGCACGCCATTGTAAAAAGGATTTATAATTCATAAGCAGATGATATTTTTGAGGACTAAACAGTGATTATTACTCACATTCACATCGCCTCCCTGCAACTTGGTTTGTTTCTCTTTGCCTGATGGGCTGGTCTACTAATTTGGTTGTCTATGGCTCAGATCAATGAGAAAACATTTTGGTGGTCTTCTTGCAAAATACTGACTAATAATGTTGAGATTTTGGGTTTGACTCCCACTTTAGTGGCGAAGGTTACTGCTGTAGCCACAGTTTCAATGGTAGCATTCACTTCTATCTCTAAGAGATCCAAAAGTTTGACAAATGACTTTTTTATAACCTCTCATGGAGACGTTTTAGTCGGATATTGAAAAGCTATTGATTTCCTTCAGGGAAATTTCTATACAATCCTGATGCATGGGCTATTAAATGATAAATAAAGGTTTTAATGATAATCTAAAGTAAACCTATGCAGACTGCATTTCAGAATAGTTCACACAAGTTCAAATATACATAAAAGAGTATTCAGAAGTGACCACTATGAAGAAAGTTTCGCGTATAGTAAAAGGTTCCCAATGCCTTGTAAATAATCTTCCATTGATGAAAAACTCATGTAACTAATCAGTTAGGCCCAGTTGTTTTGCAGAAATTAAAATGCAACACTTTCATCAAATGGGCATTTTGTTATTTTGACATTTGAAATGATTCTAAGTGCGTTTCAATTTTCTATCAAATTGTAATATCAGCCCTTTGGAATAACAAGGTTCCACATGTTGCGGTAACGTCATGCGGTAATGAACTAGCTATAGATCCCATTAATCACGTGATGTTACAGTGACAGATGGAACCTTGTTATTCCAAAGTGTCGATAGGCTGACGAGCTTATATACTGTTCACAATTTGTTCAAAGGCCGAAATGGACTTTGGCATATAACGGAAACTTTTCAACTGTCAAAAAAAGAAAATGGCCATTTGATGACTTTTAATGGCTTGTTCGCATTGGGAGAGTAGTTGAGTGGAGTAGCGAGTAACTTACTCCTTGACTCTCCGAAAAGCGTTCGCATTACGTTCAAGTAGAGTTCATTAGCGTGCCGCCCGTTGCAAGATGACTGCCCAATACGCAACAAAGTAAATATGCTAATTGAGATGTGTAGAAGCAAAGGCAGCAATCTCCACTTTTGTTTTTTTGAAAAAAAAGACAAACACATTGATATCTTTGCTTTTGATACGTATTTTCAAACTCTGATTTTGATGGGAGAAAGCTGAGTTTGTAACTAACCAGATTTGCAAATTGAATTTAGGTTCTCAATTCGAATCACTATGAAACTGCATTTACAACTTTTTTCCGATAATTTGGTGATTGCTGCCTTTGCTTCTACACACCTCAATTAATCTGATTGTAATGCTTATTTTAGAAGAGGTGGAAGAATAAATTAGTGAGATAAAAATAAATAAACTATGGACGCGATAAGAGATTGATAGCAGCATAAATAAAGAATTTTAGAGTAGCATCTTTGCTCCAACGGCATGACACGAACTCTGCTAAAACGACAGGGTCGCGCTTGTCAGTGCGCAGTGACGCGTGGCGGGGGTCACTACTCACCTGAAAAAATAGAACAAAATGGATTGACTACCAAAGAGCTGACTAAACTACTCTACTAAAATTGTGGTGTTCGGACGCGTTTAGTTACTAATACACTCGACTAAACTACTATCCCAGTGCGAGCGGCTCTTTAGTAAAACTTGTCAAGTCAGTAGAGTTTATGAATTCCTGTCTTATCAATTGATTACCAACTCATACATAATAATAGCATTTGAATATATTTTATGACTATATTAAGTACGGTTACTGACAGAGACTTACCGAAGGAGTTTCAGGTTCACACAATGAGTGTATTGGAATAGCGCACGCCACCTGAAAATGTCCTACCGGTCTATACTTAACTATTATTAATGTTAGCATATAGAAATAGCTGTGTTACTCGGTGAACGTGTTGGGAATTATTATTTAGTGAAGGTAATATCTTTTGGCTAATTTTTATAGTGAAACTTCACTTAGAGTGCGCTATAAAATAATCTTAAACTATTTATAGGTTAATTGCTTTAAAAAAATCGGAATCAATCAGTGTTTAACCCGTAGGGGATGGCAAGAAATTTCAATAAATAATATATAAATATATTTTTTTAAAGCCAACTCCAACACGTAAGCAATGACATATTTGATAGAGTGACATGTTAATTTTTATCTTTAACTAAAGCCTCGATGACATTGAGCGAGTTTACAAGCTACTAGCCGGGAAATTCACTATCTGTTATGAAACTCGCTCAGTGTAATCGTATAAAGCCTTGATTATATTGAGCGAGTTTACAAGCTATTAGCCGGTAAGTTTAAAAGCGGGTGAATCGGCGAGTGAGATTGTCATGATGACACACAAAACTGTCTATTCGCTCAGTAGCGACAGTAGCAGCTAAAATAATGACTCTCGCGTGAACCAATTTGGTCGATTTTGTAAAAAACTTGAACTCGCAGCTAGCGAGAATTACGACTCCCGCGCAAACTAATTCTGACAGTTACGAAATCAGCTGTTGGTAGGCCGTCATCTTGAGCGAGTAGCGAGTAAAGTTGACCACCTTTCAACTTTTTTCATAGATTGTCCACAATCTGCTGGTTAGCAAGTAATACAATGACACTGAGCGAGTTTATTAACAGATAGTGAATTTCCCGGATAGTAGCTTGTAAACTTGCTCAATGTCATCGAGGCTTTAGCTCTGAAATAAGGTTTTGAAGACAAGTCTATGTAGACGTTGTTTCAGAGAAATGATATTTACTTTTTAAATTTTTTTTTTATTGTTTTTAAAATATTACAAAATTGTACATTTTAGTGCATTTTCAAATACATTTGTAAAAGAGTGTTATATAAAACATAAGCAAGTAGATATATCAACTATATTTGCAGTAATAGAGCTTGCCTAAAGCTAAATAGTTGATTCTGTTAACAGCAAGATAGCTCTTCCCACTGGCATGACCATTGGCAAGTTAGTCCGGCAGACTGGGAGATAGAACAGTCTATGCTATTGGTGGCGGGGATAATGATCAGGAACGAATGAATGCTCTCCATGATAGTCTAGTTAATATGACACAACGTACCAGTACACATCTTTTAGTCAGGGACGAGATAAGACAACTTACACTGCAGACAGGGAGTCAAGTTTTGTGTCATAGTAGTATGTATACTGTCTTATTTGTGTCACAATGCAAAGACTTCTATACTAAGACTTCTAAGACTTGATAGTGTCGCACCCAAGGTTAATATTATTTATTACTGATTTTCATCGACATTGCAGCCAGTCACCTTCAATAATCACGTTGGTATCACCAATGTGGTAATATGCATCCAGTTACCTGAAATGGAAAGGTGCGTGCGTAATAAAACCTCGTTCACTTTAATTACACAGAAGATTTACTTAGGAAAACTGATTGCAAATGGATCGTCTTCGACCATAGAGAACTAACTCACTTTCGCAATTTTTGAGTTAGAGTTTGAAATGAGGACCCCAAATCGCAATCTAGTTCTGCCAGAAATAATAACTAATTAGAGAAAAGCTTTCTATGATTGGTCAAGACAGTATTTCTCTGATTGGTTCTCTCTGGCAGAACTAGATTATGATTTGGAGCCCTCGTTTCAAGCTCTAACTCAGAAACTGCAAAAAGTGAGTTAGTTCACAACGATTTAAGATGATCCAAATATGATTGAAGATAATTTGCAAAAGTGGAACGATGCAGCCAGGATCATTCTTGTGGGAGAAATGCAAAGAGATGTCGTCTGCCAGAAGGCAAGAGGACTCTGTGTTGCCACATCAGAATATCACTTATGAGCCGTTTGCATTGTTAAGAGTACTTTAGTCAAGTAGCGAGTAACTTGCTAGAGTACTTTAGTCAAGTAGTGAGTAACTTGCTACTTGACTTGCCGAAAAACATTAGCATTATTTTTAAGTAGAGTACATCAGTTCCTGCCGCCCGTTGCAAGATGACGGGCTGCTACACAACAAAGTAAATACGCTAATTAGCTAAGAGGTGGAAGAATAAATTAGTAAGATAAAAATAAATAAACTAAGGACACGAAAAGAGATTAACAGCAGCATAAATAAAAATTTTAGAGTGGCATCTTCGCTCCAACGCCACGACATTTCTGCCCTTGCTAAAACGACGGGTTTGCGCATGTCACTGCGCAGGGATGCGTGGTGGGGGTCTTTACTCGCTCGTAAAAATAGAAAGAAACGGATTGACCACTAAACAGCTGACTCAACCTACTCTACTAAAATTGTTGTATTCGGACTCGTTTAGTTACTAATTTACTCTCTACTCAACTAAAATACTTGCTGTGTGCGAATGGCTCTTTAGGGATGTTTATAATTTGATTGTAATTGAAGGTTTATGGCTTCAATTTCATTAAACAGTATATATAGTATCATGAACCTCTTCCAGTGTTTTCTGGCAAGGTGTTAATGAATTTAACTTTCTGAAGAAATGTGCTTTGAATGTTTTTTGCATCTCAGTTCATAGTGGTGATTTATAATAAAAAAAATGTAGTCAAAATGATTGGCAAATCAGATACAGAACTGTCCCAAGAGAGCTAGAGCAGTGGTTCTTAACCTTTTTGGAGGTACTGAACCCCCTACCAGTTCCATATGCATTCACCGAACCCTTCTTAGTTGGAAAGTGGGGCGCGTCATCAGTAGCGGCGGATTGTCACAAGGGGGGGTGTAGTGGGATAGGATGGGCTATTGTCACGACTATATTTACCACAACTGGAGGGCATGCAATGGGATAGGATGGGGCGGGATGGGATATGGGATAGTGACAATATTCTTCGTAATTTTTTTTGGGCTGTGTCTTATTCCGCCGAACCCCTGAGACTGACTCACCAAATCCCTGGGGTTCAATCGGACATAGGCTAAGAACCACTGAGCTGGAGTTATAATTAGTTGCAAAAGATCCATGGTGAACACATGGTATCTATCATACCTATAACTCATTAGATTGTTGAGATTTACCAATATTTATCATGACCATTTTCCATGGAATAAAGTGTGCCGTGTAGGAAGTAATGTACTTACAGATAATGATGAATACAAAGGGGTAGGACTGGGTTTAATTCTGCGGTTAAACCCTGGCACTTCTGGATTCAGAGTCCAGCATTATAACTGCCACGGTATGATGCGTGTAAGCCGTTAATGCAGCGGTGATTGTGTTTGGCATTTTATGGCAAACTGGAGATTTGATCATGGTAAAAATATTCCTAAAACGAAGGACTAAAATTAAAAATAAAATATTAGCCACTCGGGTGTTGGGGCCTATTTTTAAGAAGGTCAAAATATTTCAGCTTTGGAATAAAATTGAAATAAATGGAATGTTTCTGAACGCATCTGAAAACTAAATACTGTTTTTGAAAGGAGATGAAAAACACTTTCAAATTTTATAACTCAAAATAAACATAATTTTTGAAATATAAAATTTTTTAATGCAAACATAAAATAGTTTTAAAAATGGCTCACGTTATGAATTTCTTACTAAAATTATTGATATCGAAAAAAATAAAAATTAAAATGCAAACTTTTTTATTAGGCAAATGTATTATGAACATTATCGTCGATCACTTTTTTGTCATTTCATGTAAAAGTAATTAATAAAAAATTTCCAAAGTTTCATAATTGTTTTTCAAATTGTGATGGGGGAGACCTTAGATTCATAAAGGTGTATATTTTAATTATTTTGTGGTTAACTTTTAGATTTGAATATAAATCATGGTGTTTATTCCTTTCTACCACTGTTTATATCACATTTCTAACCATATAGTAAGGGAGACAACTATGAGATCTTTGAGTTGTTATGAAAACTGAACAAATTAGCCTGAGGGGTTAATAGTGTCTATTTTCTAGGATCTATATCTAGTATCTAGGAGAATCGACAAGATATTATTAATTTTATTAAATAATTTGACTTTTTACCTATTGTATGCGGCTGTCGCATATGCGATACATTGGCGGCTATCCCCATACGGATCTCGCATGTGTGATCCTTGAAGTTTCACTAACTAAAGTCAATCGTGTGAGAACGTGCCGCGCAGTGGGGATTGAAATTACCAGCGTTGTAAATGTAAAGCTTGGCAGATTGCTTAAGGCAACGCTTCCCGGCTCAAAAAGAAGAAGATTGAGATACATGTAATTACGAATGTTGGACAGAGCGCGCTTATATTTTCAATGACAAAATTGATGCGAAAATTGTGAAAATGCTTAATAAAACATGACTCGTTTAAAATAGAGCAAAAATCTCATGAAAGGTATCTTAAGTATCATTTAGAAACATTGTGAATTTTTTCACAAATATAACTTGTAAAAATAATAGAAATAGACTTGTTTGAAATAATTTTCGGAGCATACTTAGCGATTTTTTTCTATCGAGGGAATTTCATATAATTTGCGTTTCAGCGTGAAACGTATCGAGATATTATCTTAAAAAATAACATATATTTTTTTAAGAGCTTAAAAACTTAAAATGTTTAGGGAGATATGTAAGAAATCGGTAGAAATTCAGGTAGCGGCGGCTTAAGAATGTAATTCTAATCTCCTAAGGACAACAAAATAACATTTATTGATTTTTCATCTGTTAGATTATTACGAAAAATTGTTAATTATGTTGAAAGAATGAATCACACGTTACATTTTTTCTAATATAAACAGACGCAGACATCATGCTGTAATAAGTGCAGCGTTGTTGCGTTTGATTCGGTGCCAATTAAAGATAAAATTTGTTTTCTTTAGTTCCTGGAGTGTGATTTTGTTATAATTACAAAATGATTTTTTTTGTTCAAATTTTGTAAGAAATTCAACATTAAATGGTCGGCTTTTGCTCTCTACCCTTAAAAGAACATGGATCAGGGTGAATATTATGCGGGATTATGATCCTAAAAGGCCTTCGATACAGTCACTGATCATATTGACTACTGTGCACTGAGTATATGGAAAACGGAAGCGTCTAAGCACAGCAGGCGGTCAGAGAGGGTTCTAACAAACATACAAACTAATTTTCGATTTTTTGTTTTCACAAAATCTTCACTAGCGTTATCAAGGTTCAAATTATTCCTCAGCAATTCACTAGTAATGAATTTAGCGCAGTGCCATAAAAATAAAATTAAACATCTTTAATTTTTTAATTTTTCTATGTGAATACCTCACAAGAGTTACAGCTGCTCCCTTCTGGAGCCAATGGCATCCACCCTATGGCATCCCAAATTGGGGTATGTTGTGAGGCTGAAGGTAGTTGGGAGGGGAAGAAGATGGGGAATTCAGATTATTAACTGGCTATTCAGATCTGGTTACCAAACATGGCAAAAACCATTTCAAGCAAAGTTTCAATTCTAAATGGTGGTCTTACACTAGAGCGATACTGAGAGTGTCTTCCACTCAAGAGCGTGTCGCAAATATACTATATTTTATTTTAAATGAATTAATTGTGAAATAACACAAATTAATCAAATACAATTTGTTTGCGCATGCCGGGATTCAATCCCGCGACCTTCAGATTGCGAGTCAAGAGCCTTATCCTTCGACCGCGGAGGCTGTCAATTATTGTCAATATTTAAAAAAACCTTTTTTATTCAAGACAGTTTCCTTGACAATTGTAATTTCGGAATCCATGCTTAGTGGCCCAATTGAAAATTAATGTTTTTTTTTTTTTATTTATTTTCAATTGAAACACTCTCCAAATGTATGACTTTCACAGTATGTATGATACTACTAAAAAATAACAATACTGACCACTAAAGCAACGATCAGGGCCATTTGAATGGTCCCAGTAACTCCAATTCTCGACCCGTTTCAGGTTTTGATTAAATTTTAATCAGTTGTCTTTGTTATACGTTTAACTGTCAAATGTTTAATTGTCAAAAATTTCAAATGCCCGCTGATCATCAATTTGATTTAGTCATCAAATGTGATGGAGTTTGAAATACCCCAATCTAAGGGCGGGTTGTTTAAAAAAATTTGAACAATTCATAAAATATTTGAAGTTGATTTTCAAGTTCTGTTATTACATCATTATGGGCCAGTTTTTTCATAAAACTGAAATAATCGCACACCTTGAATAAACTTTCATCTGATGAGTTGTTCAAATTTTTTTAAACAACCCTCATCCTAAGTAAGCTTAAAATTAAGGTTGTTATATTGAATATCTCTAAAACCCAAAGGTTAATTAAAGCGTCTAAAATAAAAATTTCAAACCAAAAACACATGATTTTGCATTACTTCAAGGCGCATCACCTTAAGATTTTTACATTTACGGTTGTTGATGTAATGATTGCTTCTTACGTTGGCGTTACTTATATAGATGTTTGTGTTGCAGGCCCGCTCAGCGTGTGAGCAGCACCAGAAGGCAGCGGTGTGGTTGCGGGCAGCGGGCCAGCAGCGCGGCAGGGCAGCAGAGGAGCGGAGTGATTATGTTGGCAGTGACGACACGGGCACCAGCTGAACATAGCTGATGCCGCTCAGTCAGGAGTACGACGAGCCGCTCGTTACTTTTGAGGTGAGTACCTTCGAGAAGCGTTCGTCGCAATCATCCAACCAACCAGACAAGGAGCATTCAACCCTCTTGTCGCCCTCGTAAATCACATTCTCTAAATTGAAAAGATAGATAGAGTATTGACACATTGCTAGTGAATCCAAGGGAGACTGCTATGCCTCAATACAAAGGGCTATCCTATTAAGACCGTGTTTCAACATTCCCCCATTTTTCCAAAAAAGAAATATCCTCGCTTGTTTGAATGAGAATTGGATATTGTTCCATTCCTTCTTAGCTTTATAAAATTCACGTACTTGACTATCCAGATTATAATTTCTGTAGTCCAGAAGTTGGAATTTTAGATCGCATATTCTAACAAATATCCTCTCTTTTCTATTAAGCCTTATCTAAAATTGCTTCCCATCCATTCAAAATGTCATCTCTTCTGAAGTCTGAACTCAAATCTTCCATACAATTTTGAAATTTATCCATTTAAATAAAATTAATATATAAATTCACTTTTCCTGTCTCCATAATTTGAAATAATGGTCTAGAACAGGGGTCGGAATTTGCGGCTCTTTGCATGCGCTTCTGCGGCTCTTCAGACATCAATTGAGTCTGTTTATAGAAACATTTTAACGGGCAGAAGTGTGATATTACAGTAATGAATACCCATCTGTTATTCTGACTCTTGACATGGGCCGACTCAACTATTTGTTTTACTCGATAGTGACGTGTCTTCTACGGGCGTCCCAGACTTCTACCATTCACATTCGCATTATATATTCTCCTTACACTCCTTTCTTCATTCATTCATTCTACAGGCCCATCCCTTTCAGACCCCTGCATTTGCAGCAATATGAAAAATGCATTGTATTACAGTACAAGGTCAACAGTTCACAATATTGCACTGTTGACCTTGTACATCATTTTGCCTTTTGATAATACCTCTGCTATCTTTTTATTTTTTGAAGTTTCTTGACACCAATATTCATAATACAGTAGAATCCGCATATAACGACCCTCCAAGGGCCGGCAATACTTTGTCATACTAACCGGATGCGCGCAAAACGGCCAGTTTATTTAAGCTAGCTTTGTTTAGGCCAGCCAATTTAAGCTAGTTTTTACAAAGACACGCTGAACTCCTTCGTGAGGGTTACATTTGATTCACCGGCTTCTAAGCACTTTTTCTTCAATTGAAAAACACTTGCTTCACGAAACTCGTTGTCTCGAGCTTTTAATCTAGTCACAACAGGTGATAAACACTGACTGTGATTTTACGCGTGCTAATAAGGATAGGTGTTAGCGCGCGGGGAGTAGGCGAGGCATTGCGAGGTATTGGTGCGTAGGTTTTGTAAACAAAACATTGAGCGTCGTTCTAACCGGACGAATTATCATTAAAATAGGTCAAAATAGTGCGTTTTAAGCAGTTGGTTGCTTAAATTGGAGTCATACTAAATGGATATGTTTTCCTAATACCCAACTATGAAACCTTGAGTTTACATTTTCGTCGCTAAAATCGATAAGCCGTTATAAGCGAAGTCGTTATATCCGAATTCTACTGTTGTTTAAAAAGGTCATGAAGCTGCAAACATTGTATGACAATGTGTTTTAGATTGTTTAACTATTGTTAAAGCTTGAAGTAAAAAATTTATACCCACTTGGAGCAGAAGAAATAACCATTTATCATTGAAGACAATATTAGTGATTCCCAAATGAAAATTAGAAACGAAAAAAGATTTGGTCACATCATTCAAAATTTGAGAGTCACTAATATTGTCTTCAAATTGATTAAATATTACAATTTGAGGTTTTACTAAGACATTTCAAAAAATTAAAGATAATATTTTATTCATTTACAGTAGAATTCCAATTATTCACCTAAATAGAAACGATAGACAATCCTAATTTGAAGGAATATTAATGTTTTTACTGAATGTATTTTCCTGAAGAATAATGGAACAAGTTAAAAATGTCTTTACTAGCATTCTTGCAGCATTTTGCAGTTTAACTTGTCTGAATACCTAATCAGACATTCAGACAGACAAACTCTAATCAAAGAAATTTGCATTATAAATATATATCTTTTTTGTTTAATTTTTGTCACATTTTTAAGTAAATAGTTATTACTGCCTTTATTTGATTACAACCCCTTTAACCCCTAACGTGCCAGGAAAAAACGAAAAAACGTCAACTTTAACGTAATATTTTGCAGTTTAATTTTATGCTATCTAATGTAATTTTTACTGAAACACATTCCTTGAATACTAAACTATACATAAGAACAATATAACTTGCGTTTATTCAATGAATTTATACGTTTTACGATCATTTCGTCGACCGCGACGCGAGACTTGACAGCCGCCATTTTGTCAGCCGAGCGGCGCGAAAAAGTTCCAGGCCGTGTCATAAACAATTTCAAAGAAAATACATCGCTGCTCTAGGTGGGTTCACGGTATCTTATACCTTATGAACAAGAATGCCCCAAGCGATTCTGACCTTCTTCTTCACACGTTTTCTTTATACATAAGGGTTAAAATCGCATAACAAAATTATTTTTTAGTGATTATTTTGGCTTGCGCCGATGGTACGCCGGCAGACGAACGGCAAGGGGCAGGTTAAATTTCCCAAAGATGTATTTTAATAAAATTTCTATATCCTTGCTTTACTTTTCACGGCTGTGATTTATTTTTGGGGTATTATGGCATGTTGCTCTACCTCCTTTAGCCAGCATTTTGGACCGCATTGCAGTGTCCATCATCAGGGCAGACGTGTAATCGAAGATTGTGGTGGCTCCACCAAAACACGACGGCTTCACCAAAATTAAACCCAGAAAACCATTTTAAATTATATTTAGAGGATTGGACGCTATATTTAGAAGATTAGCGCAACATGGCATAATATCCCAAAAATAAATCACCACAACGGTGCTCTCTTATATTTATTTTTTCCAAGCAAAACAGGTTTAAGTGACAATTGCTTCATTTTAGGAGAGCGAAAGAAAACAGTGCAGAGATTGCATATAATTAGAATATAATGTTTTATTAAAATTTTTACCCATTTTTAAAAATTATTTATGACTGTTAACGATTTCAGTCTATCGCGGCCATCTTCAGGCTGGTTCAATTTTTCTTTAAATCATAGTTTAAATTCTAAGAATTATCACTATCAAAAATAGAAATTTAAAAAGAAATAAGCTATTTTTATTATCATAATTACGTAAAAAATTTCACAGCGTTCGCTCTCCTTTTAGTATTCCTACATTTTTGGAACGGGGACAATAGAAAAAAGGCAACAAACATATGTTCCTCATCACAATAATGCTGCAGCCCTTTCTTACACATTTAATAATGGTGACACAAAAGTAACCCTCTACAAATTATCCAATTATTATTAAAAAATGAAACACAGAATGCATAATGCATGTATGTCTGTTTCCTCCAAAGTACTACTTTTTACCTTTGGAGGAAACAGACACGACGACCTTTGGAATAACAAGCTTCCATCTGTCCCAGTGATGTCATGGGATAATGAACTCTAAGGCTTACTATAGATCCCATCAGTGGCGGTTCTTCACAGGGGGACAACGGGGACAGTCCCCACCAGTTACACTCGAAACCTACTAAAGGAAATAACAGTCGATGCTTTGTCTTCACCAAAATGTATGAATTCTTTAAACATAAAAGTAATTAACATTTGCAGAAATAAAATACAAAAAAAATATTCCGGATGATTATAAGACCCGACGCGCGTACAGCGAACAATGTACGGCGCATGAGAATGGCGGGTCTATTTCTCAGTGCGCAGAATCCACTGCGCTCTTGGGGGACAATCCAAACTCTCCCCATAGGCGATATGGTTCATTCCTTGCATTGTTTCGCAATCGTATGGAACCGCGCATGCGCACCCGTATGTGAATAATACCGTGGGGATTGGGCTTCGGATCCCCACTGAATCATTTGTTTGCGTAGTTACAGGCGGGAATCGCTCGCATTCCAATTAAGTTTTATAATAATCTTGCAAGATAAAGCTTTATTTTTATTAAACTGTATTTTAAATTGGTATATATCAATAGACATTTTATATTATTTTGTGTTTAGATATCCAATTAACATGATTAGACCATCAATTTTTTTTTTTTGAGAAATTTTGTATTATGTTCTACGGGTGGTGCGATTACAGTACGGTACGCTAAAAATGTTGATCCCCACCACCTAAGAAGTGCTCGAGCCGCCACTGGATCCCATTATTGCATGACGTTACGGCGGCAGATAGAACCTTGTTATTCCAAAGGATCGATATGTACATTGTGTGTCTCACCGTTATTTAATGTACAAGAAAGAGCTGCAGCATTATTGTGATAAGGAACATATGTTTATTGCCTTTCTATACCGTCGCCGTTCGGTAAAGTAAAAGCGACTAATGTAGCGATTTGTCACTCTGTTGGCTTGGAACAGTGGATGTCTATGACCTGATGTTTGTAACCTGTAACGCTTTGAGGAGTACTGCTAGCGATGGTTTACCAGAATGAATATGGCAGTGTAAATGTTGGCAGGTAGATAGCAGACTCTAGCACCATGCAGCAGGCGGTGGACCCCCTGGCCACCACAAGCACGGTAAATATTACACCACATTCTATTTATGAGGTTCCACGACCACTCAGAATCAACTAAACTCGACACCTCCTTGAAAAGTCAAATTAAAAAATAGCCCATAACCTAACCTAACGTAATCTATTTAAACCAATTTTTTAAATATATTTTTTCCATCACGTTTCGACTTTAAAAGGAGGTGTTGAAATTGCTTGATTTTAAGTTGTCCAGACACCATTCTTTATAAACCTCTTCTTATTTTGTATGTCATGTCGTAATGCTTGCCAGTTGGGGACAATTTGATCAAAAGAGTTGAATTGGCAATATTCATAGTAACGACAATTCAATAGTGCTGTGATTGTCGTCGAATACATGTTCAAATCAAAACAAGGTTTGAAATGTCGTTCGTCCAGAAGATTGAGTCAGACATGTCTGAAAAATCGAAATTTAAGTCGAGTATGCAGTTACGTGTAAAAGTGTACCCTCTATCTGGCACAATGCTCAGATTATTCATAAACACCATAAATCAATTATAATGCAGAAAAAGGTGTGGTGAATGTGAATTAAACAAAATGTTGGTGTCTGCGTAACTAGTAGGATGTTTCAAAATGTTATCCTAATGTACAGGCATTCGAATTTTTCTTTTCTCATAACTTTTTGTAGATGTCTGACTGATCAACTGGGACACAATCGATATTATACATTACTCTGAAATCTATTATGTTAAAAAAAAATGCTTTCCAGTTGGGAGCTGCAAAATGTGAGAAGCCACCTACTTGGCACCATTCATAGTGCTGACAACTCAAAATGGCGCTGTGATTCACGACAACACAGTGGCATTTCAACACCACTTTGAAAAGTCATTAAAAGTTATGAAAAAATAATTGAAAAATAGCCCACAACCTTTTACCCATTTACATTTTGGGAGGTGGGAATGGGTACTGCCACCCCGGGAACCATTTATTGGATAACCAACACCTCTGCCGTAGGTCACCCTAAGTGGTTCGCTAAGTTTAGCAGGCTTAGCCGGGTTCTTGAGGTCGAGGTTTGTCTAGGTTTTGGCAGCGGATGACCTGGACATGCTGAACCCCAGATTTCTACCCACCCCTTATACCTTTTCCCTTCCCAGAACTTCCTCTCCTCCACACAGCATCCCCAAAGATGACATAGGCCCTGAGGGTAATTATTTTCCTCAGAGCCTCCTGTGTGGAGCTAATGTGAAAAAAAACCTAACCAACTGGTCAAAATTGATAATGCCATCGATAGGTAGGTACTATTATTTTATATCCCGATATATGGGTAGGTACTTAAAGCCATAGATAAGTACTCTTTTATTTATTTTAATATTTTCAGTAATTTAAATTCGAAATTCAAATTGTTCTATAACAAAAAAGCTCGTTTTTAACTTGATTCAGAAAAAATTGTGTTCCATTCAAAATGCCAAGCCAGATTGTAATAATTTTGGATGTAAATGAAGAAATATATAAAATACGATCAGAAAACGTGTTTAATTTGCAAAAGTGAGTAGCAAAGAAAATCTTCATCTGCAAGGAAAACACAAGGTGCCACCTAAAAAGCGCCTCAATTACCAGCTTAACCAATTTCACTTTTAATGACTATTCAAAGGTGGTGTTGAAGTTGTGTCACCGTAAATTTTTTTTTAAAGTTTTTGAGCTGCAAAATTGCTGTGTACTTCAGCAATGAGCTACGATTTCGGCCTGAAAAAAATGTAAAGTTTGCTCAAAATATGAATAAATGTGGTAAAAAGTCCACAGTTGTATGTTTATTTAGTTTTCCAAAAAAAGTACCTTCACACTATATGACCCTCCTTCCACCTTCCACCCAACATCCCCAAAGATACTTAGTGGTCCTGAGGGAAATTATTTTCCTGTGTGTAAAATAAAAAGTAGAATAGTAATTGTAAAAATGGTAATTGATGTTTTTTCAGCCGGGAGTGGAGGCTGTGAATGGCACCCCGAATGCAACTCCGCACCGTCAAGGGCGGATGACCAATCAGATTGCCGTAAGTTACCATTCCTAACATACGTAGATTATAGAAACAAGGGAGATATTCCACCAACCATCCGTGATGCCCATTTCTTACCTACACACCAAACTCATTTTTTTTTTATTGGTGCCGCTTATTTTACACCATTACGCTTGGGTAATGTTCAATGGCCAAGGATTAAACTCCTTATGTCACACTTTTTTTGCAGTGATATAATCTTTTCTTTCAGTAGATACTGTTACTTATGGCTTGTTCGCTTTGGGAGAATAGTTTAGTCGAGTAGCGAGTACCTTACTACTTAACTCTCCGAAAAGCGTTCGCATTACGTTCATTAGCGAGCCGCCTGTTGCAAGATGACTGCCTGATATGCAACAAATTAATTAAGCTGATTGTAATGCTTGTTTTAGAAAATAAATAAACTACGGACACGAAAAGCACAATAACAGCGTAAATAAAGTATTTAAGAGTAGCATTCTTAGCTCCGATGGCATGTCTGCAAGTCCAATAATGGAACTCTGCTAAAACGACAGGTTCGCGCATGTCGGTGCACAGGGACGCGTGGTGTGGGGCGCTACTCTCCCGAAAAAATAGAACAAAATGGATTGACTACTAAAGGGCTGACTGCACTACTCTACTAAAATTGTAGTGTTCGGACGCGTTTAGTTACTAATATACTCACTACTCGATTAAACTAATCTCCCAGTGCGAATGGCTTTTTACAGTGATGGAATGCAAAGTGTCTGTGGTTTCAAAATTTGGTGAGATATTATAGATACTTAAATAAAATACTGTGAGTAGAACACATCTGGGCCTTTGCTATAATCGAGTATTTTTTTCATTTTAATAAGACTAGGAAAAATAAAGTGTCAAGCCTATAAAAATGCTTTTTAGTGTAAAATCTCCTAATTGTAAACCCCTTTCCGGATAGTATGGATTTATTAAATAAAGTGGAAAATAATATTCCTTGGCAGAAATATTCAAAGCCTGAACTTTTCGAAACTAAGTAATTAATGTACTTTGGTGACGATTTTTTGATGTCGAATTAACTCAGTGGTAGAGCAGAGCGCCCTGGAAAGGCTAATAAAGTCCTGAATTCAATTCCTAGATGCAACTGTATCTTTTTATTATTTTTCTAAATTTTCGATTGAGAATTGCTTATATTGTCATCAATTATTAGATTTTTTTTGCATAATTATAAAACATTCGGTGGTGTTAGGCGAGAATTTCAATTATCCCCATCTGTCCAAGGAGTGCGATTTCCCTCGATTGCGAATGTTACGTGCCGAGGTGGATAATTAACATCAGCATTTATTTGTTTGTTTTGAAGTTGGTGTTTTCTTTTTGCAGTTTCTTCAAAAGAACGTGATGAAGGCCGTATGGAAGCACCAGTTTGCTTGGCCCTTCCACCAACCGGTGGATGCCAAGAAGCTCAACTTGCCGGTATGTTTCATATATCACATTCGTATCATTACGCCAACACTAACGCCCTTCGTACATGGAGATACTTACAAACTAAGTGACTGACACAACCACAAGTAGCCTGTAACAGATATACTACTCTTTAATGCTGGCCTCTGTACACGGCGCTACTGCAAATATACTGAACTTGGTAATTTTTTCACGTGCAGCCACGTGTTAATACAATGTCAAGTATGGACAATGTTCTCATTTATCTTTATTATAAGAATGAAAAACGATCTAATAGAAGATTTTGGGTTCACCCATATATTGAAAGAAATATTAACTACAGTGCGTTCTTTGCCGCCAGAGAACCGTGTGAGATTTCATTCTTTCTACATTATGTCAAAGACTTGTTAACTAACTAGCATTCATAAGAAAGATACACTCTTTTTTCAACAATCCGTGCCTTCTCCACTAAATCCTTTCATACATGCATTTTTTTACACTTCCAGAACAAATTTAACATATCAATCAAGTTCCATCGCTATTTCTGTCATGGGTAGTAGTAGATACGATTGTAACTCGCGTAGCGTGCTACCAGCACTGTCGGTAGCGGGCAACTGACATCAAACCCGTAGTCTGCGTGTAGCATCGTGTACGAACACTAGCAAAATAGTATGGCGGGTACTCACAAACTGTGCGTGTACTAAGCGCATGAACCTCGAGTCGCTTGTAAGTATCTCCGTGAACGAATGGCTTATAAACTTAATGTCCTCATTATCGCCAACCAGTAACCACCGTAATGATTGGATAGTAATGTCAAACTTGAGGGGTATATTGAATTTTGCAAGTTACACAGCTTGGGCCTGCAAAGGTTCTTTGAAACACGCTTGTTATACAAAATTTGGAGGGCTGGTATGGGTATCACCACTGCCTTAGGTCACCCCTAGTTGCTCACTACGTTTGGTGACTTAGCAGGAGTGCCCGGATTTATGAGGTTTAAGCATTTGCCCACGTACTGCGTGACAGACCTGATGGGAGAGACTGCGAGGGAGATTGGTCTAGGGAGACCTTTATACCTGTCCAGCCAGACCCTTGACTCATTGCCTTGTACCGCAATTGGAGGGATCATACATCCCTCACTCCTGTATATTTTGACCAGGTTCCTACTAGGTATTTCTTGTTTAAAATGACAGTTAGTGCAAGTATTTAGTGTTTGTTTGTTTGCAGGACTATCACAAGATAATAAAGCAGCCAATGGACCTGGGCACCATAAAGAAGAGACTGGAGCAGAACTACTACTTCTCTGCCAAGGAGTGCATCCAGGACTTCAACACCATGTTCACCAACTGCTACGTGTACAACAAGCCGGGCGAGGATGTGGTGGTCATGGCGCAGACCCTGGAGAAGCTCTTCCTCACCAAGGTTACAAACACACACACACACATACATATACACATACACATGTACATACACACGTTCATACACACTGGTGAAAGACCCACCTCCTTTCAGAATCCAAACGTTGCTTGAAATGGTGACCAGATCTGAATAACCAGGTACTTAACTACCTCCAGCCTCACAACATATCCTAATCAGGGATGTTATAGTCTCACTGGCTCCCGGTGGTTGGGTCTCTTGTGCTCACATTATACAAAAAAAATTCAAAAATAAGTCCCTACAATTTATGGCCTAGTGCTCACTTTACATTGAAACGTCATATTTTTTGAAAATTGACTATCCACACAATAAAATAGATTCTCCGCAGGGGTAGTAGGCGGAGAGGACGGACCGCCAAACAACTCGGTTTTGGCACACACTCTTTAGCCTCATCCACATTCGTACATCGTCTCATACATACTCTTCTATTTTTCAGACTCAAGTATTTGATCCATTTGATTGTGCCATGTCTTCCTCGGGCATCCCCGACTTCTACCGTGCTCAAGACTTAACACTAAAACATAAAAATGGCTACCATCTGAACTAGGAATAGATGATTGAATGCAAACTTTAAAAAGTTTTATAAATGACTCACTCACCTTACGTTTTTTCTAAAAATTACTGATAATGAAAAAAAATTAAAAACATACATGATATATTTGGCAAATATATTGTAAACATTATCGTCAATTCAAATTTTTTATCATTCAAAAATAATTAATAAAAATTTCTCAAAGTTTAATAATATTTTTTGTGAGGAAAATATTTTGAAATCTATGAATGTATTTTCAAATAAACACAGGATCTGGAAGGGTTATCGTAGGGGCCTCATTTTGGATAGTATGCTCCCAGGTGCTAAATGCCTCTGAAGTAACGCATCTTATCGTATTGTGTACCGCAGGTGGCCCAAATGGACAAGGAGGAGAAAGAGCTGGAGTCGTCTAGCGGCAAGGGGGCAAAGGGGCCCATTACGGTGGGCGGCAAGAAGCGGACGTCGGCGGGCGCCGTGCCCTCCACCCCGGGCCTTTCCCCGGGCGCGCGCCCCCCGCGGCCCACGCCCAGCACGCCCGCCGCCCCCGCCACCCCCGCACCGCCCCCCGCCCCCACCCCGGTGGGCTCCACCAACACCACCACCACCGCCAGCCACAGCGTGACCACCACGGTGACGCACAGCGGGCTGCCGCAGCAGGTAAACCAACCAACCAACACTAATCAATCTAATCTCCTTCAATGTTTTCAACTTTATTTTGTAGAACACCTTTATATCTTGAGTTTAATGCTAGAAGAACCTGTATCAGTTTTGGTAATTTGATTTAAGGGGAGAGTCTGGTCCAGCCAAGTGTTTTTTCAATAGGTTTTTTCATAATATATAATAATGAAAATTCATCGTAGACTTATAGAAAAAAGTCAATAGATGTCACATATTAAAAAATAATTTTTTTTTTATCCAAGACACTTATCTAGATAGCGTTTAGTTCGGGTTTGAATCTTGCACTCATACTTAAAGATAAGCAGCCAATAAAAATATGCATTAAGAAAATGTGTAGTTTTTAGTCCAAGTATGAAAGAGTTAAAAATGACCGAATCAGATAGGGACACATTAGCTCAGTTGTCAGAGCCCCGCTCTGCAAAGCGTAGGTCCTGGGTTGTGGACTCCTAGATGTGACTATATTTTTCTGTTTTCAGATTTTCAATTGAGTTTTGCTAATATTGTCTTCATTTAATTAAATTATACAATTTGAGGACTTGTTAAGTTCAAAATGAAAATAAATATAAAAATTTCAATGCAAACATAAAAATGTTTTAAAAATGACTCACCTTACGTTTTTTCCAACTAAAATTAGTGATAACGAAAAAAAATTAAAACACATACATATTTTTTTAGACAAACGTATTATAAACGTTGTTGAAATTAAACTTTTTGTCAAATAATTGATAAAAAATTTCCAAAGTTTCATATATTTTTTTTTTCAAATTACGATTCGAAACTTTGGTTTCATAAAGGTGTACATTTTACTTATTTTGTGGTTAATTTTTTAGTTTGAAAATAAAGCGTGGTTTTTCGCTTTCTAACATCGTTTATATCATATTTCTCACCACGATAGTAAGGGAGACACAACTATTTTTATGAGACGTATATGAGTTATTCCGAAAAGCGAACAAATTAACCTGATGGGATAACTGACCCAATTTGTGACACAGCGTAAAATAGATGTATAATTGTTGTGTTGTTTGTTTGTGCAGGTGGCCGCCCAGCCCGCGGGATTCCACGTGGCGCAGCCGGCCTCGCAGCAGAGCACCCCCACCATCACCACCGTTCAACTGCCGCAGACGCAACCCGCAAAGGTTGGTCCCCCCACAAACACTTATAAACTGATCTACATGCGGCTGTCGCATATTTGAACTTCACTAAAACACATACTGTGTCTAAATGTACCGCATGATGGAACAGATTGCGTTGAATAGGCCAGCGTTGTAAAGTGTTGATGAGGTTTACAGACTTGTGTGTAAAACCTTTTGCTTTAAAAATGTTGGTATTACTTGATTTGAAATTTATTAATTCACTGCAAATTGACACTTTAACAAATATTATAACATAATCCCTGTTCAGGCAAATAACAACACACATTTTTGAGAAATCGCAAATTTGAAACGTAAATATTATGTCATGTAAACTGTATAATGCCTCCGTGGTCGAGGGGCCAGGCTCTTGGCAAGCAATCCTGAGGACATGGGTCCAAATTTAATTAATATAAAATAATATATATTATATTTGCGGCACTTTCCAGAGTGGAAGATAGTATCGCTCTTGTGTAAGTGTGTACCATTCAGATTTGCAACTTTGCATGAAATGGCTTTAGCCGTATTTGGTGACCAGATCTGAATAGCCAGATACTTCCTCTTCTCCTTTTCCTCTCCACTGTCTTCAGCCTCACAAAATACCTCAATTGGGAATGCTATAGTTTCACAGGCTCCAGACAGGAGCAGTTAGGATTCTTGTGAGGTATTCACATAAAAAAAAGATAAAATTTTATTTAATTTTTTTTTTTTACACGAATACCACACAAGAGTCCCAACTGCTCCCGTCTGGAGCCAGTGAGACTATGGCATCCCCAATTGGGGTATGTTGTGATGCTGAAGGTAGTGGGGAGGGGAAGGAGATGGGGAGAGGAAGGTGGGGAAGTACCTGGCTATTCAGATCTGGTCAGTGAACATGGCTAAAGCCATTTCAAGCAATGGTTCAATTCTGAATGGTGGTCTTACACCAGGGCAATACTGAGAGTATCTTCCACTCTTGAACGTGCCGCAAATATATTATATATTATTTTTAAATGAATTAATTGTGAAATGACACAAATCAATCAAATAAAATTAATTTGCCACACCGGCATTCAATCCCGCGACCTTCGAATTGCGAGTCAAGAGCCTTACCGCTAGACCACGCTGGCCGTCAAATAATACAGTTCTAAATTTTATGCAATAGCTGCTTTTAATATTCCCACGTTTACGGAATGGCGACGATACAAAAAAGGCAATAAATACGTATTTCTTATCACAATAATGCAGCAGCTCTTTCTTACACATTAAATAATGGTGAGATAAAGAATGAGACACACTTTGTAGGTACGTCTGTTTCCTCCAAAGTACTACTTTTTCCTATGGAGGAAACAGATGTACTTAGGCACATTGCCTCCGATCTTTTGTCTCACCATTATTTAATGTGTTAGAAAGGGCTGCAGCATTATTGTGATAAAGAATGTATGTTTATTCCATTTTTGTACCGTTGCTCTTCCGTAAGCTTGGAAATTTGGTGGGTTTCTGATTTGTGCCTGAACGGTGAAGATATTGTCAAATATTTCTTATAAATCTATCACATAAAGAAAACAATTAATAATTTATACTCAATGCATTTGAATCATCCATAGGACACAGGGAGATAAAAATTATTGAATAGTTATATGTTTATGTGTAACAATCTTTTGAGAATATAATTTGACTGACTGTACGACGTTTGTTTGTTTCCCCCCCCCGCATAAGGTGAAAAAGGGTGTGAAGAGAAAGGCGGACACCACCACGCCCATGGGCAGCTCCTTCGAGGGGGCGGGCGGAGGGACGGGGGGCCCCGGGGGCTATCCCCCCCACTCGCAGGCGCCCACGCCCAAGTCCGCCAAGATCAGCACCCGAAGGGAGAGCGGACGACAAATCAAAAAGGTAACTACCATTCCGTACTAGCATTGCATTATACGGCACCAAACCTAAAAATAAATTTTTTCCAGTCGCTTGGGAAACTTCTTAAGAGAGCTTGAAGTCTCGATTACATTGAGCGAGTTTACAAGCTACAAGCTGGCGAATTCACCATCTGCTAGTAAACTCGCTCAGTGTAACCATATATACTAGCTAACTAGCAGATTTTACACTGAACCGAGGGCTTTAGTTTAAAAGCGGGTGAATCGGTGAGTGAGATTGTCATGATGACACTACTATACTATGTCCACTCGCTCAGTAGCGACAGTGGCACCTAAAATAACGACTTTCGCCTGAACCAATTCGGTCGACATTTTGTATAAAACTTGAACTCGCAGCTAGCGCCACACGCTAGTAGCCAGTAAGCCAGTAGCGAGAATTACGTTTCCCGCGCTAACTAATTCTGACAGTTACGAAATCAGCTGTTGGTAGGCTGCCGTCTTGAGCGAGTAAAGTTGACCACCTTTCAATTTTTTTTGTAGATTGTCCACAATCTGCTAATTAGCAAGTAATACGATGACACTGAGCGAGTTTACTAACAGATAGTGAATTTCCCAGATAGTAGTAGCTTGTAAACTCGCTCAACGTCATCGAGGCTTTACTGTATAATGGATCAATTCAAACAACAGAATTGATTGACCACAAGATTGTGTTCTTTTCATATAACCCGCGTTACATTACATGATACCTGGGTTCTCATAATACTGTTCAATGCATTGCGTAGCAGTGGGCTGATGGTTTGGAGTCTGCACCAGCTGAAACTATTCCCACCTGTTGGGAGAAAGTTCAAACCAAATTTCTAAGATTTCTTCTCTGAGGAAGTATGGCTACTTTCCGTGGCTCTATCCTACTGACTTTCTCTTGGCTGTGCTCGGAATGAACCATGTACGCTTCAGAAGGGATACATATATCGTTGCACTTTTCTTCAGACTGATTTGTGAATGATTTAACCGGTTGAATGCCTCGGGGTTTTACGGATGAAACTCGAAAATTTCGCGATGTTTTGACTTTTGACGTAAATTTTGTCGGTTAATTTTATGCTATGGTATATAATATTTACCGAAATACGTTCCTTGAACAATGAACTACACCTACAAACACTTTTACTTGCGTTTATTTGACAAATTGATGGGTTTATCGATCTTTTTATGATACGCGACGCTCAAAGTTTGACAGTTCGAATCGTGGTAGAAATGCTCATTTCCAAAGTCATTGAAATGTCCAAAGACAATTATTTGAGTGGCTAGAAGTGTTCCTTATATCTGTTACGTCAAGAACAAGAATGCCCCAAGCGATTCTGACCTTGTTCTTCATACATTTTCTTTATACATAAGGTTTAAAATTGCATATCAAAAAATATTTTTATTTATTTTTTATTCGGCTATAGGGCGTGCACCGGCGCGCCAACGGCATGCGACCTGTTAAAAACTCCACTATCATGGAGAGAGTATTCATTTTGTCTATCTTGGAACTTGCAGGATATCTCGTTGTTAAATAGAATGTTGGGCTATCGATACATATTATTTAACATCAATGAAGCAGAGGCTTTAAAAGCTTCCTTGCGACTCGGTATAAAATCTGTTATCTTTACTTACACTGATTATTAATGTTGTCTTGTTGTTAAAAGTAATAAAATGATTGAATTGATTTAAAAGTTGGATTTGTGACATGTGGTTGTGTTTTATTTAGCCTGCGCGCGTCCCCGAAGAAGGGTTCCTGGCGGGGTCGGGCGGGGCCCTCTCCCCGCTCCTGGGGGCCTCCACCTCGGGGACGGTGCAGCCGGCGGGGCACCACCACCACCAGTCGGCGCAGGGGGCCGCAGCGCAGCAGGCTGCGCAGCTCAAGCAGCTGGGCAAGGAGAAGCTCAGCGAGGCGCTCAAGTCTTGCAACGAGATCCTCAAGGAACTCTTCTCCAAGAAGCATTCCGTGAGTACCAACTCTCACTACTCATACTCACTGTCACTCCTTGGCAGCATGCACTCTTGTTGTTTATATTTCTATTTGGGTATCACCGCCTCCCAACCATTTATTGATACCTGTGTTGCAGGTTTGGTCTTGGTGGCAGATGATCGGGAGAGGCAATGGATTCATAGTCTGTAGAACTTTCTATCTTTCCTTATTTAATTTGGGAGGCGGGAATGGGTACCGCCGCCCCGGGAACCTTTATGGGATAACCAACACCTCTGCCATAGGTCACCCCAAGTGGTTCGCTACGTTTGGTGATTTAGCAGGGTTTCCCGGTTTCATGGGGTGAGGTTTGTCTAGGTCTTGGAGGTGGATGACCAGGACACACTGAACCTCAGATTCCTACCCACCCCTTTAACCCTTTTCTTTCCCAGAACTCTATTCCCCTTTCTTTCCTAAAAAAATATTTCCCTGTGGGTAATTATTTTTCTCAGGGCCTCCTGTGTGGAGCTCACGTGAAAAAAAATTCAAAATACCCTCCACACAGCATCTCCAGAGATGACACAGGCTCGGAGGGGGATTATTTTCCTCGGTGCCTCGCTTGTGGAGGTAATAATGAGAGAGAGAATGTAAAAAAATAAGCGCTCTTGGAATAAATAACCTGATTTCAATTTGATATTTTTTCTGACCAAGTATACTGAATGGGTCTTGCTTTTCCATTTAAGTCCTGTTTCAAACCTCACCTTTTTCAATTACCAAAGTTATTATATGTTAAATTGCCATCGGAAGTTGCCCAAGAAATATCCACTGGAGACGAAGCCGAAGTGAATGTGTATAGATACCATAAACTCCACTTAATAATAATGGTGTTCTAATGAATTGTATGTACGTTGTTGCAGGGTTACGCGTGGCCCTTCTACAAGCCCGTGGATGCGGAGTTGCTGGGCTTGCACGACTACTTCGACATCATCAAGAAGCCCATGGACCTGGGCACGGTCAAGCAGAAGATGGACGGGCGCGCGTACCGGAACGCGGCCGAATTTGCGGCCGACGTGCGCCTGATATTCACCAACTGCTACAAGTATAACCCTCCGGACCATGATGTCGTTGCCATGGCCAGGAAACTGCAGGATGTCTTCGAGATGAGGTGAGAAACAAACTTGCCTTCTCTTATTTACCGCACGACAATCCCAACTGCTTCCTGTTAACCAGAGCCAGTGGGATTATGGCATCCCCAATTGGTTAAGGTTAAAAAAAAATCCGAAATTTTTTCCGCATGCGCCGGCACACTTCCGGCAAATGAGAGGTTAGGTATAGTATAGATAGAAACCATAGATTTAATAATAATAATAGTTCATTCCAGAATGTTTTCAGAGGTAGTGCAATGCAATACATTCAATATTTCGAAATAATAAAAGAAAGACAAATAATTAGAAAAGGTAAAAAGTAAACAACACATAAATAAAATAAAAACATGAGAAATGAAAGTAAAAAAAAAAATTATAGAGTAAAATGAATGCAAACAGCTGTTTACGGAGGGTATTTCACCGTCTCCTGTCTTCAGGGGAACTCCATCCAGGCAGTCATGATGGCGGTGATGATCGCATTCTTCGATTGGCCCGGTCTGCGCCATAAACTTCCCATGCGGTGGCGGAGAAGTGCTCGGAAAGTGCACTCGTCCCTCCAGGAACATTTCTGTAGGACTGCAGTATATCTGTAAACAAAAAAGTTGGTGATGAGCGTTATTATAGGTGACTTTTAGCTAATTCCTCATCATTGGGGGGTCTGTTAAATTGTGGGTTTTTTGTTGTTTAAAATTAGATGTGTAAGTCTTGTATTATTTGTTGCAGGTATGCTAAGATCCCCGATGAGCCCGTGCTGCTGAAGATGGGCATAGACAAGGCCAGCTCCGCCTCCAGTTCCGAGTCAGGAACCGAGTCTGAATCAGAGTCGGAGACCGATGAGGAGCGGAGTAAAAAGCTGATGGCACTTGAAAAAGAGGTAGGTCCCTTTATTATTAAACTAACCACTTTCTCATGTACAAGCTTGAAAGCCAGAAGTAAAAATAAGTAAAATAAATTACAATTAAATAAAACAATTCAATTAGTATTTTATTATAAACAAATTTAAATAATCACATAATGCTTGTTCCAACCCTGCCAAAATGTTTCCAATTTACAATGTTCAGACTTTTGTAAAAGACATATTTGTTAAAAATACTAACAGTTTTATGCTTCCCAGCTGTCGGCGATGCAGGAGAAGATGAGGAAGCTGGTGGCGGAGACGGGCACCAAGAAGAAGCCCAAGAAGAAGCTCAAGGAGAAGAAGAAGCCCACCAACAGCAACCTCGGCAAGCCCAACACCACCACCGTCTACCAGCCCAAGAGCAATTCCATCAGCGACGGCATGGGTAAGAAGCAACACCCACCTTATCAAACCACCCCTTATGTGTGCATCACCTCTTGTTGATGAATGCATCTAAAACTAAACTTCTTGTCTGTTACTTTCAGAGATATATTCCATTTTCTCAAATGGTTTCCTTGTTTTGGCCCACCTGAAGTGTGCTAAATGTCTTTCTGAATGCAATGATTGTCACGAATGAATATTTAGTGTGATTTATATTTAGAATCTACGTATCAAGGAGTAATTGCTATAAATTAGCATCAATATTGGCTTAAATCAACTTTATTTCATCGCCGTGTATGCCACAACACATATTATGTTTGTGGCGTACATGAGAGTTAATAAAATAATGATTTTGTGTGTAACTCTATGGTTACCTAGTTGTAGTAATTACCCCTGTACATCATTATTCAAGTCGAGTGACCGAACATGGCATTTGCAGAAGTTGTATTCCTCCATTTGCTTTCCATATTACTCTCTTATATTATCATGTTTGTTAATAAATCCTTGATATAGAAGAAGTAACTACGCTCTGTTCACTGAGAATAAATCATTTTAAAAAACAATAGATATTTTAGTATGAACTACGGAAAAGCAATTTTCAAGTACAATAGCATCCTGTTAATTTGAACCCCAATAATTCCAAATTTATGCCAAAATTTTTTTTTCGTGCAATGTTATTTTTAATTCGTGATTTATTTTGGCCTCATGAAAATGTGTCTGTGAAACTGGTGCGAAATTTCGATTTGCGCCGTTATATATCCCTAATTTGTTGATCTGAATCTGGGAGGCCAACCACACCTGTGATCGGCCTTGAATTTTTTGATTTACATGGAAATAAATACATTGTAGTTTTGGAATTTACTTTGAATATCTGAATTTGAAGTCCCAGCCGCAATGATAATTGTCCACGAAAATTTTGCTTACACGGGAATTGAATTTATAGGGGCAAACGCCAAACTCCTTTTCGGCGAAATATGTATTTTATTCTATTTTTAACCCCCGATGCAAGGAGCGGTGTTATAAGTTTGACGTGTCTGTGGCATCGTAGCTCCTAAACGAATGGACCGATTACGATGCAGTTTTTTTTGTTTGAAAGCTGACGTATTCGAGATGGCTCTTAGCTACAATTCATGAAAATCTGTTCAGGCGTTTCAAGGTTGTCAGCTCTTTTTTGTGTCGGGGGTTTCTTAAAATTTTGTAAATTTTACTTATTTAATTCGTAACTTGGTTCTGTGGATTTCGAATTAACGGGGCTCTACTATGTACAGTAGTTAATATTAAATTCAATGAATCTCGTATAGACTTCTCCAAGATCTATTATTTGTTGTTGGTGAACAGAGTTTTGGAGCAAAATATCTAACTATATCAATGGAATGCGTGTTTACATGCAATCATGCTTTTGCATGTGTGTGGGGGGAATGATCAAAACAGAATGGTATCTGTTCATATCCCCCATTCCTTATGTAGTGTTTATTCATAATTATTTCTTTGTTGAATAATATCTGTTATCTACCCTTGTTTGCTAAACGATTCTCCTTGTTTGATTCCTGCGCAATCATAACATTTTTTCTTAACTCTCAGGGAAGAGGAATTTTACAGCAAGAAATTAAAAATGTCATAAAAACTTTCTCATTAACAAGAACCTTGAAACTACATATAAACAAAATATATTTTAAAAAGTATTGAAAATATTTGATTTGTAAATGGTAGGTCCAGTTGTTTTGCATAAATTCAAATGTAACGTTTTCATCAAACGGTAATTTTTTTTTTTTACTTGAAAGTTTCCCATTTAAAGCCGATTCTAGGTGCGTTTCAGCTTTCTATCAAATTGTAATAAGCCGACAAGCTTAACAACATGATGGTTGTCCTCTTCTGCTGATCACAATTTGTTCAAATGCTGAAACAGACATAGAATCAGCATTTAACGGGAACCTTTCAAGTGTCATAAAAACAAAATGGCGCTGAATGGCCATTTGATGACTTCGTCACACGTGAATTTCTGTGAAAAAACTGTACTTTTGGGTTTATTGCGCCTTAAAAAATAGATAGAATATGTAAAGTATATCTTGGAAGGTTGTGAAGTATACAATTGCAATGGGCCATTCATTACCCATTGTTGATTCTGTACTGTTCCGTACCTCCGTGGCCGAGATGTTAAGATCCTTGACTATGAATCTAGAGATTGCGGGCTCGAATCCGAAAGTTAAATAAAATAATTCATAGTAAAGACCATCATTCAGAGCTGAAAAATTGTTTGAAATGGCCAATAATGGCTGTTTGGTAACCAGAGGATTGATTCTGTGTCTATTGTGTTATCTTTTGCATTAAGATGGTGTTACGAGACAAAAAGGCAAAATCTGTCGGATATCTGAAGGCGTCCGTCATCGGCTGTCAAATTTCTGTGATTTTCTATGGCTTTGTCTATGCCTGTCGTGTGTTAAATGCCTGTAGGATGTTAAATGCCTGTCGTGAGTTAAATGCCTGTCGTGTGTTAAATGCGTGTCATGTGTTAAATGCCTGTCGTGTGTTAACTGCCTGTCATGTGGTAAACCTACTTAAAATACAAATTACTAGTTATTGGTTATTAAAACTAATTAAATATATTTTTTATAAATGACTATTTGTTTGTCATATTATTTTGATGTTTGTATGTGGTGACATTTGATTTACAAATTTTCGCACAACTGACAACTCTAAATTGTCCCTTAGCTAACAACACCGCATAAGTCAATTTTACCAACTTTACAGGAGACGTAAAAAACTGTGCGGTGTTGAGAGGCCAACCGATTTGCGCGCTGTCACATTTTCAAATTACGGCTTCTGATTGACTGAAATCTATATCATGTAACCAATGGTTAAGACGCGCAATGAGCAGTTCCATCTAAAGGCATTAAAATTTGAAAACTGCCAATTTTCGACTTGAGCGGTGTTGTAAGCTAAGGGACGAAATGCAAATTATGGCAAAACACGCAGTCATCTCTGGCATTAGCTTAACTTTTAAGAGTTGATGTCTTAACACAAGCGCAATATTTAGCTCGTTAGCGCAATACGGAATATTGCATTTAAGAAAACTGTCAAAATGTGTCGTATGCGGTCGATTTAACAAGCTTTACGCTGTCGCAAAAGATTGCCTTTTTGAGCGATAACACATGATGGATGTCTTCAGATATCTGACAGATTTTGTCTTAATTGTATGGAAACGCTGTCTTAACCCCTAACGTGCCAGGAAAAAACGTCAACTTTAACGTAATATTTTGCAGGTTAATTTTATGCTATCTAATGTAATTTTTACTGAAACACATTCCTTGAATACTAAACTATACATAAGAACAATATTACTTGCGTTTATTCAATGAATTTATACTTTTTACTACGTTTCAAATAACATGGAAAAAACGAAAAAATTTCGCGATGTTTTGACTTTTACGTAATATTTTGCAGGTTAATTTTATGCTATCTTATGTAATCTTTACTGAAACACATTCCTTGAATACTAAACTATACATAAGAACAATATTACTTGCGTTTATTCGATGAATTTATACATTTTACGATCATTTCGTCGACCGCGACACGAGACTTGACAGCCGCCATTTTGTCAGCCGAGCGGCGCGAAAAAGTTCCAGGCCGTGTCATAAACAATTTCAAAGAAAATATACCGCTGCTCTAGGTGGGTTCACGGTATCTTATACCTTATGAACAAGAATGCCCCAAGCGATTCTGACCTTCTTCTTCACACGTTTTCTTTATACATAAGGGTTAAAATCGCATAACAAAATTATTTTTTAGTGATTATTTTGGCTTGCGTCGATGGTACGCCGGCGGACGAATGGCAAGGGGCAGGTTAACGTAAAAGATAACACATAAGAAGAAGTGCAGGGGATTGTTAGGATAGGATAGGAATATAATGTAATGTATTGTGTAAAGTAAATAAAACAATGGAGGAGGTGTTTGTTGTTGATTGGTGAACTGTCCTGTCCGGTGTAGGTGTGTCGATGGCATCAGTGGCGCTGGGCGGGGCCGACAAACTGGGGGCCGGCGACGCCAACAAAATGTTTAATGCCACCGCCACTAAAAATAACAAGGCCAAAGGTTTGTCCATTCAATCAATTCAATTTTAACAACAAATACTACACTAACAAATATAAACTAATTACAATTCCATAAACCATAATGATTTTCTTATGGACCATGTAAATTTTGTTGGCCTTCCAATCGACGACACGATTCGGCACAACTTTACATGGCGTACGGAAACTAGTGCTATCAGTTGCTACGGTGTTACTGTCAGCTGTCAATTGTCTTTAATGCGTCATATAGACTTGGAAGCTCAGTTGAAAAAAAAAAAATTCTATTTTTATTTTTACATGTGATGTCTTTATAGATTCATCAGTTGTACCACTAGTTTCCGGACATCATGTATAATAATTGTTTTCTGCTGTAATCTGCAACCTTTCTGTAATCATTTTGTTAGAATTAGTCCCCTTTTCCTCAATTTGCAAATAATTTATTGGTTATTTTAGCCTGCTGCATGAATTGTACTTTTTATGTGACAGTCCTGAATAAGCATATTATTTGAATAGTGTATTTTTATTAACAAAATAGTTGATAACTCCCGACAAACTCATTTACGTCTTATTGGTAGACAAGAGGTTTTGCATTGCAATTTGCAGCTCAACTGTGCCACCAGGCAATCAACAGAACTGCTTATTTACTCGTAAGCCTCTCGATTACATTGAGCGAGTTTACAAGCTACTAGCTGGCGAATTCACCATCTGCCAGTAAACTTGTTCAGTGTAAAATCTGCTAGTGAGCTAGTTAACATGATTACACCGAGAGAGTTTACTAGCAGATAGTGAATTCGCCGGCTAGTAGCTTGTAAACTCACTCAATGTAATCAAGCGAGTCCCCATTTGGGGACATGCAACTTGTAAGCGGAATATATTGTGTTCAATATACACATACAATAACCCCTAGTCTGAATTAACACAATGACAAACTCAAAATTTAACCCCTAAGGCCTCATTTATGTTTTATCAGAAGGCCAAAAATATCCACTTTGTAATAAAATTCAAATAAATGGAATGTTTCTGACTGTACATATTCTAAAACTAAAACTATTTTTGAAGGGTGATGAAATATATACATTCAAAAGTTTTCATTAGAAATAAACATAATTTTTGAAATATTAAAAATTATTTTAAAAATGGCTAACTTAACGTTTTTTCTAAAATGGCTGGTAATGAAAAAAAAACACATTTTGTTACAGTTTTATAAACATTATCATCACTTCACATCATATTTCTCACTATGCTGCTAGTAAGGGAGGTACAACAATTTCTATGAGACCTACATGAGTTGTTCCGAAAAGCGAAAGGCTATTCCCTAAAATTTGTGATAAGAGATTGTTCTCTCGCGAGAAGTGCTGTTAGATTTGTGTGATTTTCTACGGCTGGTATTTGCTTTTTCTATCGGCCGATGTCAAAATTTCAGCTGTGAGCCGTCACATATTTTAGTTTGGGTCGTTTTAAACATGAATTCCTGCAAGTATGCATGATTGTTTATCCATTTAACAGCTGTAGAAAATCACACAAATCTGACAGCACTTCTCGCGGGAGAACGATCTCTTATCACAAATTTTAGGGAATAGCCTTTCCGAGGGTAACAAATTTAGGAAATAATTATGTTGAAAAAATTGCTTGACTAATGTATGTTTGTGTTCCCAGGGGCTGGAGCGCGGGGTGGCAAGGGCGCGGGGGCGGCTGCGGGCGGCAAGCGGGGCGGCGGCAGCAAGGGGGGGGCGTCGCGCACGGCGGGCGTGGCGGGCGGCGCGGCGGGGGGCGCGGGGCCCGGCGGCAAGAAGAAGCAGCAGGCGGCCGCCGCGCATCACCCGCCAGACTCGGAGGAGGAGGACACGGCCAAGCCCATGTCCTACGATGAGAAGAGGCAGCTGTCGCTGGACATCAACAAATTACCCGGTGAGACAACACACTTTACCTTACTAACTTTTCAATGACAAAACAGCAAAATGATAATCGCACACGCGCACTGCTGTGTTTGAATGTCTTTTTTTTACATTAGCTCCACACAGGGGGCCCTGAAGAACATAATTCCCCTCATTCATGTCATCTTTGGAGATGCTGTGTGGAGGGTCTTTTTCTTCTTCGTGTGCCCTATCGGGTCCCCCCGACGTTGGCGATCGCTCTGGAAAATGATTCTCTACATTGTGCTGCCCGGAATAGCTCCTCCGCACTTCTAATGCCGGTCCACTCTCGTATATTTCGTAGCCAAGACATTTGTCTCCTACCAGGCCCTCGGCGACCTTCTATTTTTCCTTTCAATATTAATTGGAGCGAGTGATACTTTTCCCCTCGGAAGTACGTGACCCAGATATGAAATTTTCCTGACATTGATGTGAGCAGTTCTCTATCTGTCTTTTTAGAAAAGGAAAACCCTCAACAGGTCTAATCCTATCAGGTCTGTCAAGCAGCTACCAAGAAAGCACACAAAACTGAACCCATGAACTTGGGCACCCCTGCTAAGTCACCAAACATAGCGAACCACTTGGGGTGATCTATGGCAGAGGTGTTGGTTATCCAACAAATGCTCCGTCACCGTAGTGTCATTTATCCCCTCAGCACTGGTGCATAGTCGGAAAACACGCCAAACACACACCCAACATTTGTAGAGTTCAACAGCTCAGCGGCTGTGTAACGATTTGCCGGCCTCTGTTTTTCCTCCCTCCTACAACATGGGTCTCTTCAAGACCTTCCTCTCCTCGAAAAGACCCTCCACACAGCATCTTCCAAGATGAAATAGGCCCCGAGGGAAATAATTTTTCTCAGGGCCTCCTGCGTCGAGTTAAATATTAAAAAAAAAATATGGTTACTGGGGTGGCGGTACGCATACCACCCGCCTCCCAAATTTAAAAAAAACAACTAATGACTAATAAAGTCACGAGGGTCAAGCGATTGAGTAAACCAGTACAAAAAACTGCACTCGTTAATTTACTTGTACGAAATTAATTCGGGACTGGAATAAATAATCGGTACATGCGAGAAATTGACTGTCAATATACATTTCACTATACTACTGTCTTCAATCTGCCAATACTTATACTGATTGTGTGTTTGTTGTTCATTTAGGTGACAAGTTGGGCAAGGTAGTTCACATAATCCAGTCGAGAGAGCCCTCATTACGAGACTCCAACCCCGATGAGATTGAGATCGACTTTGAGACCCTGAAGCCCTCCACGCTGCGGGAACTGGAGAACTACGTGGCCTCCTGCCTCAGGAAAAAAACTCGTAAGCAATACTGTAAGTTCCATACGACATTTTTATCCCGTCCCCGATTCCCCGTGAATCCACCCTACCGACCCACCCAAAAAACCCATCCAAATGCGCGTTCAATGACATTAATTAAAATGTACCAAAAGGTTTTTTAAAGTCAGCAAATCATGAACCACTCTGGCTCGTCACGTAAATGACATTTCCTCATAAAACTCGTTCTATCTCCTTTTCTATTGTGGTCGGATATATTATAATACTAGCTGATCCAGCCACGCTTTGCTGTGGCTAACGAAACACAACGCCATCTACTGTGTGGTTACCCAACGTAGATCACCCAAGTGTTGTATGGATAAATTAACTCACCGCCATCTTCAATATTCAAGATGAAAACTATCCTATCTTTTAAGCTGGACCAATTACACACAGTCAGCCAAATTTCATCAAAATCGGTTAAGTAGTTTCGGAGTTTATCTCGAACAAACTTTGTGACGTGAGATTTTTATATATATAAAGATAAACAGTTTTAGAAAGACAGAACACCAAGCTTTCTATTTACGTTTAACTCATCAAATGCCCAGAGGAAACCTGTAAATTTCGCAAAGTTTTGAATTTGACGTAATATTTTGTGGGTTTATTTTATGCTATCATATATTATATTTTCCGAAACACATTCCTTGAACAATAAACAATGTATAAAAACAACATTACTTGCGTTTATTTGACAAATTGATACGTTTATCGATCTTTTCGTGACCCACGACGCTCGCAGTTTGACAGCTCGAATCGCTGGAAAAATAAAGCCCAAAGTCGTGGATAAATTTAATAAAATTTATTCCGAGTGGCTAGGTGTGTTTATGATATCTGTTATGTCAAGAACAAGATTGCCCCAAGCGATTCTGACCTTGTCCTTCATACATTTTCTTTACACATAAGGATTAAAATCGCATTCTAAAGATTTAAAAAAAAAAAATTCCTGCGCACCGGCGCGTCTGCGGCACAGCATTGGTTAAAAGGCTTTGCTATCCGAATGTGGTTTTGGGTCAGAAGCGGGGCCCGTCGCCTTTCACAGTTGATTATTTCATAATTTAAATGCATCTCTATTCTATAATATATTTAGTAATTTTTTAAAAGGGTTTGAAATTTGGTTCATGAATAAAACGTGCTGACATTTTTGTACAGTGATAATATAAATGAACACCCATCCTTCCCAGTCCCTCCCAAAGTTGATGCTGTTTGGTCCCAAACCGCAGTTGCCTTGTTCCCAACATGTTCTTGGCTTTCATTTTGTTCATAGTGCATATCGTGTCCATAACTTATCATTAACACCCTTTATTTGGTTTTTCACCCGAGTTTTGTTTGATACACAACCTAATATATTATTTGAGATTATTAATTTGATTAATTTTTGGGTTATAATGCCCTGCTGCTTTTCCTCCTTCTTCAGCCAATGTTTCGGACAGCGTTCCATCATCAGGGCAGAAGTATAGATGTCGTGAAGTTTGTGTTTATGTTTGTAGAAGGGCCAGAATTTCAGTATAATAATTACGTAGTTAAATTAGTGTGGTTTTCGTCCGTGTTAATTTTAAAGTGGTTTTTCAGGGCAAAATCTGTATATAAACACACTCATTGAGGTATCTTTTCCTAGCGACAGATTTATGATACGCTGAGCGTTTCACGTCACCAACTCTTTACAAGAAACTGAATGGACGTGTTGTCGTAGACAAGGTCAGTGTGGGACGTATTACGCCGACGCGATAGACCCGACTGCTTCCGGAGGAGTCTATTGCGTTGTATGCAGTGTTTTTTGCCCCTCTCTTCGGTATTGTTTCTTGAATGATCGTGCGTTTTCAGTGTCCTGAGGGTTTAAAAATGTCACAAAATACTGCCAAATTGCCGACAGTGAGATTTTCTGCAGATGAAGATGAACGTTTAATTGAGTTTGTACATAATCATGCAATACTCCTTGAAAGATCCAGAGTTTAAAAACATCCTGATGATTATCCATAATTTCTTTAAGTAACATTGCGATAATCTTCCTCTTACCGCAGATAGTCTCCATTTTGTGAAATTGACTGGCTGTCGGCATGCCCACTGAATAACTGAATAACACTAGTTAAACAGTTTCACTCCGGGTAATATATTTCACAAAATAAGTAATATGTTCCTGCCGACATAATAAAGCGAATTCGGTTCCAGCTGCGCAAAAAACCTTTTTTTTAAATGAAATACCGCACAAGAGTCCCAACTGCTCCCGTCTGGAGCCAGTGAGACTATGGCATCCCCAATTGGGGTATGTTGTGAGGCTGAAGGTAGTGGGGAGGGGAAGGAGATAGGGAAGAGGAAGGTGGGGAAGTACCTGGCTATTCAGATCTGGTCACTAAACACGGCTAAAGCCATTTCAAGCAACGTTTCAATTCTGAATGGTGGTCTTACACCAGGGCGATACTGAAAGTATCTTCCACTCTGGAACGTGCCGCAAATATACTATATATTATTTTAAATGAATAAATTGTGAAATAACACAAATTAATCAAATAAAATTTATTTGCGCACGCCGGGTTCGAACCCGCGACCTTCGGATTGTGAGTCGAGAGTCTTGCCTCGGGACCACGGAGGCCGTCGAATACCTGTCGCTAGGAAAACATCCCTTTACCACAATCTACACATACCCTGATGATGGTTACTGTAACAATGACTGAAACGTTGGCTAAAGAAGGTGAAGCGCAACACGGCGTAATAACCCAAAAAATAATCACCAAACAGGGCTAATCTGTTATACAGAGCTAATATATAGAGTGTAACAGCATGTACCTGAAGGATTTCAATCAGCGATTCCTGAGCATATTTGGAGAAGGAAAAGTAGATTCGGACAGTAATCATTTTTCGATGATTTTTTTCTCTAATAAAAACAAACTATTTTTCCATCACAAGTCTTAACTGAGTAGTCGGGTATCCCATAGCGGCGGGTCACGTGATAAGCACTCTGTCTCATTCCAGCAGCACGGTAACACAAGAAACAGTGCGCTTTTTACTTGATCCCGTTGCGATGTATAGGAGTGGGATCAGTGGTGACGTTTGATTGAAAAATATTTTGTTTTTAATAGGATCAAAATACCATTGGACAGCAAAATAACATGTACATTTTTACTCCAAATATGCTCAGGAATCGCTCGTTAAAATTCTTCCGTTACATGCTGTTGCACTCTGTATAATTGTTTCCTAATAACATAAAAAAATTATTTTGTGTTGTAACAGTCGTATTTTATAGATTTTGTATTATTGATGTTTTCTTATTTTACACGTTTACATATTAACAAGTAATATACATAATAATGTGTTTAAATTATTCCTACTATTATTTATTAATATTTTCACAGCGTTATATTATTATTTATTCATTTTATTTTACGATACTATCTACATACACGACGTCCAGAAGTAAAGTGCACAAACTTCGGGAGGGGATTCTACACGTTAGTACAAGTAAAAAAGATGAATCCTTTTTTTAGCAATTCTATTGTTTTGAGGTATTTTTTGGGTAATAAAATTGAATTTTTTATATGGAAAAAAATTGAGTGGCTGTGGTTTGTGGATTATTCTACACAGTACGCACATTTTCGCGGAAACGGTCTTTGTTACGCAGTAAGTTTATTTAGAATAAAAAACTTTTGCATAGACCTGCGACTCAAGAAAACCCCACAAGAAAAAGTCTATCGGGGTCAAATCGCACGATCTCGGTGGCCAGTTCACATCACTTCCACGTGAGATTTTATCATTAAACAATTAATTCAATTTTATCATTTGCATGTGTTGTTGAACACTATATCCGTCCATGGTGATTAGGCAAAACAGACTGAATAAATGACAGCCAATTTGACAGATGTCGCTTCAACAATATGGCCGCCATCAACCGTCAAAGTTCGGAAGTCCCTATTGGAAGACCCTACAGAATCACCTTCCGAAGTTTGTGCACTTTTACCTCCGGACACCCTGTATACTAATGACATACATTTTACCCTTTAAAACGAATACAATAATAACATCATACTTGCTTCACACATTTTTTTGTGACTATATCTCATAAATTATATTATTCAGCATGCAACTCACACTTATTAAAATATGTTTCAATATTTTTTAATCAACGCTTTTTGGAAATTACATTTCGGGTGTTTTTCAAATCTCTCGATTTGTAACTTCTAAAAAACGATTCCCTAACAAATATTGTAAACAAGAAAATCTAAAGCAATATAAAATAATTCATATTTTAAACAAGACAAATGCACTATGAGATTTTGAAGCCGATGCAAATAATGATTGAACACTTCCTACAAACACATTCTAGGTTTTAGGGCAACTAGCCTATAACCAAAGACCTTATTACCATTCCACTACCTATTTAAAATGTCATTGGAACTGAATATTTACTTGGCATGATTATTACTTATTACATTGTCGACTAACTAAGATTTAGTTTTAGTCTTTCACAAAAAATCATCATTCCAAAATTATGTCTAAAGTCAACCTTTTTTTTTTTTTTTTTTACATGAACTTCACACAGGAGACCCTGAGGAAAACAATTTCCCTCAGGGCCTATGTCATCTTTGGGGATGCTGTGTGGAGGGTTTTTTTAAGGAAAGGAAGGAGAGGAGAGTTCAGGGAAGGAAAAGGGTTTAAGGGGTGGGTAGGAATCTGGGGTTCAGTCTGTCCTGGTCATCCGCCTCCAAGACCTAGACAAACCTCACCCCATGAACCCGGGCACCCCTGCTAAATCACCAAACGTAGCGAACCACTTGGGGTGACCTGTGGCAGAGGTGTTGGTTATCCAATAAAGGTTCCCGGGGCGGCGGTACCCATACCTGCCTACCAAATTGTAAAAATTTTAGGTTTGGGTTCTCGTTAGTTGCCGATTTTTGACCCTTTTCAGTTTTTGACCAGCTGTCAAGCATAACAGGTGTGTGTGTTATGCTTGTCAGTTGATTATAATTTTGATAAAAAATACCAGGCCCGAAATAGTCGCTTTAATATTACTACGTTTACAGAACGGCGACGGTATAAAAAGGCAAATATGTTCCTTAACACAATAATGCTGTAGCCCTTTCTTACACTTTATATAATGGTGTGATAACAGATGAAACACACAATGCTAGCATGTCATGCAGAGGTATGCACATTGCGTGTCTCATCTTTTGTGTCACCATTATTTAATGTGTAAGAAAGAGCTGCAACATTATTGTGATAAGGAAGTATGTTTGTTGCCTTGTTTGTATCGTTGCGGTTACATAAACGTGGGAATACTAAAAGCGCCTAATCAGCACCATTCAAATGTCTAAAATTTAAGATGGTAGAGGTTTTTAGATGAAACAATTTAAAAAAATTCCGTGTGTATTTTGTAAAATGAATGTAAATAATAGTGATACTAGATGAATAATAGTCGTCTAGTCTAACCATAGTCAAGTCTATTATAGTCAAATCTATTATAGTCAAGTCTAGTCCAACCAAAATATGTGAATTAAGATTTTTTTCTTGTAAAAATATTAATTTTGTTGTAAGCCACTGATCCTTGTTTTGAATCCCAACTTTGTTTCTGCGTGGCAGATCATGAACGCTTTTCTTATTACCACGTGACGATCCACGATTACGGTATCGTGACGGCATAAAAAAAGGCAATGAACAAATTCCTTATCACAGTAATGCTGCATCTCAATCAAAACAATGGGCGTAGGTCCATTTTCTCTAAAGGAAAAAAAATGATAATTTTCTTGCATCTCTCTTATACACCGCACCGTGGCGTCTCCGTAAACCCCTACAAAACTACTAGCCGTGACGATAATTTTGAAAGTATGGAATTTAGTTACAAGGATAATATTGAAGTTTGAGTGAATTCCAAAAATTCAAAAACGTCAAATGTCAATGAGCTGATGGTTTTGCTTTAAATTCATAATGCTGCAGCTTTGTTCTTAAATTTATAATGCTGCAACTCTGTTTTTACACACTAAATAACAACAGTCGGAAATGAGACAAACAGTGAATGTATGTCTGCACCTCCCCAAAGGAAACATACAATCGTTATCATACATCTCCCTCACGTATAAAGAAACTGAAAGGCAACTCCTGTCACCGTGGCTGAGCTGTAATAAGGTATATCTGTTTCCTCCAAAGAAAAAAGTAATACTTTGCACGAAACTATCACATATTTTGTGCGTCATCTTTTGTCTCGCCATTATTTAATGTGTAAGAAAGAGCTGTGTGGATTGTCACGTGGTAATAATAAAAGAGCACATTGTTAGAAGTGTTGTTGTTTAGTAATATGGTGGCTGGTATCTGTAGAATTGTAATGAATGGGAATTCAAACTCTTCGGTTAAGTAATCCACAAACACCCAAAGCGCAAGCTTCATTTCGAAGCAATGTAATAATTTAATAATTAAATGGTTTCTAACTTCAGGCACGGTAATCCTTAATTAGTAAACAGTCAAAACAAAGTTATGGTTAAATTTTTCCAACTTAAATTTTAAGTTAGGTGTTAATCTGATGTACGCGTCTGATCTATCAGCGCATATCCTTGTACGAAGTTTGGCTAAAAACACCTTTTTACATTGTGTCAGAACATGCCGCGTGATGGGATAGATTGCTTTGAAACGGCAAGCATATTGATTTTCCAATTGGTTAGTCGGACTTAATTAAATGAAGACAATATTAGCGAAACTCAATCGAAAATCTGGAAACAGAAAAATCAGAAAAAGATATTTGTATCTCTGGGACTCGAACCCAGGACCTTTTGCTTTCCGGGCAAATTAGTTTTGAGATGATGAGGAAAGCAATATTCGAATGCTTGCCATAAATCAAATATTATTTACATTTGTCCTGTATTTTACATGTTAAATGTGCTATAAAATAATACTGGGAGGAATAACCGTCCTGTACGACATTTTGAAATATCCTACTAGTGACCCAGAAAACATCATTGTTTTGCTTAATTCGCTACAAATTTTTGTGCACTTCAATTGATTTGGTGGTGTTTAAAAGTAATCTGAGTATTGTACCAGAAAGGCTATTCCCTAAAATTTGTGATAAGAGATCGCTCTCCCGCGAGAAGTGCTGTCAGATTTGTGTGATTTTCTACAGCTGTTAAATGGATAAACAATCATGCATACTTGCAGGAATTTGTGTTTAAAACGACCCAAACTAAAATATGTGACTTCTCACAGCTGAAATTTTGACATCGGCCGATAGAAAGAGGAAATAACAGCGGTGGAAAATCACACAAATCTGACAGCACTTCACGATCTCTTATCACAAATTTTAGGGAATAGCCTTTCTGATAGAGGGTACTCTTTTACATATACATACCTTTGCACACTCGATTCAAATTCGAATTTTCAGAGATGTCTGACTAATCAATTGATGTTGTAAAGGTTGAACATTTTAAGAAGAGGTTTGTTTCTTTGAATTTGAATCCGTGTAGTCAGTTGCTGTCCTGTCAATGGTTAATTTAACTTGGAAGTCTGGCTTAACAGTTGTTTTGACTATGGATAAAGCTACTGAGGGATCAGTGTACCTGGTGTATTGCAAGTGGTACTGACGAGCGGGGGTTGCGTGTGATCCACAGACAAGCGGGTGTCGGGCAAGTCCAAGGACGAGCAGATGGCGGAGAAGAAGCAGGAGTTGGAGAAGCGGCTGCAGGACGTGGCAGTGCAGCTCGGCTCCAATAAGAAGCAGCAACCCAAGAAAGGTAAGCACCTTACCAGTCGGTAGTATCCGACATATTATATCTGATGTGTAAGACGCCGCAAGATCTGCGAGTCTTGTAAACTATAGGAAAAACGTCTACATATCTAATTGTTTACTGAAATATCGCAAGGACTATGAGAATAATAATTTCAGCATTTAAAGTCAAACAATATTACCTACAACTTTATAGGAGACTCGACACTTATCCCCTGTGTTGCCTCCATAATGGAGATATTTAGTTCAAAGTACATTTTATTTATTATGTAACTAGTGAGGACACCCGGCACGCTTAGCAAAGCCACTCAAAGAAAGAAATTGTTCCTCCCTGCTTTTCCTTTCCTATGAGTTCCTGTTCCCCTTCCCCCCGCATTCCCCTTCCAACTTTCCCCTGTTCCCGTGTTCCCCTCCTACGATTCCCTTCCACCTTCTTCGCCTTCCCTTCCCTCGTCCCACCTCCTGCGAATCACCCCCCACCCTCATTCCCTTTCCCGCATTCCCTCCCTGCCTCTAAACTATATGAAATACACAAAATTTTCAAACAAAGCATATGCCACTTTTTTGTAAAAATTGCATAATGCCAGAGATCAAATCAAATCACCTGGTATGGAACAAACAAAGAAACATAAATTTTTATTTATAAAGATATTTATAAAATAATATAATTTTTTGACTTTGAACTAATACTCTCTATGTTGTTATACTGAAGTAACAAAATGGTTGTGTTCTATAAGACCATCGGTCCACAAGGTTATGCAAGTATTCCATATTCAAGTATCTTGACAACCACCGGCATACGTCTTGTCACCATGCTGGTAACAATGATCACTGGCGACTTGAGTATGATGATTTCAGTAGAGACGTGTACGAACTGTGAATGAGTATCGGATACTTGCGTTGCCTCGTGAACCAAGAGCCCAAGTCTCCCGTAATGTTGTACTTCCGCAAATGTAAATATCATATAATGTGTGTTTTGTGCAGACGGCGCCAAGGAACCTGTAGCCGCCTCCGGCCGCCTCTCGTCTAGCTCCAGTTCCTCGGACTCTTCCAACTCCTCGTCCAGCAGCGACTCTTCATCCTCCGACACGAGCGACAGCGAGGCAGGTTAGGTGCCCCCCACACACCCACTCACACACACACTCAACTGTTCCTTTTATATACCCGACTCGACTAATCAAAAGACACGTTTATCTATTCTGGTGGGAGGTCAGCGGCGGTCCGTCAGACGAATGGCATTAATATATTTTAAATTGGAAAGTATGTTTGTGAATGGTCACGTAATAATAATTATTATTGACGCATGTTTTAAATGAAAAGTGAGTGAATATAAATATGATATAATAGACATTATTAAAAATGATCATTTTGGATGGTTTCACATCCGCTCTATGATTATGCGAGTATATTATGAACTGTTCACCCGTTTGTTTGCGTTTGGTTCTAAAATGCCAGAGCGGCGTAGAGTAATATTCAACGGATAAACGATATAGTTTTTAAAGATAAAAAACAGATAAACCAATATTTTTAATGTTGGTAAGTTAGATACAAAATGTAGAAAACATTAGTAGGAAATTTTTCATTAATACGATGTAGTTATAAAATAAAGCGTGTGCGGAATGAAATATGGCCTTTTTACAATATCTTTAATATAAGCCAATTTAAACGTGGAGTGCTTTGGTGGATGTTATTTTAAAATAATTATTATTTTATGGATATCGTCCGATATCGGTGATTATAACTCTTTTGTATGTGTGCTTGTACTGGATGTATGGTCGGTTAGGTTAGGCTATTCGGACAGATCTTGCTAAGTTTTATCACGGATGGAAAACACAGCGTTAAGTGATATATTGTTTACAGATATATATCCTACGCATCATCTTTTAACCTTCTGGATATTCAACAACAATTCTTATAGATTAATTACATTGATTCATTATAAATGTATGCCACCGTAATACTACAGTGAAACTCTTCATTAACGGGATAAATTGGGCCGTTTTTCAGTCTGAGGGACCGAAAACCAAACTTCCCAAGTGGGGACTTCTTAAGTGGGGACTTCTTAAGTGGGGATTTTCAAGTGAGTTTCACCATAGTTTATTATTCCAATTTCACAAACAGAATATTCGGAAGGTTAATTATTTTAAAACAATATATGATTTGATTATATTATTATCGTTATCAATGTTGAAACATTTTTTTAATATTTTTTTCTTTCTTTTATAATCGTTAACTGTTAACGTTGCACGTCCGCAGTTGCGTTTTTAAGTCTTCGGTTTGATTTCATAGGCAATAACAATTTAAGTTTACACATTTAAAATAGATAAAATAAAGCACAATAAAACTTCCTAAAACGTTTGAAAATTCAACAGAGTAGATAATATAATTATATTATAACAAAAGTAATACAAATCATAGAAACATTTATACTCCCTCACACACACACAACACACACACCACTAAAATATAATATACTTTATTTTATGTTGAAAATGTTTTATATGAAATGTATTTTTGTGATTTGTCGGAGTGTACTCTGGTACACATGACGCCTAACGTGTTGCGATGCCGGTTTCACTCCCCGATCCGTGCGCTATATGGTGGTGTGTAACGTCGCGTACGCAACTCGTCCGTATCTCACTGCCACTAACCACAAGACGGTGGGGAGCGAAATAGGCTCGGCACACGGCACACGTGCAGAATGTGGTGAGGACGAAGGCCGTCCTCCGAGTCGGGCGGACGGTACAAGCCCGGTACAAAGTGAAAGTAAGTTGGGCGGAACACCACACACAGACAGCGCAGCCGACAAACCTTTTCACCTTGCGTTCATTATTATAACTATATCATGTTCTCTCCTGTTGACTTGTGCTCATTCATATTTATATATATGGTATTGTTTATGGGGCGGCGGCGGGAGGAGGTAGGCCGCGCCGCCGGTGCTTTTGTTCGCGCGAGGCGTCTGTACTAACACGAGACGGGAGTAGGAAGCGCCGTGCAAACAGTGTGAAGGGGCGGGACCAGTCTACCCACAGCCAAGTGAGCCATTCTCAGAGACATATATAGTTGATTGTGGACAAAAGGCAGAAAAGGTTTTGTTGGCGCCCATCCTGTTCCATGTGACGTTCCATTCTTACTATGACTTGTTGTTTACCTTGTACTGTTGAAAGTTGGCCTCCCTCCTTCACACATTGTTTGCACATAGGTCTGGGTCAGTCAAAGTCAGTCAAGTCCACCCGATATTGTATTAGAAACTAAAATATCCATCACATCATCATCATTATTATATTAATACCAAGACATGGCAGCTTTTGCAAAAACTCCAACCAACTTGGACATTATTACTATGTACATAAATGATAATTCATTTGTTACTGTTTTTATATAACTTTTGGAGTACCGTGTTTAATTTCCTTGTAAAATGAGAGGCCACAATAAAATTTGTACAAAATTTGAGTGTAATTAGTTGCAATAATCTGTAGGAAGCTCTTGGCATTATCAGTCTTCTTGGAAACACATAGTTTGCGGCCAAACGCTCGGATGTATATCTGAAATTATTTAGAACAACCTCATTTTAATTTGTTTATTGATAATTTATTTTTTTATATTAATCGATTCATTTACAGTTAGAAGTCAATACTTAAGAAAATTAATGAAATGTCTGTAAATATAGTATTTTAATAAGATCAAATAAAAAACATATATTAATATTATCGAGATCCTTCGCCCAAATGGCGCTAGATTTTTTTAAAGTTTTAACTTTTTATAAATTGAAAATGGTTTTGCAGCCAAGGTTATTTATTTATTTATTATTATTAATTGAACAAGAGTTACTCTAGAATATGTTTTATAATAGTAGTGTTTTTGGGGTTTGCTGAATATTGTGAAACGATAAGTGTTTACCTAATTGAGAGCATAATATCTTGGATAGATAGAAACCTTGCCAGAAGGTGTGCAATGTGGTGCAGTTCAATAAAATTCTGTTGAATCGGTCATTATTACGCATTACCAATTGTGAGAGACGACGGGGTGCCTCTTTTTACTATAATAAGTTAAGTTGTTTGTTTGCCGTGAACAAATTTCTGATAATGCCAAGAGTAGAATACTAAATGAAATGATGTAGTAGCAATTGTGGATATATTTGTAAGAAAATTATTATTATATTATTATTATTATTAAAAACGAAATTCAAAATATTAAAATTTGCAGAATGTTATTTTGATTCAATATTTTGTTTATAGAACTGAAGATGCATTTCGTTTGTAGATTTAAAATGTTTTGGTCGTTGTGACTTTTGTAAGCTGAATATGCGGGGAATGAAATTTAAAGGTAAATTGGCCATATTAGTATAATCTCAATGCTGGCTTGTCCAGTTACCTAACAAAGGCTCCCCTTGCGAATGGTGACATTGTACAGAGTCCTCGTCTGGACTGGACTGAACACTAAACTCTAAAGCCCATTAACGCCTACTGTACCGGGATTTTAACCCTTATGTATAAAGAAAACGTATGAAGAACAAGGTCAGAATCGCTTGGGGCATTCTTGTTCTTAAGGTATAAAATACCGTAAACACACCTAGCCACTCGGAATAATTTGTATTAAATTCTCTATGGCGTCCGGGTGTCATTTTTCCTGGTATTTGAGCTGTCAAATTAGCCAGCGTCGCTCTCGTGAAAAAGATCGTAAAACATATAAATTCATCAAATAAATGCAAGTAATGTTGTTTTTATGCATAGTTTATTGTTCAAGGAATGTGTTTCAGTAAATATAATATATGATAGCACAATATAATACATCAAAGTCAAAACATCGTAATTTTACGTCGCTTCCTCCCTGGCAGGTTAACTAAATATCAATTGTCTCAGTCCAGTCCAGACCGAGTCTCTACCAGACTGCACGGATATAATATAGTTTATTCCGCTATATACGTATGTTTGTTTGTTTGTTTGTAAGGCCAAAGTTGGCGTCTGTTGTGGGAAAAGCATTTGTGACAAATGGAGAAGAATTCAATTGACAAGCCTGATTTATTATTTCCGCTTATTTCGTTGTGAAATAAAAAGAATGATTTTAAATGTAAATATGAATTATTAAATATAAAAACAGTATGTAAGTGTAGTTTACATATTCTGAAAATATGTGTTTTATTACCTTTTTAACCAATTTCATTATTACGCTGATTAGCTGTGATTAAAACATCACATTATTTATCAAACATGATTATAGGAAAATTCAATCAACAACCTATTAACAATTATTTGCATGATCAATTTGCAGGTTTGGCTTTTTTGAAAGCAAAACAATTTATTGTAAGAATTTTGAAGATATTCTACAAATTATTTTATTTAGTACTGAGCAAAGTTAATTCGGAGAGAACATTTAAAAAAAGAATCATTTACGTATAATATCAGAAACCGAGAGAGAGAGACAGACGCAATTGTCTGATACCTGGTTGAGATGGGTAAGAATTATCACTAATTAAATGGGTAACAAAAATCAGCCCCAATCTACTTCATGTCTTATTGGACTTTACTACAAAATCACAACACTAATTCATTATCAGATGTGTTGAATGTTTTTAACGGCAAGGTGAACTGTGGTGGTGTTTTGTCTGATGGAAAGCTTTGTACCTGGTAAGTACACATTCTGCATACTGATATTGTGACGCATCTATTCCATTTCAATAAAACACTCCGATATTAACAAATATATTATAAAATCAAATCTCTAATCTGTAATTTTTGATAGATTTTCTATATCTTTTGTAATTGAAAAGAATTGATTTTATTATATTATTTATTTGTTAATTGTTGTAAAAGACTCAAATAAGCATATCGGTTATTCAATTCCCCAGGACCTGGGAAACCCCCGAGGAAAAAGGTGAAGAAGAATCCTCCCACACCCGCCGCTAATGTAAGTCATATCCTTTTACCCAAGTTACCTAAACTGTAAACATACATGTTATTGTTACGAAACTCGTAATTATTATACTGCTTCTATTTTATTTTCTGGTTAATACATGTTTGCATTGTGATATTTATGATTTTCAGAAACAGCCACCACCGGCACAACCGCCTGAGAAACCTCCCATGCCCGTGGTAGCTCCCCCGCGATCTACCCCCCCGGCCCCTGTGGTCAGGAAGCCCTCCCCGCCGGCACCTACCCAACCTGCCCCCACCCAACCTGCCCCCACCCCACCCCCTAAGGTCCTCACCCCTCAACCCACCCCTCCCCCCACGCCGCAACCCATCATCACCCCGGTCCCCATGGCCAGCTTAATGGCCGTGCCGCCGGCGCCTTCACCCGTCCCCCCTCCGCAGCCCGCCCCTCAACAGGTGGCTCCAGTAGTCAGTCAACCCGAGGTCGTCACGCTCAGAGTTCAACAGCAGCAGCAACACACCCCCACCCCCACTCCCACCCCCACCACTCAGCCCCAACACTCGACACACCAGCCCTTGGAAGAAGTCAAACCCAACGTCACGCAGAACCAAGCTCCTGCTCAACAACAACAGCAGCAGCCGCCCGCTGTTACAACCAGCGTGCCTTTGAGCCAACCGTCCCCCTCCATACCCACCACCGCTCCCAATGTCCCGCACCAACAAAACATACATCAGAATAACAACCAGAGACAGACCCACAACCAGAACCAAAACCCCGTTGTTCAGCAGAACGGCATCAAGAAACAGCCCGAATTACAACAGCAGCAACATCAGCAACAACAGCAGCAGCACCATCAGCAATATTTGGATCCGTTGGAGCACTCCCTCGCCAGTCTGGAGCAGAGTTTCAAATCTGAAATGCCGCCCAATTCGCAAGCCATGATGAACGCCGTAGCGCAAAACAATTTACTGAACGACTTCACTTTAGGCTTAGCCAAACAGAACAGCATGGACTTGGGGCACGCTCACCTGATGGCGCAGCTCCAAGGCTTAGGACCCGACATGTCGGGATTAATGAATAACACAAATAAATCTGATGGCTTCCTACCTTCGCACAATGGCTACATGAAGCCAGAGAGTCTACACGATCCCGTGCAATTGAGCGCTTCCTTATCCAACGCCCTCGGTATGGGGCCAGCCGGGTTGGTTATGCCTCCCGTTTCTTCAATATTCGATCCCCTCCCGACGATACCGGTTTCGCATCAATCCATGATACAACAGCCTCCTCTGATGATGCCCGCCAGCACCATAATGCCTCCGATGCACATCAAGGAAGAGAAGCCGATGATCACGCCCAAACCGATTGAAGATCTCATCGGCATACCGAATATGAACAATTCCGTGAATGAGCGTGTAAAGTTCGATGATAAGAAAAACAATTCTTCCAATCAGAGGCAGGAGGATAAACCCATGAGTAATAGCTTCTATCAAGCGTTCAAGCCCAAGCAGGAACAGAACGTGAAGAACGCCACTTCCTGGTCCCTGCTCGCCCAGGCTGGCAGTCCTCAGGGATCCAACGTTCAGGTTGCGCAGCAGAGCAAACCTAAACCCACCATGGACAGTTTTCAGGTAAGGCTCAACCACCTATTACGAACTACTGCTTTGATAAAACCCTTCAAGTCATTAAATTAAAAATTGTTTTTATTGGCCTCGAGCGAATTCTGTCGTAGTAGGTCTCAGTATTTCCGCTTTGCAATAAAATCCAAATAAATGGAATATTTCTGAATGTTTCCAAAAACTAACACCTGTTTTTGAAAGGTGATTAAGGCAGTAGTATTCTAGTACACAACAAAAAAAATCATTTTTTCTTTATATTTCCTAAGTTTAAATATTTAAAAAAGGATTTTTCGAAATTAACATTATTTTAAAAGTTATAACCATTTTAATGTCGCGGTTGAGACGGAATCTAACCAGAATCTAAATAGAACAAAATTTTAAACGCATTTTTCTCATAACTACTTTTTTGAGATAGTTAACATGATATATTCTACGGAACCAATTTCCTCGAAATTTGCTCGACATTTCTCTACATATTACTCTATCATTACTCTACCAGAATTATAAACAAAATTTCAATTTTTACTATTTTTTAAAAATTCCGAAGTCAAAAAAATTCGTAAAAAAATGTCTTTATTTCAGACAGCCGGCCATTTTGCGAAAAAAAAAAAAAATTTACTTTTCCGAGGTACGTGCCATAGCACTTCACAGAATTTAAACTATTCAATTTTCAATGTTATAAAATTCTGCAAAGGTTTTAGTGTCATTATTGGCCAGTTGTTTCACATAACTGAAATAATAACAACTTGAATAGAACTTTCACAGAACTTGAAAAATTAACTTTGAAATTTGATGAATTGTTCAAACTCAATGAAAACCATGGCACCAGCATCAACTGAAATTTCAGTGTTCCTGTTTTTATTGAACAATATAATTTTTTTTTTATTTGATTACTGCGCAAGAGTCCCAACTGTCTGGAGCCATTGAGACTATGGCATCTCCATTTGGGGGATGCTGTGAGACTGATTAATCATTAAGTATAGAATGTAAAACTGATGTGCTATAATATTTTGTGATAAAGGCCTTCAAGAAGCAAGCGCGGGAGAAGATGGACCGTCAGCGGGCTTTCCAGGAGCTGCGGAAGAAGGAACAGGCGGAGAAAGAGAGACAGCGAGTGGAGAACGAGAGGAAGCGGGATCCCGCAGACGAGGAACCTGACAAGACCAGGTAAGACACTCCACCTTCTTTAGTAGTGATTTTATTCATACGGTATAGGTGTAAGAGCCACCCTGACAATGTACGTATATCATCGGTTTGCAAGAAGAGTGACGCAACTCAAAAATCAACATTTTCGAGATATCTGAAAAAATGTACCCTTTTTTAAAATTATTCCAGGCCTTGAGGAAAATTTTTTTCTAACATTTAATAATAATAATCTTTGGGGAAGCTATGAGGAGGGTGTTTTAAGGAAATAAAGGACGGAAGGTTCTGGGAAGGAAAAAAGATATGAGGGTCAGTGGGTTCAGGGAGTGACGGACGTATGAATCCATCCCTCCCACTACGGTGTGAGGCGATGGGTTGAGAGACTCCGGCTGCAGAAGTGATAGGGTCTCCCTCAACCAGCTTCTCCCAATCCGGCCTGCCATGTAGTTGGTGAGCAGGGCATGGGCTAACCTCTCTCCTTGAACCCTGCTAAGTCATCAAACATAGGGAACCACTTGGGGTGACCCATGGTAGAGGTGTTGGTTATTCAATGAATTGTTCCCGAGGCGGCGATACTTGTACCCGTCTACCAAAATGCGCAATCAATTTTCTTAAAGTAAAATTTGGATTGATTTCCTAACAAACTAAAGACGGGATGTTGTTTCACAGAGTTTGAACAATACATTGAATTTCAAAGTTCTGTAAAGGTTCTATTTAAGTTTTATTATTATATCATTATTGGCCGTGGTTTCACATAATTGAAATAATAACAGAATGTGAATATAACTATTTTGCGTTACATCCCTCTTTTTACAAATTAACAATATTATCTTGGAGACAGAAGATAAGAACACGCTTCCACAGAACACGCTTCTTTTTCTGTTGGACTAAACTTTTATTGGTGCAAAATTATAATGTGCCGAAGAAATTTCCACTGAATTTTAACTCAAACATTAGAGGAACGGCTGCGTAATCCTTTTCATACAAAACTTAAAATTGGATTTGAGGCCAGAATAATTAAACAAACTGAAAAAATATTTTTTAAATCAAAAGGTAAGCCAAATGTCTAGTAAGAATATGTGCTACTTTATTTATTTTTTTGGAATTATAAAATGATTCATGATTTTAGAGGCAATTTTAGTAATTATTGGTTAACCGCTCCCTTGCAGTTCGTCCGCCGGCGTACCATCGGCGCAGGCCAAAATAATCACTAAAAAATAATTTTGTTATGCGATTTTAACCCTTATGTATAAAGAAAACGTGTGAAGAAGGTCAGAATCGTTTGGGGCATTCTTGTTCATAAGGTATAAGATACCGTGAACCCACCTAGAGCAGCGATATATTTTCTTTGAAATTGTTTATGACACGGCCTGGAACTTTTTCCCGCCGCTCGGCTGTCAAGATGGCGGCTGTCAAGTCTCGCGTCGCGGTCGATGAAATGATCGTAAAACGTATAAATTCATGAAATAAACGCAAGTAATGTTATATTTATGTATAGGTTAGAATTCAAGGAATGTGTTTCAGTAAATATTACATAAGAAAGCATAAAATTAACCTGCAAAATATTACGTAAAAGTCAAAACATCGCGAAATTTTTTCGTTTTTTCCGTGGCATTTGAAAAGTAGTAAAAAGTATAAATTCATTGAATAAACGCAAGTAATATTGTTCTTATGTATAGTTTAGCATTCAAGGAATGTGTTTCAGTAAAAATTACATAAATTAACCTGCAAAATATTACGTTAAAGTTGACATTTTTTCGTTTTTTCCTGGCATTTGAGGGGTTAACCGGGAGCCTGCCGATGGCGTGCGCCGGCGCGCGCCCTATAGCCGAATATAATTTTACAAAAAAACTTTTTGATATGCGATTTTAAACCTTATGTATAAAGAAAATGTATGAAGGACAAGGTCAGAATCGCTTGGGGCATTCTTGTTCTTGACGTAACAGATATAAGAAACACACCTAGCCACTCAAATAATTATCTTTGGACATTTCCTATGACTTCGCAAATGTCATTTCTCCCGTGATTTGGGCTGTCAAACTTTGAGCGTCGGGTGTCATGAATAGATTGATAAACCTATCAATTTGTCAAGTAATGTTGTTATTAGTGGTAGTTTATTGTTCAAGGAACGTGTTTCGGTAAATATTATATACGATAGCATAAAATAAATCCACAAAATATTACGCCAAAGTCAAAACATCGCAAAATTTACTTAAAAAATTATTATTTAAAAAAAGTACTTTCTTTGTAAATTGTAAATATAAATATAAAATAAATAATACCAAAAAAAAGCATTTTTATGGGCTTAAATTTAACTTGCTAATGATTGATTAATATACGAACACAAATTGGTTGAATATAAATTATAAAATTTTTGACCCTAAAAACTTTTTTTTTCAATGTCTTTATTTTATATTTCATTATATTAACACGGTAGGTTGGATAAAATTAATTTTTAATAATCATTTTAAAAAAAAAAAGGCCAAAATTGCCTCTAAAATCATGAATAATTCAATTCCGTAATCCATAATTCGATTGGCAGTTGCAATATCAATATTTTGACAGCTTAAATCTTCAGTACTACTCTTCTCAACACGCTCTAATTAATAGTTGAGATGGGCTGGACATATACAGATAATACCGGATACACGCGTCCCAAAGAGAATTTTGACTGGACACCCAGGTGGAAAGAGAAAAGTGGGAAGACCCAGACTGAGGTGGGAAGACGAGGTGAGAGGGGATGCAGCACAGCTTCTCCTGATAACAAACTGGAAGTCAGCCGCTGAGGACAGGAGGAGTTGGAGGCGAATGTTGCAGGAGGCCAAGGCTCGATATGAGCTGTAGCGCCATCGGAGAGAGAAATTCAATACCACACCCATAGTATTGAATTTACAAACCAAAAAACATGCGACATACTTGTAGTTTTCACTCTTGGTGACGTCTTTCATAAAGTAAACAAATTAATTTATCACGTCTGCTAAGAGATGTCGCTAGATCAAACCCCCTAAAGACCACTCAATTTCGTTGGTTCAACCAATGTGTGTCGACACTGTCAACCATTGGGTGTTGCGTACTGATTGGTTCAATTTGGCGATGAGAAGATGACGCGATGGTTGGTTCAATTTCATCATTTGCTATTCTGAACAACACACTCAGGATGCCTCTTTCTCTCTCTTTCTCTCTTGGATATCTCGACTCTCACAACATTCGAGAGTATTCTGGAATGTTCCTCAATGATCTGGGATGTTCCTGAATGTTTCAGACTATTCTCGAACATTCCTAACAATCCAGAATGTTCCGGGATGTTCTAGAATGTTGTGGAATGCTCTTGAATACTCTCAAATGTTCTGGACTGTTCAGGAAATTTCTAGAGGGCAAAACTTCCAGCCCTTCTATTTTCAAAAGCATGCCCTTTAGGTAAAAAGCCGAACCGTCTTCATGTATGGGGATAGAGGGCTACCACATCATATAAGGGGCCATAGGGCCACACACACACACACACGTGTGTGTTTCCCCCCCCGCCCCCCGCCCCCCGCTCCCGAGGGGCTATTTGGGATATGGAGATATTTTTGTGAATTCACTGCGTGTGGGGAGGGGCCAAATGGGATACTGTGAGGTATCGGCCTGGTTTTACAAACTCTCGAGAATATGTGTAGAAGAACACGGGGTTTCATTATTGTTTTCTTTCGTTTTGAAAATTCGTACATACAGACAGACATGTCCGGAAAATTCCTATCATCTGGGGTAAGCTTAACTGCATGTGACGTCACAAAGCTGATGACCCCCCCGTACGCTTGTCACACTTCTCTGCAACTCTCCCCCCCCCCTTAAGATGTGACTTAATTTATGGATGGCCCCTAACTCCCTTGATCGTACCGGGACTCGTTTCTGAGTTTTAGCCGCACGCACATTCTACACTTTCTTTTATAATATATATTGATTATTATCACGTCCGTTGTCAACTTTTAAAAATCCAAGTTCCCATTTTTTGCCCGATAGCGCCTGCAATCATGAATATTTGCTAGCGTCGATTGTCTCCTGACCAGAAGGTTAACAACAGACTATCGTGTTAACAAATTATTTTATTTGTTTCAGAGACGCAATTTCAGAAACTGTAATAAAGGAAGAACCTTTGCCGGGCAATTTTACTTGGAAATTAAAAGAGGACGACTGGTTAATTGTAGACCTCGATCTAGAAGATGACAATATCGAGTGACAACGTACTTAAAAATTGAGGACATTTTACAAGTGTTCCAAATTTTTCCTTCTATCAAAAATATCAACAATATTAGGAAATTAAAAGAGGACGACTGGTTAATTGTAGACCTCGATCTAGAAGATGACAATATCGAGTGACAACGTACTTAAAAATTGAGGACATTTTACAAGTGTTCCAAATTTTTCCTTCTATCAAAATATCAACAATATTAGACTGAAAAATAATCAGTATTATTATTAATTCTAAAGCTTACGATATTAATTATTAATTTTGTATTTTTTTTATTAGCTAGTGAATCCCTTTGTGTGTTTTTTTTTTTTTTTTTTTTTTTTTTTTTTTTTTTTTTTTTTTTTTTTTTTTTTTTGTATCTATATACTATATAACGTTAAGAAATACGACTTTTATAAATATTATAGGATTAACAATATTTCACTCCGCGTAAAACAAGTCCCAAAGTCATAATTTTTTTGATGAATTTTATCAAAATTTGTTCTGCCAAATTTGAGCCTCCAGAAGGATAAGATCCAAATGGAATTTTCCATGTGAAAGTTGCCGAGTGATATTTTTTGGGTTGCATATGGACTCGTCACGATTAGTTCAAAACTAAAAGACTTTAAATTTATCTGTAATTTTAAAAATATTTATTTACTTGTACTAATCTCTGTTATTTGTAATATATATTTGTAAAATAAAATACATTCCTTATAGAGTTTCTTTAATCATTATAACTACAGCGAAAGTCCGTTAATTCTTAGGCCTTTCTTCTACAGGGACACGTGAGTATCCGATATTCATGCTGTGTACTAACTTCACAAACGCGTCGCCATCAATTTTTTTTATTTTATTTTTTTTATTTAATATAGATATATAAGTTTACAGTGGGTTAATATAAATTACATATTGGTTCAGAAATTCTTTAAAATTGCAGTCTCACCAAAGAAGAAGCTAGTTCTTGTGCTTGATGAGCGAGTTACACTAATTATGACAGAAATAGAATAACATTATGCAATAGGTTATATAACATTATATAATGGGAACAATTGAAACTTCCGGATCATCTATATGTGAAGATGTACATACAATGGGATATGGTTACATACTAAAATATTGTGCACTTTAGAGAAATTCGAAAAATCTAAATTAAATAGAAATAAATATAGATTGACAATAAATAGAAAGAAAGAGAAAAACAGGTAATTATTTAATTAATTATTCCTGATGAAGTGTTGCTTCAGTTTGAGTTTCAGTTTATTGATGTCTTTGATTTTTTTTATTTCAATGGGAAGATTGTTGAAATACTTTATTCCTAAATAGATGTAATTGTTTTGCATTAGTTTGGTATTAAATTTTGGTATTTTGATGTTGTCTTGATATCTTTTTGATTGGTGGGTTTTAAATTTTTTGACGATATTATCTTTGTAAATTTGGATAATTGCATTTTTCTTGAAGATATTCTCTACTCGAGGCACCGTGAAATCTGCGAAAAGTGTTTCTGTTCAAATTCATTCAAATTCATTCATTCAAATTCAAATTCATCAATCATTGATGAATTCTCGAAACGTCAAAACTAGAATGCTTTTATAACCTGACTCACAACCAAACTTTGCTATAGCAACCGTTATTTTTAAATCCTGTCATTCTTTGTCGACTGTTTTGTTTCTAAAGTTGATCCAAAGCACAAGCATTGTTGCAAAATGTCTTGACTCAAGTGAACATCCTCTGGGTGAGAACAACGAGACTCAACCCAACCCATTGCCATTCCTGGGAGGAATGGATTCATATCGATGGTCCTGAAGGACAATGTCGGATCCACTAAAAATTGAAAATTATGCTGTTGGCTTATTTTAATTTCTTTTTGCTGATTTAAAAGTATCAATTTTCGCAATTTTTAAAGAAATATATATAATTATGTATGTTAACATGTTATTAAATATAATATAACATTATATATATTTAAATATAATATATTATTATATATATATTTTTAAATTTTATTTATTTATTTTTCTTTTATGCTATAATTGAGCCCTTACCCGGAAGAATGTTGTATCCAACAACATTCTATATCCGATAGAAATTGATAAAACGAAACCAGTTAAGTTTCATAACATTTTATATTTAAAATACATAACATATAATTCTTGAGAGTTTTAGTTGAAAAGTCATCTAGAAAGGCAATTAAATTAGAGTGTATTACTAGAATTTACGCTGAATTTGTGGAGAAATGTTGTATATGAACACTTTCACATACAACATTATTCCACAAAACTGTTTCAACTGCTAAAAAAGAGGGTTAATAATATTTTTTCTGGACAAATTCTACTTTCCTGCATTCTTCAGCTTCTTGGCTTTGAAGACTTTCTAGTTGAAGCCATAAGACATTCGTTTTCTCCATTTATTCCCCTAAATTAAACCATGCGCCGTGATTTTGATAAATGGCATTATACAACTTTCTTCCACAAACCAAACTTTAAAAGGCTGCCACAGGCCTACAAAAAATTTAATTACCATAATGCCTACCTTAAAACACGCTTATTAATATGCCCAACATTATTACATCAATAACTCAACATTGATAGTTTTGTTGGATACAACATTATTCCGGGCAAGGGCTCAAATCTTGATCTCAAAACAAGTAAAAGTGCAGAAACAAAACTTCATGCAGCTCTACTGCAAAACTACAAAATCGCACATCCGACATTGTTCTTTGAGACCGTCGATATGGACGTCCTGGACACCCCGACCCCTTCACAGAACATCCTCTCCTTCCTTTCCTAAAAAGACCTTCGACACGGCATCCCCAAATAGTTTTTTTATTTCTTTTATATATTTAATAATATTATTATTCAATTTATAAAAACAGTTTATTTATAAACAAGTTCTGCTAGGTAATTATTTTTACACGTGACAGCTGTTTCGCCTTCTGAAGGCATTATCAAACTGTCAACTGTGACATTATCAACTGTGACAGTTTGATAATGCCTTCAGAAGGCGAAACAGCTGTCACGTGTAAAAATAATTACCTAGCAGAACTTGTTTATAAATAAACTGTTTTTATAAATTGAATAATAATATTATTAAATATATAAAAGAAATAAAAAAATTAAAATGGAGTTCTACAAATTAAACTTGATAACAATAAATATCCCCAAATAGTCATGACAGGCCCTGAGGGAATTCGGCAACATTTGCCTGTGTACTTAAATGTTTGTGATACTTGAATCGTTAGTTACTTGCGTATCCCTGAGGAAGAAGAGCCTTAGTCTTAGTATTACGCTATCCCTTCATAAAACTGACAAAACTTGATTCTACATTATAGATTTCCGTGACAACTCAACAGAGTGGCATTTCAACCCCCCATTGAATAGTGATATTTTTTAGCAGTATTCGAATGTTCAACGTAAATCAAATATTATTTACGTGTGTCTATATTTTACATATTAAATATGCTATAAAATAACACCAGGAGGCGTAACGGTCCGGTATAAGAATAACATTTTGAAATATCCTGCTAGTTACCCTGAAAACTTCAACATATTTTTTAATTCGCTACAAGTTTTTGTGCGTTATAATTGAGGCGCTCAGCGGAAGAGTGGCCCAACCCACATCAGCGAAAACATCATTTTTTATAAATTTTTGTCATATCTATGAAGCCACAGTGGCCCAATTTTAGTTTTCACTGATTTCAAAGCTTTGAAATAATGAAAACTACAATTGGGCCACTGTGGCTCCATAAATATGACAAAAATATATAAAAAATGATGTTTTCGCTGATTACGAATTTTTGTGGGTTGGGACACTCTTCCGCTGAGCGCCTCAATTGGTTTGATGGTTTTTATGAGTAATCTGAGTATTGTAACCAACCAGATAGAGGGTACACTTTTACATACAATTGCATACTCAACTCTAATTTGGATTTTTCGGAAATATCTGACTAATTAACTGGACTATCAGTATAAAGCCCATAACCTAACTTAACGTAACCTATTTAATCCAGTTCTTTTTTCATCACTGACTTTTCAAAAGATTGATGAGTACCACTTTGTTGAGTTGTCTTGGTCACGATATATATGTCTTGGTCACATATTGTAGTAGTGTTGATTAAACATTGGATTTTTATTTCTATCCGGCTTTAGGTATTGGTTATGGGTACCGCCGCCCCAGGAACCATTTATTGGATAACCAACACCACTGCCGTAGTTCACCCCAAGTGGTTCGCTACGTTCGGTGATTTAACAGGTGCCCGGTGTCATGGTTGTCTAGGTCTTGGCGGCAGATGAGTCTCCCCATCTACTGCATGGTGGGCCGGATGGAGAGAGAGACGGATTGAGGGAGGTCTTTTTACCTCTCTAGCCAGACTCTGTCAGCCCATAGCCTTGCACCGCAGTCTGAGGGATGGATCCATACGTCCGTCACCCTGGTCAAACTCACCCTCAGATACCTACTCACCACTCACCTTTTTCCTTCTTAGATTTTCATCCTTCCAGCATCCAGCAACCAGATGGCATAGGCCTCGAGGGAAATTATTTTCCTGTATGGAGCAATTGTGAAAAGAAAAAAAAAAAACTGTTCATAACGATGCTATGAACAGCTAGATGAGGTGGAAATGCTCTGTTTGAAGAAAAATGGAATACTTCACACATAACAAAGGATGAACATTTTCAGTTCATTTTTAATTTATACTTGGCCCTTCACACACGGAGATACTTACAAACTAAAGGCTTGTTGAGATTGATCAATTAGTAAGTCAAGTAGCGAATATACTTGCTACTTGAATCGCCGAAAATCAATTATATTACTTTCAAGTAGAGTACATTTGTGCCCGCCGCCCAGTGCAAGATGACGGCGGATGACGGGCTGCCACAAAGCAAAGTAAATACGCTAATTAACCATGTTGTAATGCTTAGAAGAGGTTGAAGAATAAATTAGTAAGATGAAAATAAATAAACTATGGACACGAAAAGAGATTAATAGCAGTATAAATAAATAATTTTAGTGTGGAATCTTCGCTCCAACGCCATGACATTTCCGCGCGTCTACAAATGAGCTCCGCTAGTAATGACGAGTTTGTGCATGTCAGCGCTCAGGGGCACGTGTGGGGGTCGCGACTCACCGAAAAAATAGAACGATATGGATTGAATCAACGAGCTGACTAACCCACTCTACTAAAATTGTGGTGTTCGGACGCGTTTAGTTGCTAATATACTCGCTACTTGACTAAAATACTCGACCAATGCAAACGTCTCTTCAAGTGGCGAGTTACTCGCCACTCGACTAAACTACCAGCCTAGTCTGAACAAGCCTTGAGGGAAATTACTTTCCTGTGTGGAGCTAATTTAAAAAATTTAAAAAACATTGAAATGTTTGAATCGTGCCCGGACAATTCAGAATCATGCAACTTCAACACCTCCTTTTAAAAATCATTGAAAGTGAAAAAAATGGGTTAAGTAGTTTAATATGTGGGCTTTTTTCCATAACTTTTAACGACTTTTCAAAGGGGTGTTGAAAATTCATGATTCTGAGTTGTCGTGGAACCATTCGAATATATCTGTAAATCTATTAATTTGACACTTTTCGAAGCGTCGTAAAAAAGAAGGGAATAATTTCTGAGTGGTAGTGAGACTTAGAACGTGTTCACACACAGCTATAAAATATGTAGTTTGCCTATTTCAGCATATCGCTTGCCATACATTCCCAATGGGAATGTGAATGTGTGAACACATTCTTATGCAGATTTCTGCGATGGTCAATGTCACCTCTCGATTCAAAAGTTGCCCCGTATTACGATATTTGAATAAAATCATATAATATAAAGTTTTTCATTATTTCTTTTCTGTGACGATTTTACAAACAACTACATACATACATCTTCTATAATATATTCAAGAGACGCAAGGTACAACCAAAAACAGATGTAATTACATAATAAATTCGTAATTGTGTTGGTTTTATTTGGTGTAAGTATAACAGGCAGCGTGGTAAGTATCAAGGAAGCCACTAGAACCATTTCATATCACTGCAAAGGGTATAAATGTCACTTCAATAACTCGGTTTCTAGTTCAGTCAAATTAAACATGAAAAGGGCCTCGTGCTTGCAAAAGGTTGGGTATTTTTTATATGTTGTTAGGACCTAAACCAATATAAAAAAAACAGATTTGCAATTCCAAAGTGCTGTGCGAGCGGCGGTGTAGTCAAAAAACTGTGAAATTTTCGGACTTTTTTCAGTTTTTGCTCAATATTTCAGTGAAGGAAGGGTACAATCACTTTATATATTTTAAAAGTAAACTAAATTTGCTACAATTTGAAACCAAGGCGAGCTCTATACAGCCATTGGTTCTCAAGATACAGTTCTTCGAAAATAGCGGATGACAGTACAGTCCATGATAGCTTTTTGTTTGACAAGCCCCCAAAGAGCACACAAACCCCAATGGCTCGGAGGGCTTTGAAGCAAAGAATGGACAGCTACCTCGAGAGTGTTTCCTCTTGGGGTAAGAATAACCTCGTCGAATTTAATGTTTCAAAGACCCAATCACGTCTGATTACGTCTAAAAGGGATCGAAATGAAAATCTAGTCTCCTTCAACGGAAGCAATTTCCCAAACAGGCCCTCCATTGATATGCTTGGTGTAACTCTAAGTGACCAGCTCAGGTACGGGGGCTCCATCGAAGCCAGAGTTAAGTTAGCCTCTCAGAAACTGGGCATACTGTACAGGGCCCGCAAATTATTTAATAGTACACAACTGCTAACCCTGTACAAATCACAAGTGTGCCCCACGGTTGAATTTGGCAGCCACCTCTGGTCTGGAGCCCCAAAATACCTAAAAAAACCCTCGACTCTGCAGAAACGGGCGGTTCGTTTGATAGAGTCTCCTAACTTAACAAACGGATTGCAATCTTTAGAGCATAGGCGTCAGGTGGGAATGCTGTCCTTGTTCTACCGGTATTACAATGGAAGATGCTCCGAGGAACTAGCGTCATTGATCCCCTCGGCACCGGTGCATAGTCGGGAAACACGCCAAACACGTGCCCAACATTTGACATTAGTCACATGAGAATGGGTCGTTTCTACGACTCGTTCTTGAGTTCAACAGCTCGGCTGTGGAACGATTTGCCGGCCTCTGTGTTTCCTCCCTCCTACAACATGGGTCTCTTCAAGACCCATGTCCACTCCTTCCTCTCCTCAAAAACACCCTCCACACAGCATCTTCAAAGATGACATAGGGAAATTATTTTTACTTCAGGGAAATTATTTTCCTCAGGGCCTCCTATGTGGAGTTAATGTAAAAAAAAGGACCATTTTTTCCAAAAAAGTGAAATTTTTTCGAAATGGTACTTATTTTGTGAAATGTCTTACGTGAAACCTACTAAGAAATGAATGAATTCTTTATACATAAAAGCAATAATCATTTTGTAAATTTAAATTGTCCCATTAATATGAATAGAGGTAATGGGGCTAACAATCCCATTAATATTAATAGAGACCTAAGCACAATAGATAACCGGTAATTGATGGCTACACCAAAACTAAATGCAGAAAACCATTTTAAATTATACTGTAATACCAGCTCAAAGAGGATTCTCAATTACATACATAAGCCACACCACCACAATCTTCGATTATACTTCTACCCTGGTTATGTACAATGTAATGTATTGGAAACGTTGGCTAAAGAAGGAAGAAGCGCAACATGGCATAATACCCCAAAAATAAATCACGACCATAGTATTGGCTGTGAAAATCTCGAATCATATCTGTCTCACAGCGGTTACGGACATAATCGCTTTCCTACAATCGTCAACAAATCTTAGAGTTAGATATGTTTCCTTTGAATTTCCCCTGAAAGGTAGCTTTGGTAGTTGATATTGTGAACCTCGCACCATAAGATCCAGAAGTTAACTTCAAATTATATCTTTCGTTACTTAGATTAATAACCTGATCAAACAGAATATGATCAACGAATAGGTTAGGTGTTGTTTGTCTTTTTCTTCACTTTTCTTCAATGTTCTGTTTACGTTTATCTCGGGACTACTTGGTTTTTTTTTTTTTTACATGAAATACCGCACAAGAGTCCCAACTGCTCCCGTCTGGAGCCAGTGAGACTATGGCATCCCCAATTGGGGTATGTTGTGAGGCTGAAGGTAGTGGGGGGGGGAAGGAGATAGGGAAGAGGTATGTGGGGAAGTACCTGGCTATTCAGATCTGGTCACTAAACACGGCTAAAGCCATTTCAAGCAACGTTTCAATTCTGAATGGTGGTCTTACACCAGGGCGATACTATTAGTATCTTCCACTCTGGAACGTGCCGCAAATATATCATATATTATTTTTTTAAATGAATAAATTGTGAAATAACACAAATTAATCAAATAAAATTTATTTGCGCACGCCGGGTTCGAACCCGCGACCTTCGGATTGTGAGTCGAGAGTCTTGCCTCGGGACCACGGAGGCCGTCAAATTGATGGTTAAATTGATTGGTTAACCGGTGGTTAAATTGATTGTTCCTTTTTTTCAATGTTCTGTTTTAATTCATCATGGAACCCTTGGGTTAAGTTATTTTGTTTGTTCTTTTTCACTTTTCTTTAAGTTCTGTAAGGCTACGTCCGCATAGGCAAGCGGCTTGCTTAGCGCCTAGAGCCTAGCGAGTCGCCTAGCGAGTAGCTTAGTAAAACGAAGAAAAATGTTCATTTTACTAAGCTACTCGCTAGGCGATTCGCTAGGCTCTAGTCGTTAAGCAAGCCGCCTGCCTATGCGGACGTGGCCTTAAAGTTTGTCTCGGAACTACTTCGTTAGGTTGATTGTTCTTTTTCTTCACTTTTCTTCAATGTTCTGTTTACGTTTGTCTAGGAACTACTTGGTTAGATTGATTGTTTTTTTCTTCACCTTTCTTCAATGTTCTGTTTACGTTTGTCTAGGAACTACTTGGTTAGATTGATTGTTTTTTTCTTCACCTTTAATATTCCATTTAAATTCTTCATGGAACCAATTAGGTTAGGTTGGAGTGTTTCAAATTCCATCTAATTTGAGAACCACTAAATTAATGTTTAGCTCCATTTTGACATTTGAATTTCCACATTTGAATGAAAACCGATGTCGCTCCTGAACCTTTAGATTCTACCCAATTTAGCACACGCCTTTCTTTTACAGTGCCTGACATTGTATATCGCCGTTCCGTTTAGTTGTTAAATGTTAAATAAATTTTTTAGTTTTTTATTTGTTAGTTGTTAAATAAATTTTTGACTCTTTCCTTAGAAAATTGGCGAGTGCGTCCATGGCAGGCTTGCCGTCCGACACGGCATCCATCCCGGAACGCTACGATGCGGCGGCCGCAGCCCGTGTGTCGCTGCCGACGCCCTCGCCGCCTATGGCGCCGCGCCCGCCGCCCTCACAGGCTGCGGTAGCGCCGCCCGCAGCCCCGCTGCCCGCTGCAGTGCCCCCGCCCGTCATGGCGCCGGTGCATGCGCCTGGCGTGGCCCCCCCGCAGCCGCGCTCGCCGGCCGATAAGGCGGCTGCTGAAAGGGAACGCCAGCGTCAGAGGGAGCAGGAGAGGCGAAGGAGAGAAGCCGTAAGTACTCATTTCTAACCTTTTAGTGACCCTATAATATAAATGTAATAATTTGATTGATCTTATAAAATGAATGTAATAATTTGATTGATCTTATAAAATGAATGTAATAATTTGAGTGATCTTATAATATTAATGCAATAATTTGAGTGATCTCATAATATGAATGTAATAATTTGAGTGATCTTGTAACATGAATGTGATAATTCGAGTGATCTCATAATATTAATGTAATAATTTGAGTGATCTAGTAACATGAATGTAATAATTTGATTGATATTATAACATGAATGTAATAATTTGAGTGATCTTGTAACATGAATGTGATAATTTGATTGATATTATAACATGAATGTGATAATTTGAGTGATCTCATAATATTAATGTAATAATTTGAGTGATCTTGTAACATGAATATAATAATTTGAGTGATCTTGTAAACATGAATGTAATAATTTGAGTGATCTCATAATATTAATGTAGGTTTATTGTTGTTTATTGTTGCAGATGGCGGGCCAGATAGACATGAACATGCAGAGTGACTTAATGGCTGCTTTCGAGGAGTCCTTATAAACAAAAACCTATAGTTAAACAAATAATATATTCTATTATGATTCTAAAAGGACTAGTAAAAAAGCTAACGTGGAAAACACCGTTGTAGTTGTGCGTCTCTTAAAACAAACAACTAGTTATTTCTAAACTGTGAATGATTAATAATAATAATTTTTATTTAATTTATAAGATTTGAGATTTTTGTGTACAAAAAAAAAACAGTTTTTATTTTAAACGGACCATGGTGATTGATGATTTAATAATTGACGATTTGTGACGTGGACTGTATGATAACTCTTGTGATTACGGATATAATAATAATTTAAGCGTGATAAACTAATGAAATGTACAGTGCAGTTGTATCGCAGTGCGTCGCGGTCTCTGATACGACCACCGGAGAGCTGACAGACAGACAGGACTACAAATCTACTTAGTGTTAGGATAGTAATATTACGTTTCACCAAAATAGTTTGGAACATGTGAATTTTGTTATTCACGTGTGTATTTTGTACATTGGAGTCGTAGAAGGTATCGTGACTAGTGGGAATATTAAGAAATTTTTACACATCAGTTGAAGAGGCGGGCGTTCACTATTTTACTATGTTTTAACAAGTATCTAAACATTGCTCGTTCAATATCCACTGCGGTTTGGTAAAACACAAGCCACAAAATGAAAACTTTACAGAATACAATTCAGTTCAGAAAACTTATTAAAAATCTTGTAAGTGAATATAAAATGGCTTAAAAATATGTAAGTGGTTATTGGTTTTTTTCAAAGTTTTATAAATTATTGCAATTTTATTTATAATTATGAGAGATTTGAGGGTTCAGTAATTTTATTCAATTTTTTCTCGAAATGGTTATCTGTAAAGTCAGTTTACGGACGATAATTTTATGTGATAACGTCATATAATAACAATGGAGCGGAAGAGAGATAGATGTGTCACAAGCCGAACGCTTGTTCCGCGCTATCGCTTGCACGCTCGGCTCAGGCGGAATGTGACAACGTGAAAATGAGTCATGCTTTTTCGTGAGTGCAGCCGGCGTTCATCGATTTATAAAACATTATCACGTCAAAAAAATTGTATGCGTAAATTTAGTTTTTAGTAAATGAAAAAGTATTTCTTTTTTGAACCACTATATTTTTTATATACGCCGACCGGTTTTGGAACGACTGTTCCTTTCTCTGGTCAAAATATACTAACTCGACAATACAAAACAATGGGTGAACACATTATATTTTAAGTATTGTTTAGGGATAAGTGAAGAGAAAATTCCTAATCATACCTTCACCTAAACAATTAGTAAAGCATTAAGGTACGGTCAAACGCAGCGTTAAAAGCGCGAGCACTTATCTGTTGAACCGCAAGCGCTTATGTGTTGTACCGACACACTACGCTATAAAATATTTCTTCCTACGGTAGGAGAGGGGGTCAGTTGAATTACTGCTGTCATCCGCACATTTACGCAGCTCCGGATATCAAAATGACCCTCTCTCCTGTTTACGGTGGAGCTGGTCGGATAAGGTCTCGGTAGATATCGGTCTCATATCGCGTGAGTAGCGGTTACGGCGTAAGATCTTATTGTCTATGGTTTATCTGCGCATCATCTTCTTATGAGATTTTATGGCGAGCGATATTGTGCGTGCAATGATCTTTTATTTTTGCGTGTGACACCTACATTATGTTCACTCATTGTTTTGTAATGTCAAGTCAGTATATTTTGCCTTGGTTGTTCCAATAACCACAAATTTAGAGCTACATTAAAAAAAATTATTTTACGATGCTATTATACTATAGGAAGACTATTCTATACGAAACCACTGAAATTCATTAAAAAGTAATACTCGTTACCAAAAAGATGTGACTTGAAAGGTTTTTACCAAAACACAGTGGATATTTATTTTCACAGTTTTCTTTATCCCGGCAAATGACAATGACTAAATACCTCTGTAATGCTTCTCATCAACTTCTTTCTCATTAATTTCACAATTAACACATCTGTCGTGCTTCCTCCTCGGACTGGATTGTCTGAAGTTTCCGACAGCCTCGCTGGTGATGTTGATGTCGATGTTGATATCGCCATTTTATCATATGTCCGGGAGAAAAAATTGCAAAGATGTCTAAAAACTAGATTAATGTAGTCCCAGAGATAGGTTGTACTTATGTCATCGACGATTGTCTTCTTCCTTCTCACAAGTTTTGTATGAAAACTAAAAAACAGAAGGGTTTTTTTTTTTTTACATTAACCTCACGGTATGTCATTTTTTGAGATGCTGTGTGTAGGATCTTTTTAAAGAAAGGAGGAAGACGGAAGTTCTGGGAAGGAAAAAGCTATGAGGGGTGGGCAGGATCTAGGGATCAGTGTGTCCGGGAGTGACGGTCGTACGAATCCATCCCTCCCGCTGCGGTGCAAGACGATCGGTCGAGGGAGACCAGCTAGAGAGGTCAAAGGGTCTCCCCAAATCGGCTTCTCTCGATCAGGCAGAGGCATCCGCCATCAAGACCTGGACACACTTCACCCCATGAACCCGGGCACCCCTGCTAAGTCACCAAACAAGCTTGCTTGCCCCTTGGGGTGACTTCCGGGGCAGCGGTACCCATACCCGCATCCCAAATTAAAGATACTAGAATGATGACATCAAGTACCGCCTCTCTGGGATTACTACATTTTCTATCTCCATATAGTTTTTGGATGATTGCCTATTTGAATGTTTTATAAATTTATGTTATTTTTACACTTTAAAGAAAGATTGTATGGCACTGTGGTTTAAACACTAACCGACCATCCAATTAAAAACCAAATAGTTGTAACTACACTTACTCTATTTGTCTCCTGGCAACAATTTTGCTACAATATATACATAACAATTTATTCCAATCAACATTGGAAACTTCATAAACTTCTGAATTGTTTAAATGATTTTTACGAAATGATTCCATTGAGAATAATTGGTCAAAATTTAAACACAACTAAATATCTCAAGAATCATGTTTATTAGAATATAAATTTAAAAAAAATCTGTATTGAGAAAATTTTTATTCGCATTTGGCTTTTATCGTAAAACTTAAAAGGTTTGATTTAGATATTACAAAATCTTAATAACGCAGATGATTAGAATTTTTTTAGGCCGCGCTCAATCCAAAAATCATGAAAAAATCGCTTACCGTGGCTTAATGCTAATGAATCCACCTACATTTCACCCATTATCACATATTTGTTTATACAAAATTAAAAAAAAATATTATTTTTAAAAGCTTGAATTCTTTATATTATGTTAGTTTCCGAAATTGCCCCAACTTGTAATTTTATTGTGTTATTTGGAGCAATATTGAATATTACTATTTCTGTGTGTTGTCTTTGGTCTACTGGAATTGTCTATTGTCACAGACATAAAATGCAATTTTTAACATGTAAACCAATGTTGAATTTTTTGAAAACAATCTAAAATGATGCCTACAAGATTCAAAAAAATTATCTAGATTATTCCATTACAGAAGCATTAGTGACATCTTTTGGTATTCGATAAAAGCTTAGTCAAGCTAGCAATTAACCATATTAGCTGTTGCGGGTAATTCAAAATAAAATGTTTTAATTCATAAAGATCACCTCCCCAGAATTGGTTAGCTTTCACTCAAGGGTATTAACTCGTTCCGTGCCGAGTACGCGCCGGTGCGCGCCAAATTAAATTCTAAAAAATATTTTTTGAAATGCGATTTTAAACCTTAATTATAAAGAAAACGTATGAAGGATAAGGTCAGAATCGCTTGGGGCATTCTTATTATTAAGGTATAGAATGCTTTGAACACATCTATGGAACCCGAATAATTTCTATGAATTCTTTATGGATCTCTGGCCAAGTTTTTTTCGGAGCGTTTCAGCTGTCAGTTCGGTTGCATCATTCTCGTAAAAAAGATCGTAAACATATGATTTCGTCAAATAATGTTATTTTTAGTCATAGTTTATTGTTCAAGGAATGTGTTTCAGTAAATATTACATAAGATAGCATAAAATAAACCGACAAAATATTACGTCAAAGTCAAAACATCGCGAAATTTACAAGTTTCCTCCAGTGGCACGGGACGAGTTAACCATGATACCCAAATTTGGGTAGCTATCGCTCGAGTGGTCAAAAAATAAATAATTGTCATCACTTTGCAATCTAAATAAAAATTAATAATAACTGAATATTAATAGAAGCGTACACTACGAAATTCCTCTTTATGTGGCACCCTTTATTTATTTTTATTTTTTTACATTAACTACACACTGATGAAAATGATTTTCCTCAGGGCTTATGTCATCTTTGGGGATGTTGTCAAATAAGAACATTATCTGGATCATTATTGCTTATGCTATGTTTTACTTTTGCTTACAAAATCAGTTTTTTTATTTCTAAATTTGATCACCTAAAATAATATTATAAATACTGCAAAAGGAAAATATTTTGCTTTAACCAGGCGCTTTTTCAACGAGCTTGTACTTTTTGTATTTTTTTACCCCAATATTCCTTCAAAAAAATATAGCTTCAGGCCTGTGAAGATGCTCTGAACTTTAAATTTAAATTGTTTTTTCTTAACCTCTCAGGTTGGGAACAGCTCGTGTAGGTCTCATAGAAATCGTTGTCTCCCTTAATGTCATGCTAGAAATATGATCTATTCAGTGTTAGAAATGGAAAACACCACGCTTTTTATTCAAATCTAGAAGTTAACCACGGAAGAATTAAAATGTACATCTCTATAAAACCAAATTTGTCATAAAGCAATTTGAGAAAACTTTATGTAACTTCATGAATTTTTCTATTTATGCGAAACGAAAAAAAAGTATGGTGACAACAACATTTATAATACATTTGTTTAATAAAATGTGCGTATGTTTGCATTCAAAATTTTAATATAAAAAAAATTATGTGTTTATTTCTAATAATAAAATTTGAAAGCGTATTTCATCAACTTTCGGATACATTCAGAAATATTCTATTTGTGTGATTTTATTGCAAAGCGGAAATAATCTGACCTTCTGAAAGAATATGCCAGAGGCCTGAGCGATTAACAAAATTTTGCAGACATTTTCCGATTTCTATGCATATATTTGTTGCACTTGGGACCTTTATGGAGAGATTGTTATACTGTACGCTTGTATAAAAATGTTGTACGTTAATGTCTTTCCCGTTATTAACCTCCTCGAACCCAGGGAAAAAAGTATTTGGAATAAAATTTTTATTTGTTAATGTCAAGATTTTTGATTTATTTAGAAATATTCCCCGTTGAGATTAATTTTCAAATAGATTTGCTGTTTTTGAACATATCCCAAAATAAAATATTGCTTTTTAAAAGCAGATGAAAGACTCTTTCAGATTTTAATATTAAACGGACAAATTCAATTATTAAAAAAATTAATTTAAAAAGTAGAGGATTTTTTTACAATTGTTTTGTAGCTTACAGATAACTTTTATTTTGGAAACTGTAAAAACACCATTTTATACGAAAGTAAAAAAAACTTGTTAATTTACAAAAACGTATTATAAAGTTTATTGGTACAAAACTTTGACAAATCTTTTTCGATGAGTTTTTGGAAGATAATTACAATTTTTTTTAAAGTATTTTTTAAAAACTTTTAAATGCAAATTCAAAGCGTGGTGTTGCCAATTTATAACAGTGCATAAATTATACATCTCACGGTGATACAAAAGGAGATAGAGGACTTTTATGTATAAGTTTGTGCCATAAAGTACACAAAAAATTCTATTGCTGTCGGCTAACTGTGTACTAAAAAACACAAACATATCTAAGAGTTTAAAAAAAATTAATAAAAATTATGGGTGTCACATGCTTATTAAAATGAGGATTTATTTTAATGATTATTTGTCGCTAAGTATCTGTCAAGTCTGTTGTATTATGTAATTGTTTGGCAGATGTAACTCACTTAGATCTAACACAGTGTGGCCTTTGTTCTAGTAGATTCATGTAATCATATTATAGCCAATAAATAATACTATGTTCAATGAACTGAATACTGAATTTGTTGATGTATAATACATACTATAGTGATACCTTATAAATATGAACTTTTGACAAGGCTCTTATTAGAAAATATTCTGTCCAGGGTTTCTTTATTTGATATAATGTCCCGATTGGTTCCACAGATCGTACTTTCATTGTGAATCCATCCCCGTATTAATTCATCTTCAAAAAAATCACAAAAACACTATGTTACTTTTTATTAAATTTATTTATTTTTTAAAGAAACAAACATTCCCATGTTACGAATAACGTGACAATATTTGAAAAACTCCTACTACCATCGCAGTTAGCGGCAAATGTTGCTTGTGTTGTGATGAAGGACTTAGCCAGCCGAGGATTCGAACACGCCAAATGTCAACTCAGTCACCGTTCAAATTATTACCATTTCACTGTAAACTTGTTAAATGGGCATTTTCGCCAAAGTTTGTACACGTTTTTACGCGTTCCATTTTTTTTATTTTCCTTTTGATTTCACCAATATAGTTTCGGAATGTTAAATGTGATTTGTTTTCAATGTTGGTCCAAATTTACATAAAAACAGTGTAATTAACAAAAATGCATATAATGTCAACTATTGACTCCACAAATTTAATCTTACACACTTAAAATAACTATGAAATTTGATTTTATTTAATTAAATGTCGAGGTGTGACCTGTCAAAATATATTTTCAGGTTTGACTGTTATATTTAGCTGACTAAAAATAGTAAATTAACGAATTTGCATGTTAAAAATAAATAACTTTCAATATTTTCTAAATGAAAATTCAATCAAAATTATGGGACGTGACAAAAACACAATATACAAAGTTTGGCGAAAATGCCCAAACAGAATGACTGCGTCTACAATTTGACCAGAGATAGAAACCATTCCCTAGCGTCTTCTGTAATGAAGCGCAGTGCGGCGTGCCAAGCCATTAACGAACACTAGCGAACTGCTAATAAATAACGCCCTTTCTTGTTTGTGGTTAAGCTTTAAGTTTCGCCTCAACTATTGTCATTGAACTCTTGGGCATCTGTGCAAAGCTTGAAAATCTGTCCAACTTAAAAATTTATCCAACATTTGTACATGTTTGCCACTCTTGCAGCAATGAGAAAGGATTGGCCGGATCTTTTCAAGACTTTCTTCCTTTCGTCAACTGTTTGGCAGTCACAGGCATCAAAAATTAGCATATGCAGATGACATGCCCGAGATATGAAATTTGCGGAAATGGATTCACAATGACGACACGATATCTGGAGATTTTTTTACAACAATACTTTATTCTTTGTCGGTATATTTTGTTCTTTCAACTTTGGTGTTTATTTTTTAATCTATTACTTTATATTTGAATTTATTCTTCTTTTCTTTAATGTTAATGAAATGCTTTTGTACAATATTATTTATGTAGAATGAAAGAAATTAACGTGTTATTTAGTCACCTGGCTACCTGAATTTGAGTTTCGTTAAAAAGATAACTGCTTTTTGTAAAAGTTATAAAACTTTTCCTTTGTAATACCCGATTTTTCTGAACATTTTGAACTAGCGCATAAAATTCTCCAATGTTTCATTTTTATATCATTTTTCACGGGTGAAGAACAATTATTGCCTCGGAACCAAAAATTATTCTTTTTGCTCGTTTATAATGTGTATTCGGAAAAGTGAATCGGGAATTAAAGTTAAAAGTAAATTTGAAAACTCATTAATATAAAAGGTGTCCTAATAACAACCGGTGTAAATAATAATATAATCTTGTGATAAATTAGTTGAAATTGTATTTAATAAATTGACCGAATGTTCTTGGTGGAATTTTCTTTGATTTCATTTCGTGTCCCTCATGATTTTCCACTGACGATGGGAATTTAAAGAACAGAGATGTTGTGGCATAAAACAAGAAAATACATACTTAACCCTTTGGAAGGAAGTGACATGTTGACTGCATATTATCGTCCTGCTGCTGAGAGGTCCGGTATAACCTCTCTGGGTTACATGCGTACAACTTAGTTACAACTGAACCATCAGCAGAAATGCCTTTAATAAACATTCATCTATTGACACTCTATGTGTCAAAACATTCACGTCAAAAAATGAGTAATATATCAACTCTTGTACAATTGAGAAGCTGGATGCAATAACAGATTAACACGCACAAGCTGTTGTGATCCCATTGCTTTTTTGGTATCTCCAATCCCTTCTTTATCAGCAGTGTAAATATTACTCCTGTAGGTTTTACACAAATGGAGCTAAACGCAATACAACACTAGTTGGATCACATTTCAAAACTGCAATTTTCGTCACAAGTTGTTATTGCACCTAGCTCCTCAATTTTTCTATTTGTCGACTGAAATACGCATTGAATCTTGCGCTTGTCGAATCTAAAGAATATACTCATCATGACTTGCTAACATAATGCGCGTCAGTCTAGCATGCCGCATGTTTCAAATTATTTTTTTTTACTTTGTCTAAAAGGGTTAACAAGATGCTAAGTTCTTTCATTGCAGTACCCTAATTATTTATTCTAAGTCAGAACTGAGTTTTCCACTGAAAATGTTTAATAAATTGTAAAATATTCTTGCTTTAGTAATTATGTTCTGCTTTCATGAGACGCATCAATAAAACATTTTGAATCTTTTAACACGTTTTTAACATTTTCTATGCAACTGTTACGTGTATGTGACACATATGAAATCAGTGCATGTTGCAATAATTGAAAAGGTCACCAAAATAAGTGGAATCAATTCATACCAGAGTTAAATAATAATAAAGTAATATTTTGTTTGTTGATATTATTTATTAAGCATTTTTAGTGGAAAATACTTTTAGTGAGGTATTTAACAATTTTTTTTATTTATATTTCTACCTTATATTATGTTAATTGAAGAAGCATTACTATTGCTTTGCTATACTAGTAAAAAGTAGAAAAGATTGCCGTTAATGTGTTTGTATGTAGCGAAACATTTCAGTTTCGCTTTGAAAAAGTTTTAGTTTAAATTAACAAAAAAAAAATAAAAAATTCGTTGTCGAGGAAAACAAATGTATCTTAATTTAATTGAAAATATTAAAAAATCAGACCACCAAAAAAAATTATCTAAGCAATAAAATGTGAGTAAAATTAAAAAAAGTAATTTAATGAATTTAACCTAATTTTAATATAATTTATTTGCGATTCATTTAAACTTATTTTTAAATTGAACTCAGATTACATAACACACACATTCAAATTAATGACAAGCCAAGAGGAAAGGGGGGCAATCCAAGTGTGACCGTCTCCCTTTCTGTGATTTATCAATATCTGACAGTATACAGGCAAAGCATTGTACGAATTACGCTGATTACGAATTTCAATAATTTTTAAAATGAAGCGAAAATTTTTATAATTTACCTGCCTCATTCAATTTTAGCGTTGCTACGCCGGGCGATTCGTATAAAAACGAACATTCAATCCTGGACGAAAAAGTTCCGCTGTAAACCTTTGCCTTACTTTAGCGAACTTTGCTTTTCTGCACAAGGTCTGGTTACTTCATTGTGCGCTTTTCGGAGGTCAATGTACGACTGATGTCTTAGTTTATTCAAAGCATTCTGAACCCTCCTACTGCCAAAAATATGGTCACATGGTTTGCCTTTAGCTCGACGAAATAATAACCAGATTTCACGTTATGTAGGTGGATTTGTCAATTTGGGTTGTCTATTTTACATACTAACTAAAAGGGTCGTAATTTATAATTTCAATTTTTTTTAAATGATTTAAAACCGCTTCTGGTATTTGTAAAGGAATATAGTTTAGGCTTGTTCGGAACTGTGAATGTTTGAAGTTATCGTGTCGAGTTTAGATTAATCGTAAAGTGCAATTTTGTAATAAAAACTTTAAATATGTAATATTATTTGGTGATAGTAAATTTGAGAAAGAAACTATTAATAAAAGCACGGAATACTTTTGCCAGTTTCAACTTTTGATTTTGAACCGTTGTTTCGCTCTGCCGAAAAATTGTTGATAATTAATATACATACTAGATTTGATACTTAGACTAATGTTGGTTAAAAATTTAAAAAAGAAATCAATTTTCATACACAGACCATCTGACAGAGTACTAATCTTAAATGTCAACCCTTTGTACTGTCGTGACTAAGAAATGAGTTGTTGAATTGTAACATGTGCGGCAAAGGGTTGGTTTGAACCTAGTTAAGAAATTAAAGAAGCAAATAGATTGTAATGTCCCACTTCTTGTGTTACTTGAATAAATACAGTTGAAATTGAATTCTGTGAATTTGATGATGTAATATTGCAGTGGGTGACAGCACACAGCCCCGTATCTCGTCTTTTGTCATATCGCGAGGGTATGCAGTGTCGTTTATTTGTATTTTCATTTCCCAGACTATTGATGTCACTTTTTATACCATTTTTATGTTGATAACAGATCATTGTAAGAATAAATCATTTTTAATGTTGCAGTTGGCAGGAGTAACTGTGTAATGTTACATGTATAGCTGTATGATTCTTAAAAAGTATAACCTAAATTAAAATCAATCTGTATATACAAATATAAGGTTGTTTTTATTAATATTGTTGCTTTTCATTTTCCCTACTGCTTCCCTGCCGTTTTCCGGAACAAACAAGAGGAAAGGTCAAGTATTACCATTTTACCAGAATATACCAGTGGGACAAGGTTGACAAGCATATTAGTCCCAGCATATGTGACATCTACGTTCTAGTATCTTGTCTTTTTCATTTTTAAACATGAAGAGTTTTCAAACACGGGGTTTTTGCAGGGGCGTAGCTACCGCCGTATCAGCCGTATTGATGATACAGGGCCCCCAGTTTTGTTTCTTTTGTGAGAAATCTTTACCCTTCATTTGGGCCCCCCAACTAATTTTGATACAGGGCCCCTCCAAGGCACTGCTGGTTGACCGAGACTAATTTAACTGGCTGATCAGATTTGGGTCACTTCACTATGCATGACTTGATATTTATTTATTTGATTTTAACCCCTGCCCCCTCTGATTGCTAAGTGTCAAACCAAAAAAAGAAATTTTGGTTCCCATCAACACATTTTAGGATTTGATTCTCATCATTAATTTTTCATTACGTTTCTGCTTAAGAAGAAATAAAAGCCTTTCAATTTTCACGGATTATTTAAAAACTGGTTAAAATTTTTAATGTTTCGAAAAGGAATTTACCCAATTACTGTAGGATGTTTGATTGAAGAAGCTTATATTGACTTTTTGTGTAAGTATTACGATTTCGGACTGTGTCCATTTACAATGCACATGAATATATAAAAAAATATTATTTTCAAAATACCTGGTGAAGTTAGGTGTGAGATGTTATGTTCACTTTGAATGTATGTTCATGTTGAATTCACTGGAAAATTGATTCCGCCCTTGGCAACGGTTGTTTCAACTGGTGACCGGACAGAGACTCGGACTCAGAATCGTGAAACTTCAACACCTCCTTTGATAACTCATAAAGTGATGGAAAAAAAATAGGTTATGTTAAGTTAGGTTATGGGCTATTTTTCAATTTTTTTCATAACTTTTCAAAGGGGTGTTGTAATCGCATGATCCTGAGTTGTCATGAAACCGTTTCAACTAATGGTATTCGTCTATTCGTTTCAATTAATGCCGGGAACTATCTTTCAAAAAGTTATGTATAATTTTACATGCACGATGGAGACTGATATTGCAAATTTTAGATTGTCCTGTTGGTTGACCCGCGTTCCCCTATTTTTAAAACAAGCTACCCCGTTTAATCTTAGATGTGGAGTGTCTATGTCTATGGTGTTGTTATAAAATAATTTTTGTTGATGGTATTTTTTGACGTTTCACAACAAGAAACCCATGCGTTCACGGTAAACATTCCTAAAATAAACACAATGCAACTCAAAATGGAAAAGAAGAAAAAGTTTAACCGCCAAGAAGTGAGAAACAGACTTGAAAAAGAAAGTAAATTCATAGGAAACCTTCTGTCCGTATCCCAAATACCTTCCCACGGTAAGTCGTAATATATTCTAACCTATAAACGGCAGTTGTTTTTGAAACTTAACACGCTTCATACTAGCGGCCAAACCATTGATAAAATAGTCCTGTTTAACTTGAAATAAAACCTAATCTATTTAATTTGGTGTGTTTTAGATTACGAAGAGGCACAAGATGACGTATTTCTCGGCCAAGAGAAACCCTCAAAAGAGGAAGCGAAAGACATTCAGAGAGCGCGAAGTTTCCAAGAGTTGAGCAATCGACTATCCAAACTCAAAGGCAACACCGACTTTTCCCTCAAAAACAAAATGATGAAAAAGAGCTTGACCAAAAGACTGAAAAAAAAAACTGGCAAAGAGGAGCGAAGACTAAAGAAGAAGAACTCGCGGATAGAAAAGAGAACCTCGGGAGGTGTGGTGAAGCACGAAAAGGTCGAGAAAGTTGCTAAATTAGTGACAAAGCCGACTAAACCAGTGTTCAACAGTCAGGGCAAGATGGTGTTCTCCAAATTCGACTTCTCAGAGTCGGGAGTACCGGAAGGTTAGTACATGTTCCCCCTTTGGTAATGTTTTCTTACTCTGCGTAGTGCACTTACACGCCCAAATTAAAATAATGTCAATATCACAAAAGCCTCGATGATATTGAGCGAGTTTACAAGCTACTCTCTGGGAAATTCACTATCTGTTAGTAAACTCGCTCAGTGTCATCTTATTACTATCTAACTATCTGATTGTGGACAATCTACGAAAAAAGTTGAAAGGTGGTCAACTTTGCTTGCTACTCGCCAGCGTCGTTATTTTAGCTGCTACTGTTGCTACTGAGCGAGTAGACAGTTTTGTGTGTCATCATGACAATCTCACTCGCCGATTCACCCGCTTTTAAACTTAATGGCTAGTAGCTTGTAAACTCGCTCAATGTAATCGAGGCTTCACTGCCGCACTTTTATTAGACACAGATTTTGGAAATTACACTACGTTTCAACTTACTGCAAGAAACAAGTAATTACGTTTTGATAGATGGTAAAAGATTAATTAAAATTACATTTTTATTCAGTCAAAATTCAAAAATCCTTTGCCGCCCTTTTGGATTTTTTATACTGAATCACATTTGCGAAATTTCGCATTAATTACTTAGTTAATCCAAACTTGTAGTTTTAGCTACACCTAATCAACAAAAACATCTTGTTTCTTGTAGTAATTGTTGAAACGAAGTGTAATTTCCATAATCTATGCCTAAAAGTGCGGCGGTTAGGGGAATAGTTACCGAAACAATTATTTACACGGGGGAGGTAGAAAAGCATGCATAGGTTATTAGTTTGGATTATTTAAATAATGTATGCATATTTCCTAATCTTGAAACTTAACCTGTCCTCTGGCAAATGTCATGTCACACTAACAAGAAAAACATGGTGGCGAAACACATTTTAACTTCTAAGATAGAGTTTTGGCCGCAGCGTGACGCTGCGTCACTGACGCACAGTGGCGATCTCTGAGTTTTAATAAGCTGGAGTGAAAGAGTAGGATCGTAAATACGGTTAGATGGTCATTGATGAAAATTCTACTGTCTCCAGGAAGCTGCAATTCTGAAGCGAACATTCCTTTCCTCTTCCTTATTGCAGCTAACAGTTGTTTGTTGTCGGATAATTGAGTGGTAAATTATTGAGGGAGTACCTACTGAATATGTATTTTTTTTCTCTTCCCAGTGTACTAAGATTTTGGTTTAATTTCAGGAAAGAAGAAAGGTGAAAAGGATCCCCGCAAGATACTGGAGACGTTGCAGAAACAGAAGGAGACGGTGAAGGAACTGCGTGAGGCGGGACAGCTGGAGAAGGCCTCCTCGCTGATGGAGAAGATCACCTGGAAGAACGCCCTGGCCAAGGTGGAGGGGCAGAAGATCAAGGACGACCCTACGCTGCTCAAGAAGACAGTCAAGAAGATTGTAAGTTCACAGCTCCTGTATTAACTATCAATCGTGCCTCCACTCCTCCGCATGGGTTGGTAGCGAGGACAGATGGCCACTCTCTCGGCGCATACTCCCTACTTTATTAACTCCATCCAGACAGTCCACACAACACACATTCCAAATTGGCAAATACAGTGAAACACTCTTAAGAAGTTCCCCATTACGATGTTTCGTGGCTTAAGAAGTTTGGTTTTTTCGGTCCCTCGGCCCTAAATTGGTTCAATTTTTCTCACATACAGTAGAATCCATTTATTTTGACTCAGCTATATTGACCAACCGCTTAATATGACTTAATTACACAGCGAAATTTGGTTTTCATATAAAATTCTTTATAACAAAGTCGGATATAACGACTTTGCTTAAAGTGACATTTCGCTTATTATGACCCATTTTTAATTAATTATGTCCTAATTTCAAGGAAAATTATGTCAGTTGTAGTGATCGACATGATTCCTAACACCTTCGGCACTGTTTGGGTTGATAAAGGTTTTATATTGTTTTTTTTTTCAGGAACAAAAAAAGAAGTCAAGCGCTAAGAAATGGGATGCGAGAATTGTGGGCGTACAGAAATCTAAAGATGACCGCCAGAAGAAACGCAGCGATAATATTTCAAAGAGAAATCAAGACAAGAAAAAGAAGGTTCTTAAAAAGGCAGTGAAAAAGGGAAGAATGATTCCGTAAACGGGAATTAAAACTTCTTGTAAATAATTGTCTATGATTTTGTAATATTATGTAAGTTTCGTAATAAAAGTTTATTTTATGACCTACGAACCTCTCCTTTTACTGATTTTATGACATGAACAACTTTTTAAGATGAAGTTACACGTGAAATCCTATTTATATACTATTTAGATTCATATTTACGACTAATCGGTTTACATTATGAACATTAAAAAATATGCTTCCGATAAATTGAAGCTTTTACTAGCTTTTTTTATATGTATTGGAATTACAATAAAATTATTAATTACATAACAAAAAATATAAGCGCAAACCACTAAAAAAAATGTTTTTACATGACTTAACTATGAAGTGATATAAAAAACTATTCAATTTTTTACGAGAAAAACTCTCTTTTTATAACTTTTGAAGGTTATTCCCATCAACGTAATATATCATTGAAGAAGAAGATAACACTTTTAAATCTAAATGAAAATATGAAAGAAAACAAGACACAGAAAAACAGAAAAAGACAATGGTCGCAACTGGGACTCGAACCCAGACCTCTCGTCTAACCGGGACGGCGCGTTTTCCAATTTCGCTATTGCCACCTTCTGTCAAACCGTCATATTTGTCAATCTCATATTTCAAATATTTAGAATCATTAATATTATCTTCAACTAGTTCTTTTTCCATATTATAGGCAAATACTCTTTTTAGAGGTCTGGGTTCGAGTCCCAGTTGCGACCATTGTCTTTTTCTGTTTTTCTGTGTCTTGTTTTCTTTCATATTTTCATTTAGATTTAAAAGTGTTATCTTCTTCTTCAATGATATAAAAAACTATTTTTTAAAAATACTCTTTTATGGCTAAGACTATTTTTGAGGTTTTGTATGTTTTAACTTTTTTTCTTTCTTATAAAATTATGCACAAAATAAATAAAAACCACTTTTTCGCTTACTTGCCACGTGCAAATAAGACACTGGATTATAAATTTTGAAGGTGTGAGAATCGAAATATTTCTAGCGTTTATATTCCTCTTAAGATTGATTTGAGGCTACCTAAATCCCAGGCCATGTCAGGGGCCACCCATAAATTACGTCACACGAATTTCATGATTTTTTTACCCCCCCCATCCTTGTCACACATCATCACACTTGTGAGCCCCCTCCCCCCCTAGTGTGACATCACATATTTTGCAATTTTACTAATATTTTTAAGTTTTTCGTTTACATTAAAGTTTTGCATTTTAATAACATGTGACGTCATAGAGCTGATGACCCCCCATACCCCTTGTCACACAATGTCACAATTCTCTACTCCCCTCCCCCCCCTTAAGGTGTGAAGTAATTTATGGATGGCCCCTCATCCATTGACAAAGTTTGTGGAAAATGCGTTTAACGAGGTTAACTCATAGAGCTCGTAGAGCAGTGATTGATTAAAAATTTGTGATATAGTTTGCAGTTCATGTTCCATTGAGAGATTTGAATTAACTGCAATACAAGTGGCAGTGTTTTACTTCAGGCTATTTCACGCGTTAAAAATTTGGAAAGTGGCAAGATAATTTTTTATTTTTAAAAAGGCCCGAGCTAACCTTATTAAATCCATTTTCTACAAACTTTCATCCATTACTATTTAATTTATTAACCCTTCAGGCCTCGGGTCTATTTTGTCAGACGGTCAAAATATTTCCACCTTGCAATAAAATCCAAATAAATGGAATATTTCTAAAAAGTAAAAACTAAAAACTGTTTTTAACCCCCGACTCAAAAAGAGGGGTGTTATAAGTTTGAACGCCGTCTGTGTGTCTGTCTGTGGCATCGTAGCTCCTAAACGAATGGACCGATTATGATGCATTTTTTCTTGTTTGAAAGCTGATGTGATCGAGATGGTTCTTAGCTACAATTCATGAAAATCTTTTCAGCTCTTTTTGTTAGCTGCGGTAGTTGTGTCGGGGGTTACTTAAAATTTTAAATTTTACTTATTAAAAAGTGATGAAATACGCTTTCAAATATTTTAATTTGAAATAAACAAATAATTTTTCAAATATAAAGATTTTGAATGCAAACATAAAAAAGTTTTGAACGTGGCTCGCCTTATATTTTTCTAACTAAAATTAATGATAACAAAAAACAAACATATTTTATCACTCAAATGTATTATAAACGTTATCGTCAACTCACTTTTTTGTCATTTAAAAAAATTCCATAGTTTCGCAATTTTTTTTTAAAATTGTGGTCAGAAAAATTGTTTTCATAAAAGTATACGTTTCAATTATTTTGCGATTAACTTGTAGATTTGAATATGAAGCGTGGTGTTTTCTCTTTCTAACACCATTTAGATCACATATCCAACCATGATACTAAGGGAGACACAACGATTTCTATGAGACTTATTTATATAAAATGTTCCGAAAACGGAACAAATTAGCCTGAGGAGTTAATAAATAATCATGTAATCTATTACGATTTTATTTATTGATAAGCAGAAGGCATCTTCCCTGATGATGGACACTGTAACTCTGTCTGAAATGTTGGTTAAAGAAGGAAGAAGCGCCACACGTTATAGCAACCAAAAAATAATTCACGGTAATGCTTTTATCTATCAAAATCTAAAATCACAACTCAATACCTAATATAAATTATTATTTTTTTATGCAAATGGTGAACGAGAGGCCCGACTGCTCCCAATTAGTTGGGGTATGTTGTGAGGCCGAAGGTAATGAGCAGGGGAAGGAGATAAAGAAGAGGAAGTTGGAAAGTTCCAAGTGGTTTTGGAAAACTGGTTACACGGCTAAAACTATTTCAGGCAACTTTTCAATTCTGAATCTTTCACTTTGGAACACGCCACAAATAAACTACAAGTTTTAAAAAATATATTAATAATTGTGAACCAACACAAATTAACTGAATGAATTTTATTAATAAATAAAATTTGAACCGGCGATCTTCGGATTGTGGTCAAAGGTCTTATCCCTTGACCATGGAGGCCTTTATTACGCATAAAGTCAAAGTGAAGGCTTTCGCTCACGGAGAAACTGAAATGAAACCATTGTCAATGCAATTCAAAATTCATGAGTGCCACCATAGCAACCTGTTAACAAGGCAACTGAAAAGCAACTGCCACACAAGCAAAAGTGCTGGTGCGTTGACAACTGGTTTCATTTCAGTTTCTCCGTGAGCGAAGGCCTTAACAGTGAAAATGAAGGACGTTAACTATATGATGATTATTTCTTCTTTTTTATTTAAAAACTGTGTCTCTGTACTATACTCCTACACTATTCATGTAAAAGCCCAACAGGGCATTGAAATTAATAAATAAAATAAACAGACGTGGGCGGATCGATGAGAATGGCAAGAACATGTTAACATGAGAATTATGGAAAGAACATGTTAAGATAAGAATTATGGCAAGAACATGTGGATCGTCTTAAACCATAGTGAACTAATTCACTTTGCAATTTTTGAGTTAGAGCTTGAAATGAGGGCTCCAAATCATAATCTAGCTCTGTCAAAAACAAGAACCAATCAGAGAAAAACCGTGGCCAAAACAAAAAAATGATTGGCCAAAACAGTATTTCTCTGATTGGTTCTCTCTGGCAGAGCTAAATTGTGATTTGGTGCCCACATTTCAAGCTCTAACTCAGAAATTGCAAAAAGTGTGTTAGTTCACTATGGTTTAAGACGATCCATGTTAACATGAGAATTATGACAAGAACTTGTTATTTTCGAAGGTAATGTGTCTTTGCATTCTGTTGCTGAGTTGGCATCGCGTTTGGATCCCACGCTTCCCACATCCCACATCCCACATCCCAGGCGTCGTGTGTTTGATTCCTCGGCTTGCTAAGTCTTCCATCACGACATAAACAACATTTTCCGCTTACTGTGGTGGTAATAACAGATTTTCAAAAGTTGTCAGGATATTCGAAAACCAGGTATGTTTGTCTTTCTTATAAAAAAATCATTTTAGAGTTGAGTTCTAACAAAATATGCAGTTAACGTGTTTAAAACTTTGATTTGACACATATTCTTGCCATTTTCGAAATCTGTCTATCGGTTAGAGTGTACCTGAATTAGTTCAGAGAGAATATTAACTGATTTTTGGCAAAATTGTTAGCTAACAGGTTCTTGCTTTTGGGTCTTCAGTTACGTTAGATAAAAAAGGATAAAGCTTATAATGTTGTAATTAATTAATCTAATTTTTTTTGTTTAAAAGCTGTTCTTTGTCAAATATGATTGATTTGCATGCAATGATTACTGAAACTATTAATTATATGAAAATGTAGACACACGAATATTCCTCTAGGAAAACAATGTGCAATTATGTAATTTATGTAAATCAATCAATTAATTGAGTTTAATGAAAACAAATAACTTTGTGTACACCATTATTTAATAAACAATATCAACCTGTTTCGAAAACTATGTTTTCTTCGTCAGGATAATAAGTTAATTAATTGAGTGTTTATTAGAAAAACATCAACCAATTTATCAACTGCTTAGAACAACGTTGTGCCTGACACAGGAATGCTATGCGATAATGGATTATTATTCTAAATGGTCAATATTTTAAAATGTCCAATGAGCAACATAATTAATTGGTTTATTCTAAAGTTTAGCTCACATTTTAAGTTCGTTTGTGCAAAGGAACATGTGGGCCAAAAGCGTTTTGAAGACACAATCTTCGCTCAATATGGGGCACGTTTTCAAAGGATTGCAACCATTTTTTACAGCAGTCGGTCTGCAAAAGATATCTCTGGAAGGAACCAATATTAAGCCACTGTCTGTCAGAGCCAAAATATTCCAATTTGTATTTTTCGGTTTTCTCATTTCGATGTACTGCTTTAGCATTTTGAATAATTTAGAAGAGGGAGAAGAATTTGATACCGTCATGTCCAGAGTTAGCTTTCACATACTCATTGTGAATACCTTATTGATTATCGCCGCATCCATTTATTCTTCAGCTATTCAAAATGATCGCAAATATTTGAAACTAGTGCGAAATATTCATTATATTGATGAAAAACTCAAGGTTCATTCTGCTTGGTATGTAAATACCAAGTTCAAACTGAACATTGCATTTTTCTTGTTTGTTATTTATTACGCAATCATTATTCTTTGGGATTCGTTTGTTTGGCAGTTAAAAAAAAACTTCCGTCTCTACCAGATATATGTTTTGTTGTTATGTTCAGATCTGATTATTTTTCAATATTTGTTCGATGTCTGGATTGTGACAAGTCGCTTGAAAACACTAACTTCTCAATTGATCGACTTGGTTCAGCCAATTCTGCTTCCTGGAATAGGAAATATCATCATTGACATGGATTATTCTCAAAAACATCAGATTCTCAGACACAAACTGAATGAAAAAACAAATGTGAAGTGTATTTCACAAGAAGGTTTTGAAGATGGTATTGTTAGATTGATGTCCGTTTATGATAAGCTGGCAGATAATGTTGGTATAATTAATTCTGCATATGGAGTACAGGTGAGCTAAAACACACTACATAATAATTTTTCAATACATCAATTTGAATTTTGATTTTGTTTTCGTGAATGAATTAAAATCTTGAAGTGGAGATTAACCCACTTCCCGACATCCAATCGAGTTGAAACTCGGCAGATAGACTCATTATATATGATAACGCATTTTATTAACTTATGATGATGTACACTGTAACTCTGTCCACTGTAATGTGTTGGCTAAAGAAAGAGGTAGCGCAGCATTGCGTATCACCCCAAAAATAAATAACGAAAATACTTTTGGCCTTGAAAATCTAAAATTATATCCAATCCATTGTTTTAAAATTTATTGATATGCTTTATATTTCAGTTGGTTTTCACAACCATTCGCTGTTTGACAGTAATCCTGACCATCTGGAATAGCCTTATTTTGTGCGCAAAAGAGTCAGTTCAATGTGTAAGTGATTTTTTTTTGAGAATAAACCACACGAGAGGGAGCCAATGGCAACTCCAACATGTAATGTGCGGATGCATTTATATAAATACTAGCTTTTCCCCGCGGTTTCGCTCGCATGGTATTACGGGAAATTACTGTAGCGCTTGCACTTATCAATTATTTCCCCCCCCCCACCCACCCCCATCCCCTCCCGCATTCCATATATTCATTCCCTTACATTCAGTTTTCAAACATCTCGCCTACCACCTATATTTCATAATGCTATAGCTCAAAGAAAAAAAGAATTACTTATCCAATTTTGTTCATTCGTTCGGAATTCATGCGCTTACAAACATTTCGGATGTTTATTTTTATTTAAATATTTGGAAGTTCGTTAATATAATAAAAAAATACTCTATTTATCATTCAGTCTTTATAATCGTTACGAATTATATTTTTAATACAAATCTGACATTTATTCCAAGCTTGTCCAAAAAAAAAAACGAATTCTAATATTTAAATTTTCTGCAGTAGTAGCTGACCAGTAGACTGAGTGCCTACCAGCATAGAGCCCAAAAATATATCAACATTGTTTCCATGGAAAAGATTTTTTTCTGAGGATAGCAAAAACTCGCTTTTGTTAGCGACAGAAAACGTATAACAAATATAATACATTAATATTTATAATTTCATAACGCCAGAGCTTACCATCATATACAACCTGTAGTCTGCGCATATAATTTAGCTTTATATTGGTGAAAGAATTATTAAAGTCTTTATATTGTGTTATGCGTGAAAAGGTCATAAACAAACTCGAGCAGTTTCGCATTTATAATATTAGTATGGATTGAAATAGGAAATATTTTTAATATAATTTTTAAGATAATTCATCTATAACACAATAAAAAAAAAAAAAAATTAATATGTAAGTAAAATAAATCCATGGTGATTTATAGGATGGTCCCCACTCTGAAATAATAAGGAGCGATTTCGGTTCTACTGAAGGATAAGGAATTGTCCTTAACCTAATTTATTATCGTCTGTTTTTCTTTTCGCTGTCAGAAGTCGTTAATTCTAGTAACTTAAGGATAATAAATTGTCCTTCCTAGTATATTCTTATTTCTTTTCGACGTCAAAAGTCGTTGACTTTAAGGTTAAGTCCAATTCCTTAAATACAATTAAATGGAACCGAAGTCGCTGCCCTGGATGATGATAAGTGTGTTTGCAGAGTATCTTAGGGATAATGGGTTACGTCAACTGGTCCTTCCACAGCATCTGGCTCCTCTGCTCCTACTTGGTGATGGGAGAGCACCTTAACAGTGTCAACCGTTATGTCAATGTAGCCATCAACAAGTTTCAAATGTACAATTTCATTGGTAAGATACCTAATTACTTTTTTACGCCATCTACTTATGCCCCGGTTCTATGCGTCAGGCTCCAGAAGGGGCAACTGCTCCCAACCTTCTGGAGCTAGTGAGACTACGGCAGTGGCGGTTCTTCACAGGGGGACAATGGGGACAGTCCCCACCTGTCATACTCGAAACCTACTAAAGGAAATAACAGTCGATGCTTTGTCTTCACCAAAATGTATGAATTTTTTAAACATAAAAGTAATTAACATTTGCAGAAATAAAATACAAAAATTATTCCGGATGATTTTAATAAGACCCGACGCGCGTACAGCGAACAATGTACGGCGCATGAGAACAGCGGGTCTATTTCTCAGTGCGCAGAATCCACTGCGCACTTGGGGGACAGTCCGAACTTTCCCCATAGGCTACATGGTTCATTTCTTGCATTGTTTCGCTATCGATGAACTGAATTCAAATACCGTCGGGATTGGGCTTTGGATCCCAACTGGATCATTTGTTTGCATAGTTACAGGCGGGAATCGCTCGCGTTCAAATTAAGTTCGATAATAATCTTGCCAGATAAAGCTTTATTTTTATTTTGTAAATTGGTAAGTATATTATCAATAGACATTTTATATTATTTTGTGTTTAGATATCTGATTAGTATGATTAGATCTTCAAATTTTCTTTTTGAGAAATTTTATATTATATTCTACGGGTGGTGAGATTACCGTATAGTATGTTAAAATTTTTTTTATTTTATTTTTTTTATTTTATTTTATTTTATTTGTAAGAAACAAACAGCTTATAAACATACAATAGACATAAAAATATACATGTTAACTGCAGTGAAGCCAAAAGAGTTTCTTATGCTAATATATTTTCTAGATGGAGTTTTAATTTATTTTAGACTTAGGAAGGGGAGAGGAAGGGGAGAGGAGGGAGAGGGGAGGGAGAATATAGGATAAGGATATGAGATGCTTTCGATACCTTCCACACCCCGTATCAATCCAATATCGCACGCGTTACTTCTATTTGATACTTCTGAAGGTTTAAATTAAAAATGTCTACATTGTGAAACAATTCGTTGTATTGCGCCCATATTCGAGGAATCGGGGAATTTTTTCTAAAGTTTGTTCTACAAGTGGGCAAATGAAGTAAATTCGATTGTCGGGTTAATCTTGAAGGAATATGGAGTTTTATTAAATTGGTAAGCTCTGGTGAGTCCAGGCCATTGTTTAAAATTTTAAATAATAAAATTTGATCAAAAATTAATCGTCGTGCATGAAGGGAGTTGAACTGATGAAATTTAATAGAATCGGTGTAATTTAGAAAGTGTAGGTTAAGTTTATAATTTAAGTGTTTAAAAATTTTTTTTTGAATTCTTTCGATCCTAACAATGTGGGCTTGGTAGAAAGGAGTCCAGATCGGTGTGCAGTGTTCTAAGTGTGGGCGGATATATGCGGTGTAGAGGGAATATAGAGTATTTACATTTCGAAAAGGTTTCGATATACGAATTATAAATCCCAGCATTTTGTTGGCTTTGTTGATGATATTATTAGTGTGTTGGATAAAGTTTAATTTAGAATCAAGCGTTACCCCAAGGTCCCTGATAGATTCAACTTCGTTGATAAGTGTCCCGTTTAGTGTATAATCAAATAAAATTTTATTTTTATTACGTGCAAATGAAAAATGTCGATCCCTACCATCCAAGAAGTGCTCGAGCCGCCACTGGACTACGGCATCCCTAATTGTGATATGTTGTGAGGCTGAATGTAGCGTGGATTAGAAGGAGATGGGGGAGAGAATAATGGGGAAGTATTTGGCTGTAAACACATGTGGCCAGTGAATGAATGATTTTTTTAATGTAACACCTCAAAAGTGCATTCCTTTCTATACAGGGGAAAGGACAGGGGAACTATATCGCCACCTGGTTAGAGATTTCAATCAGATGAACCATCCCTCTTTGTAAGTTAAGTTGATTAACCGAGTATTTTGGAGCTCCAGCCCAGGGGCGGCTCCCAAATCCAATTGTCAGACATACTTGAGATCCGTATACTTAACTTAATTACTCCAATAAACAACTACTTACATCAGCGGAGATGGAAAAATGTATAGGTCCATTTATTTCAATGTTTAAAATTTCCCTTATCAAAAAATATGTTTTGTTGTAATGCTGGATTTTGTTAGTATGAAGTGACATTTGCCGAAAGGTTCCGCTTCAATTCAATTCGCACAAATTATTAAAATAACCCAAACTAAGAACCTAATAATCTAATTTGTACATGTTTTTCAATCTAATTTATACTTGTACTAATTAATTTGAAACTGTGAAATCCTAGAATCTATGACCTATATATTGGTTCAACAGGTCACCCATAGATGGCACTTAGCTGTCGATAATGCAGGGATTAAGACTTAAAAAAATACTGTTGCCCCCTCAAGGTCGAGGCCCAGAATCATTCCTACCGCAGCTAAATAAGCCATCCATCCGTTATTTATCACAAATAAAGTCGCAAGTGTTTTGTTGACCCCGGAGTTTTTATTTAAAGAAATTTGTGAGACAAACTCCGAGTTACAACAGAAACGAAGTGTTATGTAATTATAATTTGGACGTATTTAGCAGTAAGCGGAGTAAGGAAGACCGTTTTTATAATTTCAGATAAGTCGGGACGAGAGCAGCTGCTTGCCCTGGAGCGCCAGATCAACTCCCGTTCCATGGGGCTGACGGCCTGGGGACTGTTTGCCATCGACGCAAGCCTCATCGTCGCCTTAATTGGAAGCATCGCCACCTACACTGTCATCATTTACCAGATGAACTCTACCAATTCACAAAGGTGAAACCAATCACGTAACGCATAGTAATAGAAACAAAGGGAGATATGGCATGGGAGCGTGCCGACTATCGGAAACTGCACGGACTATCAAATCGTATGTATTGTATATATGCATTACATGGATGAATACAACCTTCAAAAAGTTATAAAAAAGTGCACCCCACGGCTGAATTCGGCAGCCAACTCTGGCCTGGAGTTCCAAAATACACAAGATTAGTTATAGCTATAGCTTACTGCACAGAATACAAAATTGAATAAAAGTTTTCAGTGTTTTTATTTCGTTTCCCTATTCAAACCTAATCTACCCTACATCTTTGTGGAGATAGAGATTCTTTTTTCTCGCTACGCGGTTGGTGGGCAGAAGCATCCGCCGCCAAGACCTGGACAAACCTCACCTATAAACCCGGACACCTCTTCTAAGTCGCACGCCGTAGTAAGGCGAAATTAGAGCCCTGTCCAACCAAGATGACGATATGAAGATTGTAAAAGTTTAGGACTTGGGAAAGAAAAGTAGTTTTTGAATAATTAAATCTATGGATTTATTGTTCTGTTTTAAATTTACATATTACCACCGACACAAAATGAGATTCTCAAACCAACGGACAAAGTTGTATTACAAAATGCTTGTTCTCAACGCGAGGTAACAAAAGAGAAGTAGTGAAAACTTTACTTATATCAAGTTTTGAAAAAAGCTTTATTCACTTGTTCTTTGGAAGAGAAAAATAATTAATTTGAATTATTTAAAATAACTACTGGCCATCTATGACACAAATTAATTAGCTCAATTAAAAAAAAACGTACCTAATTGGTTTGGGATTAAGCTATCAAAAACCAAAGATAATATTATTTTTTCCGAATTTTAAATATGTAATCCACAAAAATGACTTGAAAATAAGAGGTCACAATGGCCGAGTTGGTTAAAGCAGGACCCCTTGTCCCAATAATACAAGGGATCCTGTGTTCGAGTTCCAGTTGCGACCGTTACCTTTTTATTTTTCGGTGTCTCGTTCTTTTTCATATTTTCGTTTACATTTATTACTATTATATTCTTCTTCATGATCTATTATTTTCAATTAAGTGTTGCCCTTCACCAGATGAGATCAGTATGGTTTAATTAATGCGCAGAGTAAATAACATCGATAAAACATTAAATAAAAGTTTCCTATCTTCTTATTTCGTTTCCCTACACAAACCTAATCTACACTACACCTTTGTGGAGAATGTGGTGTTTATCGAATGCCTGTTAAAAACTGTTCCGCAATCTACATAGCTCCAGAGCAGTGAGGATTGCATACATGAAATATGCCAGGCGCACGTTTGGCGCCTGCCGAGGATATATCTTGCAAACTACTTATTCAAAGTTACACCGATTGTGGAGACTCGATTAGTTTCATTCGAAGAAATGGCAGCTTTTCTGCATTACGAGAAGTAATTTTTACTTCAATTTTTATTCAACACCAGTGTGTTTTTAGCAACAGAGTTTACCGACAATCAGCATTATAAGGCAAACCAAATGCAGTCAATCTTTTGTCTTTCTAATATCTTTAAAATTTGATAACAATTTTTAATATTTCAGTTTTCACAAAATTTTTCAGTTTTAATGCAATATTAAACTCTATGCTATCGTGGTAGATGTTACTTTAGTCTGTGACCTTCATATTTACATAAAATACTTATTTAAAAGCTGTTCTTTGTTAAATAATTTCGCGTGCGTTGATCGAATGCAACAATTAATTATTTAAAAATGTATGTAGATACATTAATTTTGTTTGACTGCGGAAAACATATGTGTAATTATTTAATTTATATCAAGTGCTCTTTTGAAATAACATCAAGCGATAATAACATCAATTTATCAACTCCTTAGAATAAGATTCTGCCGGACACAGGAATGCAATGCAATAATGGATTCTAAAGAGATATACCGTAGAGTTAATTATCATGTAACATTAATGAAAACCTTATTATTCTAATCAGCCATTATTATAAAATGTGCAACGTAGTTAAAAAGGTTATTTCTAAAGTTGTGTTCATGTTGTAAGTTCATATGTGCAAAGGAAAATGCTTGGCAAAAGAGTTTCGAAAACAGAATCTTCTCTCAATATGGTACACGTTTTTAAAGGATTGCAACCATTTTTTATCGCAGTCGGTCTGCAAAAGATATCTCTGGAAGGAACCAATATTAAGCGATTGTCTGTCAGAGCTAAAATATTCCAATTTGTATTTTTGGGTTTACTCATTTCGATGTACTGCTTTAGTTTTCTTAATAATTTTGAACAGGGAGAAGAATTTGACACTACCATGTCCAGAACTAGTCACATACTCATTGTGAATGCCTTATTAATTATCGCCGCATCCATTTATTCTTCGGCTATTCAAAATGATTGCATATATTTTAAACTAGTGCGAAATACTCATTATATTGATGAAAAACTCAAGGTTCGTTCTGCTTGGTATGTAAATACCAAGTTCAAACTGAACATTGCATTCTTCTTGATTGTTATTTATTACGGAATCATTATTCTTTGGGACATATTTTTTTTGAAGAGAAAAAAAAGCTTCCGTCTCTACCTGATATATTTTTTGTTGTTAAGTTCAGATCTGATAATTTTTCAATATTTGTTCGATGTCTGGATTGTGACAAGTCGCTTGAAAACACTAACTTCTCAATTGATCGACTTGGTTCAGCCAATTCTGCTTCCTGGAATAGGTAATATCATCATTGACATGGACTTTTCTCAAAAACATCAGATTCTCAGACACAAATTGGATGAAAAATCAAATGTGAAGTTTATTTCACAAGAAAGATTTGAAGATGGTATTGTAAGATTGATGTCCGTTTATGATAAGCTGGCAGATAATGTTGGTATAATTAATTCTGCATATGGAGTACAGGTGAGCTAAAACATACTACATAAAACTTTTTGAATACATCTATTTGAACTTTGATTTTTTTCGTGTATGATTGCAAATTTTGGAATTGAAAATTAACCCGCTTCCCGACATCGGATCCAGCTGGAACTCAGCAGATAGACTCGTTATAGATAACAATGCATTCTATCAACTGATAATGATGGACCCTGTAACTCTGTACGAAACGTTGACTAAAGAAAGAGAAAGGCAACATGGCGTAATTACGTAATCAAAAACCTAACACGATGGTTAAATTTTAACATTATTTTTTGATTGATTGATTTGTCGTTATTAATTGATTGTTTGATTATTTATTGATACGCTTTATATTTCAGTTGGTTTTGACAACCATTAGCTGTTTGACAGTTCTCTTGACCGTCTGGAATAGCGTCATTTTGTGCGCATTGGGATCAATTCAATGTGTAAGTTATATTTTTATGAGAATAAACCACACGAGAGTGAGCCAATGAAAACTTAATAAGAAATCTTGTACCGTATATCAGCGTTTGTCAACCTTTTTGAGCCTGCGTACCTCCTCGACTCTTACTATAAATTTGTTGTACCCCGTACTCTCTATCTATCTTGTCTACATGTGTAATGCATGTTTCATTTTATACATTTTTAATACTCTCATTATTACATGAATTTAACAATCAAGTCACACAAATTTAATATAACTGTGACGACCAAACCATTATTTTTTCGCCACCAAAAAAACACATCAGAATCATCTACAAGCCACTAAGAACTTGCCTGCATATTCGCGCGGTGCCGGCTAGCTACTTACCTACTTACCTACCAACTGGAGTAAACAGTATTTCACGTGTATGTACTCACTTCTCGCCGGTCGGTCGTAATTATTATTCTATCACCGCCTCGAAAGGACCCGATTCAACAGTCGCCTGCGAACACAGCGGCGAGTACATCCGAGAACCTTCTCAAGTCATATAACTCAGCGTTCTGGAAACTACTAAACCGATTGGGTATATGGCCTCAAGGATAATGAAATGTCCTTAACCTAGTTTATTATTATTTATTTTTCTCTTTCACTGTCAGAAGTCGTTAATTTGCTATTTAGAGGAAACCGGGTAGCGTTTTGACCGTACAAACGTATTCCCCAATTTCTTCTCTGGATTTGAAAACTAATGCTAATATTTTTTTATGTAATATAGATATTGACCACCAGTGTGTTGGTAAGTTTTGCTTTTTTGATAAGTTACTTCTTATAGGAGTTAGGAACCTCCAAAAATCGTTAAAATTGCCTGGTTTGAGCGCCATCAACAGACGTTCAGTATACAAACCAGAAAATTTATTTAAAAAAAAACCGAAACATTCAGATGTAGAGTATTTTTTTTTTATACAGTTAATAAAAAAACTTAAAAATTGATCTAGTTTTGTATGAGAAAAATTGGAAATACAAAACCTCGATTTCGGTATTATTTGTCCCTTTCGCTCAGTATTCGGGGGAGTTAGAAAGACAGTAACAGCAACAATTTGGTAAAATACCTATTGTCCAGTGACCTGCGACCTCGGTCTCAGCGACCGAGTTTCCTCTTAAGGATAATGAATTTTATTGCCGTCAAAAGTCGTAAATTCGCTACCAAACCGGACACTCGGACCCATAAGCTTGTTTTCAAGCTGCTTACAATATTGCCAGACGTATGAGACGTACCTGACTTATCAGATAGTGAATTTCCCTCAACCTTTTTTTCTTCCCTTAATCTTTAATTCGCTACTAAAGGTTAATTATCGTTAATCGAATTATCGTTAACCTAGTTTACTCTTCTATCTTTTTTAATTCGCTACTTAAGGTTAATTCAATTCAATTCACTTTAAAAACATAACAAAATTAAAATTTCAAATAGTTTTTAAAATAGAGAAAATATTAAGATTAAAGCATATTTAAGCAATTTAAATAATTCAAACAACAAATTATACAATATGAACATCAATGAACAATTTTAAAATCAATGAAGCACAATCAGACTAACAGCAATAAAGCTTGCTGTCTAAATTGTGCTTCATTGATGCTAAACATGTCGATATTCAAAGTGATTCTATTTAACAACAAGACTGCTCTCCCGACTGGCATAACCATTGGCAAGTTAGTTCTGCAAGCCGGGAGATAAAACAGTCTATGCTGTCGGTGACGGAGATATCCATCGGGAACATAGAAACTAATGCTCTCCATAATAGCTGATTTTTCGAACCGTCCACGAATCAGAATTAATGAATTATCGTTAACCTGGTTTACTCTTCTTTTTTTTTTCGATGTCAAAAATCTTTAATTCGTTACAGGATAATTCCTAGCGTAGTTCTTAACCTAGTTCGTTGTTTTTCTTTTTTCTTTCAAAAGTTGTTGATTTTAAGGTTAAGAAAAATTCCTTATCCTTAAAGAGATCCATAATCGCCCACTAGATAATATGTCTATTTGCAGAATGTTTTAGCGATAATGGGTTTCGTCAACTGGTCCTTCCACATCATCGGCATCCTCTGCTCCTACTTAGTGATGGGAGAGTGCCTAAAAAGTGTCAACTGTCAAATCATTGTCACCATCAACAAGTTTCAGATGTACAATTTTATCGGTAAGTTTCCTAACACTTTTCATATTATCTATTCTGGCCCAGTTCTATGTAGCACGTTCCAGAGTACCTCGTAGAACATTCTCTCTTCACATTTCTCCTAAACCGACCAACACTTTAGATTCTCAATTCAATTCTCCCCCGATGTAAATAGTTATTTCTTGTAGGTACTAATTCAATTGGCAATTTAAATAGGTAATTTCGCGAAGCTGCCACATGGCTGCTTGTATGCAGGTTCTACCTCAATATACATCAATTACCATTTGAAATAAATAAAAAACAAATTTATAAAATTTAAAATTGTAAAGAAGAAAGCAAATAGAGACAATCAAATCCTAATGAACTGGTTGGTGCAACCTACTTTACAGTTAATGAAAATAAATACAGATTGAAACTGTGATATCCTAGACATTAGTGTAAGAGGTTACTCATAGATGACAAACTCAGGAATTGAGACTTAAACAAATACGATTGAACCTCAAGGTCAAGGCCCAGAATCTTTATTACCGCCTGCTTAATAAGCATTAGAGCCAATTGTTATCTATTACAAAAAAGTGTTTTGTTGACTCCGGAGTTTATACTCAAAGAAGTTTGTGAGACGAACCCGGAGTTACAACAGAGGTGTTACAGTAATTTGGACGTATTTAACAGTAAGCGGATTAAGAAAGACGGTTGTTATAATTTCAGATGAGTCGGGACGAAAGCGGCTGTTTGCCCTGGAGCACCAGATCAACTCCCGTTCCATGGGGCTGACGGCCTGGCGACTGTTCGCCATCGACGCAAGCCTCATCGTCGCCATAGTTGGAAGCATCACCACCTACACTGTCATCATTTACCAGATGAACTCTATGTGAAACCAACTAGGACTAGGACAACTAGACTAGGACCAAGGACTAAAAAGATTTTTTTACTATAGCAGTGTATGCTTGAGTGCCACCAAAAGTTGATAGAATGCATTGACATCGATTACTAGTATAGATGTATTAATAAAATATTGTGAGATGCCCTGAGGGAAATTATTGCCCTCAGTTATCTTTGCCATCTTTGTGGATGCTGAGTGCAAGGTCCAAGGTGCAAGGAAAAGGAATGGGAGGATGTTCTGGGAAATAAAAAGGTGTAAGGGGTGAATTGTGTGTTCAGGAGTGACGGATGTATGCATCCATCCCTTCCACTACGGTGTAAGATGATGGGTCGAGAGAGTCGGGCTGAGAGTCAAAGGGTCGCCCTCAACCGGCCTCTCCCAATCCGGCCCGCCATGCTGTTGTTGGGCAGAAGCATGCTCCGCTAAGACCTGGACAAACCTCACCCATAAACCCGGCCACCCCTTCTAAGCCACTTGCCGTAGCTTGCCACCTAGAAAAGCGATGTTAGAACCCTATCCAACCAAGGTGACGATATGAAGATAATATTGCTTTTTCTGAAATTTGAGATCGCCAAAAATGACTTAAAAACAAGAGGTCCCAATGGCCGAGTTGGAAGGCGTTTGTCCCGAGATCCTGGGGTCGAGTTCCAGTTGCGACCGAGTTCCAGTTCTTTTTCATATTTTCGTTGAGATTTGTTAGTATTATCTTCTTCTTCAATGATTTACTATTTCCATTTAAATGTAGATTTATTTTTAAATTTTGGTCCTACACCAGATGTGATCAGAATAGTTTACTTAATGCACAGAGTAACAGAATAACACCAATAAAACAGTTAATAAAAGTTTCCTATCTTTTTATTTCGTTTTCCTACACAAACCTAATCTACAATACATCTTTGTAGAGAGTGGAAATTCTATTGGTGATGTTTATTGAACGCCTGTTAAAAATTATTCCGCAATTTACATAGCTTCAGAGCAGTGAGGATTGCAATGAAATACGTCAGGCGCATATTTGGCGTCAGCCAAGGATATATTTTGCAAACTACATTACTTCAAAGCCCCGATTGCGGAGACTCCATTAGTTTCAGTCGAAGAAATGGGAGATTTAGAAACTCAAATTTGGTACCTAAAATAGGTACCTATTTAAAATAAATACAATTTTTTGTTAGATTCAAAATATTCGATTTTGGTTAGCACCATAGGTGAGTACTTCAAATAAATTCATTAATTTAAAGAGTTTCCAAAATTGAATTTTGATTGAACTTCTTTTGCAAAATGTCACTCTCTAATTGTGACATTTTGACAGTTTCGTAAGAGTTTTTGTAATGATTAAAAGGCTTATTGTCATGTGGTTGTAATACTCCAGAAACCTTTGCGAGCATGTAATTGCATTTTTTATTTCTTGACAATTAAAGGAGAAAAAAAAAGAGGCCTTACTTTTTGATTGACCCTAGTACTACATGAATATAAACTAATAAGCATAATATAACATTTCATGTGATAAATTTGAATATTTTTACAGTAAACATAACATTTCATTTTTAAATACATTCATTCTTTCTTCATTCTTCATACTTTCAGGCATTTCATCATACATCTTTAGTCCTCTATACATTTGGCAGTTCTGTGATTTTGATTTTTTCATACGTGGAAATCTAACTCTATTTATATTTCTTGTTACGTAATTATGTAGATCTCTAAAAAACAATTTCACCCATAAGGTGAAGCTATACGTGAAATCCTATTTAGATTAATCTTTACGACGAATCGGTTTACATTATGAACTAACTAACTAACCATCACGCCGTTTCCCCGCAAAGGTAGGCAGAGAGGATGGACCGCGAAACAACTCGGTCCTGGCACACACTCTGCTTCACTCACATTCATACATCGTCTCATACATACTCTTCTATTATTATGACTTTTGACATGGCCCGACTCAAGTATCTGATTCACTTGATCGTGCCATGTCTTCCTCGGGCGTCCCCGACTTCTTCTACCATTCACATTTGCGTCATATATTCTTCTTACACTACTTTCTTCGTTCATTCGCTCTACATGCCCAAACCATCTGAGGGTCCCTTTCTTAATCTTACTCATTATGCTTACATCAGCCTTATATTCTTTGCGGATCTCCACATTTCTCACACGATTATACATGGTTTTACCACACCCACGCCTCTGGGATCTCATTTCTACAGCATTCAGTTTACTTTCATCCTTCCTCTGCCAGTTCCATGCCTCACTGCCATACATCAGGGTAGGTACCAGGACACCATTGTGGACTGCTAGCTTCGCTTCTTTTCACAGTTTTTTTTATTAGCGCCAACGGCATTCAGTCCTCCATTAATGGAGTTACCGGCATTTACCCTTCTTTCGATATCTCTTTCAGCCTTCCCATCTCTCGTAAACATACTACCCAGATACACAAACTCATCCACCTGCCCCAAGTATTCATCGTTCACAACTATATCACACACTGTTTTCGTACTTTCTCTTTCAAACACCATGACTTTAGACTTACTTACATAAATTACATTATGAACATCAAAAAATATGCTACGGATCAATTGAAGCTTTCCTATGTATTGGAATTACAATAAAATTATTATTTACATAACAAAAACTATAAGCGTAAACCACTAAAAAAATGTTTTTCACGACTTAACTATTAAGTAATATAAGAAACCATTTTAAAAAATACCCCTTTATGGCTAAGACTATTTTTGAGGTTTTGTTTATTCTAACTTTTTTCATTCTTAAAAAATTATGCACAAAATAAATAAAAAAACACCTTTCGCTTTCTTGCCTCGTGCAAATAAGACGTTCGATTTTAAATTTTGAAGGCATGAGAATCGAAATATTTCTAGCGTTTATATTCCTCTTAAAATATTTTGGCTTCTGGTTTTTCATAACTTTATGCACAAAAATAAACAAATTAAATAGCAGTCTTTTTTTTATTGGAATCCAATTTAGCTCCTCTCTCATTTTATTAACCTTTGCGTTTTTGCCTTTCCCCAGTACACATCTCATAGCTCTATTCTGTGCAACTTCTAGCTTATTCAAATTCCCTTCATTGGCCAAATATAACATCAAAAAGCAGTAATCAAAATGTGGAGCAACTATAGTTTTATAAATGAGCTCTGTAGTGTTTCTATTTTATTTATTTCTCAGCCGTCTAAGAATTTTTTTGACACCTTCTTTAGCACATATTCAAAATTTGCTGTGAAAGTTAGTTTTGAATCAAGGCATTTGATTTCGTTAACTTTTTCAATTTTTTCATCATTAATTTTCAAATTTAACCCTGCATTTTAAACCCTTAACCCTTTGGCGTTTTATTGCCTATTTCCATACATTTTGTTTTGTTTACGTTCAGTTTCAACTTTTTGGTTTCAGCCTATTCACCCATTTTGCTATATTGTGTATTTTGTTAATCTTCACATGAAATATGTAGATTAAGGCATCATCTGCAAATAGTCTAATTTTGTAATGTTTTATGGTTTTAAGTATATCATTTATGTAAATTATGAATAGAATTGAATCTTACCCCTACCTTGGTTTTGTCTTTTCTATCGTTTTAAATGCCCTTTTGAAATCTGAGAATGCTGCAATGGTGATTTTTTTGTCTGTTTCTTTCTTCTATTTCTTCATTATCAATCACGTGTTCATCGTCGCTTCGCAAGAGTTATTGTTCCGGAATCCTGATTGCTCGTCACATAATATGTTATGTTTTTCCAAATACTAAAAGAGTTGTTTTGTTTATTACAATTTCTAGTACCTGTTCGTTTTTTGGTAACATGTTTATTGGTCTAAATTCTTCACATTTTCTGATATTAACACCATTCGGAATCGGGTCCTAGCACTGGCATTGCATCTCTCACAACTGTAATACTTATTCCACCTGGAATCTCTTTTGATTTGGTACTGTTGAGAATCTGTAAAAGATACGTTTCGTCAATCTCTTTAAACACAAGTTTTTCTCGGTATCTTCTTTCAGTATTGGTATAATCTGATGTAATTCCTTTGTGCTTTTTACAAATTATTCGCGTATTATTATTTTGTGTGCGATGATTGACTTTTAAAAAAAAAAAATTATTTATTATAAATACAAAGTAATAAAATATGACAGCAAAAATAAAATATTATACAGAAAAAAGAAAAGTCCCAATAAACTACTTTTAAGTAGTTACTTTGAAGATAAAAATAAACTTATTTTACTTTATTATGAAGTTAGAATTTTTGTGTTAGTAATAATTGTGTTAATACAAATTATTTCTTTCGGCGAGCCAATTCTTCAACATAATATTTGTTTTACCATTTGTACATGTTTATAAGGTAACATATTCAAGCAATTAGGTATAATGTAGTCCAGCGTTCTTTGTCCATATTTGTTTAAATGCTTAGGTACAATTAGTCCTTCATTTAACGTAAAACGAGTATTGTAAGTGTGGTCCAGTTTATTTATGTATATAGGGCTATTCATATGCTGAAATATAATTTTATACCAAAGAATTGCTCTTAATGAGAGAATTTTGAGATTCTGGTAAAAATACGCCACATTATGCCTTTGTTCATATAAAATTTTATGAGCTAATAATTTAACTAATGAATTTTGAACTGATTGAACACGATTAACATTTGTTTTACAGAAAAGTCCCCAAGTTGTAATTCCATACCTTATAATAGATTCGCTAATGATAAATAAATTATTCGAAGGGTTATATATTGAAACATAAAATTTTAATTTGTATAATCTGCTAACAACAGATCTAAGTCGTTCACAGACTTTATTTAAATGTAAATCCCATTTGAAAAAGAAGTCAATAATAACGCCTAAAAAAACATATTCTTTAACTAGTTCAATATTTTCACATGTACACAAAGCAGAAATACCGACGTGTAGGCAAACTGAAGTGTGTGTTTTTATTTCAGGTGTAATAATATTTGCCTTAGCATTTGGTGATCTAATATGTATCAATTTAGTATTTTTTTCTGAAACAATTAATTACATTAAAATGTATTTAGATACATTAATATTGTTCTGTTGGGAAACAAATGTGTATTTATTTAATTTAAATCAAGTGTTATTTTGAAATAACATCAATCAATTTATCAACCCCTTAGAATAAGGTTCTGCCTGACACAGGAATGCAATTCGATAATGGATTCTAAAGAAATATACTGTAGGTAGAGTTATTTATCATGTAACATTAATGGAAACCTTATTATTCTAATAAGTCATTATTTTGAAATGTCCAATTTACAATGTTATTAAATGGTTCATTCTAAAGTTTTGCTCACGACGTAAGTTCGTTTGTTCAAAGGAAAAATGCGTCCCAAAAGAGTTTCGAAGACAGAATCTTCTCGCAATATGGGGCACGTTTTCAAAGGATTGCAACCATTTTTTACAGCAGTCGGTCTGCAAAAGATATCTCTGGAAGGAACCAATATTAAGCCATTGTCTGTCAGAGCTAAAATATTCCAATTAGTATTTTTGTGTTTACTCATTTCGATGTACTGCTTTAGCATTCTTAATCATTTTGAAGAGGGAGAAGAATTTGACACTGCCATGTCCAGATCTACTCATATACTCATTGTGAATACCTTATTGATTATCGCCGCATCCATTTATTCTTCAGCTATTCAAAATGATCACATATATTTTAAACTAGTGCGAAATATTCATTATATTGATGAAAAACTTAAGATTCGTTCTGCTTGGTATGTAAATACCAAGTTCAAACTGAACATTGCATTTTTCATGTCTGTTATTTATTACGGAAGCATTATTATTTGGGACTCTTTTGTTTGGAAGAGAAAAAAAAACTTCCGACTCTACCTGATATATGTTTTGCTGTTAAGTTCAGATCTTATCATTTTTCAATATTTGTTCGATGTCTGGATTGTGGCAAGTCGCTTGCAAACACTGATTTCTCAATTAATCGACTTGGTTCAGCCGATTCTGCTTCCTGGAATGGGTAATATCGTCATTGACATGGACTATTTACAAAAACATCAGATTCTCAGACACAAATTGAATGAAAAATCAAATGTGAAGTGTATTTCACAAGAAAGTTTTGAAAATGGTATTGTTAGATTGATGTCTGTTTATGATAAGCTAGCAGATAATGTTGGTATAATTAATTCTGCATATGGAGTACAGGTGAGCTAAAACACACTACATAATGCTTTTTGAATACATCTATTATGATTGCAAATTTTGGAAGTGGTAATTAACTTTGTAATTAAATTTTGGAGCTCAAACTCGTCAGATAGAATAGTTATCGATGAAAATGCTTTTTATCAACTAATCATGATGGCTCCTGTAACGCAGTCCGAAACGTTGATTGTAGAAGGAGGGAGGCATCAAGACGTAATTACCTAATCAAAAACCAATCACGATAGTTAAATTTTAAATTTGTTTTTTGATTGATTGATTTGTAAACACTGTTACGTTACAAATTGTCACGTGGCGTATTCGAGAATAGACCCCTTCGCGGATTCAAGAATAAACCGCCAATATAGAGGCGCGCGCATTACCCCCTCCCGCGAGCGACAAACCGAGCTGTCGCTAGCATCTCGGTCGGCAAGCTCGCCAGTCTTCAGCCAGCGAGCTTCCCGATCCCACGTCCCTCGTGAACATGTGCGAGACGAGTTCAGTTTCGCCGGTTGCGCACTTCCGGTGTCCGGTGTGGACGCTGCTGGGACCCGGAGAACAAGCGCGTAAAGCCGCTGTTGGCCCATAAACCAAACGTGAGTCAATACCATGTTACCCTTTGTGTGCAATTAATGTTTTGAAGCCCTAACCACGCGTGTAGAGAGCAGAGATTGACGTTCAAACTAACTTTCAGCTAGGATCGTTCCTCTTATGTACTATTGTGACTCCTAGAATTGAATAAACTATTTATGTGATAACCTACCGTGTTTTGCTTGTCGAAAGAGGCCCTGGGAGGATGGAGAAGCGTGAAGTTCCGAACCACAGGCACTCGCCTTGAGGTTAAGAGAAACCATACTTACACCAAACCTGAGCTAGTTTTTATTTGGGGCAGATCCAGCATCTAATTGTATTTAAATATGTGGGAGCTTTCTCCAACCCTGCCGATAGCGTCAGCACACACGCCGACGCTAACACTGGCGCGCTAAACGTGGGGCCATTTAAATTTTTTTTTCTGTTCCACCACGGCCTCGTTCCCAAGCAACAATTGTAAACTCTGAAATGTTATTATGATGTATTGTTTATTCCCAATTGTCTAGCACTTCCAACAGGAATCTCGGCGCGAACGTAACTTCGAATCACAATTTAAATTATTACGGGCGCGATTGTATCATTTGTGAGTCGTCACTCGACAAAATATTACCGGTATTCCAACGCAAGGTGCCCAACCTGGGAAGTTGTCGCTGCGAATAATACAGTGATTACAAAGTGTCGGCCGATTAAAATTGCTATTTTCAATACAAGTGAATAGTGGAAATAAACACAAATTAAAGAAGAATTTATTCAACAATTAAAATCATGTACATGATAAACAAATCATCCGCTTGGTCTCGAAAGTGCTAAATATTTTTATAAATATACTATATTGCAGCACGCTGGTACGTCTCTTAAACGGACACTTGCTGACACCTAGGGAACAAGTGGATTTAAATTCTTTCTGTCATTTGACAATTAGGTATTTTTGACTGTCGTCTGCTGAAACCGGGTCATGCCGAATCACATTCGAATAATGCAAAAAATACTTAATTCGCGTTGACGTGGATTCCTTGACATCTGACACTATAATACCTTGTCAATTGACAAAGAAGGTAATATCTTGTCGAAAAGACGAAGGGAATTCGCGTGTAAATACCAGAAAAATTGGTGCTGTATAAAATCAGGCTATAGGAAGCCGCGTAATGAAACCAGGCCCCCAAGATATTGTTGAATTCTCAAACGAATTACTTCCACGAAAACTTGTGAAAATTTTTTCGATTTTTCCTTTTTCGATTTTTTTAATTTTCGAAATTTTTTTTTTTTCCAAAACGCTTGGAGTTTTTCTTAAAAACGCATGGACAGAGGAAAATCGCTGCTCAAATTTTCTCCAGTTTCGGACTCTGAAAATTTTTTCGATTTTTCCTTTTTTCGATTTTTTTAATTTTCGAAATTTTTTTTTCCAAAACGCTTGGAGTTTTTCTTAAAAACGCATGGACAGAGGAAAATCGCTGCTCAAATTTTCTCCAGTTTCGGGACTCTGAAAATTTTTTCGATTTTTCCTTTTTTCGATTTTTTTTAATTTTCGAAATTTTTTTTTTCCAAAACGCTTGGAGTTTTTCTTAAAAACGCATGGACAGAGGAAAATCGCTGCTCAAATTTTCTCCAGTTTCGGACTCTGAAAATTTTTTCGATTTTTCCTTTTTTCGATTTTTTTAATTTTCGAAATTTTTTTTCCAAAACGCTTGGATTTTTCCTAAAAAGCACGTGGCCAGAGGCAAACCTCTGCCCAAATTTTCAAATAACCCAAACACTTACAAATACGCGTTTTTTCGCAGAAGCATTTTGTAAAAAAAAAAATATATATATATACGTCCCCAGTGGTCAATCCCTGGCAAAAAATTTCTTTCCAATTACGGATAAAGAGTCGAGTTCTCGTTTTTCTTCCAACGTAAGGTCACCCTGACACGACCCTATACACTATGGAAGTCCCTCAAGTCACGCTGGGTATAATCCCCCACATTTCTACGTCAAAAAAGGAAGAACTACTACAGGCCCTGAGAAGTAGAAAGATTTCTCCCAGGAATAAATCCAAAAAATGCCTTATTCAATATGCTTCTTTCTACAACAAAAAGTACATCAGGAAGCACGTCACGTTCAAGGAAGAAGACATCGTCTGGAGGAGAAACAACACTCTGTCACAAGGTGCGCTGTACTTCTCTGCCAAATTGGCACCCCGTTTTGTAAAGATGAAAGTCCTAAAGAAAATCTCAGACCTGGTTTACCGATTGTCCGACATCTCTGGTAAACACATAGGTAACTACCATATAAAGGACATTGTAAAAAGTGGGAACATGGAAACAAACTCCATTGCCACGCCCGTATAACCCCAACGGTTATTCCTTGACTCCTAGCAACCATTCGTCTACACCGTGACATGGATCACTATGGAAGTCAACCCTTTTTGTTTCGTCACTAATGAGCGGCCTCTCGTAAACGATTGTCACTCATTAGGACACTCAAACGAAACCTTTCTAGCTCTGGCACAGTGGTGTCAACTGTAGCCAAAGTCATGGAAGAAATTATAATTCTCCCTTGTGGTTTCGTTTCATTTTTATTTTATTTTTGTTTGTATAAATATCTCGTCATCATCAGTCATTCGCCTCTAATTGCTGCCCCAGGTGTCAAACCTTGGAAACATCGTTTTTTCTAAGCATGCACACCTCTACCTGAAATTGATCACTTCGGAGAAAGGAATTCCCTGTGGCTTACTGCAAGTAGTCAGAGACTACGTGCCCAAGGCTTTGTGCATCGTCACAACTCGCAGCATCATATTTTCACATCATCATGTCATACCTCGTCACCCCTTTCTAAATGTTAGAAAAATCTTTTTTTGTACATTAAATATCGGGTCCTCGCCAAAGTGCATCTAACCCTTATGTCATATGTAGTTGAATTAGGTAAGCAAACCTGTGTAAACCCACGGCGGTATCAGATGTTTGCTATCCGTTCTAAGTTTTTTTTTCTGTTTTTTAAGAAAATAGAATGGCGCTCAATAAATAACCCAAATTGCTCTAGCTCTCCCCAGAACTGGATGTGGAGTCTGGAAAGTATCGTTATAAAAGGGACAACTTTCAACGTGCCTCTTCATTAACGATAAATTTTTTTTACAACATTTCAGCAACATTGAGTTATCCTTGGTCTCAACTACTCAAACTGAAATTTTGGGGTTGCCTTGTTGTGACTTATCACGTGCAAAGTACGAGGTCACAACAAGAAGCCAGGTCTCCAAGTGAACCACCCTGTGAACAACCCATCCCATTATTATAATTTTCATAACACCAAGGTGTGTTCATCGCAGTCTGTTTAAGTAAAACCTAGAAGGTCTTAAACACTCAAATCGGACCAATGTAAATAATTTTCCTTGTCAAAACGATAAGCGCATGTCTTGTATTGTTGCTACCATCGTACGTGTAAGTACAACTAAAAGTTGTACCATCACGATACGATACTCTGTGCGTAACCAAAAGGGTTTGTACCACAAAGGATCTCTTTTGCGGTAAGCTTAGATGAAATTCACATTCCATCAGCACGCCAGAAATTTTTTTGTCCCTTTATTGTTGAAGTATAAAATCCTGGCCAGATCTTCAAATATGTTTTTGCCTTTGTGCAAGTCTTTAGCGTACGCTAATATGGATTTATTATGCTACGGTATTGTTGTACTAAGTACATCAGTATGTCTCGCCGTCTGTATTGAATAGGTACCTTTATATGAACGTTAACCTTTGTTGCCATCATAGGTGGGAACCTTATAAAATCTGCCGTCATAGATGGGAATCTCAGAATATCTACTAAATGCGATACGGGGAGCCCGTTATAATTACTCTGTGGGTTTTTGTCAGAAATGTCATAAATACCTAGTCTTTTGCACCTCCCTTCAATACTGGGCAACCCAGTTGTAATTCGTTCATTGTTATCCGTGAAGACGTTATAAAACTTACTTGCAAATCTTTTGATTTTGCAATCTTGTACGCTATACGTGAAGACGTTATAATACTCACCATTAATCGTGCGAACGAAATAATATCAAACCTTTATGTGTGAACTACTCAATGTAGTCCACACCCCTTTTTTGTAATCATTAATATGCCCGTGGACTTCCTGTCACAAGAACCCAGGAACTATCTACTATCTCAAAAGGACTAATCATACGCTTCACTCATGATTATGGGGCATCGTGTCGTGGGAGTTAAGTTGATGGACACAAAAACACCTAACTCGTTGTCTGGGAGACGAACAAAGAAAAATCCCCAGGTTTGTGAGATTTGAGCAAGGGTCTGTCATTCTCGCAAACAAGTAGGAGAATAAAACGACCCCTAATCTTCTGCCCAATACACGTAGAGGATTAGACTTTTATGTCAGTGTATTCTTTTGTCCAACACTACCAAATATTATTGTAATGTGCCAGGATGACTGCTGTAGACCTTGTTTCACCTCCACCCAGAGGTCGAATTTCGGAAATAGCCGAGTCCCCAGCAGTTTTCTTCGTTCAAATGTTCCCAACTATCACCCCTCCCCTTCCTCGAAATTATCCGTGAGTGGGGATATATGCGTTACGCACTTGGCGTTTCGTTTGTCAAATGGGACAATCTTCATACGCGGATCCTTTCAACTTCCTACTCCTTTCCCAGTTGTCATTATTGTAATGTGCCAGGATAGCTGCTGTAGACCTTGTTTCACCTCCACCCAGAGGTCGAATTTCGGAAATAGCCGAGTCCCCAGCAGTTTTCTTCGTTCAAATGTTCCCAATTATCACCCTCCCCCTTCCTCGAAATTATCCGTGAATGGGGATATATGCGTTACGCACTTGGCGTTTCGTTTGTCAAATGGGACAATCTTCATACGCGGATCCTTTCAACTTCCTACTCCTTTCCCACTTTGTCATAACTAATCTTGTACGCAATGTTTTGTTTTTTCGAAAGTAGAAAAAAATGCTACCGTATAGACGTGAGCATAGGTCATGGAAGACCAACTTCTTTCGAATGGGGAATTTTGTTATACGTACAATCCCTCAACCACGTATTCTTGGAAATGTATTTGGTAAAGAAAAAAACCAAAAAGGGGTTACACAGAACCTGTCCTTGAATACGTACCTTTGTAACATGTATTAGGCATTAGCCACATTTAGTTAGCTCTCTCTCCGTCTCTCTCTCTACACGCCAAACAAATCCAACTTTTTCTCAACATGCACACTTGTTTCTCTCCAAACTTTTTTCATCATTGGTCTACTAGGCAGGTAAACTTCAAGAATTTTGTTCTAATAATAATTTTTGCCGGATTTAAAAGAAAAAACCAGCAGCTCTGCACCCTATCTACATCTGCGCCTCTTCATGCTGCCCTCGCTACCGTCACGGAGGTCCCTTGCCTTCAATCCCTGCGTACCAAAAGCACCCGACCGCATCTAACATAACCTAGTGTGAGTCGTGCGTGTAGTTGCGAATTGTATCACCACAAAGAACCGACACTCAAACAAACCCGAGCACGCCAGCTCTAGGTTGGTTCCTGTTCCTGCTGCCATTATGCAAATATTCCTGCTGCATAATACAAATGTTCCTGTTGCCCTTGTGCAAATGCTCTGCTGCCATTATGCAAATATTCCTGCTGCATAATACAAATGTTCCTGTTGCCATTATGCAAATGTCCCTGCTGCATAATGCAAATGTTCCTGTTGCCCTTGTGCAAATGTTCCTGCTGCCATTATGCAAATGTTCCTGCTGCATAATGCAAATGTTCCTGTTGCCCTTGTGCAAATGCTCTGCTGCCATTATGCAAATGTTCCTGCTGCATAATGCAAATGCCCTACTGCCATTGTGCTGATGCTCCTGTGCCCTTGCGCAAATAACAATACCAACGATTGTTCACAAAACAATCCCACTACATACAAAAACCAGTGTACCAACCACCAATTACGATTCCACTCTCCAGTACTTCAATGGTTTCGTACTGGCTCACCCACAGGATCCGGAAGCAGTTACCCTTTCGACCTCTGTGACAGGTAGAACTCTCCACACCACCTAGAAGCCTCATCCTGTGTTCTCTTCCTCGTATTTTCTTAAAGGCCCTAGTGTCCCTTGAGTGTAATCTCAAATGGGCCAGGTTACTGTGACAAAGTAACCTTGTAACTTCAGTGAAACGTTCAACCACCCCAGACATCCTACGCAAACCACGTTCGCAAACATTAGCTCACAGACCAATGATACAATTGTAGAGTTTTTTTTTCTATCACTGCATAACCCTTGTACCTTTCTTCAACAGATCCTTGTTCTTTGCAACTGTATTTATGTATGCCACTGCCTTTATATACATTTATTGACAATTCCTTGTTACACCATGTATCATCTCTTTTGTGTTCTGTTCATAACTATTCTCCAGCTAGGAATCTCTCTCTCTCTCTCTCTCCTCGTTTCCCTTAAATGTTTTTGGCACAAGTGCTGAAAAGGTAAGAGGATTTATTAGTCCTACAGCTCCATTACCACGTCGCTTTTATTGCGGCGAGGGGGGAAGTGTTACGTTACAAATTGTCACGTGGCGTATTCGAGAATAGACCCCTTCGCGGATTCAAGAATAAACCGCCAATATAGAGGCGCGCGCATTACCCCCTCCCGCGAGCGACAAACCGAGCTGTCGCTAGCATCTCGGTCGGCAAGCTCGCCAGTCTTCAGCCAGCGAGCTTCCCGATCCCACGTCCCTCGTGAACATGTGCGAGACGAGTTCAGTTTCGCCGGTTGCGCACTTCCGGTGTCCGGTGTGGACGCTGCTGGGACCCGGAGAACAAGCGCGTAAAGCCGCTGTTGGCCCATAAACCAAACGTGAGTCAATACCATGTTACCCTTTGTGTGCAATTAATGTTTTGAAGCCCTAACCACGCGTGTAGAGAGCAGAGATTGACGTTCAAACTAACTTTCAGCTAGGATCGTTCCTCTTATGTACTATTGTGACTCCTAGAATTGAATAAACTATTTATGTGATAACCTACCGTGTTTTGCTTGTCGAAAGAGGCCCTGGGAGGATGGAGAAGCGTGAAGTTCCGAACCACAGGCACTCGCCTTGAGGTTAAGAGAAACCATACTTACACCAAACCTGAGCTAGTTTTTATTTGGGGCAGATCCAGCATCTAATTGTATTTAAATATGTGGGAGCTTTCTCCAACCCTGCCGATAGCGTCAGCACACACGCCGACGCTAACACTGGCGCGCTAAACGTGGGGCCATTTAAATTTTTTTTTCTGTTCCACCACGGCCTCGTTCCCAAGCAACAATTGTAAACTCTGAAATGTTATTATGATGTATTGTTTATTCCCAATTGTCTAGCACTTCCAACAGGAATCTCGGCGCGAACGTAACTTCGAATCACAATTTAAATTATTACGGGCGCGATTGTATCATTTGTGAGTCGTCACTCGACAAAATATTACCGGTATTCCAACGCAAGGTGCCCAACCTGGGAAGTTGTCGCTGCGAATAATACAGTGATTACAAAGTGTCGGCCGATTAAAATTGCTATTTTCAATACAAGTGAATAGTGGAAATAAACACAAATTAAAGAAGAATTTATTCAACAATTAAAATCATGTACATGATAAACAAATCATCCGCTTGGTCTCGAAAGTGCTAAATATTTTTATAAATATACTATATTGCAGCACGCTGGTACGTCTCTTAAACGGACACTTGCTGACACCTAGGGAACAAGTGGATTTAAATTCTTTCTGTCATTTGACAATTAGGTATTTTTGACTGTCGTCTGCTGAAACCGGGTCATGCCGAATCACATTCGAATAATGCAAAAAATACTTAATTCGCGTTGACGTGGATTCCTTGACATCTGACACTATAATACCTTGTCAATTGACAAAGAAGGTAATATCTTGTCGAAAAGACGAAGGGAATTCGCGTGTAAATACCAGAAAAATTGGTGCTGTATAAAATCAGGCTATAGGAAGCCGCGTAATGAAACCAGGCCCCCAAGATATTGTTGAATTCTCAAACGAATTACTTCCACGAAAACTTGTGAAAATTTTTTCGATTTTTCCTTTTTCGATTTTTTTAATTTTCGAAATTTTTTTTTTTTCAACGCTTGGAGTTTTTCTTAAAAACGCATGGACAGAGGAAAATCGCTGCTCAAATTTTCTCCAGTTTCGGACTCTGAAAATTTTTTCGATTTTTCCTTTTTTCGATTTTTTTAATTTTCGAAATTTTTTTTTCCAAAACGCTTGGAGTTTTTCTTAAAAACGCATGGACAGAGGAAAATCGCTGCTCAAATTTTCTCCAGTTTCGGGACTCTGAAAATTTTTTCGATTTTTCCTTTTTTCGATTTTTTTTAATTTTCGAAATTTTTTTTTTCCAAAACGCTTGGAGTTTTTCTTAAAAACGCATGGACAGAGGAAAATCGCTGCTCAAATTTTCTCCAGTTTCGGACTCTGAAAATTTTTTCGATTTTTCCTTTTTTCGATTTTTTTAATTTTCGAAATTTTTTTTCCAAAACGCTTGGATTTTTCCTAAAAAGCACGTGGCCAGAGGCAAACCTCTGCCCAAATTTTCAAATAACCCAAACACTTACAAATACGCGTTTTTTCGCAGAAGCATTTTGTAAAAAAAAAAATATATATATATACGTCCCCAGTGGTCAATCCCTGGCAAAAAATTTCTTTCCAATTACGGATAAAGAGTCGAGTTCTCGTTTTTCTTCCAACGTAAGGTCACCCTGACACGACCCTATACACTATGGAAGTCCCTCAAGTCACGCTGGGTATAATCCCCCACATTTCTACGTCAAAAAAGGAAGAACTACTACAGGCCCTGAGAAGTAGAAAGATTTCTCCCAGGAATAAATCCAAAAAATGCCTTATTCAATATGCTTCTTTCTACAACAAAAAGTACATCAGGAAGCACGTCACGTTCAAGGAAGAAGACATCGTCTGGAGGAGAAACAACACTCTGTCACAAGGTGCGCTGTACTTCTCTGCCAAATTGGCACCCCGTTTTGTAAAGATGAAAGTCCTAAAGAAAATCTCAGACCTGGTTTACCGATTGTCCGACATCTCTGGTAAACACATAGGTAACTACCATATAAAGGACATTGTAAAAAGTGGGAACATGGAAACAAACTCCATTGCCACGCCCGTATAACCCCAACGGTTATTCCTTGACTCCTAGCAACCATTCGTCTACACCGTGACATGGATCACTATGGAAGTCAACCCTTTTTGTTTCGTCACTAATGAGCGGCCTCTCGTAAACGATTGTCACTCATTAGGACACTCAAACGAAACCTTTCTAGCTCTGGCACAGTGGTGTCAACTGTAGCCAAAGTCATGGAAGAAATTATAATTCTCCCTTGTGGTTTCGTTTCATTTTTATTTTATTTTTGTTTGTATAAATATCTCGTCATCATCAGTCATTCGCCTCTAATTGCTGCCCCAGGTGTCAAACCTTGGAAACATCGTTTTTTCTAAGCATGCACACCTCTACCTGAAATTGATCACTTCGGAGAAAGGAATTCCCTGTGGCTTACTGCAAGTAGTCAGAGACTACGTGCCCAAGGCTTTGTGCATCGTCACAACTCGCAGCATCATATTTTCACATCATCATGTCATACCTCGTCACCCCTTTCTAAATGTTAGAAAAATCTTTTTTTGTACATTAAATATCGGGTCCTCGCCAAAGTGCATCTAACCCTTATGTCATATGTAGTTGAATTAGGTAAGCAAACCTGTGTAAACCCACGGCGGTATCAGATGTTTGCTATCCGTTCTAAGTTTTTTTTTCTGTTTTTTAAGAAAATAGAATGGCGCTCAATAAATAACCCAAATTGCTCTAGCTCTCCCCAGAACTGGATGTGGAGTCTGGAAAGTATCGTTATAAAAGGGACAACTTTCAACGTGCCTCTTCATTAACGATAAATTTTTTTTACAACATTTCAGCAACATTGAGTTATCCTTGGTCTCAACTACTCAAACTGAAATTTTGGGGTTGCCTTGTTGTGACTTATCACGTGCAAAGTACGAGGTCACAACAAGAAGCCAGGTCTCCAAGTGAACCACCCTGTGAACAACCCATCCCATTATTATAATTTTCATAACACCAAGGTGTGTTCATCGCAGTCTGTTTAAGTAAAACCTAGAAGGTCTTAAACACTCAAATCGGACCAATGTAAATAATTTTCCTTGTCAAAACGATAAGCGCATGTCTTGTATTGTTGCTACCATCGTACGTGTAAGTACAACTAAAAGTTGTACCATCACGATACGATACTCTGTGCGTAACCAAAAGGGTTTGTACCACAAAGGATCTCTTTTGCGGTAAGCTTAGATGAAATTCACATTCCATCAGCACGCCAGAAATTTTTTTGTCCCTTTATTGTTGAAGTATAAAATCCTGGCCAGATCTTCAAATATGTTTTTGCCTTTGTGCAAGTCTTTAGCGTACGCTAATATGGATTTATTATGCTACGGTATTGTTGTACTAAGTACATCAGTATGTCTCGCCGTCTGTATTGAATAGGTACCTTTATATGAACGTTAACCTTTGTTGCCATCATAGGTGGGAACCTTATAAAATCTGCCGTCATAGATGGGAATCTCAGAATATCTACTAAATGCGATACGGGGAGCCCGTTATAATTACTCTGTGGGTTTTTGTCAGAAATGTCATAAATACCTAGTCTTTTGCACCTCCCTTCAATACTGGGCAACCCAGTTGTAATTCGTTCATTGTTATCCGTGAAGACGTTATAAAACTTACTTGCAAATCTTTTGATTTTGCAATCTTGTACGCTATACGTGAAGACGTTATAATACTCACCATTAATCGTGCGAACGAAATAATATCAAACCTTTATGTGTGAACTACTCAATGTAGTCCACACCCCTTTTTTGTAATCATTAATATGCCCGTGGACTTCCTGTCACAAGAACCCAGGAACTATCTACTATCTCAAAAGGACTAATCATACGCTTCACTCATGATTATGGGGCATCGTGTCGTGGGAGTTAAGTTGATGGACACAAAAACACCTAACTCGTTGTCTGGGAGACGAACAAAGAAAAATCCCCAGGTTTGTGAGATTTGAGCAAGGGTCTGTCATTCTCGCAAACAAGTAGGAGAATAAAACGACCCCTAATCTTCTGCCCAATACACGTAGAGGATTAGACTTTTATGTCAGTGTATTCTTTTGTCCAACACTACCAAATATTATTGTAATGTGCCAGGATGACTGCTGTAGACCTTGTTTCACCTCCACCCAGAGGTCGAATTTCGGAAATAGCCGAGTCCCCAGCAGTTTTCTTCGTTCAAATGTTCCCAACTATCACCCCTCCCCTTCCTCGAAATTATCCGTGAGTGGGGATATATGCGTTACGCACTTGGCGTTTCGTTTGTCAAATGGGACAATCTTCATACGCGGATCCTTTCAACTTCCTACTCCTTTCCCAGTTGTCATTATTGTAATGTGCCAGGATAGCTGCTGTAGACCTTGTTTCACCTCCACCCAGAGGTCGAATTTCGGAAATAGCCGAGTCCCCAGCAGTTTTCTTCGTTCAAATGTTCCCAATTATCACCCTCCCCCTTCCTCGAAATTATCCGTGAATGGGGATATATGCGTTACGCACTTGGCGTTTCGTTTGTCAAATGGGACAATCTTCATACGCGGATCCTTTCAACTTCCTACTCCTTTCCCACTTTGTCATAACTAATCTTGTACGCAATGTTTTGTTTTTTCGAAAGTAGAAAAAAATGCTACCGTATAGACGTGAGCATAGGTCATGGAAGACCAACTTCTTTCGAATGGGGAATTTTGTTATACGTACAATCCCTCAACCACGTATTCTTGGAAATGTATTTGGTAAAGAAAAAAACCAAAAAGGGGTTACACAGAACCTGTCCTTGAATACGTACCTTTGTAACATGTATTAGGCATTAGCCACATTTAGTTAGCTCTCTCTCCGTCTCTCTCTCTACACGCCAAACAAATCCAACTTTTTCTCAACATGCACACTTGTTTCTCTCCAAACTTTTTTCATCATTGGTCTACTAGGCAGGTAAACTTCAAGAATTTTGTTCTAATAATAATTTTTGCCGGATTTAAAAGAAAAAACCAGCAGCTCTGCACCCTATCTACATCTGCGCCTCTTCATGCTGCCCTCGCTACCGTCACGGAGGTCCCTTGCCTTCAATCCCTGCGTACCAAAAGCACCCGACCGCATCTAACATAACCTAGTGTGAGTCGTGCGTGTAGTTGCGAATTGTATCACCACAAAGAACCGACACTCAAACAAACCCGAGCACGCCAGCTCTAGGTTGGTTCCTGTTCCTGCTGCCATTATGCAAATATTCCTGCTGCATAATACAAATGTTCCTGTTGCCCTTGTGCAAATGCTCTGCTGCCATTATGCAAATATTCCTGCTGCATAATACAAATGTTCCTGTTGCCATTATGCAAATGTCCCTGCTGCATAATGCAAATGTTCCTGTTGCCCTTGTGCAAATGTTCCTGCTGCCATTATGCAAATGTTCCTGCTGCATAATGCAAATGTTCCTGTTGCCCTTGTGCAAATGCTCTGCTGCCATTATGCAAATGTTCCTGCTGCATAATGCAAATGCCCTACTGCCATTGTGCTGATGCTCCTGTGCCCTTGCGCAAATAACAATACCAACGATTGTTCACAAAACAATCCCACTACATACAAAAACCAGTGTACCAACCACCAATTACGATTCCACTCTCCAGTACTTCAATGGTTTCGTACTGGCTCACCCACAGGATCCGGAAGCAGTTACCCTTTCGACCTCTGTGACAGGTAGAACTCTCCACACCACCTAGAAGCCTCATCCTGTGTTCTCTTCCTCGTATTTTCTTAAAGGCCCTAGTGTCCCTTGAGTGTAATCTCAAATGGGCCAGGTTACTGTGACAAAGTAACCTTGTAACTTCAGTGAAACGTTCAACCACCCCAGACATCCTACGCAAACCACGTTCGCAAACATTAGCTCACAGACCAATGATACAATTGTAGAGTTTTTTTTTCTATCACTGCATAACCCTTGTACCTTTCTTCAACAGATCCTTGTTCTTTGCAACTGTATTTATGTATGCCACTGCCTTTATATACATTTATTGACAATTCCTTGTTACACCATGTATCATCTCTTTTGTGTTCTGTTCATAACTATTCTCCAGCTAGGAATCTCTCTCTCTCTCTCTCTCCTCGTTTCCCTTAAATGTTTTTGGCACAAGTGCTGAAAAGGTAAGAGGATTTATTAGTCCTACAGCTCCATTGCCACGTCGCTTTTATTGCGGCGAGGGGGGAAGTGTTACGTTACAAATTGTCACGTGGCGTATTCGAGAATAGACCCCTTCGCGGATTCAAGAATAAACCGCCAATATAGAGGCGCGCGCATTACCCCCTCCCGCGAGCGACAAACCGAGCTGTCGCTAGCATCTCGGTCGGCAAGCTCGCCAGTCTTCAGCCAGCGAGCTTCCCGATCCCACGTCCCTCGTGAACATGTGCGAGACGAGTTCAGTTTCGCCGGTTGCGCACTTCCGGTGTCCGGTGTGGACGCTGCTGGGACCCGGAGAACAAGCGCGTAAAGCCGCTGTTGGCCCATAAACCAAACGTGAGTCAATACCATGTTACCCTTTGTGTGCAATTAATGTTTTGAAGCCCTAACCACGCGTGTAGAGAGCAGAGATTGACGTTCAAACTAACTTTCAGCTAGGATCGTTCCTCTTATGTACTATTGTGACTCCTAGAATTGAATAAACTATTTATGTGATAACCTACCGTGTTTTGCTTGTCGAAAGAGGCCCTGGGAGGATGGAGAAGCGTGAAGTTCCGAACCACAGGCACTCGCCTTGAGGTTAAGAGAAACCATACTTACACCAAACCTGAGCTAGTTTTTATTTGGGGCAGATCCAGCATCTAATTGTATTTAAATATGTGGGAGCTTTCTCCAACCCTGCCGATAGCGTCAGCACACACGCCGACGCTAACAACACTTAAACGATTGTTTTGATTATTTATTGGTACGCTTTATATTTCAGTTGGTTTTAACAACTATTTGCTGTTTGACAGTCCTCTTGACCGTCTGGAATAGCGTCATTTTGTGCGCATTGGGATCAACGCAATGCGTAAGTGACATTTTTATGAAAATAAACCACATGAGAGTGAGCCGATGGCAACCCTAACAATCAATAACATCACTGTGCCTTTTTTGAATAAGTATAAATTTTGAAATAAGAAATCTTGTAAATGATAATTAATGGAAGGAACAAATATGTCAAGTTGTAAAAAAAATTTGTGAATACATATTTTTAAGGATCAGATTTTTTTTGTCAGTAAAAAACTTATATTTTAATATATTATGCCTTGGTTCAATCAACCTTACAATATGCTATAGTTAGTTGGGGCTCCGCTATCCTAGATTTTTTTTAATCAACTACCGCAAGAAATTAGAAGCATAGATGATAGAAACCAAAATAAACACCGCCAAAAAATATTTTAAAGATAATCTTAAAACAAAAAAATTGTTTTCGCCTGATTTTATATAAAAAAATCATGCGTTCGATTTATTCCCTTCTTCAAATAATTTAAATTTTTGTTTTATCATTAACAACTAAAAACAGTATTCTTGGATATGTTATTCTGATATTAAAATAGTTTGATGGTAGCAAAATACCTACAATTATATAACAACTAACAAATTGCAACTTATTGTTTTCTACCTATACATTTTAATTTACATTTAGCATAAATAATATATATATATACAGGGTGTTAAGGGACGTACTGACTTACTTTAACCAGTGATTCCTGACTTTATTTGGAGTAAAAAATGTAAATGAAATTTTGGTCTCCGGTGACTTTTTCGATGACTTTATTTGTTTTTCTTCAAAATCAAACAAAAAATAATTTCTTCCGCATGTCGTCACTGGTCACTCAGCCGAGTAACCAATAAACCCCCTACCCCGCCTCCAACTGTCTAAAACCTACCATTTTTTAAAGGTTTTGGAGAAAACATAAAAAATAAAAAACATCAAAAATGTCACCGGAGACCAAAAATTGATTTCCATTTTTTACTTCAAATAATGTCAGGAATCACTGGTTAAAGTCAACTACGTCCCTTAACACCCCGTATATATATGTAACCTTAGTTGTTGAAGACTGTTAAATATCTATAAAGAAACAATGTACGCTACTCTTCCAGCTACAAGATAATGCTTCCGTGGAAGAGGTAATAGGTACAATAGAGGTAATTGGTACAATTGTTTAAATGTACTTAAATTTATAAATATCCACAAATAAAAAAAAAATAAAAAATAAAAATTGTCATACAAATAGAAAATACCACATTTTAGTTCAAATTAATAATAAACTTAGTTTTTACCACTCTTATTGTTTACAAAACCAACATGTTTCGTGAGCTAAGCTCACTTCTTCAGGGTTTACAAACTAATTATAAATAATAGATAAAAACAATGGTCATAGACATAGACAACATAATTATAAATAATAAACATAGTCAATGGAAAGGTAAGAAAGGGTAGAGGGAAGAGGGGCAATAGGGAACAATTTACAAAGGAAACAGGTTTAATATTGGGTCATTTAAAAACAATTTTTGGTTATTAATAATATTTAAATTCGCATTCACGCTCTTTCTAACTGAATGCCATTAAAATTAGAATTGAAGTCTTGTTCTCTTTCATATTTTCGTTTAGATTATTATTGTTATCTTCTTCTTCAATGATATATTAAGAACAATTCCTTATCCTTAAAGAGATCCATAATCACCCATTTGGACAATATTTTATCTGTTTGCAGAGTATGTCAACGGCAGTGGGTTTCTTCAACTGGTCCTTCCACAGCATCCTGATCCTCTGCTCCTACTTGGTGATGGGAGAGCGCCTAAACAGTGTAAACTGTCGTATTATTGTCACCATCAACAAGTTTCAAATGTACAATTTTATCGGTAAGTTTCCTAATTACTGTTTTCATGCCATTTATTCAGCTCAGTTATATGCGATACGTTCCAAAGTACCGTAGAACATGCTAACTTTGACCAATAATATAAAAGAATTTTACCGTCTCATTTCTCCTAAGCCGATTTAATTCAATTCTACTTATTCTTATACCACAATCTCACAAAATGTCCGTTTTAAGGGATTACTTAAAATAATTCCTCATATTAAGATGATTTATTTGTTTGCGATTGTACACAAAAAATGATAGTTTGTAAGTTGAGGATGAAGCTGCTCTTAGTGGAACAACTTTCTTTAATGACCACTCTCTTGTCATTTGCGTCATCCTCTCGTTCCTTTAATTGTTTTTTAGTTATGCCTTCTAAATAAGCTATTAGAGCTAAATGTTATTTAATTTCTTAACGAACGGGTTGCAATCTTTAGAGCACAGGCGTCGGGTGGGAATGCTATCCATGTTCTACCGGTATTTCAATGGAAGATGCTCTGAGGAACTAGCGTCATTGATCCCTTCGGCACCGGTGCATAGTCGGGAGACACGCCAAACGCGCGCCCAACATATGTACACGGTTGACATTTGTCACATGAGAACCGGTCGTTTTTTCGACTCGTTCTTGAGTTCAACAGCTCGGCTATGGAACGATTTGCCGGCATCTGTGTTTCCTCCCTCCTACAACATGGGTCTCTTCAAGACCAATGTTCATTCCTTCCTCTCCTCAAAAAGACCCTCCACACAGCATCCCAGATGACATAGGCCCTGAGGGGAATTATTTTCCTCAAGGCCTCCTGTGTGGAGTTAATGTAAAAAAAAAATTTTATTTATGTTAAAAATGGTACATATTATTAAATTACAATTTACAATTTTTTAACTTGCAATTTATACTGATCTGCCATTAAAAGTATAAAAGCTTGTGGATGGAAGAAGAGTTTACATTTCACATATGTATAATAGGGTACAATCACTTTTTTTTTTTTTACCAAAAATTAAAGAAAAAAAATTAAAAACTGGAATGTTCAAATAATTTTTTTTTGCGATAGTAATAGTTCTTCAATAACGTTTTGAATATTCACATTTCAAATTAGGGCTAAAACGCCTTCTTCCCGCGGTTTTGGCTTGTGACGTCACTTCGCACCTTGACAGCTGCCATTAATAATCAGTCTTCAGTTGATCATTTGTTTGTCGAAGAAAATGACTGTAAATACCGTTTATAAATACTGTATTGTACCAAAGTGTACAAATACAACATCTTCAACACCAAAAAAACTATTTATAAACGTCCCAAATGATGTTATTATGTGTAAAGCGGTGTCGTGCGATGAAAGGTGCTTTAAACAACTGCCACCATAATCGCGTCGATTTTTGAAAAATTATCAGACTGTCCTTTTATGAAAACCACTGTCTGTCATGATAGTATGTATTTAAATATATGTTTTATATAAACGAATGGGTTTAGGATGCGTAACTAAACGATTATGACTCTCAAACTTATTCAAATTCAAATCAACAACTGGAGCAAAAACAACTTGACGTGGGACTCGGTGGTGCGTTGTGACGTCACAACTTCACTAGTCAATCATGACTCGTTTTTGATATTTGAATTTTCATACAACTTTAAAAGTGAATTAATTAATTTAATAATTTTTTTGGGGGGTTTTGAGTGCGATATTCGAGTTAAGTTAATTTTTTTTACATATATTAAATGCATTAAAAACACTGTATTACATATACTGCATGTACCCTATTAATACAATCACGTGTTTCATATATGTACAGTTAATACAGTCACATTGCAATCATGAACCTATTACTAAAAGACACAATCATTATTCTTGGGGATTATAACCTCCCTAACCTAAAATGGAAATCAATTGATAGTGGTTTCATTGTAAATGAAGGCGAAAATGATCGTGCACGTGAGATTTTAGATATGACAAATTTTTTAAATCTTTTCCCACATAACTTTATATACAACACAAATGACCGCTTGTTAGATCTAGCAATATCAAATTATCCCAAATTGGTAATTGACACATGTAACGATCCTCTCTTACTTGTTGATAACCATCACCCCCTCTTTATATTAAGTTAAATGTATGTAGCGTCAAACCAAAACCCATGGGTGAAACTCTCAACAAAATCGAGCAGATTTTGAATCTATAAATTATCATCTCTCGCATGTCGACTGGTCTTTTTTATCTGACGTGAATGCTGACAAATCCTTAGATATCTTATATTCAATACTGACTAGCACCTGTACAATGTAATACAATCACGTGTTTCATATATGTACAGTTAATACAGTCACATCGTAATCATGACCCTGTTACCAAAAGACACAAACATCTATGTATTCAGTGAGAAGAAAAACAAATATAATGATTACTGTGATTTTCATGTGGAAATAGGGGAAGCAGTCTTCCCGTTGGGGAACGCGGATAAGGCGGCTGTGAGTCCGGTGAGTTGGAATCACATGTGACGCAGGAAGAAACTGTAGTGAGGCGATGAGGATGAACTCTGCAACGGAGCACGATGGGCTTCGGTAGTCAGAGATCAGGTTGCACCTTGCACAGAAAGCGCTGCGGGCTTTGTAGTTGCAGGTCGGATGATATCTCATGTCGTGGCGCGATGGGCCGGACAGCGAGATGGTGGTTGAAGATGGTGGTTAAAGATGAGGGTTTCGAAGGTGGTCAGAGAGATACCGTAGTCTCTTGCCCTGATATCACACTGGATTACGTAAATCACGTGTTGATTTTTGCGTTTTTGCGAGCAAGAGCCCGGCGAGGGCTCGTATCACGTTACTGCACTGAACTGTTATTCACTTGCTTTGGTAGTGTGTGCGACCGTTGAGTGAGACTGGACTAGACTGGACTGGACTAGCTCGGCGTTGCGCCGCTTCGCTTTATATAGGCGCGACCGGTCGAGTAACTATCAGAGAGCCGGTTGAAGCCTGTGCTTCATAGGCGTGATTTGACTTGAGACCTTTCGAGTAGGCTGCAGAATAATTAGCCGGCTGATGTAAGTACTTAATGTTTCACGGCGCTATGCTGTACACCAATATCGGTAGGTAGATGATTCTGGTAAGTTCATACTGATGCGGGCGCCGTAAAAATTGATAGCGAAAATGGTCGAAAAATAAAGTCCAAAGTGTCTTGTTGATCCCGGAGTATTTTTTAAAGAAATTTGTGAGACAAACCCGGAGTTACAACAGAAACGAGGTGTTACCATTACTAGGACGTATTAAGCAGTAAACGGATTAAGGAAACCGTTGTTATAATTTCAGATGAGTCGGGACGAAAGCGGCTGTTTGCCCTGGAGCACCAGATCAACTCCCGTTCCATGGGGCTGACGGCCTGGCGACTGTTCGCCATCGACGCAAGCCTCATCGTCGCCTTAGTTGGAAGCATCGCCACCTACACTGTCATCATTTACCAGATGAATACTATGGAAGCATCGCCACCTACACTGTCATCATTTACCAGATGAATACTATGGAAGCATCGCCACCTACACTGTCATCATTTACCAGATGAACACTATGGAAGCATCGCCACCTACACTGTCATCATTTATCAGATGAACACTATGGAAGCATCTCCACCTACACTGTCATCATTTACCAGATGAATACTATGGAAGCATCGCCACCTACACTGTCATCATTTACCAGATGAACACTATGGAAGCATCGCCACCTACACTGTCGTCATTTACCAGATGAATACTATGGAAGCATAGCCACCTACACTGTCATCATTTACCAGATGAACACTATGGAAGCATCGCCACCTACACTGTCATCATTTACCAGATGAATACTATGGAAGCATCGCCACCTACACTGTCATCATTTACCAGATGAATACTATGGAAGCATCGCCACCTACACTGTCATCATTTACCAGATGAACACTATGGAAGCGTCGCCACCTACACTGTCATCATTTACCAGATGAACACTATGGAAGCATCGCCACCTACACTGTCATCATTTACCAGATGAATACTATGGAAGCATCGCCACCTACACTGTCATCATTTACCAGATGAACACTATGGAAGCATCGCCACCTACACTGTCGTCATTTACCATATGAATACTATGGAAGCATCGCCACCTACACTGTCATCATTTACCAGATGAACACTATGGAAGCATCGCCACCTACACTGTCATCATTTACCAGATGAACACTATGGAAGCATCGCCACCTACACTGTCGTTATTTACCAGATGAATACTATGGAAGCATCGCCACCTACACTGTCATCATTTACCAGATGAACACTATGGAAGCGTCGCCACCTACACTGTCGTCATTTACCATATGAATACTATGGAAGCATCGCCACCTACACTGTCATCATTTACCAGATGAACACTATGGAAGCATCGCCACCTACACTGTCATCATTTACCAGATGAATACTATGGAAGCATCGCCACCTACACTGTCATCATTTACCAGATGAACACTATGGAAGCATCGCCACCTACACTGTCGTCATTTACCATATGAATACTATGGAAGCATCGCCACCTACACTGTCATCATTTACCAGATGAACACTATGGAAGCATCGCCACCTACACTGTCATCATTTACCAGATGAATACTATGGAAGCATCGCCACCTACACTGTCATCATTTACCAGATGAACACTATGAAACCAACCAGGTAGTGCATAGTAATAGAAACAAAGGGAGATATGGCATGGAAGCGTGCTGACTATCGCAAACTGCAAGGACTATCGAATCGGGTATAAAAAAATCTTAAAAAATGAAAAGAACAAGACACAGAAAAATAAAAGGTAAAGGCCGCAACTAAGACTCGAATTCAGGATCTCTTTACTGGGACAAACGTCTTACTGGGACAAACATCTTACTGGGACAAACGTCTTACTGGGACAAAGTCTTACTGGGACAAACGCCTTAGTGAACTCGGCCCTTGGGACTGCCTTTTTTAAGTCTTTTTTGTCGATGTCACATTTCATTATTAATAAAAATAATTAATAATAATTAATTATTAATATTAGCAGCCAAAAATATGGGAAAAATTAGTTGAAGATAAAATTATTAATTAATAAATAATTCAAAATGAATAATTTTATCATCAACTAATTTTTCCCATATTTTTGGCTGCTACCTTTTTAAGTGACCAGAAAGTTCTAAATAATTGTTTTGTAACCTAGATAATGTCTCGGATAAATTTATCTTCATCCGAAGATAATATTATAAATTCTTGAATTGAAATATGAGACCGAAAAACATGACCTAAGAATAATAGATCCCAATGGCCGAGTTGGTTAAGACGCTTGTCCTGGTAAGACAAGAGATCCTGGATTCGAGCCTTCGTTGTAACTTTTTCCTTTTATTTTTCTGTGTCTTGTTCTTTTTCATATTCTCGTTTAGATTTGTTAGTATTATCTTCTTCTTCAATGATTTACTATTTTCATTTAAATGTAGATTTATTTTTAAATGTCGGTCCTACACAAAATGAGATAAGTACAGTTAACTTAATGCAAAGAGTAAGTAATACCAGTAAAAAATTGAATTAAAGTTTTATATCTATTTATTTCGTTTCCCTCCACAAACCTAATTATACAATTAAAAAAAAAAAAAAAAAAATACAACTTTGAGGAAATTCTGTTTATCGAACGCCTGTTAAAAATTGTTGCGCAATATGCAGAGCTTCAGAGCAGTAAAGTTTGCATACATGAAATATGCCAGGCGCATAATGGGCACCTGCCGAGGATATATTTTGCAAACTAAATTACTTCAAGTTACTCCGGTTGCGAGACTACATTAATTTCAGTTGATGAAATAATTATTGTTATTATTATTGTATGATTTTTATAGCACCACTTTCGTGAGAAAATCACTTCAAGGGCGCTTTACAAATTCATTTACACATTTAACCCGTTGACAAACTGATATCAATCAGTTTAACGGGACTTAATTGAAAACATGTGAAAAATGTAAATAAATAATAAAGGAATTTATTAAAAAAAAAATCTATGTACATAAAAAATGGCTTATAGCTAAGATTGATAACTAATTCATTAGTAATGAATTACAACTAAGACTCATATAACTTACTAGTGACATAAAACTATACTTATTTTTATAACCGAGTACAATACCGCCGCCCCGGGAACCTTTATTGGATAACCAACACCTCTGCCATAGGTCACCCCAAGTGGTTCGCTACGTTTGGTGATTTAACAGGGGTGAGGGTGCCCGGGTTCATGGGGTGAGGTTTGTCTAGGTCTTGAAGGTGGATGACCAGGACACACCGAACCCCAGATTCCTACCCACCCCTTAAACCCTTTTCCTTCCCAGAACTCTCCTTTTCTTCCTTTTCTTTAAAAAACCCTCCACACAGCATCCCCAAAGATGCAAGCCCCAGACACAAGGGAATACTACCCTATGTAAATTAAGGAAAGTTGAACTCTTCCCTATGTGACACAAAACAGTCTACACAGCAATTCCAAAATCCTAAGTGAAAACAAAACAATACTCACTCAGAGAATGCAGCTCTTGCACGAGGTCCAGCACAAAACGACACTAGTTTTCATTCAAAATATTGATTTTTTTGCCAGGGCGGTAAGTGCACAATCTCAACATGTGTTCACAGGAAGGAAGTTCAAAGCAATGAAAATATAGATTTGCAAATTAATAATAATACGTGCCGAAATCTTGGTATAAAAATAATTCAATTATGGGTGAATTATTTGATTATGATTTGACTAGGACTGACATCTCTTGGCTTTCACTAACACTCACGTCGGAAGTAATTGCCTGCTTCGCAGAGGTAAGAAAATGCATGAATACACTGAATTTCAATGTCACATAGTTAAATTCAATATAATACAACCACCATAGATGGCGCGTATCCAGGCCCTGAGGGAAATGATTTCCTCAGGGCCTCCTGTGTGGAGCTCAGGAAAAAAAATACTGCTCTACTCGTATTATGACTTACAACTGTCTTAAAATTAGTTATTAAAAACTGACGTACTTATTTACAGTTACAAAAAAAATACTGCTCATGCTGTCAATGTAAGTTATGAAAAATATTACAAAAGAAACAAAAAAAAAAATCAAAAAAATTTACGCAGATATATTATTTTAAAACAAAAGTAAAAAATTGAGCATAATAACGTAGATGCGGGTAGTGAGTAATGAAATACTACTGGAGAAATCCAGTTATTTTATTTAAGACTAGCTTTTCCCCGCGGCTTCGCTCGCTTGCACTTATCAATTATCTCCCCCCCACCCACCCCATCCCCTCCCGCATTCCATATATTCATTCCCTTACATTCAGTTTTCAAACATCTCGCCTACCACCTAAATTTCATAATGCTATAGCTCAAAGAAAAAAAGAATTACTTTTCCAATTTTGTTCATTCGTTCGGAATTTATGCGCTTACAAACATTTCGGATGTTTATTTTTATTTAAATATTTGGAAGTTCGTTAATATAATAAAAAATACTGTATTTATCATTCAGTCTTTATAATCGTTACGAATTATATTTTTAATATAGGAACTCAAATCTGACATTTATTCCAAGCTTGTCAAAAACAAAACGAATTCTAATATTTGAATTTCCTGCAGTAGTAGCTGACCAGTAGACTGAGTACCTACCAGCATAGAGCCCAAAAATATATCAACATTGTTTCCATGGAAAAGATTTTTTCTGACGTTAGCAAAAACTCGCTTTTGTTAGCGACAGAAAACGTATAACAAATATAATATATTAATATTTATAATTTCATAATGCCAGAGCTTACCATCATATACAACCTGTAGTCTGCGCATATAATTTAGCTTTATATTGGGGAAAGAATTATTAAAGTCTTTATATTGTGTTATGCGTGAAAAGGTCATAAACAAACTCGAGCAGTTTCGCATTTATAATATTATTAGTAATATTAGTAATTAGTAATTAGTAATATTAGTAATTAGTAATATTAGTAATATTAGTAATATTAGTAATATTAGTAATATTAGTAATTAGTAATTAGTAATTAGTAATTAAAAAGTTTTCAACTAGCAATAATCGCACCTCGGATAAACCTCATTGGTTACGATATCGCCACTGCGTATTAGTATATTAGTATATTAGTATTAGTATTAGTATTAGTATTAGTATGGATGAAGCCGCGCGTAAGAATGCAAAATCATACAAAAACATGTATTTTTATTTTGAAAATTTGATCGCTTAAAAGTATTATAGATGCTTCAATTTTTACTCGCTCCCCCCCAGTGAAAAGGCATACATCATAAAAACTGTTTTTCTTTTTAGCATCTAATCCTCGTAATCCAATAGATCCCCTTAACGTTCGCGTAACTACCCATTTAGCCTCTCGGCCTCCCCTACTACTAGAGATGGCGGCCGTGTCTCCCTGATATTTTTGAAATTTGTTAACAATTTGTAACATCATTACGAAATGTTACAGTCCCCGTGCAATATTAAACTTTGCACGGTGGTTGATGCTACATTAGCCCGTGACTTTCATATTTACGTAAAAGACTTATTTAAAAGCTGTTCTTTAATACAAGTAATTTTGATGATTGACTGAAACAATTGATTATATCAAACTCTATGAAGATACATTAATATTGTTCCCTTAGAAAAACATAATGTATAATTATTTAATTTATATCAAGTGTTCTTTTGAAATAACATCAATCAATTTATCGACCCCTTAGAACAGTCATGGGCAAGTCCGGCCCTTCAGGCTAGTCAATCCGGCCCGCGAAATTGTTTTGAATAACCCTACCACAATTTACCAATTGAACAAAATGTGTGTTTTCTACTATGAAGCTTCGCAAAAACAGCGTTAGAAACCGATCGACTGACCACCATTTAGCTTCGCTACTGCGAATCAGCTCATTCCAGTTTCTACCAGATTACGAAAAACTTTTAGAAGCTCAGTCACAGTTTCATCTGTCACATACGCCTTCATACTCTTCTAAAGAATAATCAATGTTTGTTACTTTTTACCATTGTAGCATATATTATACTTAATATTATGTATGTTTGATGTAAAAATTAAAAAATAAAATATGTCACTTAAAATTATTTTATTCAATTTTTTTCCGGCCCGCCTAGATAATTTTTTAATTTATCTGGCCCTTTCGTTAAAAAGTTTGCTCATCTCTGCCTTAGAACAATGTTCTGCCTGACACAGGAATACAATGCGATAATGGATTCAAAAGAAAGACACTGTAGAGTTAATTATCCTGTAACATTGCTGAAAACCTTATTATTCTAATCAGTCATTATTTTAAAACGTCAATTAACATTGTAATTGTTCATTCTAAAGTTTTGCTCACATTTTAAGTTCATTTGTGCAAAGGATAATGCGTGGCAAAAGAGTTTCAAAAACAAAATCTTCGCTCAATATGGTGTACGTTTTCAAAAGATTGCAACCATTTTTTACAGCAGTCGGTTTGCAAAAGATATCTCTGGAAGGAGCCAATATTAAGCCATTGTCTGTCAGAGCTAAAATATTCCAATTTGTATTTTTGGGTTTACTCATTTCGATGTACTGCTTTAGCATTCTTAATAATTTTGAAGAGGGAGAAGAATTTGATACTCCCTTGTCCATATGCTTTCACATAGTCATGGTGAATATGCTATTGATTATCGCCGCATCCATTTATTCTTCAGCTATTCAAAATGATCGCATATATTTTAAAATAGTGCGAAATATTCACTATGTTGATGAAAAGCTCAAGGTTCGTTCTGCTTGGTATGTAAATACCAAGTTCAAACTGAACGTTGTATTTGTCTTATTTGTCATTTTTTACGGAACCATTATTCTTTGGGATTCTTTTGCTTGGAAGAGAAACAAATCCTCCCGTCTCTACCTCTTCTATGTTTTGTTTTTAAGTTCAGATCTTATCATTTTTCAATATTTGTTCGATGTCTGGAATGTGGCAAGTCGCTTGAAAACACTAACTTCTCAATTGATCGACTTGGTTCAGCCAATTCTGCTTCCTGGAAGAGGTAATATCACCATCGACATGGATTATTCTCAAAAGCATCAGATTCTCAGACACAAATTGAATGAAAAATCAAATGTGAAGTATATTTCACAAGAAAGTTTTGAAGATGGTATTGTTAGATTGATGTCCGTTTATGATAAGCTGGCAGATAATGTTGGTATGATTAATTCTGCATATGGAGTACAGGTGAGCTAAAACATACTAAATTATACTTTTCCTATAAATAAGTATTTGTAAAAAGCATTAACTTTGTGGCTTGCCATAATTTACATTAAAAACACATACATTATTATAAACCATTTTTTGTTTTTCTTGGGCATTAACTATGTACCTAACAATTTCTAGACATTTTGTTTTTTGAAGAGTTTTATTAAATGTACATTTGTTACTTAAATTAAATTTTTCCGCGACCGGTTTCGATACAACCGTATCATTCACGAGCAGAATTAAAACTAACTTAAAAATTAAATGCAAGTACCAAAGATTAATTAGGTGGGAGTAGTGGGGTGGTGGGGGATGGGAGTAGTGGGGGATGATTTTGGCGGAGGGGGAAAGCGGTGGAATTAGTCAATATTATACGGAAACATGGTTAGTAAAGGAGATTTGCAAGGCGCTATTATTTTATTCACTAAATTAATTTTAGATTTAATTTTTTTGTTTGTTTCGCAACTGCAAAACTATAATCAGGGAACATGAACTTTGTTTACGAAATAATAATTACTCCGAATTTGCGAATCATTTAATAGAGTCAGGCCATAGCTTCAATAAAGAAAAAACAAAGTTTAAACATTGCAATATAAATTCATACTTTAATCTTTGCGCTTTAGAAACGCTCGAATATCAAGAATTTTACAAACTAATGAGAAATGGAATCCAATTTATTACGCCTAATTTTAAAACAACTCAAATGCAAAATCGTTATGTTTACCAAGCCATAAAAAACTACAATAACCTCCTTTCTGAATTGCGCTGTATCATCAACCAATCAGAACTATTAAATAAAATTAAACAATTTTTCAAAAAAACTTACAGTAAGAAGTAAATATTATATAAAAAACATATTATAACTTACAACCTAATTAAGAATCGTGGCTCCCTTATCAGGCACAAGAGCTCCTCTTTTCTGATAAGGTATACATGACCAAAAACATTTTGAAAAATGTATAAAAAAAAAAATATATCTATTTGAATTTCGATTTTTTTCGAAGTGGAAATTAACCCACTTCCCGACATCCGATCGAGCTCAAACACAGCACTAGTTATCGATGACAGTGCATTCTATCAACTGATGATGATGGATTCGATAGTTAAATTTTAATATTGTTTTTTGAATGGTTGAATTGTATTCACTAATCGATTGTTTGATTATTCATTAAATACGCTTTATATTTCAGTTGGTTTTAGCAACCATTTGCTATTTGACATTACTCTTGACCATCTGGAATAGCATCATTTTGTGCACATTGGAGTCAATGCAATGCGTAAGTGATATTTTTATGAGAATAAACCACATGAGAGATAGTCAATGACAACCCCAACAATTAATAGCTTAAATGTGCGGACGTATTTGAATAAATAAAAATGTTGAAATAAGAAATCTTGTACCCTAAATGATAATAAATCTCTCATAAAATTAGAAAAAAACAAAATTTTTGTGGGTAAGTTCAACAAATCCATGGTGATTTAAAAATGGTGGTTCCAAACTCGTAATAATGAGGGGCGATTCCGGTTCTACTAAAGGATAAGGAATTGTCTTTGACCTAGTTTATCATTATTTGTTTTTTGTTATCAAAATTCATAAATTCGCTATAAGAACAATGAATTGTCCTTAACCTAGATTAATCTTGTTTGATTTTCTTTTTTGTTATCAGAAGTCACTACTTAAGGTTGATGAATTTAGTTTACTCTTCTATCTTTTGTCTTTTCGCTGTCAATAATATTCAATCCTTACTTAAGGTTAGTGAATTGTCCTTAACCTATTTTACTGTTTTTTTTCTTTTTGCTTTCAAAAGTAGATGATTTTAAAGTGATTATTATTACTCCTTATCCTTAAAGAGATCCATCATCGCCCCACAGGATAATATTATGTCTGTTTGCAGAGTATGTTAATGGTGGTGGGTTTCGGCAACTGGTCCTTCCACAGCATCCTGATCCTCTGCTCCTACTTGGTGATGGGAGAGCACCTAAACAGTGTCAACTGTCGTATCATTGTCGCCATCAACAAGTTTCAAATGTATAATTTTATCGGTAAGTTTCCTAATTTTTAAGTACCTATAAGCTGTTTGTCTCTTATAAATAAATAAAGTGCTCTTTTCATACTATCTATTCCGGTCTTCGACCAAGACTTGGTCGTTGAGTACCGTAGCATATGCTAACTTTGATCAATAATTTAAAAACATTTTACTGTCACATTTTTCCTAAACCGACCAACACATTAGATTCTCAATTAAATTCAAATCTTATTTGGTTTGGCATTTTACACAATACACAGCTACACGTACCTACATACATCTACATACATCATAGACCCTGTGCTTGTAGTTAGTATTGTCACATGTTCCTTCCTACCCATCCCTATATACCTGCCATTTTATATTACCCACATCAGTCATCAATCGACCCTTGCCGCATTAACATATCCGCATTAATTCCAATTCCAATTCCGCTATTCGCTCTCCGCCGGTTTGAAGTCCGCAGCTGCAAAAAGTACACCACATCGCGAACTACTATCATACAAAAATATTCCGCCACAAGTGCGTAATAAACCCAGCCAGGGTAGAAGAAAGTACCAGCACAGTAAGTCCTTTTCTCCTTTCCTTTGTGTACATATTATCTGCATTGTGCAGTGGTCTTCACACACTTTTCACACAAAAAACACGCATCATTCATTCATGGTCCTTCGACAAACCCGCAATCGCACAAAAAACACTTCGTTATTACTATTTTAAAAACCCTACAAAATTTCCGTTTTAAGGGAATACTAAAAGAATTCATCCTCGGCTCTTTCAAGGATGGCGCCAATTTAGTTATTTTAGGAAAAAACATTTTTTCCAAGTTTTGCTTTATAATATTAAGACGATTTATTTGTTTACGCCAGAACACAAAAAAATCTTTGTAAGTAAATTCAGAGGATGAAGATGATCGTAGTGGAACAACTCTTCTTCTCTCTTGGCACTCTCGTGCCATTTGCGACCTCAAGGTCGAGGCCCAGAACCTTTACTACCGCCTGCTAAATCAGCCATCAGTGCTAATTGTTATTTATCTGAGGAAAGGGACTCCGTTATCGGCAGAGACTGGTGATAATTAAAAGGCATCAGTTGTGAGGTGTGAGTCGGGTCTTTATTGAGCTAGGTAGAGGAGGTCGAAGCGGAGTGAAGTGATAGAGGTGTAGACGATTGCGTAGTCAGTGATGCTCGGTCATGATGAGTGATGATGTCGAGATAGCTGCGGCAGTGGAGATCACGGATCTTCAGGTCGTCAGCGTATTTATTTAAGAAACATTAACAGTCTTAGTAATACAATAAACATAAGAGGATTATAAAAAACAGACCAATTATTGATGTTTGTAGATAGGTATTTAGAAACAAGACGAACTGAATGTAAACTAGAATATTTAAAAAAAATGAAAGAAAAACAGAACTTAGCAGCAATTAAAAAATAATAATAGTACAAATCTGAATTCAACAAATGATAAACCAATACACAACAATAAAATAAGTGTGATTATAACTGAAATAGACTGCAAAATAGGGATTTGGGTTGAGAAGGGTAAGGGGAGGAGAGGAATAAGTAAGTAATATAAAAATATTAGATACAATTAATTTAACCATCATGAATATGTGTTATTCGCACCTAGAATGTTATACAATGAAGTTCTGTAGTGACAGTAGCTAGCAGTAAATACGTCAGCACGTGTGTCTATGTTTGCAAATTTGTTGTTATAGAAGTTACATGTCCTTTGAATAAATTCATTTTGATTGGAATTGGTGTTGCATCTATCAATAAAGAAAAGGGTATTTTGTCTACTATATCGAGTGAACGTGTGGAAATTTATTTTGTTTAGCAACTCCGGGCAGTCAACTTTTGAGTTAATAATTTTGTACAGGAGCATCTGATCAGCGACAAGCCTCCCATTGAGTAGTTTCGTGATTCGAAAATGTTTCTCGACTTCGTCGTAAGAGTTGTATATGTTGAATGATTTAAAATTGAGGAATTTGAGAAATTGCTCCTGAACTCTTTCTAACCTGTTAACATAAACAATATAGCGCGGGTTCCAAACCTGTGAACAGTATTCCAGGTGAGGACGAACACGTGAATTGTAGAGAATCAGATAAGTCTTAGTGTTTTTGAAAAATTTGAATGTTCTCAGTACAAAACCTATTGCTCTACACCGAGTGTGGTGGAGGATGACCTGATCCAGGCGGTCGATCGACGTTGTAAGAACGCGGATATGGTGGCTGTGTCCGGTGAGTTGGAATCACATGTGACGCAGGAAGAAACCTAGTGAGGCGATGAGGATGAACTCTGCAGCGGAGCATGATGGGCTTCGGTAGTCAGAGATCAGGATTCTGTTGTACCTAGCTACTTACATACTAATATCATATTTTGAAACGCATCGCAAGTGTATTTTCATTTTTTTTCGAATATAATTTCTAATTTCCTGAAAGAATGAATTGATGTTGCGCTTGGTCTTATACCGCGCGTAATATCGAGCGCAAAATGTCCGTGGTGGCTCTCGAGTGAATAATAATAAGTTAGTTCTGTAGTTAAAAACCCGCTCCGCAGGTTTTTGGTGTTGGGCTTTGCGGGTGGCTTTTGGTTCGGCTTCGCCCAGTTAGAGAGTTGATGACCATTTTATAAATCTGATAGGAACTTTTTTAAAAAAATATCCCGTTCCTAGGATCCACTGTGATCCAGTGATCAGTAGTGGTTATTCACCGGGACAAAGTAACTGAGAAAGGCAATGACGTCATATGTAATATATAGCCGCGTGATACAACTAAATATTGCCGTCAATCTTTCCATATCGGGAGAGATACTCAAATTTACAAAATCGTAGCACCTAGGGAGGGCACGTTCTCTCGCGACCTGCTAACGGAAGAGGTGCCATCCTTTGACGAATTCTTTAATTCTAAACCGAATTACAACGGTAAATTTTTTTGAAATTTCACGTACACAGATTTTTAGACGTGCAATCCCAGCACCAGCAAAGAAAATATCGAAACAAGAAAAGCAGCATCAACACTCTTAACTTTACTATCACGGCTTTGTTAGACTTCAGTTTTCTATGCTATCTTTTCTTTTGGTTGAAGTCCTAGAAGAAGTTAATCAGACACAAAAGTATCTACAAACATCTGGGCTATCATTGGAAAAGTGTGTAATAAAAATTAAAGCTCTTAAAAATTTTCTTCAATGTCAAGGTAACCAAATAGTGGAAAAGGCTATTTGCTACGCAACAAAAAATGTGAGGACATTCCGATAACAGGAAAAGAGGAAGAAGGAGATTTCAAAAACGTATGCCTGGAGAAATAGCCCGAGATGCTGGACTTACATTAGCAGAGGAGCTGCAGAGAGCAATGTTAGAATGTAACGATAGGTTTTACGAAGAACCAGGCCATTGTTACAGGGCAATAGATTTTATTCTGACTACATTTCGGCTTAAAACGTTGGTAACATCACCAGAAGAAGATCTTGGTGGAATGGTTCCAAATCTGTTAAAAATTTATGATGAATTTTCAGCAGAGGACATCGTGTTGGCGATTTTACGATTGAAGAGCCGCCAAAATTTCTGCCCAAGAACCGGTTCAAAGGACTACATTGGAGCTTCTCAGATTCATTCTAAAATGGGGCTAGTCTGCGTATTCCAAGTTTAGCGCTATGTCTTAGATTTTTTTTTAACAATTTATGTTTCGGTGGTTTCATGTGAAAGAAGCTTTTCAAAGTTAAAATTAATAAGATCTTACTTATGGTCCACAATGAGCCAAGCGCGACTAATCAATCTTTTGATTTTATCAATTGAAAGAGACAGCGTAATCAATGTTGATAATGTTGCGTTGCGCCGCTTTGTTTTATATAGGCGCGACCGGTCGAGTAATACCTGAGAGCTGGTTAAAGGTGCGAATACGCGCAAAGTTTGGATACCTCTCGAAGTTTCTTGCCGCTGTGTTTCATAGGCGTGATTTTCTTGAGAGCTTTCGAGTAGGTTGCGGAATAATTAGCCAGCTGATGTAAGTACTCAATATTTCACGGCGCTATTCTATACACCAATATCGGTAGGTAGGTGATTCTGGTAAATTCGTACTGATGCTGGCGCCAAAATTGATAGCGAAAATGGTCGAAAAATAAAGTCCAAAGTGTCTTGTTGACCCCGGAGTATTTATTTAAAGAAATAAGTGAGACAAAACCGGAGTTACAACAGAAACGAGGTGTTACAATAATTTGGACGTATTTAGCAGTAAACGGAGTAAGGAAACCGTTGTTATAATTTCAGATGAGTCGGGACGAAAGCGGCTGTTTGCCCTGGAGCACCAGATCAACTCCCGTTCCATGGGGCTGACGGCCTGGCGACTGTTCGCCATCGATGCAAGCCTCATCGTCGCCTTAGTTGGAAGCATCGCCACCTACACCGTCATCATTTACCAGATGAACTCTGTGAATGTGAAACCAACTAGTTAGTTCATAGTAATAGAAAAAGGGAGATTTGGCATGGGAGCGTGCCGATTATCGCAAATTGCACGGCGTATTGAGTAAAAAAAAGATTTTTTTTACTTTAATGCGTCTATTTTTTATGTTTACTATCACAGTGTGTGCATGAGTGCCATTAAAAGTTGATCGAAAGCATTGTCGTCGACAACAGCCATGTTTCAGCTCGATCGAATGTCGGGAAGTGGGTTAATTTCCATTTCCAAGATTTATATCCATTATGGAAAAGGTATGAGGGGTGGGTAGTATTTTCAGGACGTATGCATCCATCCCTCCCACGACCGTGCAAGGCGATGGGTCGAGAGTCCGGCTGAGAACTAAATCGTCTCACACAACTCTTTTCTCCCCACATAATTAATATTTATTTTTCAATATTTTTATTTTCATTTCTAGAATTTACCATTAGGAATTCCACATGGAACACATCTCGGACCTATCTTGTTTATTTTGTTTATCAATAATATAGATACATGTTTTCAAAATTCCAAATATTAGCTGATCACACCACGATCACAAATATTAATGACAGCCTAGATCGCAAGAGGATGTTAATAGACTTAGAGAATTATTAATTAATAGACTTAGGGCGGCTTGCACCAAAAGTTAAAATTGGTTTAAATATCAAGTTAAACACATTATTTGATTTAAGTCGACTTGGCGTCTTGCACCACAAAATTTAAGTCGTTAAATGCATTTAAGAACTGTCAAAGTTAAATACCCAAAAAGGGCCGTTTAACTGAGTTAAACATGTTTAGCGAATAAGTTCTGTCAAAATTTTTTAGGTCATTCCTTCGATTTCCGATTGTCTAATATTGCTGAAATATGTCTAATTTATTAAGTTGTATTCACGATGGACATTTGGGTTTTGTATTCTGACGTTGACGAAGAAATTATAGATTTTATACGTAGGTAGATCGTTTATAGTGAGAGAAGTAAATACAAGAACAAATTTATTTGATACAATCTATAGTAAAACAATCTTTGTAAAAGAAATAATTGAAAAATAAAAAATATTCAGATAATTGTTTTATTTTTAAATCTAACAATGAAATCTCTTTTTGCCTCATTTCATAGTTATGTTTGTTTCTTTTATTTTTTCTTCTAATTCTAGATGATTCATTTGTGCTCAATTTCTATTTGTAGTGACTTTTTGTTCCTATCAGAAACAACTGGATTACTTTCAAAAGCAAAAATTGTTCCTCCTTGAAAAGTTATGAGCTCTTCTCAGGATTTATTTATTTGGGCACTCATTTTCTAGATCAAAATAAAATAATAAATTACACAACCACAACATAACCTCAAAATATTTTTATTTTTGACACCCGTAAATCTAAGCACCCCCCACACGCACACTTCGGAGCAAACGTGCCCCTCGCCACTACAGGCCGCTGCGCAGAAAGTACGTGTGGGAGATGCTAAGGAACGACGTAACTGTTTTACCGACGCGTTACACGGCGGTAACTGTTTTACCGACGCTTAACAACGTTTAACTAATTAGTCACTGCAACTGTGTGGTGCAAGATGGAGTTGAACGAATTTAAGCTAAGGGCGGCTTGCACCAACTATCGCTAATTTTACCTTAAATTTTATTTAACTAAACGAATTTAAGTCACTATATACATTTAACTTAAATTCGTAGAATATTAGATCACCATACTAGGCGGCTGCCTGTCTCATGGTGACCAACCATATACATGCATATATATTACCTCGTTTTAAATATAAATATACAGGAAGACATGGAATATTTTAAGAAATTAGAAAGAGATAGTACAAATTATAGAAAAAATTTACTCACTTCAAAATTATTTTTTACCCAGCTTTTAACATTTTTTTTATATGCGTTCAGATTTTGACTCGTTTTGATGGAATTGGGTAGGGAATTGAACAATTTTGGGGCAATACAGTTAATGTGCCTTTGAGCCAACCTGGTTTTGCAGTGAGGCACTGTGTACATGCACGTGGTATGTCTCTGGCTAGAGCGGTTAGTGTTTTTGGTGAAATTGTTAGGACGAGTAAATATAAATTTAAGACATTGGATACAGTAGATCCGCCTTAGTTCCATAATTTCATTTTCCTGAAATAACTGATTTGTGGGATACGTTTTGGCCTTCTGGTACATTACTTTAATGATGGACTTTTGTGCAATTTCTAAAGGTCTTATATGGTTATTGTATCGATTATCTCCCCATACGATTATTCCATAGGAAATGGATGAGAGCACCAATGCGTCATAAACAAGTTTCATGGTCCTTATATTGACAATATTGCTCATGCGTTTGACTATGTAATTTAGGTATCTCAGTTTATTAACAGTTTTTTCTATTTTTTTTAACCTCAGTGGAAACGTTATACCTTACGCGGACGACACGATTATCATAATTAGGGGTAGTGACTGGAAACTTGTAAATGAAAATGAAAATGAAATTTAAAAAAAAAAATACAGTGTCCTGGTGTCTTAAAGCCATTTTTAGGCTTTGATCAAGGGAACATGGAGACGTTTGGGCCCCCCCCCAGGATCAGGCGGACCGTCCCCTCCCTCCCCCCTTAGTCCGCCACTGGTCTAGGACCTTCATATTTACATGATTACATCTAAGACTAATTTAAAAACTGTTCTGTGTTGATTGACTGAAACAATACATTATAATTAAAATGTATGTGACATTAAAATTGTTCCGTTAGGAAAACAAATGTCTAATTATTTCATTCATATTAAGTTCTTTTGAAATAACATCCATCGATTTAGCAACCCCTTGGAACAAGGTTCTATCTGACATAGGAAAGCTGTGCGATAATGGATTCTAAAGAAGGATACTGTAGAGTTAATTATCCCGTAACATTGCTGGAAACCTTGTTATTCTTATCAGTCATTATTTTAAAATGTCAAATATACAACGTAATTAAATGGATCACTTCTAAAGTTTTACTCACGTTGGAAGTTCGTTCGTGCAAAGGAAAATGCTGTGTGAAAAAAATGCCAAAAGAGTTTCGAAGATAGAATCTGTGCTCAATATGGTGCACGTTTTCAAAAGATCACAACCATTTTTTACAGCAGTCGGTCTGCAAAAGATATCTCTGGAAGGAACCAACATTAAGCCATTGTCTGTCAGAGCTAAAATATTTCAATTCGTATTTTTGAGTTTAATCATTTCGGTGTACTGCTTTAGCATTCTTAATTATTTTGAAGAGGGAGAAGAATTTGAAGCTGCCATGTCCATATGCTTACACATAGTCGCCGTCAATACCTTATTGATTATCGCCGCATCCATTTATTCTTCAGCTATTCAAAATGATCGCATATATTTTAAACTAGTGCGAAATACTCATTATATTGATGAAAAATTAATGATTCGATCTGCTTGGTATGTAAACACCAAGTTCAAACTGAGCATTGCATTTTTCTTGTTTGTTATTTATTTCGGAATTATTATAATTTTGGATATTTTTATTTGGAAGAAAAAAAAAACCTCCCGTCTCTACCTCTTCTATGTTTTGTTTTCAAGTGCAGATATGATTATTTTTCAATATTTGTTCGATGTCTGGATTGTGACAAGTCGCTTGAAAACACTAACTTCCCAATTGATCGACTTGGTTCAGCCAATTCTGCTTCCTGGAATAGGAAATATCATCATTGACATGGATTATTCTCAAAAACATCAGATTCTCGGACACAAATTGAATGAAAAATCAAACGTGAAGTGTATTTCACAAGAAAGATTTGAAGGTGGTATTGTTAGATTGATGTCCGTTTATGATAAGCTGGCAGATAATGTTGGTATAATTAATTCTGCATATGGAGTACAGGTGAGCTAAAACATACTACATAATACTTTTGAATTTTGATTTTTTTCGTGTATGATTGTAAATTTTGGAAGTGGAAATTAACCCACTTCCCGACATCCGATCCAGCTAAAACTCAGCAGATAGACTCGTTATAGATGACAATGCATTCTATCAACTGATGATGATGGACCTTGTAACTCTGTCCGAAACGTTGACTAAAGGAGAAAGGCAACACGCCGTAATTGCCTAATCAAAAACCAATCATGATTGTTAAATTTTAACATAATTTTTTGAATGATTGATTTGTATTCATTAATTGATTGTTTGATTGTTTATTGGTACGCTTTATATTTCAGTTGGTTTTAACAACCATTTGCTGTTTGACAGTACTCTTGACCGTCTGCAATAGCGCCATTTTGTGCGCATTGGAGTCAGTTCAATGCGTAAGTGATATTTTTACGATAATAAACCACACAAGGGTGAGCCAATGGCAACCCCAACAATTTATAACATCAGTGTGCGGACGTATTTGAATTAATATTAATATTGAAATAAGAAATCTTGTACCTAAAATGATCATAAATCTGTCATATAATTAGAAAAAACAACATTTAAGCAAATAAGTTCAACAAATCGTATGATGTTCCCAAACTCTGAAATAAGGAGGAGCGATTCCGGTTCTACTCAAGGATGAGAAATTGTCTTTAAGTGCCATTAACCAGCGGCCGATTAAATTTTGTCGCACGATGATATTTCGTTCGTACCCTTGAAACTGTACAGGACGGTTCCGATGAGAAAGATTAAATATTCTCCATTCCAGCATTATTTTAACATCATAACTCAATATCGATTTTATTTCATTCAAAATTTTCTTTGATAAAACTATTGAAATTTTGTACTTTTTGTGATTATTTTTTGGTCGTAAATATTTATAATTTTTCAATAATGTCTAAGCAAAAAAAGAATGTATATTTAAAAATATATATTAGTTTGTAAGACCGTAAATAAATAGACAAACTGAAATATTTTCGTCACAAAACAAAGGCGCGATCTTTTTTTTTGATTTTATTTGAGCTAAAATTAAAATTCTCAATAGTAGCTTCCCCAAATAATTTATTGATTTATTTTACTGCGTGATTATATGCTTTGAAATGCATGTTGTATAATACAAAATTTTGTTTGAAAATTTAACAAATCTGCCAACGACCAACGGTAAAACCTTATTGTACTAAAAACAGAAATTTTTCTAAAAATTTAAAAAATAGCTTTACTAGCATCGACCAAGTATTATTGATCGAAGTTTACTAGATAAAATAACAGTCTTTTTAAATCAATTTATATTTTTTTTCTGGAAAAGAGTCAAAACGTTTAAAATTTGATTTAAAAATGACATATTTCCTGTTTGTCTTGTTGTTCCCTCCCTAGTTTATTACTCTTATTTGATTTTCTTTTTCGCTATCAGAAGTCGTTAATTCGTTAATTAAAGATGATGAATTTTCCTTAACATAGTTTACTCTTCTATATTTTTTCTTTGCGCTGTCAAAAATCTTCAATCCTTACTTAAGGTTAGTGAATTGTTGTTGATTTTAAGGTTAAGAACAATGCCATTTCCTTAAAGAGATCCATTTCACCCCTCTGAATAATATTATATCTGTTTCCAGAGTATGTTAGCAATAGTGGGTCTCGTCAACTGGTCCTTACACAGCATCGTGATCCTCTGCTCCTACTTGGTGATGGGAGAGCGCCTAAACAGGGTCAACTGTCGTATCATTGTCACCATCAACAAGTTTCAGATGTACAATTTTATCGGTAAGTTTCCTAATTACTCTTTTCATACTGTATAGACAGTCTATAGAATAGTCAGGCACAGCTCTATGCGGCACGTTCCAGAGAACCGTAGGACATGCTAACTCTGACCAATAACATAAAAACATTTAAGAGTTTCATTTCTCCTAAACCGACCAACACAGACTAGATCTCAATTGAATTCAATTTTTATTATTATTTTAAAAACCTTACAAAATTTCCGTTTTTGAGAATACTTAAAGAATTCATCATCCTCTCTTAGAGGTCGTCCATTAATCATGTGAGGCTCGAAAGGGGGGGAGGGGTTCGGAAAAAAATCACTAAATATCACAATGAGGGGGGGGGATATAATGAGATATTACATGTATTTATTTTTCGTTGAACGCGCAATTTCTAAACCAAACAGCGGCACGTGGCCTTGACTCACCGTTGCCAGGCAAAGATTTCCCCACGCGTTGCGACAACCGCTAGGCTCACCAGCCGTCAGTAAGTCTGTGATTTTGACGCCGAATACATGCGTGAATCGTTGCCACGTACGTTCTGCCTTAAAACAACGGAAAAATGTCTAAACTAGGATATCTGCATAAAAACCTATTTGCAGAGTATAAAAAGAGAAAAAAACCTAGTATACCTCAGAAATAATTTAATGAGTTTTGGGATTTTTTTTACATGAGCTCCACACAGGAGGCCCTGAGGAAAATAATTTCTCTCAGGCACAGTCATCTTTGTGGATGCTGTGTGAAGGGTTTTTTAATGAAAGGAAGGGAAGGAGAGTTTTAGGAAGGAATGAGGTTTAATAGGTGGGTAGGAAACTGGGGTTCAGTGTGTCCTGGCTATCCGCGTCCAAGACCTAGAAAAACCTCACCCCATGAACCCGGGTTGATGCGAAACAAAAATATACCGCAAAAAAAGAAGATTTTTTTTTTAAACTTCCCTTATTATTTACTAGCTTTTCCCCGCGTCTTCGCTCGCATGGTATTATGGGAAATTACTATAGCGGTTGAACTTATCAATTATCCCCTCTCCTCCCCACCCCCACCACCTCCCGCATTCCATACATTCATTCCCTTACATTCAGTTTTCAAACATCTCGCCTGCCACCTAAATTTCATAAAGCTATAGCTCAAAGAAAAAAAGAATTATCCAATTTTGTTCATTCGTTCGGAATTTATGCGCTTACAAACATTTCGGATGTTTATTTTTAATAAAATATTTGGAAGTTTGTTAATAAAAAAATAACACTATTTATTATTCAGTCTTTATAATCGTTACGAATTATATTTTTAATGTAGGAACTCTTATCTGACATTTATTCCTTGTTTGTCCAAAAAACAAAACATATTCTAATATTTGAATTAGCTGACCAGCGGGCTGAGTACCTACCAGCTTAGAGCCCACAAATATATCAACATCGTTTCCATGGAAATGATTTTTTTCTGACGTTAGAAATAACTCGCTTTTGTTAGCGACAGAAAACGTATAACAAATATAATATATTCATATTTATAATTTCATAACGCCAGAGTTGGCCATCATATACAGACTGTAGTCTTCGCATATAATTTAACTTTCTTTTGGTGAATGAACTTTCAAAGTCTTTTTATTGGTTAATGCGTGAAAGCGTCATAAACGAACTCGAGCAGTTTCACATTTATAATATTAGTATGGATAGTCAAAAACAACCTCCAACCTTAATATCTGTCTGGACATTTTTATCACGATTTTACGATTTTACTTGCTGGTTTTATGGCTCTTTCATTAACGAATCATCGCAACTATTTTGTGCATATCTCTCCCGACATAAATAGTTGTTACTTGTGCTAAATAAATTGAAACTGTGATATCCTAGACATTAGTGTAAGAGGTTACTCATAGACTACACATAGCTGTCGATAATGCAGGGATTGAGACTTAAACAAATTCTATTGCCCCCTCAAGGTCAAGGCCCAGAATCTTTACTACCGTCTGCTAAATAAGCTATCAGAGTAAATTGTTATCTATTACAAAGAAAATCCAAAGTGTTTTGCTGACTCCGGAGTTTTTATTTAAAGAAGTTTGTGACACGAGCCCAGAGTTACAACAGAAACGAGTGTTACTTACAATAACTTGGACGTATTTAGCAGTAAGGAAGATTGTCTTTTATAATTTCAGATAAGTCGGGACGAGAGCGGCTGTTTGCCCTGGAGCACCAGATCAACTCCCGTTCCATGGGGCTGACGGCCTGGGGACTGTTCGCCATCGACACAAGCCTCATCGTCGCCATAGTTGGAAGCATCGCCACCTACACTGTCATCATTTACCAGATGAACTCTATGTGAAACCATCTAGGTAGTGCATAGTAATAGAAAAAAGGGAGATTTGGCATGGGAGCGTGCCGATTATCGCAAACTGCACGGCTTATCGAGTAAAAAAAGATTTTTTTACTTTAATGCATCTTTTTTTATTACGTTTAAAATCACAGTGTGTACGTGAGTGCCATCAAAAGTTGATTGAAAGCATTGTCGCCGACAACTAGTCTTTAAGCCGAGTTTCAGCTCGATCGGATGTCGGGAAGTGAGTTAATTTCAACTTCCATGATTTTCATCATTCAAGAAAATTCATAGATGTGTTCAAAAAAATTAAGATAAAATTAACTGAGGGAAATTATTTCCCTCAATTATCTTTGGGGATGCTGTGTGGAAGGTATTTTAAGAAAACGAAGGGGGGGATGTTCTGGGGAAGAAAAAGGTACGAAGGGTGGGTAGTGTTTTCAGGATGTATGAATCCATCCCTCCGACTTCAGTGCAAGGCGATGGGTCGAGAGAGTCCGGCTGAGAGCTAAATCGTCTCCCACAACTCCTTTCTCCTCACATAATTTATATTTATTTTCATTTCTATGATATACCATCAGGAATTCCACATGGATTACATCTCGGACCTTTCTTGTTTATTTTGTTTATCAATGATATAGGCACGTGTTTTCAAAATTCCAAATTCCAAATATTTGCTGATCACACAAGAATTTACAACAAGAATCACAAATATTAACAACAGCCCAGAATTGCAAGAGGATATTAATAGGCTTCGAATATATTGTGCGAACAATCAACTGTTCCGTAACCAGTCAAACTACAGACCAAATAAAAACCCTTTCCTCGGAATGCTTGCAATTTTTTGGAGCTCATTTTGAATATTTTCCGCCCACATAAAATCATACCTCCGATTTTTTATACGGAGACACACAAACCGAACTAAGTGCTATATAGCTGATGAATTCACATATATTCAAATAACCATTACCATATTTTTTGAATTCATGAAAAAAATATAAAAAAATCATAAACATTTTAAACGGAAATATTCTGAGGATTTTCTAGCTATAAACTCCCGTAGGAAGTTGAATTTTGCGTCCACATTAAATATTTTCTATGAAAAGTGTTTTATGAAACTCATTGGGAATAATATATTATAAATTGTAGGTATGATATGATTTTGTAATAATATTATCACAAAATAACCGAAATTTCTTATCCATTTTAAATATTACCGGCACAAAGCACTCTCTCCAGGGTGAATTGCCTAAAACAAAAAAAACAAAAAAATATAAAAATTAAAAAAAGGGTTTCTTTTAAATGTTCTAATTGATGATCACAATCTACAAATATCCATACAAATATTATAAATGCGAAACTGCTCCAGTTTGTTTGTTACGCTTTCACGCATAAAAAAATAAAACGATTTTAAGAACTCTGTCACCAATAGATAGCTAAATTATATGCGTGGACTATAGGCTATATATAATGGCAAGCTCTGGCGTTATGAAATTATAAATATTAATTAATTATGTTTATTTACGTTTTCTTTCACTAACAAAAGCGAGTTATTGCAAACGTCAGAAAACAAATCGTTGCCATGGAAACGATGTTGATATATTTGTGGGCTCTATGCTGGTAGATACTCAGCCCCCTACCTACTGATCGGCTGCTGCTCCAGGAAATTCAAATATTAGAATATGTTTTTTTTTTGGAAAAGCTTTTGTTTTGGAATAAATGTCAGATGAGAGTTCCTACATTAAAAATATAATTCGTAAAGATTATAGAGGCAGTATAATAAATAGCGTTATTTTTATTATACTTGCAAAATTCAACATATTTAAATAAAAATAAATATACGAAATGTTTGTAAGCGCATAAATTCCGAACGACTGCACCAAATTGGATAGTTCTTTTTTCTTTGAGCTCTAGCATTATGAAATTTAGGTGGCACGCGAGCTGTTTGAAAACTGAATGTACCGGGAATGGATGTATGGAATGCGGGAGGGAGGGAGGGGTGATAATTGATAAGTTCAAGCGCTACAGTAATTTCCCCTAATACCATGCGAGCGAAGCCATGGGGAAAAGCTAGTATAAAATAAAACTGAATTTTGATAAGTTGTCATGTGTTGAATGTTTCATTTGAAAAAAAATTTTACACAAATTTTGGTCGAGAAAGGACAACACTTTATTGCTCTAAAATTGAATTTTTAAGGTACTCACCAAAAATAATTGCAACACTTCAAACATATACATTCATTATCTTTAATCCACAATACCAATTAACTCGATTATTGCATTATTTATTGAAAATAATCAATTTCCAAATCAATTCGACAAAACTATTCCGCCGTAGCTTATGACATGACATAAACATGACCAGCAAAAAACTTTTCATTGAAAAAAATTAAAATTTGGGAGGCGGGAATGGGTACCGCGGGAATGGAAACCAATGAAGAAGAGATGCTACACTAGAAAGAAAACACAGATATTCTAATAGATGTTTATCAGGAAAGATTTCCGACTAATATCGATTATTATGACCTAAAGTTACTATTTAAGAATTTCGAATGCGTAATTACTTACGTAGATGTCAAAAGTCGAGTTCTGATAAGAAATTAAGCGATACGATTGTAGAGAAAGTATAAAGGAGAACACGCTGATTTCAAGTTAGACCTGAGTACCTACCTACCTCAATTTTTATTAGGTATTTATTTATCAGGGATTAAGAATAGAATACTTTTTTTTACATTAACTCCACATAGGAAGCCCTGAAAAAAATTATTTCCCTCACGGCCTATGTCGTCTTTGAAGATGCTGTGGAGGGTTTTTTGAGGAGAGGAAGGAGTGAACATGGGTCTTGAAGAGACCCTGGTAAACTACATCTGTATTTTCTTAGATATAATGTTCCAAATTTCATTGAATAAAGATATATTATTATTATTAATTATTTACTGGTCACAATAATACTTTAATTTCAAAACTGCATTTTTTCTTTAAACGGACAAGTGGGCGACATTTCTGTTCATTTCGTCAATAATGATGATATAGCAGTTTTTTCGAACAATAACATTTAGAAAAATCCAAAGAAATCGCCAGATCACCGTTTTTTGCAATTTAAATATTTTAATTATTTTTTCGAACAAACAAACAAAAAATATATGTATATTTATATTACAGTGCTTAACTACTACCAACGAATAGAGTTTAATATGGCCCGGAGACTGAAACATTTCACAATGATATTACAAATTGTTAACAAATTTCACAAACATCATGGAAACACAGCGGCCATCTCTAAAGACTGACTGAATTTGGGTACCTTATCATATTGATAGTCGTTAAATTCTTCTGCTAAAAACACACTGATGTTGAATAAGATAGGCGCGTTGATGGCACCACCTTACATGGGTTAGAGGGGAGCTGAATGTCCACTCTATGCGAGCTATGCCTGTGGATCTCTATTTGTTATGTTTTCTTGAAACAAGGGTACTTACGATAAGTTGGCAATCTCGCCCGGATTGGGATCTCTCGTGGTCGATTCGGCTATAATCTGGAGGAACCACAGATCAATCAGTTTTGTAGCGATTTAGATGAATAACGGCGGTATTTTCACTTTGCGAGTCGATTAACTTGTCACGATAAAAAACGATAAGATGTTGACAGTTGCGTTAAGATTGGAAGACTAAAAACTTTCCGGCTCCTTGACGACGGCTGTCAGCGGGCAGTTATCAGCCAGTGTAGTCACCCAATGTATGAATTCGCCCAATAAGTTTGAATTTTGGCCTTGCCATGAGAAACAGAATAAATCTAACGAGATCCAATTCAACGTTACGAAACAGGTGTTGAATGAAATTAATTACTTCTCTTAATGCAGAAAAAATGCCGTTTTCTTGACTGAGACTAATGGAGTCTCCGAAATCGCGGTAGCTTATGTATTTTGTAGTTTGCAAAATATATCCTTGGCAGGCGCCAAACGTGCGCCTGGCATATCTCATGTATGCAATCCTCACTGCTTTGAAGCTATGTAAATTGCAGAACAATTTTTAACAGGCGTTCTGTAAACATCACCAATAGAATTTCCACTCTCCACAAAGATGTAGTGTAGATTAGGTTAGGGTAAGGAAAAGAAATAAAAATAACTTTTATTAAATATTTGTTGGTTTTATTTACTATGAGCATTAAGTAAGCGATAGGTACCGATCTTATCTGGTGTACGACCAACATTTAAATGAAAATATTAAATCATTGAAGAAGAAGATAATAATAACAAATCTAAATGATAATATGAAAAAGAACAAAACCCAGTACAAAATAAAGGTAAAGGTCGCAATTAAGACTCGAATTTATTAATATTCTTGCCTAATTTTCTCCTAAATGTTATATCAGTAATATCAAGTCCAGCAGCTTTAACGACCTTGTTAATATCTTTGGATGTTTGACGATGGTTTGACTGCAAGGTAAGGCATAATTTTTGGCTTTCGGACGATTTTGGGGCTGTTTTTGTAGTGTTAGTATCCTTGCAGTTGGCAAATCTTTCTTCCTCCAGACTTGGCAGCTCCTCCACCCAATGTTTTTTGCAATTTCTTTGTATGTGTAGCCTTCTTCACGAAGCGCAAAGGCTCTGCTTTTTTTTACATTAACTCCACACAGGAGGCCCTGAGGAAAATAATTTCCCTCGGGGCCTATGTCATCTGGGATGCTGTGTGGAGGGTCTTTTTGAGGGGAGGAAGGAATGAACATTGGTTTTGAAGTGACCCATGTTGTAGGAGGGAGGAAACACAGATGCCGGCAAATCGTTCCATAGCCGAGCTGTTGAACTCAAGAACGAGTCGAAAAAACGACCCGTTCTCATGTGACAAATGTCAACCGTGTACATATGTTGGGCGCGCGTTTGGCGTGTCTCCCGACTATGCACCGGTGCCGAAGGGATCAATGACGCTAGTTCCTCAGAGCATCTTCCATTGAAATACTGGTAGAACATGGATAGCATTCCCACACGACGCCTGTGCTCTAAAGATTGCAATCCGTTCGTTAAGATGGGAGAATCTATCAAACGGACCGCCCGTTTCTGCACAGTCGAGGGTATTTTTCAAGTATTTTGGAGCTCCAGACCAGAGGTGGCTGCCAAATTCAACCGTGGGGCGCACTTGCGATTTGTACAGGGTTAGCAGTTGTGTACTATTAAAGTATCTGCGGGCCCTGTACAGTACGCCCAGTTTTTGAGAAGCTAACTTTACTCTGGCTTAGATGGAGCCCCCAAACCTGAACTGGTCACTAGTTACACCAAGCATATCAATGGAAGGTCTGTTCGGAAGATTGCTTCCGTTGAAGGAGACTAGATTTTCATTTCGATCCCTTTTAGACGTAATCAGACATGATTGGGTCTTTGAAACATTGAATTTTTTTTTATTTTTTTATTTAGAATACATACATATAACAGATTTAAGGGTAAACAATATGGTTCTTAAAAATAATTACAATATATTAATTTCTTGTTAACAAGCTACCCAACTCAATAGAGAAAGAATTTCTCGTGTTTGAATTTTGGAGTAGTGCCATTGTAAAAAAAAAAAAATAGGTACATAAATTATGTTATTTTAAGTAATTAAATTACAAAGAAAAAAATAAATAAACCTTTCTACATGTTAACCGGTCTATATAATGAACAAGAATAGAATAAGAGTTAAAATTTGACATACAATATAGATAAAACAGATATGTAGCAGAAATAAAAGTATTATTTTTGCATTTGATTGTAGGTGGTAAGTACATAGAGTTGGTTTAAAAACATTGATATTTGAAATGAGAGAGCTGAAAATATTGTAGAGTAGGTACATCATAATTAGTTGTTACAATTTGGGTGCATACAAATAAGTACAAGTTGAGTTCGAAGGCTGATGAAATATTTTTAGAGGATATGTTCTGAAATTTTTTGTTTTTTTGTTTATAAGGATATTAAAAATTAATTGCGTAGTTTCTACATATTATAATTTGCACTTTATCAATTTCTACTAGTGGGTACATGTAATCATAAGATAAGTAAACATTTGTTCTATGAGATTAAAACTTATAATTATTGTTGGGTTGGTCTAGTAGTTTTTTGATTTGGGATTTAAAAACTTTATAATTTTTTTCGGATTTGATTTTATACGGGAGGGCATTAAAAAATTTTACACCTTGATAAGCATAATGTTGGTGAGAAGCACTTGTTTTATATTTTGGGATTTCTAAATTGCCACGTGATCTTGGTCGGTTACTTAAGTTTGTGATTGTTGTTGTTGTATTGAGATGATCTTTGTGAATTTGTAATAGTGAGTTCTTTTTGAAGATTTTATTTAGGCTGAGAACCTTAAAAGAGTTAAAAAGTTGAGTTGTAGGATATATAGATGGTTTTCGTAGGATGACTTTTAGAATCAACCTCTGTGCCCTTTCGACAGGTAAGAGGTTAGTTTTGAAAGTTCCACCCCACCCGATTATACCGTATTGTAGAATAGATTGGGCAAGAGAGAAATAAACAGTTTTAGTTATATTACTCATATTATTATCATATTATTCATATTGGTTACTGTATTTTGGACTTGTTCGTTCCATTTTAAATGTCTATCTACTATGACACCCAGATACTTTATACTATTTTTGCCTGTTATTCGTAAACAATTAACAGGCAAAAATAGTATAAAGTATCTGGGTGTCATAGTAGATAGACATTTAAAATGGAACGAATCGAATTGACGAGGTTATTCATACCCCAAGAGAAAACACTCTCGAGGTAACCATCCATTCTTTGCTTCAAAGCCCTCCGAGCCGTTGGAGTTTGTGTGCCCTTTGGGGGCTTGTCAAACGAAAAGCTGTCATGGACTGTACTGTCATCCGTGTAACAATGAATTGGTGCACACGATAAAAGCTCGTTGATGTGCAACAAAAACAAAGTCGGGGACAGGACCGATCCCTGTGAGACGCCAGCATTTATTGGATGCGAGGAAGAGGTGAAACCATCAGCAACAGTCTGAATTGACCTCTCCCTCAAAAAGTCGGCAATCCACGTACACAGGGATACGGGCAGTCCGTAAGATGGCAGTTTGTTGACAAGTCCTCGATGCCAAACCCGGTCAAAGGCCTTGGAAATGTCCAGTGCAACCGTTTGGGTCTCACCGAAACGTTCCAGGCACCGCCCTCAAACAAGCGTCACATGTGCGAGAAGATCGCCGCACTAGCGGTTCCGCCGGAATCCGTATTGACGGTCGTTAATGATTTTGTTCTTCTCGAGATATGTGAGCAGTTTCTCGTTGATCACACGTTCCATCACCTTGGACAAAACTGATGTGATCGCTATGGGGCGGTAGTTGGCCGGGTTGGAGCGATCACCCTTCTTTGGAATAGGATGGATGACCGCTTTTTTTCCAACCAGAGGGCACAATACCAGACTTCAGGGACATTTTAAAGAGCTTCGTCAAAATCGGAGCAATTTCTGCAGCGCACCTCTGCAATACCAGGGCAGGTATTCAGTTCTCTTTGGGTTACCAATCGTCATGTTTTGGGGCCGTAGGAGCCATTTTTAATAATATTTATAACTAAAAAAACAACCTCACTTTTTTAAAGGGGTGACTGACTAACACGGGTGTAAAATTAATCGTGTTGCATCTTAAAGTGTCCTGATTGGAGCACACAACAATCCAATGCGCTTTGTGGTTGGTTTAGACAGAACACGAGACATTGTAGGGTTCCCAAAACTCAAATATTATTCTCAAAAATTGGTTGATTCAAAGGAGTTTGTTTCCATTTCTCATAAATAGTGATAAGTATTTTGGATCATGTCGTATGGCATGTTTATTAATAAACTATAGCACAAGGAACACGAAAAAAACCTTAGACGGGTTTCATAATAAAATTAGTTGATTTTTTATAAGGCAAACGACAAGATACAAGCAATTTCGAAAAGTGTCCACACTCAGAGCCACTAGTGTAGACTAGTATACTACTAGTATAGACGAAAATCGCTGTACGTTCGATCCCACGGTTCCGATACAATAATTATTGTGCAAATGTAAATTGTGGTACGGATGAAATTGTTATAATAAACTTATAAGTAAAGTGTTAATGCTTATTTGATTTATACACAATCACGCATCTTATCCCCCATAAACACATCTCCGATAGAATTTCCACTCTCCACGAAGATGTCGTGTACTGTCGTGGTGTTGGTAGGGAAATGAAATAAAAAGATAGAAAACTTTTGTTAATTTTTTAATTGGTTTTATTTACTCTGTGCTATACTGATCTCATCTGATGTAGGACCAACATTTAAAAATAAATCTACATTTAAGTGAAAATCATTTAAAGAAGATGATAATACTAAAAAATCAGAATTAAAGTATGAAAAGAAACAAGAAACAGAAAAATAAAAAGGTAAAGGTCGCAACTAAGATTCGAATCCAGAATCTCTTGTCTTACCGGGACATATGCCTTAACCAACTCGGCCATTAGGATCTATTATTTTTAAGTCATGTTTGTGTCTTGTTTTTTAAATTTTTTCATGACTTTTTATAACCAACTCAAGAATCTTTGCAGTTTGCGATGATTTGCACGATCCCATGTCATATTTCCCTGTGTTTCTATTACTATGCACTACCTGGTTGGTTTTATAGTGTTCATCTGGTAAATGATGACAGTGTAGGTGGCGATGCTTCCATAGTGTTCATCTGGTAAATGATGACAGTGTAGGTGGCGATGCTTCCATAGTGTTCATCTGGTAAATGATGACAGTGTAGGTGGCGATGCTTCCAACTAAGGTGACGATGAGGCTCGCGTCGATGGCGAACAGTCGCCAGGCCGTCAGCCCCATGGAACGGGAGTTGATCTGGTGCTCCAGGGCAAACAGCCGCTTTCGTCCCGACTCATCTGAAATTATAACAATGGTCTTCCTTACTCCGTTTACTGCTAAATACGTCCAAATTATTGTAACACCTCGTTTCTGTTGTAACTCCAGGTTTGTCTCACAAATTTCTTTATATAAATACTCCGGGGTCAACAAGACACTTTGGCTTTCTTTGTGATAGCTAATAATTAGTGCAATTAGCTCTAACGGCTTACTTAAGTCCTACTGTACTCTGGAACGTGCCACTTAGAACTGTACATGAATAGATTGTACGAAAAGAGTATTAGGAAACTTACCGATAAAATTGTACATTTGAAACTTGTTGATGGTGACAATGATACGACAGTTGACACTGTTTAGGTGCTCTCCCATCACCAAGTAGGAGCAGAGGATCAGGATGCTATGTAAGGACCAGTTGACGAAGCCCACTACCATTAACATACTCTGCAAACAGATATAATATTATTCAGAGGGGCGATTATGAATCTCTTTAAGGATAAAAAATTGTTCTTAACCTTAAAATCTACAACTTTTGAAAGAAAAAAAAAAATAACTAGATTGTGGACAATTCATTATTCTTAAGTAGGGATTGAAGACTTTTGATAGCGAAAAGATAAAAGATAGAAGAATAAACTAGGTTAAGGACAATTCACGGTCCTTACAGCGAAATTATGAATTTTGACAAAAAAAAAACAAATAGTAATAAACTAGGTATGTTTTAAGGTTTTCACGGCCAAAAAGTATTTTTGTTATTGTTTTTGGGGTGTTATGCCGTGTTTCGCTACCTCCTTCTTTAGCCAACGTTTCGGACAGCGTTACAGTGTCCATCATCATGATGATGGACAAAAAAAAAAAAAGTAATAAACTACGTTAAAAAAATTCCTTACGCTTGAGTAGAACCGGAATCGCACCTCATTAGGTACTTCAGAGTTTGGGACCATCATATTTAAATCACCATGCATATAGGTTAAACTTACCTACTAAAATGTTGGTTTTTCTAATTTTTTGACAGATTTATTATCATTAAGGGTATAAGATTTGTTATTTCAACATTTATATTTATTCAAATACGTCCGCACATTGAAGCTATTAATTGTTGTGGTTGCTGTTGCTCTCTCACATGTGGTTAATTCTCATAAAAATATAACTTACACAATGAATTGATCCCAATGCGCACAAAATGACGCTATTCCAGACGGTCAAGAGTACTGTCAAACAGCAAATGGTTGTTAAAACCAACTGAAATATAAAGCGCATCAATAAATAGTCAAACAATAAATTAATGAATATGAGGAAACGTGAGGTGGTAGACGAAAATCCAGTCTACCACCTCTTACACGACCTGACGGCTCACTAGCGAACACCGCCACCGAAAAGGCTAACGTATTAGGCAAAATTTTTGCGGATAACTCAACCCTCGACGATCAAGGTGCTGTCCCGACGTCGGTTCCCCACTGCGGTTTTCATATGAAAAGGCTGAGGATCCGGCATCGGGATGTACTCCAAGTCTTACGGGGGCTTGATGTTAATAAAGCTAGTGGGCCTGACGGAATACCTGCCCTGGTATTGCAGAGGTGCGCTGCAGAAATTGCTCCAATTTTGACGAAGCTCTTTAAAATGTCCCTGAAGTCTGGTATTGTGCCCTCTGGTTGGAAAAAAGCGGTCATCCATCCTATTCCAAAGAAGGGTGATCGCTCCAACCCGGCCAACTACCGCCCCATAGCGATCACATCAGTTTTGTCCAAGGTGATGGAACGTGTGATCAACGACAAACTACTCACATATCTTGAGAAGAACCAAATCATTAACGACCGTCAATACGGATTCCGGCGGAACCACTCGTGCGGCGATCTTCTCGCATATGTGACGCATGTTTGGGAGCGGTGCCTGGAACGTTTCGGTGAGACCCAAACGGTTGCACTGGACATTTCCAAGGCCTTTGACCGGGTTTGGAATCGAGGACTTGTCAACAAACTGCCATCTTACCGACTTCCCGTATCCCTGTATACGTGGATTGCCGACTTTTTGAGGGAGAGGTCAATTCAGACTGTTGCTGATGGTTTCACCTCTTCCTCGCATCCAATAAATGCTGGCGTTCCACAGGGATCGGTCCTGTCCCCGACTTTGTTTTTTTTGCACATCAACGACCTTTTGTTATGTGCACCAATTCATTGTTACGCGGATGACAGTACAGTCCATGACAGCTTTTTGTTTGACAAGCCCCCAAAGGGCCACACAAACTCCAACGGCTCGGAGGGCTTTGAAGCAAAGAATGGATGGTTACCTCGAGAGTGTTTTCTCTTGGGGTAAGAATAACCTCGTCGAATTCAATGTTTCAAAGACCCATCATGTCAGATTACGTCTAAAAGGTATCGAAATGAAAATCTAGTCTCCTTCAACGGAAGCAATCTTCCGAACAGACCTTCCATTGATATGCTTGGTGTAACTATAAGTGACCAGCTGAGGTATGGGGGCTCCATCGAAGCCAGAGTAAAGTTAGCTTTTCAAAAACTGGGCGTACTGTACAGGGCCCGCAGATAATTTAATAGTACACAACTGCTAACCCTATACAAATCGCAAGTGCGCCCCACGGTTGAATTTGGCAGCCACCTCTGGTCTGGAGCTCCAAAATTCTTGAAAAATACCCTCGACTCTGTGCAGAAACGGGCGGTCCGTTTGATAGATTCTCCCATCTTAACGAACGGATTGCAATCTTTAGAGCACAGGAGTCGGATGGGAATGCTATCCATCTTCTACCGGTATTTCAATGGAAGATGCTCTGAGGAACTAGCGTCATTGATCCCTTCGGCACCCGTGCATAGTCGGGAGACACGCCAAACGCGCGCCCAACATATGTACACGGTTGACATTTGTCACATGAGAGCGGGTCGTTTTTTCGACTGGTTCTTGAGTTCAATAGCTCGGCTATGGAACAATTTGCCGGCATCTGTGTTTCCTCCCTCCTACAACATGGGTCTTTTCAAGACCAATGTTCATTCCTTCCTCTCCTCAAAAAGCTCTCCACACAGCACACAGCATACCAGATGACATAGGCCCTGAGGGAAATTATTTTCCTCAGGGCCTCCTGTGTGGAGTTAATGTAAAAAAAAAACGGCTCCGATGCCAATACAGACGGAGATAGAACTGAAAGGCGTCTGTCGATGTAGTGAGTCGAGTCGTTTATTGTGAGAGATACGTAGCGGAGATCGGTGCGATGGTAACAGGAAAAATGCCGAAATGCCGTAGGGTGAGGTGTTGCGGGTGCACGTAGAAGATGGCGATGGTCAAGGCGGTGGAGCCGTGGACACCGTGGCGGTGGACACCGTGGTGGTGGACAATGACCTGATCTCCCAGGCCGTTGCTCGTCGCGGTGAATTGCGGAGGTAACGGCGATGACTCGGTAGGTGGAGCCATCGGCAGGTAGTCCTTGTGAGGCGGAGTGCTTTCAGTGGCAGCGAGGCGCGATGGGCTTCGATAGCCACTGAGATGAGTCGCTGTTTCCTGAACAGAAGATGCTGGGGATCTTGTAGATACAGGAGTGGAGCGTTGGTTTCAGCTGCTAGGTGCGGTGGACCTGGTGAGCTGATGTATGGTGATGGCCTCTAGGGAAGCTGCCCTGCTGGAGAGAGTAGAGAGTGGGTACACTGTATAGAGGCGATTGTAAAGCCGACCGTTCGATTGTGACAAACCACTTTTGAGTTAAGCGCGTCGCTTTATATAGGAGCGACCGACCAAGTAACTTTCCGTTCGCTGGAAATATGGCGCTGGAAGGTGCTAGAATTTACTCGTCGTTCGTCGTCGTCGTTCGTGGATGCACGTTCGAGTCGCGATCTTTCGCGTAGGTGACGAAATTAGTATTTTTCAAGGCGGCTGGCCCAGCGAATACCTCGTAGCCGGTACGTGCATAAGTAGGTAGGTGAGTAGCTAGCTGGCACCGCGTGAATATGTAGATGGCAAGAACTTTGCAGCTCGCAGATCTTCCTCGTGTGTTCTTTGAGTGGCGGAAATAATTGTATGATCGCCACAAATACAAATCAATCATTCAAAAGAGAAAATTAAAATTGAACTATTGAGTCCTTCATCCTCAGTTGATAGAATGCATTGTCATCGATAACTAGTGCCGTGTTTTAGCTCGATTGGATGTAAGGAAGTGGGTTAATTTCCCCATCAAAAGTTTGCAATCAAACACAAAAAAACATCTAAATTCAAATAGATCTGATGTATTCAAAAAGTATAACGTAGTGTGTCTTAGCTCACCTGTATTCCATATGCAGAATTTATTATACCAACATTATCTGCCAGCTTATCATAAACGGACATCAATCTAGCAATACCACCTTCAAATCTTTCTTTTGAAATACACTTCACGTTTGATTTTTCATTCAATTCGTGTATGAGAATCTGATGGTTTTGAGAATAGTCCATGTCAGTGGTAATATTACCTATTCCAGGAAGCAGAATTGGCTGAACCAAGTCGATCAATTGAGAAGTTAGTATTTTCAAGCGATTTGCCACAATCCAGACATCGAATAAATATTGAAAAATAATCAGATCTGAACATAACAACAAAACATAGATCAGGTAGAGAAGAGATCTTTTTATTCCCCTCCAAACAAAAGAATCCCAAAGAATAATGATTCCGTAATAAATAACAAACGAGAAAAATGTTATGTTCATTTTGAACTTGGTATTTACATACCAAGCAGAACGAACCTTGAGTTTTTCATCAATATAATGAATATTTCGTACTAGTTTAAAATATATGCGGTCATTTTGAATAGCTGAAGAATAAATGGATGCGGCGATAATCAATAAGGTATTCACAACGACTACGTGAAAGCTTCTGGACATAGAAGTATCAAATTCTTCTCCCTCTTCTAAATTATTCAAAATGCTAAAGCAGTACATCGAAATGAGAAAACCGAAAAATACAAATTGGAATATTTTGGCTCTGACAGACAATGGCTTAATATTGGTTCCTTCCAGAGATATCTTTTGCAGACCGACTGCTGAAAAAAATGGTTGCAATCCTTTGAAAACGTGCCCCATATTGAGCGAAGATTGTGTCTTCAAAACGCTTTTGGCCCACATTTTCCTTTGCACAAACGAACTTAAAATGTGAGCTAAACTTTAGAATAAACCAATTAATTACATTGTCAATTTGACATTTTGAAATAATGACTGTTTAGAATAATAAGGTTTCCAGCAATGTCACGGGATTATTAACTCCACAGTACCTTTCTTTCCTGAACTAAGCGGTTGAATTGATTGATGTTATTTAAAAAAAAAAAACACTTGACATAAATTAAATAATTTCACATATGTTTTCACAAGGGAACAATATTTATGTTACATACATTTTAATATAATTAATTGTTTTAGTCAATCATCGCACTCAAAATTACTTGAGAACAAACAGCGTTTTTAATATATAAGTATTTTATTTATTTATTGACGCCCTATTCTGCTTTTACATATAACATACAAATTTCTTTTAAAACAACAGTATAACATTAATAAAGAATATTACAAAATATAAAAATAAAGCACCCACTCAATACAATAAATAAGAATATAACTAAATCAACATGGATAACTTTAGAGAATTTGTAGGTATAATTCATGTACCTACGAGCAGCAAAAACTTTAAAAAAAATCAAATTTTGACTAAATTACTCATTGTTAGCATTTAGAATAAAAACAAACAAAAGAAAATCGAAATAAAATATAATGATTTCTCATTCGTTATTTACATCTAAAAAGCGATGGACTAATTTGGCTTTAAATGTCTCGAAGTTAAAATTAAATATGTCAGCTACATCACTTAGTTCATTATTTCTTTCTAACACAGAATTCACAGCAAAATTATTATTGTAAAATAAAATGTTGCGCCTAGTGTATTTGGGAGGTATATGTAAGGATAACAAATTTATAGCATCAGGGCAGTCCAACCTTGAATGAACAATTTTCTATCCTAATATTATAAAGAGGAAAGATTTGATTGTTTGTTTGTTTGTTTGTTTGTTTGCATTGAATAGGCTCCGAAACCACTGAACCGATTTTAAAAATTCTTTCACCAATAGAAAGCTACATTATCAGCAAGTAACATAGGCTGTATATAATGGTTAACTCTGGCGTTATAAAATTTGTGTAAATGAAAATGTGTGTATTTAAGATATTTTTGCAGGAGGGAGGAAAGGTAGGGAGGGAGAAGGTGGGGTTTGTGGAGAGAGAAGAGACAAGGGAGGGGGAAGGCTGGGAAGGTGGAAGGGAACGGGGACGCACGGGAAAGGATAAGAAGGGAGAGTCAATTTATTTCTTTGAATGGCGTAGCAACGCATGCCAGGAACCAGCTAGTATATAATAAAAGGAGATCAAACATTCGCCTTTCAGATAATTTCGATAAGTTAAGTTTACTGCGTAAATTGACATAATTGATTTCAATAATAGGAATACCAATTTTGAAATTAATAAAACGTAAAAATTTATTTTGAATTTTTTCAATTTGTAAACAATGAGAGTTGAAATGAGGACCCCAAATGCTTGAATTGTTTTCAACCTGACTTCTAACCAAAGACGTGTACAGTAATTTTATGGTTTTTATGTTATTAAAGTCTTTAGCGACTCTGAGAATAAATCCAAGCATTTGTAAAGCCTTAATAGTAGTGCTAATAATGTGATTCAAGAAGCGTAATTCGGAGTCAAAGATAACACCAAGATCGTCGAATTCAAAGACTCTTTTTAGAGTGGCATTGTTAATTGAGTAGTCGAATAATAAAGGGTTTTTAGATCTATGGAAACTGATCGTTTGGCATTTGTTGATATGCATTTGTTTGCGATGCACCATTCATTAAGTTTATTTAAGTTACTTTGTAGTGTTAAACAATGAGAAGAATTTTCGATAGATTTAAACATCTTTAGATCGTCGGCAAATAGAAGAAATTGAATATTATCGAAAATTAATGAAGTGTCATTAATAAATAGTAGGAAAAGAATTGGCCCTAGGTGGGAACCTTGAGGGACCCCACTTAAGGCAAAAAAAGTGTAAGAAGTTGTGGAGGTAATTTTTACAGATAGTTTTCTGCACGATAAGTAACTTCTAAGCCATTCGAGAAAGTTGCCGCTTATTCCCAAGTGTTCTAATTTTTCCATTAAAATACGATGAGAAATTTTGCAAATTTTATCAAAGGCTTTGCTAAAATCAGTATAAATTGTGTCAACTTGACGACCCTTAACCCCTAGACAGTGCATTAGAAATAAATTTTTCGTAAAGCAATAAATTAGATGATGTAGATCTGCCTGGCACAAAACTGTGTTGAAATGTTGATATAAGTGGTTTAATTTGATGCATGGTTTTACTTAATATAATCTTTTCAAAAAGTTCAGGGAGTGATGACATAATACATATTATGGTCTATAATTTTCAATTTGACTCTATTTTAAAAAAAATAGGTGTTATAAAGCTAATTTTCCAAATTTCAGAAAAACAACCGGTAGATAAAGATAAATTGAAAATTATAGTAACAGGAAGAGCTAGAACATGAGTACAGTTTTTAAGTAATATTGAGGGAATCGTATCTGGCCCCGAATTCGATTTGATATCCAGCTGTTTGATAAAAGTTACAACATCATTAACTTCCACGTGGATGTTATGCAAGTTGAGTGAGCTTTCGGCAAATTGGGGTTTATCAGATAAAATGTTGTCATTGTCTTCAACGTATACACTCTTAAAGAAATCTGCAAATAAATTTACAATAGCGTTTTTGTCATGACCCATTTTTTCCCCGTAAAACATTGTACCGAGAAAGTTGGAGTTATTTTTCCGAAAGGAGTTAGCGTAATTCCAAAATTTATTAATATTTGTTAAAATAGAATTTTCAACATTGTTGGTGTATTCTTAAAGCATACTTTCGATTTCCTGGTACAATCATTACGCAGAATGGAGAATGCGATATAATTATCTAGCGTTTTATTAATTTTATAACGTTTATGGGCAATTTTTTTTATCATAAGTTAGATTAATTAGTTCAAAATCAAACCATTTAGGGAATTAAGAAGTGTAATATTTTTGTATGGGTACAAAGCTATCGATTGATTGATAAATTACATTGTAAAAGTATTCTAAGGCCCCATTTAAACTTGTGCTTTTACAAGTAAGATCATATGCTCAATTATAAGTAGATGAAAATTCTATAATCTTTGGGTTCTATTCTATTTTTTATTAAAAATTAGGCTTGACAATCGTGGGGTCAATTACCTTAACATAAGTATTGAGGTAATTGATTATGAGAGGAGGATGGTATTTATCGATTGGAAGAATCATTACATCAGAGGCATCTTCATTAACACTAGAAGAATTAGTAAAGACAAGATCGAGAAGACGAGAATTGATGTTGTACACATGGTTTTTCTGATGCAAATTTAAAAAGTTCGACATTTCTAAAATTTCATGGGAGCCTTGATTGATGTTGTCCGGGCTCGGGGATGTGATATTCTCAAAGTCCCATATAATATTTGGAAGGTTGTAGTCATCAGAATAAATGTAGCATCAGGAAATTTTCTTCGCATTGTTTCAACTTTAAGATGGTGCTTTTTTTAAGTTTGCAAGCCGGAGGATGGTGGTATATACGTGCAACGGAGTATAAGTTTTCCTTTTTTTAAAAAAAACCATTACAAACGTTTGAGATGTTTGTGAAGGCATTTCAGTTTCCTCGAATACAGTTTGGTTGATACTGACAATACGATAAGCCGCCACCTCTTGTTTTATTGCCAGAATTTTGATATCTGTCGTGTCTGTAAATGAAATGGTTAAAAAACCCCAGTTCTTGATCGTTTATATCCGCATTTAGCCATGTTTCACAAAGGCCTTTTTATGTAAATATCTTTTTATGGAAATATGTAAATATGAAGGTCACAAGCTAAGCGTCTTCCACCATTATCAGCGGCACAATTATCCTTATCACTAAAAGATTCTGTGTGGCAAGGGGTCCATGCTGCTGGAAATTGCGTCTATCACGGTCGACCTCGATCTGGGCAATAATTTTGGCTCCAGAATCACATCTTGATACCTTTTAGCCTACACCATTAACACTCGCAGGAAATTTCATTGTCGCAATAGTGCATTCTGGTATCACGTCTTCAAATTGATGGCAACGAACAAATCTGATTCCAACACTCCTAAAAATGAAAATGTTGGACCCATCACTCCATATCACCTTTGCCCAGTCTTCTGAGGTCCACTCATGTGGTTCAACACTTTTCTGCCGTTTTTGCCTCTGTTTCATGTTATGGTTAGTCTTTTATTATTCTTGCCTAATTTCTTCCCAATTGTTATACCAGTAATATCAAGTACAGTAGCTTTAACAACCTTGTTAATATCATTGGATGTTTGACGATGGTTTGACTGCAGGGTAAGGCGTAACTTTTGGATTTCGGACGATTTTGGGCTGTTTTGTAGATTTAGTCTCCTTGCAGTGTTGGCAAATCTTTCTTCCTTCAGACTTGGTAGCTCCTCCACCCAATATTTTTGCAATTTCTTTGCGTGTGTAGCCTTCTTCACGAAGCGCAACGGCTCTGCTTCTCTTTGGGTTACCAACCGGCATATTTTGGGGCCGTAGGAGCCATTTTTAATAATAGTTATAGCTAAAAAAACAAAATCACTTTTTTAAAGGGGTGACTGACTAACACGGGTGTAAAATTAATCGTGTTGCATCTTAAAGTGTCCTGATTAGAGCACACAACAATCCAATGCGCTTTGTGGTTGGTTTAGACAGAACACGAGACATTGTAGGGTTTCCAAAACTCAAACATTTTTCTCAAAAATTGGTTGATTCAAAGGAGTTTGTTTCCATTTCTCATAAATAGTATAAGTATTTTGAATCATGTCGTATGGCATGTATATTAATCAACTACAGCACAAGGAACACGAAAAAAAACTTAGAAGGGTTTTATAATAAAATAAGTTGATTTTTTATAAGGCAAACGATAAGATACAAGAAATTTCGAAGTATCCACACTTAGGACCACTAGTGTAGACGTATACTACTAGTATAGACGAAAATCGCTGTACGTTCGATCCCACTGTTCCAATACAATTATTATTGTGCAAATGTTAATTATGGTACGGATATAATATATATTATATTGTAAGCAAAGTGTTAATGCTTATTTGATGTATACACAATCACGCATCTTATCCCCCATCTCCGATAGAATTTCCACTCTCCACGAAGTGTACTGTCGTGGTGTTGGTAGGGAAATGAAATAAAAAGATAGAAAACTTTTGTTATTTTTTTAATTGGTTTTATTTACTCTGTGCTATAGTGACCTCATCCGATGTAGGACCAACATTTAAAAATAAATCTACATTTAAGTGAAAATCATTTGAAGAGGTTGACAATACTAAAAAATCGGAATTAAAATATGAAAAGGAACAAGAAACAGAAAAATAAAAAGGTAAAGGTCGCAACTAAGATTCAAATCCAGAATCTCTTGTCTTACCGGGACATATGCCTTAACCAACTCGGCCTTTAGGATCTATTATTTTTAAGTCATGTTTGTGTCTTGTTTTTTTAAATTTTTTCATGACTTTATAACCAACTCGATAGTCTTTGCAGTTTGCGATGGTAGGCACGCTCCCATGCCATATCTCCCTTTGTTTCTATTACTATACACTACCTGGTTGGTTTCATAGTGTTCATCTGGTAAATGATGACAGTGTAGGTGGCGATGCTTCCATAGTGTTCATCTGGTAAATGATGACAGTGTAGGTGGCAATGCATCCAACTATGGCGACGATGAGGCTTGCGTCAATGGTGAACAGTCGCCAGGCCGTCAGCCCCATGGAACGGGAGTTGATCTGGTGCTCCAGGGCAAACAGCCGCTTTCGTCCCGACTCATCTGAAATTATAACAACGGTCTTCCTTATTCCGTTTACTGCTAAATAGGTCCAAATTACTGTAACACATCGTTTCTGTTGAAACTCCAGGTTTGTCTCACAAATTTATTTAAATAAATACTCCGAGGTCAACAAGACACTTTGGACTTTCTTTGTGATAGCTAACAGCATAACAATTAGCTCTAATGGCTTATTTAGCAGACGGTAGTAAAGATTCTGGGCCTTGACCTTGAGGTTGCAATAGTATTTGTTTAAGTCTCAATCCCTGTTTTACGACAGCTGTGTGTCATCTATGAGTAACCTCTTACACTAATGTCTAGGATATCGCAGTTTCAAATTATTTCAAAATCCAATTTTTTTTTTCAAAATCCAAAAAAATTCAAAATTCTAAAATTAATTTTTTTCAAAATCCAAGATTTTAAAAATCGAAAAATTTAAAAAATCCAAAATACTTTGAATTTCAAAAACTTTGTAATTCCAAAAAATGTTGATGTCATCATCTTATTAACACGAACTTGCAAACAATATTTTTTGTGTAAGGGCGGAAAATAATTCATCTTAATATTTTAAAGTAAAACTTGGAAAAAATGTTGTTTCGTCAAATAACTAATTTAGTGCCATCTATGAAAAAGAGTAGAGGAAGAAACTTAAATGTAAAAGAATCCCTTATTCCCGGAAATATTGTAGGGTTTTAAAATAATAATAAGAATTGAATAATAATAAGAATTGAAATCTAATGTGTTGGTTGGTTTAGGAGAAATGTGACTGTAATTTTTTTCAATACTATTGGTCAAAGTTTATGCTACGGTACACTGGAACGTGTCGCATAGAACTGGGCTGGAACCAACGACCAAGTCTTGGTCAAAGGCCGGAATAGATAGTATGAAAAGAGTGTTAGGAAACTTACCGATAAAATTGAACATTTGAAACTTGTTGATGGTGACAATGATACGACAGTTGACACTGTTTAGTCGCTCTGCCATTACCAAGTAGGAGCAGAGGATCAGGATGCTGTGGAAGGACCAGTTGACGAAATTCACTGTCGCTAACATACCCTGCAAACAGATATAATATTATTCAGAGGGGCGATTATGGATCTCTTTAAGGATAAGGAATTGTTCTTAACCTTAAAATCTACAACATTTGAAAGAAAAAAAAATTAACCAGGTTGCGGACAATTCACTATTCTTAAGTAGGGATTGAAGACTTTTGACAGCGAAAAGAAAAGAGATAGAAGAATAAACTAGATTAAGGACAATTCATCATCCTCAAGTGGTAAATTAACGACTTCTATTTTAAATAATGACTTCTTATAAGAAAATCAAATAAGAATAAACTACGTTAAGGACAATTCACGATCCTTATAGCGAATTTATGAATTTTGACAAAAAAAAAAAAACAAATAATAATAAACTAGGTTAAAGACAATTCCTTATGCTTGAGTAGAACCGGAATCGTCCCTCATTAGGTACTTTAGAGTTTGGGACCATCATATTTAAATCACCATGCATATAGGTTAAACTTACCTACTAAAATGTTGGTTTTTCTAATTGTATGACAGATTTATTATCATTTAGGGTACAAGATTTGTTATTTCAACATTCAAATACGTCCGCACATTCACTCACTCTCATGTGGTTAATTTTCATAAAAATATAACTTACGCAATGAAGTGACCCCACTGTGCACAAAATGATGCTATTCCAGACGGTCAAGAGTACTGTCAAACAGTAAATGGTTGCTAAAACCAACTGAAATATAAAGCGTATTTGGTTGTGCATTATGATATTTTTCTGGTTGAAAAATTAATATTATTACTAGCAATATTACAATGATGGTGTTTGGCACGCCCTATTTGAAGGATTGGCTACACTATAATGTGATTCTCGTAACTGCTAATAATCAATATCATGTCACTCGCTATAAGTTTTTGCATAGATAGTGCGGTGGACTGTTTGTGGTTATATGTGTTACTAGCTTTTCCCCGCGGCTTCGCTCGCATGGTATTACGGGAAATTACTGTAGCGGTTGAACTTATCAATTATTCCTCCTTCTCCCCACCCCCACCCCCTCCCGCATTCCATGCATTCATTCCCTTACATTCAGTTTTCAAACATCTCGCCTGCCACCTAAATTTCATAAAGCTATAGCTCAAAAAAAAAATAATTATCCAATTTGTTCATTCTTTCGGAATTTATGCGCTTACAAACATTTCGGGTGTTTTTTTAAATTAAATATTTGGAATATGTTAATATAATAAAAAATACACTATTTATTATTCAGTCTTTATAATCGTTACGAATTATATTTTTAATGTAGGAATTCTTATCCGACATTTATTCCAAACCAGAAGCTTGTCCATAAAAAAGAAACCATATTCTAATATTTGAATTTTCTGGAGCAGTAGCTGACCAGGGGGCTGAGTACCTACCAGCTTAGAGCCCACAAATATATCAACATCGTTTCATTGGAAACGATTTTTTTCTGACGTTAGCAAAAACTCGCTTTTGTTAGCGACAGAAAACGTATAACAAATAAAATATATTAATATTTATAATTTCATAACGCCAGAGCTTGTCATCATATACAGAATATAGTCTTCGCATATAATTTAGATTTCTATTGGTGAATAATTTTTTAAAGTATTTTTATTGGTTAATGCGTGAAAGCGTCATAAACAAACTCGAGCAGTTTCGCATTTATAATATTATAGTATAGTATATAGTATAGTATATAGTATAGTATATAGTATATCGTATATAGTATATAGTAGTATGTAGTATATAGTATATAGTATATAGTATATAGTATATAGTATATAGTATATAGTATATAGTATATAGTATGGATATGGATTGTTGCAATGTTAAACGATTTCTGTGGTTCTTTTGAATTATGATATTCATTCTGAATTTACATATGGTTGTGTAAGCTTTGACAACTGATTTGTGCGATTTATAAGTTACAAAAGAAGTGTGGAGGAAATTGTTCCGGAGGCCTCCGAGGAATGCAGAAACCAACAGTTAGTGAAACCAATTTTTTCATTGAGTTCTGTGTCGGATGCCATCGTTTGTGATATTTTATTTTTTGCGTGAGTTTAGATTCACGAATCACTCATATAGTTCTGAGATCATTCTCAGAAAGTCTGGGGAGTTTACAGACCTCATGCTTAAAAAAATATAATGCAGTATCAATAAATATTCAAACAATCCATTAATGAATACAAATCAATAATCAAAAAAACAAAATTAAAATTTAACTTTCGAGTCCATCATCATCATCAGTTGATATAATGCATTGTAATCGATAACCACTGCCATGTTTGAGCTCGATCGGATGTCGGGAAGTAGGTTAATTTCCACATCGAAAATTTGCAATCAAACACAAAAAATGTATTCAAAAAGTATTGTGTTTTAGCTCACCTGTACTCCATATGCAGAATTAATTATACCAACATTATCTGCCAGCTTATCATAAACGGACATCAATCTAACAATACCACCTTCAAATCTTTCTTGTGAAATACACTTCACGTTTGATTTTTCATTCAATTTGTGTCTGAGAATCTTATGGTTTTGAGAATAATCCATGTCAATGATGATATTACCTATTCCAGGAAGCAGAATTGGCTGAACCAAGTCCATCAATTGAGAAGTTAGTGTTTTCAAGCGACTTGTCACAATCCAGACATCGAATACATATTGAAAAATAATCAGATCTGAACATAACAACAAAACATACAAGAGGTAGAGAAGGGATTTTTTTATTCCCTTCCAAACAAAAGAATCCCAAAGAATAATGATTCCGTAATAAATGACAAATAAAAAAAATGCAATGTTCAGTTTGAACTTGGTATTTACATACCAAGCAGAACGAACCTTGAGTTTTTCATCAATATAATGAGCATTTTGCACTAGTTTAAAATATATGCGATCATTTTGAATAGCTGAAGAATAAATGGATGCGGCGATAATCAATAAGGTATTGACGACGACTATGTGAAAGCTTCTGGACATGGCAGGATCTAATCCTTCTCCCTCTTCAAAATGATTAAAAATGCTAAAGCAGTACATCGAAATGAGAAGAATCAAAAATACAAATTGGAATATTTTAGCTCTGACAGACAGTGGCTTAATATTGGTTCCTTCCAGAGATATCTTTTGCAGACCAACTGCTGTAAAAAATGGTTGCAATCCTTTGAAAATGTGCACCATATTGAGCGAAGATTTTTTCTTCAAAACGCTTTTGGCCCACATGTTCCTTTGCACAAACGAACTTAAAATGTGAGCTAAACTTTAGACTAAACCGCTGAATTACATTGTCAATTGGACGTTTTAAAATAATGTCTGATTAGAATAACAAGGTTTCCAGCAATGTTACGGGATAATTAACTCTACAGTATCTTTCTTATCGATTAGTGATATTAGAATCCATTATCGCATTACATTCCTGTGTCAGGCAGAACCTTGTTCTAAGGGGTTGATAAATTGATTGATGTTATTTTAAAAGAACACTCAATAAAAATTAAATAATTACTCTTACGTTTTTCTAAGGCAACCATATGTATCTACATACATTTTAATATAATTAATTGTTTCAGTCAATCATCGCATGCGAAATTACTTTTATTAAAGAACAGCTTTTAAATAAGTCTTTTGCGTAAATGTGAAGGTCACAGGTTAGTGTGGTAGATGCTACATTAGAGCGCGTAGAGTTTTTTTTTTGTATAAGGCAATTCACCCTAAAAAGAGTGCTATGTGCCGTTAAAGTTAAGGAAAATGGTTATAATTTTATGGGAAATCTGTAAGGAAATGGGAAATCTCAAATATTGAAATCATTCAAGTCTATGAACTTGAATAGAACTGACAAAATGCGAGAATTATTGAGAGAAAGCAAATAAGTACTGAGGCGAGATTGGTGGGTGATTTTAATAAGGAAAAGGTAAATGCCTTTGAAGGATGAATGATTTTTACAATTAAAGAAAACATGGCCAAGAGTCTCATTTTCCATGCCGCACTGGCAGAGTGGACTATCTAGGATCCGGATTTTTAACAAATGGGATTAGGGATTGCAAACCCGCAGCTCATTCAATCCCGCGGGATTGAAATGCGGGATTACTCAATCCCGCGCGGGATCCCGCATCTTTGAAATTATGTTATAAAAATCAAATTGAAATTACAGATTTTTGTGTAAAAATCAACTTTTATTAAACATTCTTAGATTAAGCAACAGAAATTATTTCTTTTTTATTAATTAAGTATAAGTAATTAGAAATTAGTAATCTGTTTTCTTAGATTCACCTTTAAATGTTTGGCATAGTTTAATAGTTTTGTTTAGTTTTACCCTTAGTCCAAACAACAGTTTTATATTTTTAATTCAGTCTTATTCATTTAATGACTAATAACAAATCACAACTTTCTTTTAGATGCTATTACTATGATATAAACCTATGGTGATAACTTTTGAAAATACGCTCTTAAGAAGCAAATGGCATTTATTGTATCATCTCCGATGCTTCTGAGTGAACTGCAAATATATCCTGATGCTGAAAACGCTCTCTCGGCTTCTACGCTAGTAGGCTGAACCGTCAGGATATATTCAGAGGCGAGCGTCAGGTACTCTCCTCTGATACCATCGGACTCAAAGAACGTCATTTCTTTCTTCAAATTTTTAATTTGCGGGATCCGCGGATCCGCGCTTTGAAGGTGCGGGATCCAGCAAATTAATAAAAGCAGCGGAATCCCGCGGGATTGCGTGATCCCGTTTTGCGGGATTGCAATCCCTCAATGGGATGCATTAGAGCAGTGACCAATTCTCATTCTCGAGATACAGGAAATAAATCTTTTGGATTTTTTCTTGCCGTGGAACCAAGGCTTACTCGGGATATGATTTTGTATTCCAGCATAAAAGCACCAGTTCGGATTTTCGTGTTACTCCAATTTTCTTCCCAGGAGCGAATCGTGTTGGATTTAAGAATAGGGATGACGTCAGAGAAAGGAATTCTAAAATCTAAAGGATTAGAGCCAGAAATTGTTCCAATCGGCTTTCTCGTTACCCTCGATTCCTAAGTGACCAGAGAACCTAAACCAATATTGTCTGGTAATTTAATTCGTTTAAAAATTTCAGGGAGTTTTTGATATTACAAATTTTCAATACAGCGCTAAGTGAGTCAGTGCACAGTAAAGCTCGTCGAATATTGAAAATTTAAGTAGATCGAATTTAAAAAAAAGTATTTTGTAGTTTATTTTAGCTCACCTGTACTCCATATGCAGAATTAATTATACCAACATTATCTGCCAGCTTATCATAAACGGACATCAATCTAACAATACCATCTTCAAATCATTCTTGTGAAATACACGTCCACATTTGATTTTTTAATCATTTTGTGTTTGAAAATTTGATGATTTTGAGAATAGTCCATGTCAATGATGATATTACCTATTCCAGGAAGCAGAATTGGCTGAATCGCGTCGATCCATTTAGAAAAATGCGCCTGGCATATTTCTTGTATGCAATCCTCACAGCTTTGAAGCTATGTAGACTGCGGAACAATATTTTGCAGGCGTTAGATAAACAAGTCACAGATGGAATTTAGGTTTGGGTAGGGAAACGAAATAAGAAGATGGAAAACTTTTATTAAATTTTGTATTGGTGTTATGTATTGTGTGCAGAAAGCTATAACTTACTAAATGAAAATAATAATCTCTATTAAAAAGGAAATTGATGCCACAAAGTGATTTAGCATATATTAAGAACATACTTTTATAAAAAACGAGTGAAAATTAACATTATTTATTTAATTTTTATTGGAATAACTTTTTGAAGGTTATATCCATCAATGTTATGTATACACGATACATACCATTTGATAGTCCATGCAGTTTGCGATAGTAGACACGCTCCCATGCCATATCTCCCTTTGTTTCTATTACTATGCACTACCTAGTTGGTTTCACATTCACAGAGTTCATCTGGTAAATGATGACAGTGTAGGTGGCGATGCTTCCAACTAAGGCGACGATGAGGCTTGCGTCGATGGCGAACAGTCGCCAGGCCGTCAGCCCCATGGAACGGGAGTTGATCTGGTGCTCCAGGGCAAACAGCCGCTTTCGTCCCGACTCATCTGAAATTATAACAACGGTCTTCCTTACTCCGCTTACTGCTAAATACATCCAAATTATAGGTATATAACACTTCCTTTCTGTTGTAACTCTGGGTTTGTCTCACAAATTTCTTTAAATAAAAACTCCGGGCTCAACAAGACCCTTTGGACTTTATTTGCAATAGATAACAATTAGCTCTGATGGCTTATATGGCAGGCGGTAATAAAGATTCTGGGTCTTGACCTTGAGAGGGCAATCGTATTTGTTTAAGTCTCTGCATTATCGACAGCTGTGTCATCTATGTAACCTCTTACACTGATGTCTAGAATATCATAGTTTCAACTTAATTAGCACAAGAATTTATATGGGGGGGAGATGGAAAAACACGCACAGAATTAGTAGCAATGAGGCTCATAAACGAGCCGCACAATTGGGCTAACTCTTTTTGATTAACCGTATTCGTCCGACCCCTAGTAAACCGTACCACAACTCAATTAAACGGTGGTTTTTTTGTTTGAAAATTATTCAATTACCAGCTGGGTTACCCGGCTTCGCTCAGGACAACATTTGAGAGTGTTCTGGAATGTTCCACAATGATGTTCCCTATTCCCGAACATTCCACGACGTACCCCGCCACTCCTTCAGAATTTTCTAGAGCTCTATCGAACCTTCTAGAACTTTCTGGAAGACTGATCTAGAAATTTCAAGAGGGCGAAACTTCCAGCCCTCATATCTTTAAAAGCACACCCTTTAGGTAAAAACTGGAACCGTCATCCTGGAGGGGGAATATAGATCTACCATACCATGTAACTCACTTGATCGTACCGGGACTCGTTTCTGAGTTTTGACGGGACGCACGTTTTTTTGGACTTTCTTTAACAATTCGTTTTCAAGAATACGGCTAATAACTATAGGATGACGCAAATGACACGACAGTTGTCAGCCAACAAAAGTTGTTCCACTACAAGCAGCTTCATCCTCTGAAATTTCAAACATTATTTTGTTTGTTAACGGGCACAAACAAATAATTCATCTTAATATTTTATACGCGAAACTTTGAAAAAATGAGTTTTCCTAAAATACCTAAATTGATGTCATCTATAAAAAAGCATAGGTGAATTCTTTTAATCATTCCCTTAAACGAAATTTTGTAAGGTTTAAAATTAATAAGAATTGAGAATCTAATGTGTTGGTCGGTTTATGAGAATAATGCAATTAAATGTTTTTTATCTTATTGGTTAAAGTTAGAATGTCCGACGGTACTCTGCAATGTGTCGCGTAGAGCTGGGCTGATTAGATAGTACGAAAAGAGTAATGAGATTAGGAAACTTACCGATGAAATCGTACATTTGAAACTTGTTGATGGTGACGTTGATATGACTATTGACGATCTTTAGGTGCTCTCCCATCACTAAGTAGGAGCAGAGGAGCCCGATGCTGTGGATGGACCAGTTGATGAAACCCACTATCGCTAGAATACTCTGGAAAATAACAATTCATCGTTCAGAAGGGCGATTCGGATAAGAAATGAAATCAAAAGATGTCCAGTTATGTTATTATACAAGTAGGTACATACTGCGAAACAGTTTTTCCAAAATGAAATATAAAAAACTTGAATAGAGCTTTCACAAAACTTTATTTTTCACTTCAAAATTGAACGAATTGTTAAAATTCTGTGAAAAAACACTTAACAACTAATTGCAAGATTCGAAAAACGTCTGGTTTTTAGGCTAAATCTGTTTGTTGTCTCAAGAAAGTCTATATTATAGAGGTTCAATTCTTTCCTTGCTTCCCCATAGGAATTTTTTTGGATTTCTTCCAGCATATTTATGAATTGTTGGGGTTGCTATAAACCTATTACTTACATGTTGCATCAATTCCAAAGCACACATTATACCGTTATTCCAGACGGTCAAGAGTACTGTCAAACAGCAAATGGTTGTTAAAACCAACTGAAATATAAAGCGTATCAATAAATAATCAAATAATCGATTGATGAATACAAATCAATCAATCAAAAAACAGTATTAAATTTAACTATTGTGATTGGTTTTTGATTACGCCGTGTTGCCTTCTTGCTTCTTTTTTTTTCAACGTTTCAGACAGGCGTAACAGTGTCCATCATGATCAATTTATAGAATGCATTGTCATCGAAAATGAGTCTATTATTGAGATTAGGTAATTAGACCATGTTGACTTCTTCCTTCTTTTACCAACGTTTCGGACAGAGTTACAGTGTTCACCATCATAATTTGATATAATGCATTGTCATCAATAACGAATCTATCTGTCGAGCTTTAGTTCGGTCGGATTTCGGGAAGTAGGTAATTTCCACTTCCAAGATTTGCTTCATTCACAAAAAAATTGGTTGTCTGTAAAGTCGGTTTACAGACGATAATTTTACGTGATAACATCATATAATAACGATGGAGTGGAAGAGAGATAGATATGTCACAAGCCGAACGCTTAGGCCGAACGCTTGTTCCGCGCTCTCGCTTGCACGCTCGGCTCAGGCGGAACGTGACAATGAGTCATGCTTTTTCGTGAGTGCAGCCGGCGTTCATTGATTTGTAAGACGTTATCACGTCAAAAAATCGAATTTCAAAAAGTATTTTGTAGTGTAATTTAACTCACCTGTACTCCATATGCAGAATTAATTATACCAACATTATCTGCCAGCTTATCATAAACGGACATCAATCTAACAATACCAACTTCAAATCTTTCTTGTGAAATACACTTCACATTTGATTTTTCATTCAATTTGTGTCTGAGAATCTCACATTTTTTAGAGTAATCCATGTCAACGATGATATTACCTATTCCAAGAAGCAGAATTGGCTGAACCAAGTCTATCAATTGAGATTTTAGTGTTTTCAAACGACTTGTCACAATCCAGACATCAAACAAATATTGAAAAATAATCAGATCTGAACTTAAAAACAAAACATACAAGAGGTAGAAAAGAGAGGTTTTTTTTTTCTTCCAAACATACGAGTCCCAAACAATAATAATTCCGTAATAAATAATGTACAGGAAGAATGCAATGTTCAGTTTGAACTTGGTGTTTACATACCAAGCAGAATGAACCTTAAGTTTTTCATCAATATAATCAATATTTCGCACTAGTTTAAAATATTTGCGATCATTTTGAATAGCTGAAGAATAAATGGATGCGGCGATAATCAATAAGGTATTCACAGTGAGTATATGTAAGCATCTGGACATGGCAACGTCAAATTCTTCTCCCTCTTCTAAATTATTAAGAATAATAAAGCAGTACATCGAAATGAGAAAACCGAAAAATACAAATTGGAATATTTTAGCTCTGACAGACAGTGGCTGAATATTGGTTCCTTCCAGAGATATCTTTTGCAGACCGACTGCTGTAAAAAATGGTTGCACACTTTTAAAAACGTGCACCATATTGAGAGAAGATTCTATCTTCGAAACTCTTTTGGGACGCATTTTCCTTTGTTCAGATGAATTTACACAGCACAACTTTAGAAGTAACCCATTTAATTACGTTGTACATTTGAAATTTTAAAATGATGACTGAATAGAATAATAATGTTTCCAGTAATGTTACATGATAATTAACTCTAGAGTATCTTATTTTAGAATCCATTATCGCGTTGCATTCCTGTGTCAGGCAGAACTTTGTTCTAAGCGATTGATAAATTGATTGATGTTATTTCAAAGGAACACTCAATCAAATGATTGCTATCAATTACATAATTACATCTATGTTTTCCTAAGGGAACAATATGAATGTATCTATATATCTACAATATAATTAATTATAATACAACAATAATAATAATATATTTTCCATAGGAAAGCTAATAGTTCAGAAATGCACAAAATAATTTGCAAGGCAGATAGAAACATTACACCTTTAAATATATACGACGAGAATGTGAACATTCTTTTAAATACCAACCAGGAATTATTAGATTCCTGGTCAAATAAAATTATTCACGCCAAACACTTCAATTATCTCAACCAAATGTATGTTGACAAACTTTCGTCAAACAAATGGTTGAGTATTGGAGAATTGAGCGCAGAAATAGAAGGATTTATGCTTGCCATTCAGGATAGAGTCATTAATACTAAAAATTATAGGAAGTATATAATCAAAGACACAAATCAAATTGATGATTTATGTAGAAAATGTTTGGCTTTTCCGGAAACTATAGAACATATTATATCGGGATGTTCTATATTAGCGCCTTACGAGTATACATTTAGGCACAATCAGGTTTTAAAAATAATCCACCAAAGTTTGGTAATTGAACATAACTTGATTGACTGCCATAATGTAGTACCATATTATGAATACGAACCAAATTCGTTTTTAGAAAATTAATTTTATAAAATATATTATGATAAAACTATACTAACAGACAGAACGATTCATCATAATAGACCCGATATAGTTTTACATGAAAAAATAAAAAAAATAACTTATATCATTGATGTCGCTCTTCCAAATTCCTGTAATATTCAAAAATCTGTTTCAGAAAAAATTAGGAAATATACAGATTTAGGAAATGAGATTAAAAGAATTTGGCATTCTCGGACTACAAAAATATTACCATTTGTTATTTCGGCTACTGGCATTATACCTAGCTCTCTCATTCAAAATTTAGGCTTATTAGATTTGTCAAAGAATCTTTATATAAAATGCAAAAATCAGTCATATTAAACACATGTAGGATTACGAAAGATTTTTAAAATATTTATATTGAGGGATCAGTAGGATTTATCGGTCCAGTTGGGAGTTCTATCGAGCCGAACCCTCTGATATGAAAATATCTGGAGTCGGTGAAGTATTTTCCCGTGTGGTCTCTGGTAGTTTGACGTATTGTTCTTGTATAGTTTTGTATTTATTATACTTATACAATGCAATTACATAGCGTGGATTGACTAGATGATCATTTGTGGAAAAGTGTGTGGAAGGGTTAAGTTTTTCCTGTGGGGAAGATTTAACCCGGACATAAGGTCAAAAGAACAATTAAATGTAATTAATTATAATAAAACAACAATACTATTTCAAAGTCACAAATGTCTGTTATTGTTTCGCTGGAAAATGTTCTTTTAATTATTTTTTTATTTCTAAGGAGTTGTTGATTTTGGAATGTTCGACATTGGATCCGGCGGACTGCGCTACCATCGCAGTATCGAATATTCAATATTATTCTATTTTAATTTTAGTTTGTCCCGACAGTTGTGTACAGGACAACGTCTGTCGGGTCCGCTATAAATAAATAAAATAAATTGTGGAACATTCCAGAACACTCTCGAATGTTGTCCTGAGCGAGGCCGGGTAACCCAGCTAGTATGTATAATAAAATAAAAAAATTTATGAAAGTTAATTTCGTTTTAATTTTTGAGAATTAAAGGTTATTTATGTACTGGAGTGCTTTTTGCCACAATATGGCAATATTTAAAATACCTCGGATTGCTTTGCTGCCAATCTTGGCAAATTTTTTCTTACTTGTAAGTAATTGTAGAAGTTTTGGTAGAAGTTTTTGTATTATTTTTTTTTTATAAATCATACGAATATGTAATAATCGACAAAAGATAGGTGAATTCATTGCTATATAGATCTATAATCAGTTAATCAGTTTGCACGTCTCCTTATTAAAATTCAGAAGAATGATTTTTTTTTAATTTGGGCAGAAAAAATCCAAAATGATCACCAAAAAATGTCGAGCAATCGGAGAAAAAAGTTTTAAATTGCGCTTTCGCTCCAATGGTTATAAGTGGTAAATGAAAACAAGCCAGTATTATTAGATATTTTATTCAAAATATTTTTCATAATAAAAATAATTAAAGTTTGTGGAGATAGGCGAACATAATATTCCACCATTGCACTGCTCGTTTCGACACTTCAAATAAATGGTCAACCTTCCTTACAGACAATATCAGTCAACTTAACCGCAAATATGTAATTCTCAGTGAAAAAATACACAAGCGATTTCATAGGGTCCGTATTATAAGAAACCAAGCCAATACAAAGAACTATCACAATGGTTCCCATTCTTAGACCTTTCTCCTGACTTTTATGCCATGTGGTTACATAAAAATTCCTGAAAACATTCAGCATATACGAAAAAGATTGGTGGCCATCTTGATATCCTTTTTGGCCGCCATCTTGGTGGCCATCTTGACTGTCAGCCATTTTACATCCACATGGCAAAACAACCAAGAAAAACACACTGTCTTTTGAAACATCTGAGGAGTGAAAATGTACCAATATATTTATACATAATATTATGTGATTTAAAAAATTTATTTTTATAAAATGGTAACAAAGATGATATTGTTTCAATACGCTCTGTGTAAATTAATCTATTTACAAATCTGTTACTATAGCTAGACCGTAAGCAAAAGATATCTCTTGCCGTGTGCAGAAAGGGCGTGATTTATAAGTAGTTCGCTACCATTCATAGGTGGCTTGCCAGAGAGCACTGGGTGTTATTCCGAACGATGCTATTGAGCAAACTTTCCTAAACTGTTATTTTGTTTTAGATTATTATTGTAATAATATAAAATTTGTTCCACTTATTTATAAAACAAGTTCAGACAGAATATATATTGTCTTCCAATATATTTAACTCTCCCGTGCCACTGGAGGAAACTCGAAAATTTCGCGATGTTTTGACTTTGATGTAATATTTTGTGGGTTTATTTAATGCTATCTTATGTAATATTTACCGAAACACATTCCTTGAACAATAAACTATGCCAAAAAACAACATTGCTTGCGTTTATCTGACGAATTCATATGTTTACGATCTTTCTTATGAGAATGATGCAATCGAACTGACAGTTGAAATGCTCAGAAAAAAACTCTGCCAGAGATCCACAAAGAATTCATAATTGAAATTATTTGAGTTCCATAGATGTATTCAAAGCATTCTATACCTTAAGAACAAGAATGCCCCAAGCGATTCTGGCCTTATCCTTCATACGTTTTCTTTATACATAATTAAGGTTTAAAATCGCATTTCAAAAAATTATTTTTTGAGTTTAATTTGGCGTGCGCCGGCGCGTACTCGGCAAGCAACGAGTTAAATAATGTATTTATAAATTCCAATATATATAAAATATTCAAAGCAACAGTTTTGCATGTAGATTTCTTTACACAGATTAATTGTCTTTGACGTGAAGCATTCGTGAATACATACATAACATTATAATACAGAGAGACTTTCAATTATTTACATAAATTAAAGACTAGATTTTTTTTCTCTACATTAATTATTACAGATTACGATGTGACACGTAACATAATATCTGCTCTTAAAGATTAAATATTACGTCAGTGTTTTCTTTTGAAAGTCAATGTTACATGGACCTGAGTTGTCGACGCAAATAGGGCCTCACTTTTTAAAAATAATTTTAATTTCATTTAATACAATTTAAAGAAATATGAAATTTTCTAAAAATTGCTCAGAAAAAAACAATTTTTTTTATTAAAATCAAAACATATATTTCAGAGGAATAAAAAAAAAACATTTACAAAATATATTACTATTTTTCTTTGGTCACTACTGACTACCATCATTTTGTCAAACAAATGAAAAAATGTCAGTTTTTTTATGTTGGCAGTATGCAATCATACAATCTTAAATTAAAATTATTTTCTGAGTAATTATAATATGAAAATTTGACCCTAAACCAAAAAAAATCTTTATTTTGCATACAACTAAATCATACATAGCTAAAATCTCATGAATAAAATTCCTATAAATGTATTTTAAACCCTCGCATTGATCTCATAAAAATCATTGTATCTCCTTTACTGTCATGGTTAGTAAGAGTGTTAGCAAGAGAAAACACTATGCTTTGCTAAGTTAGAACCATAGAAATATTAAAATGTGCACTTCTATGAAACCAAATTTTCCAATCGCAATTTGAGAATTTTTTTTTATTAATTATTTTTTAATTGTAATTTTAGTTAGAAATTTATAAAAACTTTTTTATGTCTGCGTTATAAAATTTTGATATTAATAAAATTATATTAACTTCTAATAATAATGTTTGAAAGCGAACTTCATCACCTTACGAAATAGATTTTTGTTTTTCGGATATATTTAATTTGTTAGGATTTTATTGCAAAGCGAAAATTTTCAGACCTTCTGACAGAATATGACCTAGGCCTGAGGGGGTTAAAATACCTTTACTTGAGAAATCTAAGTATTAATAACACAGCTGTACAGAACCAGTGCAGTAAAGGGTTGGTTTGGTAAATATAAGGGGAAAACTACCTTTCCTGAAAATATTGCCACCATGTCATGTAAAAACATATAATGTCTCTCCTTTACAAAGTAAAAGTGACCTGACATTTCATCCCCCGACAGTTGGCCTCCTGAAATGATATTTGTTATAAAATTATGATTTTTTGTGCATTCTTTACCAATTTTAAACCCTATAATCGACTTCAAAAAACCTTTAACCTATTTGAGACGAGCGTCATGTATACATGTCAACCAATCGCACACCTAAAAGACGAGCGTCATCTATACATGACGCTTTTTTTTTTTTTTTACATTAACTCCACTCAGGAGGTCCTGAGGAAAATAATTTCCCTCAGGGCCTATGTCATCTTTGAAGATGCTGTGTGGAGGGTGTTTTTGAGGAGAGGAAGGAGTGGACATGGGTCTTGAAGAGACCCATGTTGTAGGAGGGAGGAAACACAGAGGCTGGCAAATCATTCCACTGCCGAGCTGTTGAACTCAAGAACGAGTCGAAGAAGCGATCCGTTCTCACGTGACTAATGTCAACCGTGTACAAATGTTGGGCGCGTGTTTCCCGACTATGCACCGGTGCAGAGGGGATCAATGACGCTGGTTTCTCGGAGCATCTTCCATTGAAATACCGGTAGAACAAGGACAGTATTGTGTGCTAAAAGATTGTGCTCTAAAGATTGCAATCCGTTTGTTAAGTTAGGAGAATCAATCAAACATAAAATCGACTTCAAAATTACCTTTAACCTATTTGAGACGAGCGTCATGTATACATGCCAACCGATCGCGTACCTAAAAGACGAGGTGACGCATATTTGTGAGAATTTGAAATACCCGTCTGATATTGCAAATTCTTTAAGGACATCGTCATAAAAAGGTTAATAATAAGTTGGTATGGATATAAAACGAATTTCTTTACAGTGCCGATTTTTGGTACTTACACACTGGTTTATACAGTATATAGGACAAGTAGTTCTATCTTTGATGCATTTGAATGAAAAAATGTTTTATACTGATGTTATTCGGCAATGCATCCTCTGCACATCCCCTTGGGAACACTTAGTTATATTTTGTGTAGGTAGATAGACTGTATTTTCCCTAAACCGATATGCGTGCGCAAGTATGCTGGGGGCCAACTGTCGGGAGATCAAATTTAATGAAACCAAAGAAAAATATACATTGTCACACATACTCACAAGGAAAAAACAAGGAATTTATGTTATGTTGTAATGAAAAAAGCGTTCCACCTTTAAATAAAAGTATACTTGACAAAAGCAAAGGAGTTGGTTTTGAAGGATGAATTATTGGAGAGTAAACCCAGTTTAGGCGGGAAAAAGAGAGGATAGAAAAATATTGGAGACATTTATTAGTTATTTTTTGTGAAAATTATGTAATACCATAATATTAAATTAGGTAATTTGAAGTTTATAAGTGGTAGAAAAAGAAAAAAATATATGTAACAGCTGGTGTCAGAAATTATATACAGTGAAACCCTCTTAAGAAGTTTGGTTTTTTTCAGTCCGAAATTGGCCCAATTTTTCCCACATGGAAACACACAGGTTTTCCTGCAAGAAGTTTGTGTTTTCCGGTCCCTTGGAAAACTTCTTAACCCTCAACCCGTCGCGTGGGGTCGTTAAAAACCTAGGTTTTACGGAAATTCTAATTATGTACATTTTAAATGTTCCCATTATTCCTTTTTTTAGGTAGCTTCCTAAAAGGGTCTATATTTGACTCTAGCACCACCGATAATCAGTCTGAAATACAGACATGTGTTTCGGCGTGAGGCTCAACAAAAATCATCAAAATACAACAAAAAAACAAGTTTATATGTTTTTTGTTGTATTTTGATGATTTTTTTTTGTAACAATAATAAGTCTGTATCAATCTCAAATTGTTATAAGTTTGATAGAAATTGTTTAGATTTTATTAAAAACTTTACTATAAATAGGTCGCGTGCCGTTGGCGCGCCGGTGCGCGCCCTATAGCCGAATAAGAAAATAAATAAAAAACTTTTTGATATGCGATTTTAAACCTTACGTATAAAGAAAATGTATGAAGAACAAGGTCAGAATCGCTTGGAGCATTCTTGTTCTTGACGTAACAGATATAAGAAACACACCTAGCCTCTCGAATTATTATTTAGAATTGTTTCTCTGACTTTCTAAATGTCACTTCTCCCGCGATTTTCAACTGTCAAACTGGGTACGCCGCGGGTAATAAAAAGATCGATAAACCTATCAATTTGTCAAATAAACGCAAGTAAAGTTGTTTGTAGATGTAGTTTGTAGTTCAAGGAACGTATTTCGGTAAATATTACATACCAGAGCATAAAATTAACCCACAAAATTTATGTCAAAAGTCAAAACATCGCGACTTTTTCGAATTTCATCCGTAAACACCGAGGCGTTCAACCGGTTAAAATAAGTATGGTTCAAAATTATAAAAAATGTTCCTTGTTGATTTTTAAGCCTTTATATTAAAAATTAATATCTAATTTTTAATTATTTATTTTTATTTCAATGCAACCCCTGGTACCTGACTATATAATCAGTTAAAATAACAGATAAAATGTAAGCTAGAACAACAATTTAATCATATTTATTTTTGGGGTCCTTGGTGACCTCGCGCGACTCCTCGCATTAAAAAAAAGCGCGACAGGCAGAGGGTTAAGAGGGTTTCACTGTAATTATAATTTTATTTAGAAGAATGTGATCGCTGAGAATGCTTAGAAGATTAATTCAGGCCAAACTATCTCTTATTGACGATTTGTACAAAAAATATATTAAAAAAACTATTTATTTAATGTAAAAAATAAATATAACGTTTTTAATATCAATAGAGTTAGATTTACAAGATTATTTAGAATAATATTAGTAATAATAAGAGCGAAAGACAGATAATTATTTATCAAAACTGTCCAGCAGTTTTTATTTACAATATTAAATTTTCTACTTACAAAATACGTTAAGCCTACTTCAGTTCCAGCGTGGGTAGGCAGGGAAGCTTAGGCAATATAATAGTATACACTTGTTGAGTCATCGTCATCGCATAATGCTTAATTTAAGCCATTACGATTCACGTCACAAGTCATGTCCCAATGTTATCCTAAATCATTCACAGATGGTGTCTTATTGTCACGATTCGCGTCAATTATGTATAAGATAAAACATCAAAGCACAAACCAAAAAAAAGAAGATGTTGTAACCTTCCCGTTATCAACAGGGGTAACTAAAATCCCCGAAATTACTACCCTCCAAGATGTATCAGTTAAAAAATTTAAATCATTTTATTGGAATTTCTTGTATTCCTACAAAACCTGAAAATATAGCCATTTATAATGATAATTTGCGTGGGGTGTCTCGGTGAACCCCCCACGGTAACAAAGGTTTTAAAATTAAGAGAAGATTTACTTTGTGCGTAAAATTGTGCCAAAGTTGGATTAATTATTGACAAACTGCAGATTTAAGAATCATATACATATGTATAAGAACACCAGTTGGAATTCTGAATATTTAAATATTATAGTTTTAAAATAATATATCGTACGTGGTAAGCTATTCACGGAAATAACACCGTAAAAAAACAATGAACCCATAACTGGTTTTGTAAAAAGTCTTTCCAAAGCAATTCTTACACCAAAACACACAAAATTCTTAATTACCTAGCAACGTTTTGATTCTGAATAGTGGTCTTTCACCAGGGCGATACTAGGAGTATCTACGCCTGTAGATCAGTGATGAACAACCTCTCGGTAAACCACTTGGTAAAATAGCCCTTCCGCTAAAAAGGATGTCCATCACTATTTTAGATTAACTTTTTGGATGCTAATGTTAATTTGACTTAACCTAAAAGCAGAAAAAAATTGTCTTCTCAAAATGTGAGATTTCCAATTTTTTTTTACAAAATAACAATAAATAATAATAGTAAGAGATTGTTTGACAATACTTACACCCTTGGTCTCATGTTTATATACTGCTGCGCTAAATAAAAACATATTGTCTCCCTAGAGACTCTCTAGAGAGAAACTGTATTTTTACTTACCACGGCATTATAGGCATTGGGTGTTATAGTATTTTAAAGTCTCATGGACAATATCACACAAGCGTATTATACAGAGTGTATCAGCACGCACCTAAAAGATTTTAACCGGTGACATTTATAATAAAAAATGTAGGTATCATTTTGCTGTCCAACGATAAATTTTTCCAATTAAAAACAACAAAAAATTCTATCACACGTCACCACTGATCACACTGCCATAGGTCGCAATGGATCATGGGCATGTCCTGTTACACCCTGTATCACAAACTAATCGGCATAACCTATTATCATATTGTTAGCTTACAACAAAATTTCACCAAATGCATTGCAAAGGTTATTTAGTAAAATACACATTTCAAGACCGATAGCAAGTAAACGCGCCTTTTTCAAACCATTCTAAGGGAGTATTTCACCACTGTCGACTAGCCAGGCATCAATTAGCTTCTATTATCTGTTTCACCACTGTTGAGCAACACTACTCGTCAAGTAAATGTCTGTTCACCCAGGGGTCAGAAGTGGTGAAATATCCTCTAAATGTTGCTGAGTTAAATTCACTAAGTGCACTTAGTGTTTTATCATGATGAATTATTTTATAATTTTGGAAAAAAAATACACCAAGAAAGCTTAATGAATTTTCACATTCACTATTTTTTCTGCAATTATTTTGATCCAAAAGTGTAATAAATGAATTTTCACATTATCAAGTATCTGATAAAATTCACAGAGAATTAAAAACATTTCACAGTGGTGTTTGTAAGCATATCAGGACATAGTTAATTTTACCATTGCTTAGGACGGGTTGTTTAAAAAAATTTGATGAGTTCATCAAATATTTGAAGTTGATTTTCAGGTTCTGTGTAAGTTCTTTTTGAGTTCTGTTTTTTTATCATCATAGGCCAGCTGCTTCACAAATCTGAAATCATCACAGAACTTGAATAGAACTTACACAGAACGTGAAAATTAACGTCAAATATTTGACGAATTCGTCAAATTTTTTGAAACTACCCATCCTTAGAGTTTTTTTGGTGCACTTGGTGGTGTTTTTATTTTCTTATAGAATAAACATAGGGAATATTTATAACGGTATTATTAAGATTTTGCTTGAGTATTTTCATTTGCACATTGTAGTATTATTAACCTTTACGATTTTACCGAGTACATATACGACAGTTCGCTCAGAAAAGATTAAGTGATTTCCATTGCATCTACAAGTATAAGTTTTTGTTAGAATATCCATAGTGAATTTTTACATTTTGGTCATTTTGAGCTAAAACTGCACTTTAGTTTTAGGCTGACGATATTCTGGCACAAACGCACTTGATGTTGGAAGGGGAAAGTTCCCAGGAAGTGTTGTCGCTTGTGCACGGATCACCTTCATCATCCGCGGTCAAACTCCACCTCATTCTCGGAGTCCAGCTCCGTCTCCGAGTAGGAGAGGGAGCCACCGTGGCGACGCTCACAGATAGTATCCTGCAAATATCACACAGTTATAAGAACATATATAGAATTCTCAAAAACTCACATAGTGACATAGTGAATGTGTGAATTCACTAGGATCACACTACATTAGTGAATTTTACCAAAGGGCGCTTGACATCAACCATGTTAAAGGGGGTTATTTTTTTTTGCCATTCATTTCATATAAATTTCACACAGTGAAACACAACAATTTTTTTTCTATACTTCTGCATCCATAGTTTATTTCAATAGACGTTTCAAAAATAATAGATAAAGATTTCAAGGTGGAAAATACGTACAAATAATTAAACAAGAATTAATAATTTTTGTCCTAATCTTTCTATATCCAACAGGGGTAATCAAAATCTCCGAAATTACTATCCTCCATGTGTTCAGCTAAAAGAATGAATTGAAATATTTTGCACTCCTACAAAAACCTATAAAAATAATGATAAGATGCATGGGGTATCTCAGAAACCCCCCATGGTAAACACATTTTATTTTGCACCATGGAATGTTGAAGGTTAACAGCAAACATTGTGTTTTTTATCTACTTGATAGGCTACAATATTTGCATTAAAAAATATGCAATTTGGTGGGTGGGTATGGGTACGTCCACCTCAGAAAACATTTATTGGGTAGCCAACACCTCTGCCATAGTTCACCTCAAGTGGTTCGCTATGTTTGGTGACTTAGCAGGGGTCCACGGGTTCAATCCTGATCAGATCAAAAACTGTAGGAGCTAGAAGTTACGCAAATTCTAAAAAAGTAGCTTTGAGAAAAATGCTTTTGAAAATAAGAGTGACAGTAAAATAGTAGTAATTTGAACGAGGAACACTCACTCGTACGCTTATAACTTTTAAACGGCGTAGAATGTTGCTTTGAAATTTTCAGAATATATTTTTGAATAATGCTACTAACGATTTATGAAAGAATTTTTCTTAAATTTTTTAAACTTCTACACCTATTTCCCCCTTAAAAGACCCTTCCCACGGCATCCCCAAAGTTAACACAGGCCCTGAGGGGAATTATTTTCCTTAGGGCCTCCTGTGTGGAGTTAATGTAAAAAAAATTATGTACATATATACCAACCAACTACAGTTCCTCGTTCCAAAAACTACAGTTCCTAGTTCCAAAAACATACCTCAATTGGGGTTGCCACAGTTCTACTGACTCCAGACAGTTGGAACTCTTGTGCTGTATTATATTCCCAAATGGGGTTTGTTGTGATGGTAACGGACGAGGAAGGTTTGAGGTAATAAGAACAAAAACAAAAAAATGAAACGGCCAGGTTAGTTAACTATTATTAGTAACAAGAAAATTGTAAAGAAATGTTTAATGATTGGTTTAGAAATATTAATTTGTTAGTATAAATCAAACAAGTATTAGAACAGGAATGGCAAACCTTTGGCAACCTATTTGAGACGAGCGTCATGTATACATGCCAACCGATCGCTTGCCTAAAAGACGAGCGTCATCTATACAAGACACATATTACGTTATTATAATTGTTTAGATAATGAAATATTTTATAAGTGACACTAAATTCAATTAAAATGATATTTATATATCGCGAAAAATCTGCCATCAACGGGTATCGCAAATTCTTAAACAACATGTTGTTTCTCATGAGAAATAATGATTTCTCATTCTTTACGAATGAGAAATCATTATATTTTATTTCGATTTTTTTTGTTTTTTTGTTTTTATTCTAAATGCTAACAATGAGTAATTTAGTCAAAATTTGATTTTTTTTAAATGTTTTTGCTGCTTCTCTTAAGTTATCCATGTGGATTTAGCATTAGATATATTCTTATTTATTATATTCAGTTTGTGGTTTATTTATATATCTTGTAATCTCCTTTATTTATGTTATACTGTTGTTTTAAAAGAAATTCGTATGTTATATGTAAAAGCCCAATAGGGCGTCAATAAATAAATAAATAAACATCATCGTAAAAATGTTAATGGAAAGTAAAAAAAATCACCATTAATTATAAAAATGAATTGCTCAAATTCTGAATAAGCTCTCAAAAAAATAATATATACAGGGTGTAACAGCACGTACCTGAAGAATTTTAACCACACATTCCCGGGCATATTTGGAGTACAAAAAGTAGATTCCCGTACGTTCAGGTAAAAAAATAGTCATACCCGAAATCCACAAAACATGCTTGATACGTTCGTATACATCGAGTTTGTTCCTGCGCCATCGTGAAGCTAAGGGACGTGGGACGGGTATTTTAGTCGTCCTACTTTTTGAATAATAAGCCAAAAGTAGGCCGATTAAAAACAAAAAATATATTTTTCAATCACACGTCGCCACTAATCCCACTCCTACAAGCCATGAAATGCGCACTGTTTCATGTGGTACCATGCTGCTAGAACGAGATGGAGTGCTCGTCACTTGACCCGCTAGGCTATACCCGGCTGCCCAGTTGTGACTTTGATGGAAAAATATTTTTATTGTTTTTAATTGAAAAAAAAAAATATCATCAGACAGCAAAATGATATCTATATTTTTACTCCAAATACGCTTAGGAATTGTAGGTTAAAATCCTTCGGGTACCAACACAGTAATGGAAAGATTTGCCATCCGTCACAGGATAAAAAAAGGACGAAACACAGAAGCCGCCACCATTGTTAGTAGTTCCAGCACCGAGAAAAACAGAAATACCGTGGTCAGAGGATCGATCGACGGGTGCCGAACGAACTTCGTTAGTACGTGGACGGCATGAACTCCGTGTCGCTCACCCACGACCCATCCATACTGGAGCCCATTTTCTGGAAGACAATACAAGACTAAACTCTACGCTGCTAACTTAAACACAACATCATATTAAATACAGTGGATTACTCATTTAAGCAATGAAAAGGTGACAATAATATCGACTGCAGAAAAATAAAATGTTAAAATATGCTGCGTACAAGCAGGTAGGTACTACCGCGAACCGAACCACGTACAATGGGAAAGGAACAGCGCAAAATGCCGCTTGCGGTTGCTTCATTGCTTTCCCGAAATTCATGACTCGGTTTGCGTACCGGTTACGTACATATTATATTTTTAATTATATATTAGTGATGTGCATAACAAAAATATTTGCTTGCAAATAGTGGCGGCTCGTGACTTTTAGAGTGCTAATAATATTGATGTTGTGGTAGCCAAAAAATTTATTTTTTCAATAATGGTTTTTTTTTAAGAAAAATTTAAGGAAATTTCAGTTTGGCCGTGTGCCGCACGGATTTTCTAAAAAACTTCATACAATACGATTTAAAAAGAATTTTTTTTTTGCATACTGCGACATCAATAATGCCATTTTTTTAAATATTAGCACTCTAGCACTCTAGCACACCTAACTGCCACTGTTGCAAAACATTTTTCTACAAAATTTTAAAAATACATACATATTTTTTCATTCAAATAAATTTAACCCCTCGGGCTTCGACCGTATTCTGTCAGTAGGTCAGAATATTTTCGCTTTGCAATAAAATCAAAATAAACGGAATATTTGTGAATGTATACGAAAACTATAAACTGTTTTTGAAAGGTGATGAAATACGTCTTCAAATTTTATTATTAGAAATAAAATGTAATTTTTTGAAATATAAAATTTTTAATGCAAAATTTAAAAAGTTTTAAGGCTCACCTTACATTTTTTTTTTTACTAAAATTACTGGTAACGACAAAAATAATAACACGCATATTTTATTAGAAAAATGTATTATAAAGGTTATCGTCACCTCACTTTGTAAATATAATTAATAAAAAATTTAAAAAGTTTCATATTTTTTTTTAAATTTCTGTTGAAAACTTTGGTTTCATAAAAGAGTACATTTAAATTATTTTATGGGTAAATTTGAATATAAAGCGTGGTGTTCTCTCTTTCTAACAATATGTGAGTTGTTCCGAAAAGCGAACAAATTAGCCTGAGTGGTTAAACATTTTAAATCTGAAATTAAAGTTTCTAAATAGATATAGCATTTATTATTACGCTCGTCAATGTAGATTAAATAAGTAGTGACACTAAATAATTGATAAGTAAATAATATTAAATTAACAAAAGCCAAAGCCATACAAAATCCGTACTTTAGAATCAAAAGCGGTCAAATCCAAAAATGTTTAATTTAAGCTATTAGCTGCTAAATTAATTCCGTATTATTATTGTGGCCGGGTATTTTCCTGAACAAAAAGCGAGTTTTTTCCTGTTCATTTTCTAGGAAACACCTGAAGGTTATCCAATATTAATTACACTGTCAATGTTTAAAAATATCTACACCATTTCACGTTAAAATTTTAACTTATCTGTTATTAAAGAGGAATTAAGGTGGAAAGTTTTAATTATACATAGAGCACTGGGATTTGCGATTGCTACGTATGGCTGAGCGCTCCGCACACTTCGCGCTCTATCTTAAAAATGGTTAACCGTATAAAAAATTATTTAGGACAAAATTTGTGGAGAATTTTATACTCTACAACTTTTATAATGAATGCAAATACGATTCGAGGCAAAGGAAGCGAGATATTTCCAAAAAAACTGATTTTCGCGACTTTTGATCTTGAATATCTAAGGACGCTCACACGTGACCTTATGAGAATTTTGAGACAACATTTAGAATGCCAAAATAAAGGTTTATACAAATTTTCAGCTTATTCCGTTTCATTCCGAGGCTGACCCCTTTTTTTAGCTGAAGTGACCTATATATCAATTTTCTACTAACGCAAACTGTAGAACGCGGGAAGGTATGAAAAAATGTTTTGCAAAAGATAGATAAATTTGGCACATTACGGCAAGCGATCCAGTGGCGGCTCGCGCACTTCTTTGATGGTGGGGATTGACATTTTTTACGTGTATCTATTGTAGATTGTAGGTACTGTAATCTCACCACCCGGAGAATATACCTAATATAAAATATCTCAAACAAAAATTTTGATGGTCAAATCATGCTAATCGGATAACTAAATGCAAAAAAATATAAAATTTCTGTAGTTATATTACCAATTTATAATGAAGTACAATAAAAATATCGCTTTACCTTGCAAGATTATGATCGAACTTATTTTAACGTGAGCGATTCCCGCTCGAAACCCGCAAACAAATGGTTCGGTATTCTGTCATGAGGGGTATTTGAAATTCACATACTAGTGCGTCTGCGCGGTTCTCGGATCGCCTCTACGACCGAGAAAGCAACGCAAAGAATATCAAAATGCTTTGGAGGATAACGCGTGCTGTCCCCCAAGTGCGCAGTAGGCTCTGCGCACTGAAAAATGGATTGCATGAGATGGTTCGTGCGCTGGTCGGCTGGTCCGCTGACCGGCTATCATTCCGCTCTCGCCGGTCAGCGTGAGCGGTCGCCGGGTCGCGTTAAATGATCCGGAATAATTTTTCGTATTTTATTTCTGCAAATGTTAATTGCTTTTATGTACAGAATTCATTCATTTTGGTGAAGACAAAGCATCGACTGTTATTTCCTTTAGTAGGTTTCATATGTAACTGGTGGGGATTGTCCCCGCTGTCCCCCTGTGAAGAACCGCCACTGAAACGATCTCTCAAGACGTTTTGCAAACTTGCCGTAATATGCCAAAAATCGCTCTAATGGATAATCAAAATTACTAAATCATCCTGAAACACATTTTGTATTTTTTCTGGGATGAATTTAACCACTTTTGATTCTAAGACGTAGCAAAATTTCTACCATACCATATTCTTTAAGTTCAGCTGAAAATGTAAAGATATTGCATAGTAATCAGAAAGTTAGGAAGACTTTAATAATAAGTTAAACATTTGTAAAACTGTTAAAAAAATAGGTCACATTACACATTAAAAGCCATTTTAATCATGAGCTTTGTAGCTTTGAAATATTAACTATCCATAATAAGCCAATACACCATTACTACTTGCAATTACCATAGATAATAGAAACCAAGGGAGATATGGCATTGAAGCGTGCTGACTGTCCACCAAACTGCACGGACTATCAAAGAGGAAATGCAACGAAAGTTATGCATTTGGTTTGTAGGTAGAAACAAAGGTTGCAAATGGCAGTAGAATGGACGAATGTTGTAGGCGACACGCAGTGTGCACGCAGTTTCATACCAATAATGGTTCATGGCCCATCTCCTTGTTTCTATAATCTTTTGTAATTACATTATAATTTTAAATCGCAGTATTTTTTTAATGATTGAATAATTGTTACCATCTACAATATTCTACATTTTCTAAAAGATAATATACACGGCGTCTGGAAAGTCATAGTACAAGCAGGAAGCTGGTGAATCTACCGTTGGAGTTGATTTTGTGATATAACTTTTTTGATTTGAGCTTCACTTTTTGAGAAAATCAAGGCAGACGTTGGAATTTTTTAGATCAAATTTGAAAAAAACATCAGTCACTAGGGGGTTAATATCAGCTGTTTAACCCGTAGGGGTCGGCAGTTTATTGACGGCCTCCGTGGTTGAGGGATAAGGATCTTGACTCGCAATCCCGCAAGGTCGCGGGATCGAATCCCGGCTTGCGCAAATAAATTTTATTTGATTAATTTGCGTTCCAAAGTGGAAAATACTTTCAGTATCACCATGGTGTAAGACCACCATTCAGAATTGAAACGTTGTTTGAAATGGCTTTTGTGACCAGATCTGTATAGCCAGGTACTTCCCCACCTTCCTCCTCCCCCAGCCTCACAACATACCCCAATTGGGGATGCCATCACTGAGAGCAGCTGGGAGGAACTCTTGTGAGATATTAAAAAAAAAATTTCAAATCAAATAAATGAAACTATTTTTTTGATAAATCAAACATGTAGTAGACAATACCATAATTAATAAAGTGACATTTTATATTATATTTGTTTTTAACAAACCCAGGCAATATGCGAACACAAAATTAACATTTAAGATCAACATTGCAATTACAGTGCTTCGTACCATGCTTTGTTTTTACGTTAGTAGCACCCCGGAGGCCCTGAGGAAAATAATTTCCCAGGGGGTGCTGTATGGAAGGGAAGAAGGATAGGTAGTTCTGGGAAGGATAAAGGTATCAAGGGTAGTTAGGAATCTGGGGGTCAGTGTGTCCAGGAGTGACGGACGTATGAAACCATACGTCCGTCACTCCAAAAATTCGAATGGACTTACTAGTTTTCCGCTTGTACTACGAGTTTCCGGACACCGTGTATATTAATACTACAAGCACACAAGTTCTACAACAAAATAACAATTTCTAAGAGATCACAATACTTTTATTTGGAGTACTTACATCGAGAATGCCGGCGCTGGGCTCCGAGGCGTAACCCTCGAAGTGCGCTTCCCTGCCGTAGTCTTCAGACTCGGAGGAACTCTCGTCGGAGCGGGAACCTGCCGCCACTTGACACACCATCTGCGCCAAGTCGGTGAATGTATATCTGCCAAACAAATGGTCAAATTACTAACAACACTAAATATATCACATCAGGGTATCAAAAATGGTCGATTGATAAAACCCTATATATATAACATAGCAGATATACACGCCCTTGAAATGTGGAGAAAAATACTCAGGATTCCATGGACAGCTAGACACACAAATGTATCCATTCTGGAAGAGCTAGACATACACAATAGGCTTTCAACTATCTGCCTACATCTTAGCCTGTTGAACGTGGGATGATATTTCTAAAACCGCGCGAAAATTGCCTGGTTGAGTTCTGGTCAAATATTGATAAAAAAACAAAGCAATTGTTTTTTTTTAGATTGTTTTCTGTTTACCAGATAACGTATCTTATTATTCATGTAAATTGTGTGATAATATTGTAAGAAATTTTTCCAGATTAGCTGACTAACTAAAAAAAGACTATAAAATCTCCAATTTTGGAAATAAAGTCAAAAAATGTAATCACACAAATATAAACTGATTTTATTATTTCTACACAAACCTGAATACACATCTAACATGAAAAAACGCAATTCAAAGGAGTTTGCAAATAAATAAAGACCTTTATAAGCATTTCAAAACGTAAATTTTAGAATTTTACATGACATGCTAAGCCATAGATAATTCATTCAAAAAATTCTAGTGTTGCTAGATGAATGAAACCATTGGATACGTCAAGAATGGTGTTGGCACAAGCGATTCTGACCTTGTCCTTCATACAGTTTATTTATACATAAGAGTTAAAATCGCATTTAAAAAAAACATATAAAAAAAAAATTCAGTGCACACCGGCGCGCTTCCGGCAAATGAGAGGTTAATGAGTTCTGATCAAATATCGATATAAAAACAAAGCAATTGGTTTTTTTTTATTGTTTTCCGTTTACCAGATAATATATCTGATTATTCATGTATTACATGATAATATAGTAAGAAGTTTTTCCAGTATAGCTATCCAAAATAATTTTTTTTAAACCTCCCATTTCGGAAACAATTTTCAAAAAAATATATATTCATACAAATGTAAACTGATTTTATTATTTCTACACAAACCTGAATATATAGCCAACATGAAAAAATCAATTCAAAGGAGTTTTCAAAGAAATAATGACTTTTACACTTTTTTGAAAATGTAAAACATCGATATTTCTGCCAGTGACAGCTGCTAAAAATGAGCCGCATGTGTCAAAGGAAATTCATTTAAAATCATTCAGAGTAGCTAAAATAACTAAATAGAATGTAGGTCCCAGATTGATATTGGCGCAAGCGATTCTGAGCTTGTCTTTCATAGAGTTTCTTTACACATAAGTCCTGTACTGCTTGCTCTATGACCTATGGAAGGTTGTGTGTTTGATCTATGAGTAGTGAGCGACTTACTCGCTAGCGCTGTGGTGGTGCGCAGGATCTCTGTGGTGGGAGCCTCCGTCCTGCTTCAGGACCGGGAGGGCCCCCCGCCGCTTCTGCCCCTCGAAGTAGCCCTTGCCGTGCTGGTAGCCCACGTCTTTGATCTCGTCGAAGGAGCCAAACTGGAGGGTCTTGTACTTGTCAATCGGCGGACGGATGTATTCGCAATAGTCGGAAGATTTCACCTCCTGGAAAATATCATTTGATTAATAATGTAAAAAAAAATTCGATACACTTAAATACTTGAGAGGAGCGGCTGCATAACCTATTTCATAAAAAAACTTAAATTTGGTTTTGAGACCAAAAAACCCAATCAATTTGAATAAATATTTTTTTAAACAAATGATATAACAAATGGTAGTACGGATATGTGCAACTTTATTTATTTATGTTTTAAATTATAAAATATAAGCCATTAAAGAATTCAATTTTGCTTGATTTTAGCGGCAACTTTGGTTTTTTTCGTGAATTAATTATAATTACTAAAAAAATAATCTTGCCATATCTACTGTGTTAATATGTAACGAAAAATAAATAAAAAATTTAAAAATCATTTAAAAAATAATTTTTGGGTAGAAATTTTAAGTTATATATAACAAATTTGTATTCCAATGTAAATCGGTCAATTTTGATTTAATTCACACCCATTTAAATAGATTTTTAAAAAATAATTGTAATTTTTTATTATATACTAGCGAATTCCCGGCATGTGTTGCTACGCCACTTAATAAAGAAATTGTTCCTCCCTGCGTGTTCTTTCCCATTCCTCCCATTCCTCTCCCGCGTCCCCTTCCCCTCTCGCGTTCCCACTCCGCCTTCTCCCCCTTACCTCTCCCCACTCCCCTCGCCCTCTTCCCCCATCCCAAGGACCCCCCTCCCGCGAATCCTCCTCCCGAGTTCCCCTCCCCCCTCCCGAGTTACCTCCCCCCCTGGTTTCCCCTCCCCCTCCCGCATTCCATACATTCATTCCCAGTACATTCATTTTTCAAACAGCTCACATGCCACCTTTTACAATTTTTTTATACAAATTTCATAATGTATGGTAATAATGTATAGTAATCACTGGCAGGCACACATCAAATCCCCAAGTTTCATCGCAATCCGATGAACTGTTAGCAATGCAAATTTCATGATGCCATTATTGTATATAGTAAGAATCGCGGCATGCGCACATCAAATCCCCAAAGTTTCATCGCAATGGTTTAGCATAGCATACATGCATAGACAGAAGCAAACATATTTTCATTTCTATAAATGTAGATTTCATCAATTTTTTTTTTAATGAATAGTGCAAAATTATTTTTTTTAATTAAGTATATTAACTCACAAATTATTGGAAAAGTTGTCTCTAAAATCACGAAAAATTGATTTCTTCAACTTCTACGGGCCGGAGCTCTGCATATGCAGTATTGAAGAATCATGCCTATGCATGGTATGACTCTTCATTTGCCTTTGATTGCCCTCTACTAGCTTAGTTAAAAAAAAATGTCACTTATCAAGTATGGTATTATTTGCATGTTGGATTTCACAAAAATATCTTTTTATTTATTAAAAGGGTTAATGGCCGGATTGCCAGTTGAGTCTTACCCCCGACCATGGAGGTAGTCTCAGACAAGTAAATCTGATAATTTCGTTATCTCCCATGACTCCTATTGTTCCCGAACTCTGTGGCGTTCCATTGGGGTCCGCGAATCCGTTGAAAAACACACAATGAGTTTCGTTCCACCTGATTCAAACGAGTCCGAGGAATCTAGTCCATTTGGTTGAACACGAAATCGGACACGAGTTCGTAAAATAAGTGGAACGACATACCTCTAAAAGGACAGGACAAGGATACCTTATCGATGGAAAGAAGGTGGAAAGAAAATAAAATATACAAACCTCTAATTGACGTACGCACGAGACGTAGGCCAATCTGCTCTGTATGTCGGGGATATTGGGCACCTTGACGGGCGTCACAAAGGGGTTCCACTTCTTCCACAGGAGCCACCAGCCCGAGAGGTCGTCCCCGTAGTTGGTGAGGTCCATGTCGTCCTGCGAGCCCACGTCGATGGCCAGGATATGGCGCGCGCCGTACGAACGCATTATGTCGGCTGTCGACGGTAGACCAACAAATTTAGTTTTGGAAATACATACATCATTTTCGTAAATATAATAGTATATTATTTTTTCTTCCTAAAATAATTAAATTAACACTATCTATGAACAAGCAGTTGATGAAAAATAGTTTACTCGATAGATTCGTCAAAATCATAAATCTAAGGGGTTTACAACACATCACCCTATTTACAACAAAGTTTTTACCACACAAAATTCTTGATACAATCGACTTTATTTCAGAACAGATATATTAAAGCAAAATAATGCAAAATCATTAAAATTTATAGCTTAGAAATAATATAGATGCTTTAATTAAATAATGCGAATAGAACACATTTTGGCCTTTCAAATGATGGAACATTTTTTTAAATACGCCCAATAAGAAATAAAGTATTAGGCCTGTAAAAACTGCTTCAACCACTGGAGAGCTTTTTGCCACAATACGGCACTATTTAAAATACCTCCGATTGCTTTGCTGCCGATTTTGGCAAATTTTCCCTTATTTGTAAGTAATGAAGTAGAAGTTTACGATTTTATAATATTTTTTTTATAAATCCTACAAATATGTGATAATTGACAAAAGATAGGTGAATTCATTGGCTATATAGAACTATAATCAGTTTGTATGTCTCCATATTAAAATTCGGAGGTATGATTTTTTTAATGCGGGCGGAAAATAATGCCTTCTGTAGGCATTATCAAACTGTGGTCATACCACCTTTAGATGAGGTATTTATGTTATTTCTAGATAGGATTTCAATGACCAATTTCTAATTTATGAGTAAACTGACTGAAATTATTAATGGTTATTACCCTATTTAAAGTTTCCCCAATTACTTGTATTGTTTAATTTCGACTGAAGGTCATTAATACCCTATTCATTATTCCTAATGTGAATTATTCCCAAATGATGACTCATGGTTTTATTTTCTAGCATAATTAATTTTTTTAAATTGGTTTGAACATATCTAACAACGGTGAGTGAATTATATTTGTTTGTTCATTTATTAAAATAGCTTTAGGATTATTAAAATGTTTGTTAATTTCTAGTTTGTGTACTTTTTTATTGTATGGATTTGCCTTTTGTCATTATTTATTAGAAATATAATCAAAACATTACCTGGAACATTGTTCACATAGCAGCCGTCCACTAAAAGGTGTCCATCGGTGGGATCGCATATGGGCGGGAAAATGCCCGCAATGCTCATGGACGCACGGCAGTACCGCCACAAATCACCTACATTCAATAATAACACTGCGCGCTCGCAAACAAACAATGCTGGACATGTCGTGCTGATTCCATGCTTTTAAATAGTCACATCATCGCTTATAATGTCACAGAAACGAGAGAATGCTTTTATTTAAAAAAATATGGAATCACACTGATGTGTTGCCAGCGCCATGACTTAAAATAATTTATTTTTCTTTACTCACCTCTGGTAGGTACTTGTTCAAATGAGAAATGGCTGATGATGTGAGATGCGTGTTTAAAAGATATTATCTCACGTAGAAAGATAAAAAGAGATTTATTATTTCATCATAATGCATTGTTTGTTGTTCTTTGAAAGAGAAGTGAGAAATGAATTGATTAGAATTTGAATTATTCGAGGTGTACAGAAAATAAAGGCAGTGTCAAGCAAAATTCTAAAATGAGTTAAATGAGGTCAAATAGAGATCATGCAAGTTTGATTTTTAAGCATCTCCCATCATTAAAACTTACATTTTTTACTTTTAATCTGATTTAACGCATTCACGGATATATTGTTATCATTTTAAAGGAGATGTGATGTAACACAATGTGTAATCACATTGTTTTAGAGGAGATATTACATGACACAATGTCTAATCACGTTGTTTTAGAAAAGATGTGATATGACACAATGTCTAATCACGTCGTTTAGAGGAGATGTGATCACGTCGTTTTAGATGAGATGTGAAATGACACAATGTATAATCACATCGTTTTAGAGGAGATGTGATATGACACAATGTTTAATCACGTTGTTTTAGAGGAGATGTGATACGACACAATGTCTAATCACGTCATTTTAGAGGAGATGTGGTATGATGCAACGTATTATATGTCTTTTAGTCAGGGATGTGATACGACAGAACAGACAGGGAAGTCATGTTTTGTATTGTAGTATTAGCCTGTCGATTCGTGTAACAAAGCGAACACTTCTATACTTGATATTGTCACACCTAAGGTTTACATTTTTATTAAAACTTAATTTTCATCATCGACTTCACAAAACACATGTGACAGCAAGTGTCATATCACAAACCTCTATTTCCGGCCTATGTCCGATAATGTGTTAAAACAAAACCAACGATGGGGGTGAGTCTGTATCTTTTGCGTTATCTAATGTACGGTCAATCAGTGTTAAATGAGTTGTATGTAACGTACATACCATAGTCAGCCTCCAGGAATTCATACGTTGCACGCAACTAATTTATTTTAATGTTGTGTTAGCTAAGACAAAAGATACGCACTGGCCCCCAGTGTTTTCAACTCTGAATAAACTAAGTTTTAAAATGGAGACATAAAGGCATTTTTTAAAATTGTAATTTCATACAAAATTAATCTAATCCGTCATGTTGTACCTATTCAACATAAAACTAAAAGTGTCAAAAAGTCTGTAAAGTAAAAGGTAGCCAATAATTGTTACAAATCGTAGTTACTGGCAAAATTTCAAGTTTTCATGTAATAGTCGTTACATTTTCATTGTTTACCAACAATTGCTTGACAATGATAGTGTCACGTTGGTTCCATACACCTCGTTAATATTTTTATTACATAGAATAACTCTTTTCAAACCTACATCTCACAACACGCAGCGGATTTTAAGCGGCCCCGCGATTGGTCGGTTCGTAAATTTTGTTGCTGCTCGATCGCTTGTGATTGGTTTACCTGGCAGATTGTTGACGTAACCGCCGTCCAATAGGAGATGGCCGTCGGTGGGGTCGCACAGCGGCGGCATGTAGCCACTGAGGGACATAGAAGCACGCACGTATCTCCACAGGGACCCTGCCAAACGCGAGCCGCCATTTTAGTTTTCAGATTTTCACAAAATGGCTGGCACAGATAATATTCAAATCACCATAGACAAACAGCACTTAAAATATTATTACGCCATAGACAAACAACACTTTTGATTTAGCATCGAAGTCGTAGACAATACGTTGTCGATTGAGCATTTTTAAAGAAATTAAAATAAACATCAAGAAATGCCGCTGTATTAGTAGGAAATATTTAATTTAGAAATAGGTTAGGTTTTCACATTTGAAAGGGGAGAGGTGCACTCTTTATGATGGAAATATCTAAGCATTTTTATGATATGAAAGAAAGATACGGAAATATTTAAGCATTTTTATGATATGAAAGAAAGATACGGAAATATCTAAGCATTTTTATGATATGAAAGAAAGATACGGAAATATCTAAGCATTTTTATGATTATAAAGGCTTACATCTATTCAATATTTACTGCAGAACAAACATAAAAGCTTAAAGAATGAAAATGAACTTTTAAGTATGGTCTTTTAGATACCAAAAAATAAATGAATGTTGAAAAATATCGATAACGGAAATTTGAAAAGCTGTAAAGGACAAAATGTTAATCGTTCAGGAGAGCGAAAAGAAACCTTTTTTTTTTCAAAAAACATATCTTTTGATTTTGTAGACCTTTAACTATGTTTTTTTTTTTTTTAATTAACTAATAATATATCTTTCAGAATACTTAACATTTTTTGTAAATTTCTTTAATAACAAGCAGAATTTAATTTATGTTTTATATTTCAGAAAAAAACCCTCTTAAAATGCATGTCACAAAGGACTCACTTATTTCCTAGAAATATTTCGAAGATGCAGATTGAAAAGGAGAAAAATAATATATTTAACTAATTTTTGGATTTCTCGTCCTTTACAGTATTTCAAATTCCCGCTTTCGATATATTTTATGTGATATTTTAAAGCCTGTATTGTGAAAAAAACCAAGGGGACTATATCACCCTTTTTAAGGCGGGTCAGTGTACAAGGTGTCCAGAAACTCGTAGTACAAGCAAGGAACTGGTGAATTTGTGAATCATACAGGGTGTAACAGCTTGTATATTTGGAGATGCATTTTGCTGTTCGATTATAAATTTTATTCTATTAAAAAGAAAAAATATATTTTTCAATCACAAATTGCCACCAATCACACTCCTCACGTCGCGATGGAATCAAGTGATACGCAGGCTGTTTTGTGTGTTACTGCGCTGGTGGAACGAGACGGAATGCTTATCAAGTGACCCGCTAGGCTATACCCAACTACTCAATTGCGACGTGAGATGGAAAAATATTTTTATTGTTTTTAATTGAAAAAATCATCAGACAGCAATATTTTTAACTCCAAATATGCTCCGGAATAGCTGGTTAAAAATCCTTTGCATACAAGCTACACCCTTTACGAGAGAACCCCAAAAAACATATTTTTTCTTTATTTAATTTTTTTTTAAACTTTTTATGAGTAAAACCTCAAATTGTAATATTTAATTAAATGAAGACAATATAAGCGAAACTCAATCGAAAATCTGAAACCAGAAAAATCAGAAAGAGATATTGACACCTCTGGGATTTCGAGTCCCAGAGGTGTCAATATCTTTTTCTGATTTTTCTGGTTTCAGATTTTCGATTGAGTTTCGCTTATATTGTCTTCAATTAATTACATATTTTTTCTTTCAATCTGAGCATTTCAATTTATTTTAAAACTTTTTTCAGCCATTAAGTTAAAAAAAAATTATGGAGTCAGGTTTTTAACACTTTGGCGCATTTTAGAAGATACTAAACCAAGGATATTATTACCCTGGCAAAAAACTGGACTCAATTTACTCGAATCTAAAGCTCAACCTCAAAATCGACTTCAAATGTGATGTAAATTCACCATTGTTTCCCGATTGTACCACGAGTGTCCAGACACCTTGTTTACATTTATCAGAACTACTTCTTTTGCTAGACTGTTTTCTAGTATTCTGTAACTTTTCAAATGTTCACACACAACCAAATAAAATATCGTCAGTGTATATCCAATACCGCGAAAAAGCATTTGTAAAAATGTTCAGGAGGAACAAAAAACTACCTAGGAATATTCGCGCTCTTGCTTGCTTATACAGTCAGGATTGTTCATTCACAATATTGACTTTAACCAAATACAAGCAGGCTATTGGTCAATTTCACAATTTGAAAGCACCTATCAATGCGGCTTGTGCTGTTCAACTGAAAGTGCCAAAAAATGTATATATTTTGAAATTATTGGTTCGTACGCGGTATTAAATTTACATAGACGATATATTAAAAAAGCATCATTTTTGATAAGTGAAATTATAGCCAAAGCGATAACAATATTTATTGTTGAGTAAGAAAATGAACCAAAGAAATAATGACAAGCGGAAATTCATTTTATTCAGGTTTTTAGAAAGACAAATGAATGAACATGGCGAAATTAAGTTGTTAATAGTAAAATATCTCATGATAGATGTCTTATATATAAAAATCAATATTTGTTTGTTTGTTAGTTCGTATTTTATGCGCTGCCCATACCCTTCGTCCGATTGCGATGAAACTTTGGTGATATGTTGTGCGCACGCCCGCGAAGGTTATAGGCTATATGTAATGGTAAGCTCTGGCATCATAAAATTTGTATAAATGAAAATGTGTGTATTTCATATATTTTAGCGGCAGGGACAAAATGCAGGAAGGGGAGGGGAACGGGGAGGTGGAGTTTGCGGGAGGGGGACGATGGAGGGGGAAGGCGGGGAAATGGAACGCAGGAGGGGAAGGGGACTCGGGAGGTGAACGGGGACGCACGAGAAAGGACATGCAGGGAGAATCAATTTATTTCTTTGAATGGAATTGACTGGATACAAGCTAGTTAATAAAAAGCAAAATAAGTGACATCAGGAGACATAAGAACTTGGGTTTGATTATGTATATAAGTGAGTTTAGTCATGTACTAAACTATGTAGTACTGGAAGTATGTAGATCAATAATGGTGACCCGACAGTTGATCCCAGACAGTTGCCCCCCCGGAATTATAATTATTATAATTTTTTGTGCATTATTTACCAATTCCAAACCTATAATCGACTTCAAAAATACCATTTAAAGGAGGGGTGGAGGGGGGGGGGGGGGGGTTAAGGTTGTAAAGGCGAAAAAAAGGAATATTTTCATGATTACTTTTTTCGGAGGTATGAATAATGATGGTTTATTTATTTTATATAAACGTGTAGTACATCTGAAGTATCTTTAAAAATTTAATTAATTAAAAATATCAATAAATAAGTCCGTGAGAGCGAATCTCCGGAGGCGCCTCGAAAAAAGTTGTTATGCGGTGAACATTATAACTCAGATCATTTGAAACAAAAAAGTCGAAATGCAAAGGTAATATGTTTTCCTAGGTAAGTGACGAAGCATTTTTTTATTTCTTTTTTGCAGCATGTTGAAGTCAAAAATGCGATTTTTACTAAAATTTTTGTAAAAAACACTCTTTGTCACAACCTGTTGATTTATGTGTAGAAAAAATTTTTGACACAATACTCTCGACATGTTTAGAAAAAAAAAAATTTAAATGAGTTTTAAAACCTTACACCCCCCCTAATAAGTTGGTATGGATATCAAACGAATTTATTTACAGTGTTGATTTTTTGTACTGGTAGTTATATTCTTGATGCATTTGAATAAAAATGTGTTATTCGGCGGTACATCCTCTCTGCACATCCCTTCGAGGACACTTAGTTACATTTTGTGCAAGTAAGTATTTTCACATAGCGTAGGGAGTGTGGCGAACCCATCGCTCAGGGAGTAGAAACGCAAACCTGCAATAGCCATCCCAAGCCAAGGTGTGAGCTACCATGCTCAGGCTGAATGTCCTGGGGAATGTCAAGAACGGTGCCTACGAGAAACAAGGTCGCATCTCGGAGTATTTAGACCTTACTCCAACATTCGGGGCTCTGCTGGAGTGGACCTTCTATTTCCCTGGTCACTTGTGGGACGAAAAAAATTGGACCATTCGTAAACTAGGTGCCTTTTGGGAACCTAGGAGTGCTGAGGCCACCTCTGTGGACTTTCTTCCTGGGGGCCTTAGGAGGAACCAAGAGGAGAAGCTGTTGAGAGGAGAGCTGAGGCCACCTCCATGAACCCTTCCCTTGTGGGGCCTTCAGGGAAACAAGGGGAAGGGCACTCTTCCGGCACGGGGCCTTTGGAGAATCAAGGAGGAGTGGAGAGATGATGTCCTCTTCCCATGTGGGGCCTTCTCCATGTAGGAGTGAAGAGGAGAAATGTAACCATCTCCGTGAACTCTTTCTTATGGGGCCTTTAGGCAACCAAGGAGGAGTGAAGAGGAGAGATAAGTCCTCTTCCCTCCTGGGGCCCTCGGGGAGTCAAGGTGGAGTGGGCTCTTCCCTTGTGGGGCCTTTAGGGAACCAAAGGGAGGTGAACTCTCCGTCGTGGAGCCTTTGGGGAACTAGGGAGTGGAGAGGAGAGATGAAGCCCTCTTCCCTCGTGGGGCCTTCAGGGAACCGCGGAGGAGTGAAGAGGAGAAATGAGACCTGGGAAGACACATTGTCGAACCAGAAGATATAGCTTCATTTCCAATGACAATCCTGGTGATTGGTGAACTTTGTAAAAGGGACTCGATTACTGTCAAAGGAATGAGGTAAAATGGGAGATAGCACAATGGGCCTACGGCCTAAGTGCTCACGGGAACTTTATTTATGTAAACCGTCTCCGCTCTTGAAAAAAAAAAAGAAGTTTTTTCCCCAAAGCGACTGTGTATTGTGTATAAGTACACCGGTGGGGGCAACTGTTCGGGTTCAACTGTCATATAACAATCCATTAATGTGGGGAAGACATCAGATTATTTGAATAATGGATATTTAAGCCTATTTGGTTAAGAATGTATATTTAAGCTTTTTTGGTCGTTAGTACGTATTTGAGCCTTTTTATGCCATTAATGCCCGTTAAGCTGTAAAATTCTTAAAAATATTAGAAGCTCGTGGACTTTCAAATTGATAGACCAGCCAATCAGTGAAAGGAGAGCGTGGGAAGCAGTGAGACCGTCCCACTTTCTTGGATTTGTCAATAAATGAATCTCGACAGTATACAGGTAACTCACATTGTAATGTCACTATTCAGTTCTCGTAAATAAAATCTGCTTACGAATTACTAGTCCTTTTTACAATGGTGTGCAAATTGCTAGCTAAAAAACTTAACTACAAATACCAAAACGGGTAAACAAAAGTTTGGGCTTAACTTAAAATTTGATATTTTGTTCTACTATTGAGTCGGACACTTTTACAAATGTCTTATAATTTACCCACCTCACTCATTTTCAGAGTCGCTATGCCAGGCGGTTTGTTTTAAAATGAACATTCAGATCCCGCACAGAAAAGTCCTACGATGGATTGCACTGTATTGGTTATTTCAATGTGCCCTCTTCGGCGATTAATGTTATGACTGATGTCGTAGTTTATTCAAAGCATTCTTCAACATCATTTTTGACGGCCTCCATAGTTGGAGGGTAAAGCTCTTGACACGCAATTCGAAGGTTGCGGGATCGAATCTCAGCATGGTTAAATAAATTTTATTTGATTAATTTGTGTAATTTCGCAATTAATTCATTTAAAATAATATAAAGTATATTTGCGGCACATACCAGAGTGAAAGATACTCTCAGTATCGAATTTAGAATTGAAATGTTGCTTAAAATGGCTTTAGCCATGTTTTCTGACCAGATCTGAATAGCCGGGTACCTCCCCATGTCCTTCCCCTCCCTACTACCTTCAGCCTGACAACCCCAATTGAGGATGCCATCCTGGTGCCAAAAATATGGTCTGTGGTTTGCTCGTTGAAATGATAATCACAGATTTCATTATAGAGCAAGTCTATCAATTTGGATGTCCATGGAGGTGTTCAAATTAGAAAAACACACAGGGCCTATAAGTATATTATTGAATTAAAAATTAATAAATACAAAGTGATATAATTATTTATGGTGTATGGGTGTAAATGTTATTCAAACAAACAAATTCATAATATATTATAATATTATTTGTGGATAAAAACAAAAAATAAACGTTAGTAGATATATAAATATTCATTGTATCTATTTTGCTAAGCTTTGTTGCAAAAAAAAAATTTTTGTATCCTTCATTGACTAACCAACTTCTAAATGACCGAAAAATTGTTTTTGTATCCTTCATTGACTTATCAACTTCTAATTGACCGAAAAATTGTTTTTGTATCCTTCATTGACTAACCAACTTCTAATTGACCGAAAAATTGTTTTTGTATCCTTCATTGACTAACCAACTTCTAATTGACCGAAAAATTGTTTTTGTATCCTTCATTGACTAACCAACTTCTAATTGACCAAAAAACTGTTGTTGTATCCTTCATTGACTAACCAACTTCTAATTAACCGAAACATTGTTTTTGTATCCTTCATTGACTAACCAACTTCTAATTGACCAAAAATTGTTTTTGTATCCTTCATTGACTAACCAACTTCTAATTGACCGAAAAATAGTTTTTGTATCCTTCATTGACTTATCAACTTCTAATTGACCGAAAAATTGTTTTTGTATCCTTCATTGACTAACCAACTTCTAATTGACCGAAAAATTGTTTTTGTATCCTTCATTGACTAACCAACTTCTAATTGACCGAAAAATTGTTTTTGTATCCTTCATTGACTAACCAACTTCTAATTGACCAAAAAACTGTTGTTGTATCCTTCATTGACTAACCAACTTCTAATTAACCGAAACATTGTTTTTGTATCCTTCATTGACTAACCAACTTCTAATTGACCAAAAATTGTTTTTGTATCCTTCATTGACTAACCAACTTCTAATTGACCGAAAAATAGTTTTTGTATCCTTCATTGACTAATCAACTTCTAATTGACCGAAAAATTGTTTTTGTATCCTTCATTGACTAACCAACTTCTAATTGACCGAAAAATAGTTTTTGTATCCTTCATTGACTAACCAACTTCTAATTGACCGAAAAATTGTTTTTGTATCCTTCATTGACTAATCAACTTCTAATTAACCGAAAAATTGTTTTTGTATCCTTCATTGACTGACCAACTTCTAATTGACCGTTATCCCGATTGACTGCAAGGGTAGGCAGAGAGATGTGTGCCGTTAATCCCAATTATGCTTAGCAACTTTTGAGGCGAAATTTTGTCTAAGCCATGCTCAATGCACTCCATGTAATTTGTGCCGATGCTTAACTTAAGCAATTCAAACAGCAGTGTCAAAGTTTGCTAACTGAAGGTGTTGATACTGCATAGAAACATGGACACTTAAACCTCAATTACATCAAGCTAGTAGCCGGTAAGTTTAAAAGCGGGTGAATCGGCGAGTGAGATTGTCATGAAAACTGTCTACTCGCTCAATAGCAACAGTACAGCTAAAATAACAACTCTGTCGACATTTTGTAGAAAACTTGAATTTGCAGAAAGCGCCACACTAGACAATGACGGCTCTCGCCCGAATTAATCCTGACAGACGAAATCAGCTGTTGGTGGGCCGCCATCTTTAGGCAAACACCAGCGAGTAGCGAGTAAAGTTGACCACCTTTCAACTTTTTTCATAGATTGTCCACAATCTGCTAGTTAGCAAGTAATACAATGACACTGAGCGAGTTAACTAACAGATAGTGAATTTCCCAGATAGTAGCTTGTAAACTCGCTCTATGTAATTGAGGCTTTAGAGGCAGCGAAAGAAAGCGGATAGACACCCTCGAAATGTTGTGCTGGAGAAGAATGCTAAGGATTCCATGGACAGCCAGACGCACAAATATGTCTATTCTGGAAGAGCTAGCCATCCACAAGAGGCTTTCAACCATCTGGGATTGGGTACTTTCTAAAGATCTAACTATCTTTGTCAAGTAAAAGTAACCTATCATTGGGTACTTCTGAAAATCTACCTATCTAAATCAAAAAAAAGGATCCTATTAAAGATCGGGTACTTTAGACTTCGACCAACATGGCGGCCGGCAGCGGCGCATCGAACTATCTACGACATTTTTCCATGTGTAAAAGTATCCAATCGGGTACTATCGACCCGATCAATTCGCTAGTGGGTCGTGTAAAATGATCAATCGACGCAGCTCTAATTTAAGTAGTTGACCGTAATATGTCTTTATGGCGGTCCACAATTTCTTCTCTCAACAACTTAATTGTTGTATTTTCACTTGCCACATCTTTTCCTGTCTACATGTCCTAAACTTTCAAACTTCTCTTACATTCATCATGCTTACATAAGCCTTGCATTATTTCAGATCCATAATAAAGTTGTACGTAGGCCTCAGGGATCTCAGTCTATTTCTGTTTCTTCTCTTTCAATTCCACGTTGAACTGCCATTCATACAAATCAGAGATGTATATCAAAAATCCGTTATGAACTGCTAGCCTTACTTCCGTCGACAACTGGAATAGTCAATTACTTAATATTGACAAACTGGTATTAAAATATAAAAGAAAAGGAGGATTTTTTATTATAATAGTGAAAAAAATAAAAGAGCAAATAAAATCATTCAAAACTAATGGGCGTTTTACATGTTGCTTTTTTACGTCCAGTTTCCATACCGGTCGCCTTTTCGGGATGAAAAAAATTATGTGTTCTATTTTTGGTACCGATTTTCGTGCAGGTTAAGATGGCAGACATTATTTGTCATTATTTGAGGAAATGTTGCCTGCTTATAGAGTTTTATATTTTAAAATATTGATTAAAAAAAAAAACTATTACATGTGTTTATTACCGATTGCGAATGTGTATTAAATGTTCGGTACTGTCAATATCGCATGTATTTTTGATGATTTGTTGACGGCAAAGTCAAATAACAGATGTTTTTATGGTTCCATGCCAACTGAGAATAATGACAACTCGACACCTCCTTGAAAAGTCATCAAAAGCTATGAAAAAAATAATTTTAAATCAGCCGATAACCCTAACTTAACCTATTTAACCAAATTTTTATAAATTTTATTATCACTCTAAATGACTTATCTGAGATGGTTCTGAGTTGGTTTCATTCCGAGTTGTCCGGTCACCATTTTTATGTATCTAATGGTAAATATCAGTAAGAAATCGTAAGCACGAAAATAATGATTTAGTAAAACAAAGATTTTCAGTCCATCTGTCAGGATCAACTGTCGGGTCACCAATTTTTCAGATACAGTTTTCATATGGGGATCCATATGGTTTCCAGTTGGGGATAAAAAAAGCATAGTATAAAACGCCCATCAGTGTCAAGAATAGAGGATCACATACACAAACAAAGGCAGGCATAATACAGAGACTCCAAAAGAAAACACAGAAAGCATGCTTGTAAAATGTATATAAATAATTTACTTAAAATGCGTGCAAAACTGATAGATCTACACTTAATTAATTATAAGCGATCATTTCGTGAATTTTGGCCGATTCAGAATTTTTGATGAAAAAAAAATCTGAATCAGCAATAAAAAAATCTATATCTATACTGATATTATAAATGCGAAACTGCGTGTGTTTGTTACGCTTCCACGCATAAGACAATAAAACGATTTTAAAAATTCTTTCACCTTAAATTATATGCGAGTATTATAGGCTTTATATAATGGTAAGCTTTGGCGTTATGAAATTATAAATATTATTATATATTTTCTGTCCCTAAGAAAACCGAGTTATTGCTAAGCAAAATAAATCATTGCCGCGGAAACGTTTCTTATTAAATGGCATAGGGACCCATACCGGGTACCAGTTAGTATCAAATAATTTGGAAATTAGTAACATAACCACTGGAGCATTTTTGGCCACATTTTGGCCAATTTGTAAACACCCTCGAGCGTCCGCTGGTCAGAATGTGGCCAATTTGAAGGAATATTTTAAAACGTTTATTGGAATTATTTTAAAAGTTCTCGCGTGTTGAAATCTTCGATTAATCACAAAGCTAACTTAGTAGTTTCACAGTTAAACAAGAGATGTCACACATCTCTTCTGAATTATTTGTTATTGACATTCCGCGAACTGAAATGATTGAAATATTTTTTCATACAATCATTAATCATGTTTTTACATGTTAAAAAACGTATGTCATAATTTAAATTTATATCCCTGATTATCAAATAGGCCATAGACAACACACAGAAGTCATAATATTTAATATTGCTCCAAGTTGATACCATGAAAAGTTGTTCGAAAATCACGAGTTATGACTAAAGACCTCATTGACCAACTAACTCAATGTCTAGTGCCAAAAAACCATGCGAATTGGAATGTTTATTAATTTGACATTGTCAATTTATTCATATTTTTTTTATAGGTCTAACGAGAGTTACCTTGCAAAATTGTCATCAGTTAACAAGCCTTTCGATCCCATATTGTCAAGTTATCGATTTGACCGTGTTAGGGTCCCAGGGCAGATATAAACCGAGTTATGTAATATCTGAATTTATAGGCCCAAATTACAAATTCATGTAAATAAAGCGATGCATAAATTTTTTTTTTTTTTCAAATATTAAGTAAATTTCCTTTCCTAAATCCATACTAATATTATAAATGCGAAACTGCTCGAGTTTGTTTATGACCTTTTCACGCATAACACAATATAAAGACTTTAATAATTCTTTCACCAATATAAAGCTAAATTATATGCGCAGACTACAGGTTGTATATGGTGGTAAGCTCTGGCGTTATGAAATTATAAATATTAATATATTATATTTGTTATACGTTTTCTGTCGCTAACAAAAGCGAGTTTTTGCTAACGTCAGAAAAAAATCTTTTCCATAGAAACAATGTTGATATATTTTTGGGCTCTATGCTGGTAGGTACTCAGTTTACTGGTCAGCTACTACTGCAGAAAATTCAAATATTAGAATTCGTTTTTTTTTGGACAAGCTTGGAATGTCAGATGAGAGTTCCTATATTAAATTATAATTCGTAATGATTTTAAAGACTGAATGATAAATAGAGTATTTTTTTTATATATTAACGAACATCCAAATATTTAAATAAAAATAAACATCTGAAATGTTTGAAAGCGCATAAATTCCGAACGGATGAACAATATTGGAAAAGTAATTATTTTTTTCTTTGAGCTATAGCATTATGAAATTTAGGTGGTAGGCGAGATGTTTGAAAACTGAATGTAAGGGAATGAATATATGGAATGCGGGAGGGGATGGGGGTGGGGGGGGAGATAATTGATAAGTGCAAGCGCTACAGTAATTTCCCGTAATACCATGCGAGCGAAGCCGCGGGGAAAAGCTAGTAATATAATAAATATATATACATTAAAAGTTAGGCAGGAATTAAATCTGACTTTTACTTTCATGTATTATGTACAAATATACAAGATTCAATATTGTGGCTTGAATCCGTTTGTATCATTTTTAATCATCAAGTTAATTTCATTTGTTTAATTTCATGTGTTTAACGGCTCTATAAACAAATTAATATGTACAATTTGTCGATCGTCCAATTCATTAGTGCGACAAATCAAAAAACGAGAAATTTTGGTTAAATAATACGCAGTTGTGTGTAAAAGTGTAATAATATCAATCTAGTTCAGTATCTGGTTCAAACAATTTACAACGCCCATAAACTTGTGAAGAATTAACCCTAGAAAGATAATCTACGTCTTTGCGACGTAAGCAAGACAGAAGTATTGCTGTCTTTTTTTTATTTCGGAGCGTAGTCTATCTCAGTTAGCTCAGTTGCCGAGCAGAGCTTGCGCTTGGCGTCTGTGTCACCATGGTAAGTACAATAATTATGGAGATATACATACATCATACATTCAAAAGATGTACGATTATCTTTTGTGTAACTTTCAGACTTCTTCTAATAATGCTATGATGTTAAAAAAAATATTAATATTTTTAAGCACAACGACTGATTAGCATTTAAACATTCATAGCATATAAAGAAAATACGATATAAAATAAGTAGATATAAAATTAAACATTATTTTTCGCGGCATCAGAGTTGTATTCATAGTTAGATTCTTAAATTTCAACCGCACAGAATTTGGCGTAATAGTAATATAAATTTATTTGACTTTTAATGTGTATATCCTCATTACAGTCAAGTGAAATGTTTAATATTTCAGAACTCACTTTTTCACATAATGCTGTTTGCCACACAAAGGCTCAATTAGGATGGGCGTACGCTGAGACATCGGTCGCGCAGCATGTTCAGCGCAGTTGTGAAATGTATGAGAAACATGCACGTCTCAGCGTATGTCGCTCCATACACTTCCATACAACACAAAAACCAAAACTATCTTGCGCTGAACATTCTGCGCGACCGATGTCTCAGCGTACGCCCATCCTTATTGTTGGCATGTTTTTGTTTAGATAACGTTACTTGATTTTAAGCCCCCTAATTATTGGTGTGTTTTTTTTGTACGTAACGTAGCTTGACTTTAAGCCCTAGAATTTCTTGCTTGTTTTTTGTACATAACGTTGTTTGACATTAAACTCTCAAGTTGTACTGTAGCATACAACTCTAGGCGATATTTTATGGTATTAAATGACATGGCAAATGCAGGCCCATAGTAAATTATTTATTTATTTATATTAATACTCATAATAAGTTTGTGGAACAATAATCATGAAATAAATATGCTAATTAAATATATAGAACCCATGCAGAATAGTAGGTATTGTGCTAACATTGATTACTATTATAGCCTGCTTGTAACTATATTCCGTGCAGTTAAACACAGTTACTGTTTCTGCGAAAGTATTGCCAACTGCGTGCAATCTACTTACAAGCGAGTATCTAAATGACTCAGCCCTGATATTGTTGTTGCAATAAATATAAAGAATTTTGGATTTAGTAATTCTTGTTGGTACACAGATTATGATTAAACTTAATAATTCAGGGCTGTCTATAATACCAGAAATAATATTTGATTTATGGTGAATATTAGAATTTTGCTTTCTAAGTATTCGGAGATGTCCGACTGGTAATGTGCGTTTTCATCCCGCGACAAAATATCCCTGAAAAATATCCTATGGACAAAACATCCCCCAACAAAATATCTACTAAAACCTAACCTAACAATAATTTATTGTCTTAACATGATGTCTGATTATTTTTGTCCCATTTTTTGTTAGGTTAGGTTAGCTTAGATTTTAGTAGATATTTTGTTGGGGGATGTTTAATCCATAGGATATTTTGTCAGGGATATTTTGTCGGGGATATTTTATCGGGGATATTTTGTCGGGGATATTTTGTCGGGAATATTTTGTTGGGGATATTTAATCGGGGACATTTTGTCAGTGATATTATCGGGAATATTTTTTCGGGAATATTTTGTCAGTGATATTATAGGGAATATTTTTTCGGTGATATTTTGTTGGGGATATTTTGTCGGGGATATTTTTTCGGGGATATTATGTGGGGGATATTTTGTCCAGGATATTTTGTTGGGGATATTTTGTCGGGGATATTTTGTCGGGGATATTTTGTTGGGGATATTATGTGGGGGATATTTTGTCGGAGATATTTTGTCGGATATATTTTGTCGGGGATATTTTGTCAGGATATTTTTTCGGGATATTTTTTTGGGGATATTTTGTCGGGGATATTTTATCGGGGATATTTTGTAGGGGATATTTTATCGGGGATATTTTGTCTGAGATATTTTGTCGGGGATATTTTGTCACGGGATGAAAACGCGCAGAGCCTATCCGACTAATGAATTGGATCATCAATGTATGTGTCTAATAAAATGCAAAAGAAAAAGCAATGCATTGACGTTCAGTACATTAAAGCAGTAAAAAAAGCTCTTAAAATATCAAGCAAAGTGAACATTTTAAAACCATTTGATCTTCAACGGTTTAACATATTATTATAAAAAGAAAAAAAAATTGAATAGATATAATATATATTACAATGTAATGTTAAATCACCTTACATATTCCTTTCTCATTTCTTTGAGTTTTATATTGCATGCCGTAAATAGAAGATAAAAAAATGTATTTAACTTGTTAGTGATAATATATTATATTGTAAATCTGTAACTTTAAATTTTAATATACACACATCAAAATTTGACCAGCTAAAAATATGTGTAACCATTTTTGTTGAAGTAAAAAAACCAATCACAAGCGATACGCATTCTATTTTTGAAAATAAAAGTTTCATTCAAATGATTTCACATCAATTTTTAAAATAAAATTTGTGGCTACAAAGTTGTCTAGACTTTCTAGCCAGAGGTAAAAATGTGTGATAATGTCGTCGCTTTGAAATTGACATGACAAACCAAAAAGTCATAGCGCTGGAAACACCAAAAATAACAAGAAAAGAAATATTCTTCCACCAAAAACAGTTCTGAATGAAAAGAGTGCACCTTTTGAGTGCGTGCCCCCCTCCCAAAATGAAAGAATTTTGAGAGAAAATTAAAATGTGTGTATAGAAACATACGTAAAATGTATTTTATAAAGATATAACACAATAAAAGAAAATAAGTTTTATTAATTTTTTAGGGTGAATTTGTTTTAAAAGAGAAAGTTTATAGAAATTAGGTATGATTCGAGATATTCACGGCCAAATGAATTATCGTGATTTATTTTTGGGATGTTATGCCTTGTTTCGCTACCTCTTTCTTTAATCGAAGTTTCAGACAGCATTATCACTCCAATCACGGCTCACTCCAATCCCATAAAGACTGGTTTTTCGTTTAGTTTTGGTGTAGCCGTCATTTGCCTCCGTAATAAGGCGCACTCGATGCGTTTTGGGACTTCCCAGGACTCCAGGAACAAATCTAAAGTAATAGCCGGCTTCAACTAAATGCTCGGCAATTGAGAATTTGTCAGGATGGCCGAGTTTACACTCTCGAAAGCAGGTTTTAGAGGATTGGAGCTCGCAACATGGTATCGAATCTACATACACTTTAATCTTCGATTACACATCTGTCCTGATAAAGACACTGTAACGCTGTCCGAAACGTTGGCTAAAGAAAGAGGGAGCGCAACACGGCATAATACCTCAAAAATTAAAACACGCCAATTTAAAGAAATTAGTTCACAATTACGAAGCCTTAAAAAAAATATTAATTATATTATATCTCAAAGTCATCACATTATTATTTGTTAAAATTATTTAATTTTAAATATACAAGTTATAACGCACAAATACCCCACACACCATAATAACAAAAAGATAAAAAAATAATTTCAAAAGATCAAAAAAAAAAATTGCTGAAATTTTAATTAATTATTTTTTTAGGAAAATTTAATAAATTTCTTTAGCAATGAAAAATAAAAACAGTGATACATAGTGTCAAGAATTTTACCAAAAATATTTATTTCAAAATTTTGAGAATGCAACACTGAAACATTGATAATTCGGATAAAAAAATTATAAAAACAATTATAGAGACATCCATATTATTTAGGAATAGGTTTTGATGTCTTTTAAAAAAAAACATTTAAACTAAATAAACATCTAGGGGTGTAAATAAATAAAATTGACAGATAAAAAATAAGTTTTTAGTAAATGCTTGAATTTTTTTTAGGTTAACACTACCATTTATGAGCAGCACCCGTCCCACAAAAATAAAGCGAACAATCACAAATTTTTTCCACCCACGAAAATACACCATTCAGAAGAGCGATTCTGTGTCTTTTGTGGACACGGAATCGATTCCACACTTAATCTACTGTCAAGTTTGTGTGATTGTAAATGGCTTGCAATTGCCTTTTTTTATGGATTGAAATGTCAGCTGTCATATTTCAACAAGTTTAAAACACGAAATGCATGATTATTTATTCATTTAATGTACATTGTTATATACCACGGATTTGACATTTGCGAAGTTTTGTTTTAATCTAAATGCACATGAATTGCTTACTTTGCCAAAATTAAGAACCTATTTAAGGCAAAGCTTTTGTGGCAGTATGCACGTACAGAATAATTGAATATTTGGAGACGAAATACATTAATTCTTCCACTAACCACCACACTTTTAGGCACGGTTTATAGGAATTAATTATTTTCAACAATTACTACAAGAAACAACCATTTACGTGCCCAAAATAGGTTATAAGGTTCTTAATTTGGGCAAACAATAATAAGTCATTCATGCATATTTAGATTGAAACTTCGCAAATGTCAAATCCGTGTGATATACAACTTTTAAACGTACATTAAATTAATAAATAATCATGTATACTTGTAGCGTTTCCTGTTGCTATTTGAAATACGATAGCTGACATCAGAAATAAACCAATCCGCTGACATATCAGTTCGTACAAAAAGCAATTGCAAGCCATAGACAATCACACATATCTGACAGGAGATTACGTATGGAATCGACTCCGTCAAAAGGTACAAAATCGAATTGCAGATCAAAATCAATTCACAATTTAAAATCACCATACGATATGTAGATTTTCAAATGAAATAGGTCCATAGTTTAAAAAAAATGGGGAAATACTTTTGAAAATTAAATAACTCTATCAGAAAGTATTACAGGGCAGTATTAACTAGTTTGGCAACCAATGATTGGAAACACATCGGTTTAGGAGGAACACCTGTGCGGTCATTTTCATATAAAATTTAAATTTGGATTTGAGGCCAAAATACTTCACCAAACGAAAATATTTTTTTTAATCAAATATCTAGTACGGATATGTGATACTTTATTTATTTGTATTTTAAATTTTTAAATTTAGGCGAAAACGATTATTCAAGATTTTAAAGGCAACTTTGGAAATTATTTGTGATTAATAATTTTGCCCTACCTACTATGTAAAGGTAATGAAATATAAAATAAATCACTAAAAAAGCATTTTAATTGGTCTTAAATTTAAATTAGTTTGAAAGACAAATTTGTCATTATAAATTTTAAAAATTATAAAATAAACCAAAAATTGTTTTTTTGATTTTTTCATTTCATTATATTTACAAAGTAGATTATTATGTATATAATAATTACAATTAACTGACAAAAATATGTCAAAGTGCCTGTAAAATTTAAAGTGCGTGAAAAATTTAATTCTTTAATAGCTTATATTTTATAATTTAAAACACAAATACAGTGAAAACCTCTTAACTCATCATTTGCTACTCGTGCGCCGGCGCACACGCCAAAATGTTCAATTTTTTTTATTTTGAAATGCGATTTTAACCCTTTTGTATAAAGAAAACGTATGAAAAACAAGGTCAGAATCGCTTGGGGCATTATTGTTCTTAAGGTATAAAATACCTGAACACACCTAGGGAATCAGAATAATTTATATTAAATTCTCTATGTCCTCCGGCTGAGATTTTTCCCGTTATTTGGGCTGTCAAATTGGGTAGCGTCGTTCTCGTGAAAAAGATCGTAAAACATATAAATACATCAAATAAACGCAAGTAATCTTGGTTTTATGCATAGTTTATTGATCAAGGAATGTGTTTCAGTATATATAATATACGATAGCACAAAATAAACCCAAAAAATATTACGTCAAAGTCAAAACATCGCGATTTTATATTGTTTCCTCCTTGGCATTTAACGAGTTTTAAGAAGTTTGGTTTTTTTGGTCCCTCAGCCCAAAATTGGCCCAATTTTTCCCACATATAAGGTTTTCCTGCTTAAGAAGTTTGTTTTTTGCGGTCCCTTGGAAAACTTCATAAATAAGGGTTTCACTGTAAACATAGTAGCACAAATTCACTCTGGATATTTGGAATATTTTTTGATTAAAAAAATAATTATTCAGTTTGGTCAAGTATTTTGGCGTCCGATAGTCTTTAAGTTTTGCATGAAAATGACCGTGCATCCGTTCCTCTTAAGATATCAGATAGAATTAATGCTAGCAAAATTATCTACGTAAAATGAAAAGGTAACTGGATAAAACAGAACTATGACAAAATAGAACATAATGCAAATAATAAGTCAGGTTGGTTTAGGTTGTTTTTTTTTTTCTTCACTTTTTTTCAATGTTCTGTTTTGTCATTAATCTGTAAAAAGACTCCTTTACACACAAACAGACTATAATTTGATATAATGAGGGCTTTGCGCCACGTACCGTGTCGGTGAATTCGCATACAGCTGGCCGAGATGTCAGTGGTCACGGTGAAGTAGGGCAGCCACAGGTCCTCGATGTGCGTGTCCTCGAAAGTGGTGCGAATGGTCATGTTGAAGTGGCGGCCCGTGAACATGGATGTGGCGGGATAAGTCAGGTCAAGCAGCTGGCGACTCCACTGAGTCATTTTCTACAGTGAACATCAAAACATAACCTATAACAGCTAGACCACAAGCAAAATAAGGTGTACAGACGCATGTCTCTTACATGCAGAAAGGATTTAACTCCTCAGGCTAATTTGTTCGCTTTTGGGAGCAGCTGGCATAGCTCTCATAAAAATTGTCATGGTGAGAAATGTAATCTAAACGGTGTTAGAAAAAGAAAACACCACGATTTTTATTCAAATCTAGAAATTAACCACAGAAAAATTAAAATGTGCACCTCAATGGTACCAAAGTTTCCGACCGCATTTGAGCAAAAATTTTATGTTTGTATTAGAAAAGGGAAATTACTGTTGTCTGGAATATAACTGTCCTTTCCCAAAATTCCTACCTACCTCCCTAAACCTACACATGCAAATCAGTGCAGTGGCAACCTTCAACGAACGAGCATTATTTCCATGATTTCCATGATAAATTACGAATTTACTAAAAATCTTCTTCAGTGACCATACAATCTGTGCACACTTGAACATTTTATGTGGAATTTATATGGACATCATCATCCCAGTCTACAGTGAGTTTACGCTTCCTTCCCACTTTCCAGAAAGTTCCTAACAGTGACCGTGTTTTGTGTAAATTGGTTGAAATATATAATATACTAGCTGGGTTACCCGGCTTCGCTCAGGACAATATTCGAGAGTGTCCTGGAATGTTCCACAATTTATTTTATTTATTTATAGTGGACCTGACAGACGTTGTCCTGTACACAACTGTCGGGACAAACTAAAATTAAAATAGAATAATATTGAATATTCGATACTGCGATGGTAGCGCAGTCTGCCGGATCCAATGTAAAACATTCCAAAATCAACAACTCCTTAGAAATAAAAAATTAATTAAAAGAACATTTTCCAGTGTACCAAATTGTGAATCTAAACCATTCTCGAATCTCCTTGAACCCACACAAAAAATTTCATCAAAATCGGTCCAGCCGTTTAGGAGGAGTTCAGTGACATACACACGGACAGAAGAAATTATATATATTAAGATAATGCCAGAGCTCACCAGTAGTAAAAAAAAGAATTATCCAATTTGGTGCAGTCGTTTGGAAGTTATGCGTGTACAGACATTTTGGAGATTCATTTTTATTTATGTAGATAGATATTAACTACGACACCTGAAATAAAATTTCCCGCAAATATATCAACATCGTTTCCATGGCAACGATTTGTTTTCTGACGTTAGCAATAACTCACTTTTGTTAATTACAGAAAACATATAATAAATACAAAATTTATAATTTCATAACGCCAGAACTTACTATTATATATAGCCTATATTACTCGCATATAATGTAGCTTTCTATTGGTGAAAGAATTTTAAAAATCGGTTTATTGGTTAATGCGTGAAAGCGTAACAAACCAACCCACACAGTATCGCATTTATAATATTTTAAACCGTATTTCATCACCTTTCAAAAACAGTTTTTCATTTTAATATTCCGTTTATCTTGATTTTATTGCGAAGCAGAAACATTTTTACCTACTGACAAAATATGCCCAAGGCCTGAGGGCTTAAAGTACTTTCTGGTATCTAAATTTAAATATCAAAAACTGGCATAGACACTTCTAGCATTAACCCAAACATAAATAGTTGCCTTATTACCTTTGACCACTCCCTGGCCTTTTGTGTCACCGAGGTGATATTCTTTTCGCTGCACCATAGCGCTCCCATGAACGCTCCGATGCTCACTCCTCCCACCATGTCTATAGGAATGCCCGCCTCCTGAATTAACAACACACTAAATGTTAACACTATTACAATCATAAACATATTATGCTGAATTTGAAATATCAGGAGTTCCTCAGGGATCTCTTCCAGGTCCTGTCCAACTTCACTAGGAAATGAAATAAAACAGTTAGCATTTTAACCCCTAGGGACCGAATGTATTTGCAGTGAAGAATCATAACACTGTTAGAATCATAATAATATAATGCTGAATTTAAGATAAGTTTTCAGGAGTTCCTCAGAGATTTCATCTAGGTCCTGTCCAATTTCACGAGGAAATGATACAATTAGCATTTTAACCCCTGTATTTGCAGTGAAGAATGGGTACATGCACGCAAACATTAAAATCGATGAAATAATATATTTTAATTCAATCAATCTGGTGGGAATACGTACACGGGTAGCAGCATCGAACAACATCAAATGGCGCCACTGCAGGGAAGAATATTGTAATACTGTGTTGTGTAATTTAATATTTTATTTATCAATTTAGGCTACACGGAATATGCGACTTTGTGCTCTTTCTTGATGGGGTACTCAAAAAAATAATTGGGAACAACTAATCCGTGGCATTTTTCTATGTTAAAAAGTATTCAATTAAAGATCGGATACTTTAGACCCGATCACTTCGTCAATGGGTCAATGTGATGGAACGAAATGATGGATCGACCCAGTACTATTATTACCAATGTCTAGTTACATTTTGTTACAGGACACCAGTAAATAGAATATAGAGCCCACTAACCAGGATAGCCTTGATCATGCCGACATGCGCCGCCCCTCGAGCGCCCCCACCCCCGAGCACGAGCCCCACAGAAGTGCCGGTGAGCCAGCGCGCCAGGCGGGAGAAATCCGAGTGAACGGAGGGCTCCGACATTAGCACTTTGTTGTAGAGCTCACACTGGAACAAAGTAACATGAAAATTTTATTTGTCTCTTTAGTTCGAAGCCAATAGAATACAATTCCGTCATTTGGTCACCACAACACAAATTCATATTAAAAATGTAAAAGAATTCAGTGAAAACGATAATTTTTTATTAATTTTAGTTAATTATAAATTAAATAATCGTATTATTGAGTATATAAAAGAAAAACTTAAAATGGAGTTTTAAAAATTATGTTTGATAACAATAAATGAGGTATTCTCACTATTCTGTACTGGCTCTTTCTGGTGAACATCCTATTCTGGCAGAGGATGTGGTGGTGCGAGGAGACCCAGGCGCGCATGTTGAGCCAGTCCACGGTGCCTCGGGGACGGGGACCTTCCTCGCGGTGCAGGAGTACCAGCTCCTTCTGGGTGCGGATGGCCAACCGCTCTATCTCCTTTTCAATCTGGAACACAAAGAATTCATCATTTTTACGTTGGCATGTCCATCAGTTGAATTAGGGTAATGCCTCTGAACTGGAACTCCTTGATCAATAGTAAGTATGTATGAGAATAATTTTAGGATGAAAATAATTTTCCAAAATTAATAATAAATTAAGGAAGCTAATTGAATTGTCTTTTAAATATTTTGTTTGTGCAAGAAAATGCGCGATGCTGAAAATATCTTCTGCTCTGGAACGTGCCGCATATATACCATACTAGGGGGACAAGCGTCTCCGTGTCTCCGGGGCTTTACACAAAGTTTTTTGAAAACACAACCTCCATGGTCGGGGGCAAGGCTCTCAACTAGCAATCCGGAGGTCACGGATTCAAAACCCAACCTTGCGCAAGTAAATTTTATATGACTGATTTGTGTTTTCAATTTAATATAATATAATATTGCGACATGTTCCAGAGTGGAAGGTACTCTCAGTATGGCCCTGGTGTTAGACCACCATTCAGAATTGAAATGTTGCTGGAATTGACTTTTGCTGTGTTGGTGACTGGATATGAATAGCCAGGTACTTCCCCAGCTACCTCTTCCGCATTGTCTTCCCCTCTCCACTTACCTTCAGCCTCAGAATATACCCTAATTGGGGATGCCATGGTGTCACTGGCTCCAGGCAGTTGGGACTATTGTGCAGTATTCACATTTAAAAAAAAAAACAAAATTTGAAAAAAAAAATTGTAAGGAGACAGTAATTAGGAAAAAAGGAATAGGGATAGTTATCAAAATCACAAACAGACAGCGACCTTCCTTTTGTTTTGAAAGTCAAGTGTTGATTGAATAAAATTTAGTTGCACCTGCTGAGATTTGAACCCACAACTCTGACATATACATTATACATTCTGTTGGTGGGATATTTACCCTCGGCACACTACGGAGGAATTGGGTCGCAGGAGTTTGGCGTTGCAAAGGTTAATTTCCAAGTGGCTGTAAACAGAGCACCTACCTTTCCAATGCTGGGTTGCTTGTAGCCCAGGCCGACAATCAGGATACAGTCGGCCTGCCTCACGCACCTCTGCGTCCACTGGGTAAAGCCCGGATCGCACTGATAAAGCGCCACCTGAAACACAACACCGACATCATTAGTTTAGCCGCCAGCAAGATGGCCGTGGTGACCTATTAACGACAGATTAATTATCTATTAAAAGTACAAGATTTCTTATTTTAACATTCTCAACATTTGGGAAGATACAAAGTGTACAAAAAGGTTTTAAAATTATTTAATCTTTTTACGACGCTAAAGAATTTGCAATACCAGTGAACGGGCAGATTTTTCGCGATTTATAAATCTCATTTTCGAAGGTCACATGACAGCAGAATTTTTAATTTTACCTTATGAGTGTCCTCTTGTTGAGCCAACCAGGAACTGAGTCGGTACTCATTATTGGGGTCCATGATACTGATGCCCAGGGTTTTTCTGATGACATCGGAAGTCAAACGTAAAGTGGGTCCTGAAATAATACAGAATTTAACATTTTATTTACTTATTTTATACCGGTCAATGGCTGAGTCTCCCTCGATCAGTCTCTCCCGATCCGGCCCACCATGCAGTATGTGAGTTAGACCTATGGCAGGGGTGTTGGTTATCCAATAAATAGGCGGCGGTACCCATATCCGCCCCCCAAATTGTAACACGACTCAAGTGAATAATGTTTTATTATGAGTTGGGTTACGTTTGTTTAGATCAGAGGTTCCCAAACTTTGCCTTTTGCAAACCCCTTGCTTTCTACCATTTCTACCATATTCCCAAAACTCTACACGCGTTGTACTGAATATTGAATGGCGAGGTGTGGTCTGTCACAACGGAGCAGTACCGGATCTACCACTTTTTCAAACGGGGGCAAAATGAACCAGTATTCGAGATTATATTTGCCACGACGGTGGGGGCTTAATGGGATATGGGACAGGAGGGGGGGGGGTATAAGGGTAAGTTCCCATCCCAGTACAATACATCCATATCCCATTATGCTCCCCCTTGCCAAACTCATGCATAACCGGTACAACAACATGCGCTGTACGCCAGTCGCTCTGTTATGGAGGGGGCGTAATGGGATATGAGACGGGGGGTGGGATGGGATATGGATATGGGGCACGGGAAGGGTCTCAATCGAAACCAGTTCATGGACCCCCACTTACAAATTGTGAACCCCCATTTCTTTATCACGCCTACATAGACCCCCGTCGGGTCTCCCGTGGACCCCTAGGGGTCCACCTGGACCACTTTGGGAGTCACTGGTTTAGATGTTATAATGATTTTAATAAGATATACAAACAAAGAAGGTGTTCAGTGTGGTGAGCATAATAAATTTGACTTGTACGTGAGATGCCTTACCTATGGCGCAAAGCGAGTGATATAACTCGTACGTGAATGCGGTGAGTGGCACGTCATCACTGACGGGCACGATGGCGACGGTGGAGAAGTTGAGCTGCGTCGGGCGCGCGTCCACGGCGGCATTAGGCCGCCCGATGGTGTGACTGGGCTTCTGCCACGAGCCTAGGGAAACAAATAATAATAACATTAGATATGACAAAACCTTAATTAAGAGAGCTTCTGAAAATCCCGCTACTATAAATAACTCTCTTCCATTTTCATCTGAAAAGGAGCACACATCAGAATTGGTAGATTTCATCAAAATTGGTAAATTTAATTAACACCGGTAAATATATCATCTAAACTGATAGATCACATCAAAACTGTTAGATTTCATCAAAACTGGAGAATTTCAGTAAAACTGGTAATTTTCATCAAATCTAATCAAAATTTGTAGATTTCATCAAAACAGGAAGATTTCATCAAAACAAGAAGATTTCATCAAAACTGGAAGATTTCATTAAAACTGGAAGATTTCATAAAAATTGATAGATTTCATCAATACGCATATGTATGTTTAGACAGTCTCACCCAGGATTCTGTGCCCCAGCAGGTTGATGAGCCGTGTTACCACCACGGGGAAGCGGAGTTTAATGGCGTTGAAGAGCCCCTCGGGCAGTTTGGCCAGTTCCGAGTCCCTCACCGCCATGACGGTGGTGCTGCGCTTGGTCTGGGTCACCATCTCTACCTGAAACACAAATATTTTACATTTAAATACACAGGCGGTCCTCGAGAATGTGAATGGCAGAAGAAATCGGATGCCTGAAATTAAAAAATACAATAAAATCGCATGAAAAATATAAAAATTTGTGTTATTTGCCCAAGACTTGGAATGAACACTTACAATGCCGACTAGATCTCCCTTGCCGTATTCCCCCACCAGCTCCTTCTTGCCGTTGGGGTGAGTGATGACGGACCGAAGACGGCCACTCAGCACTATGAAGGTGGAATCCGAGTCATCATCCTGCCGGTACACTGCTCGGCCTGACTCCAAGAATACCTGCAACAGACATTAGGTATATTTCGTGGGCAGATTGGCAAAAAACATCAAGTCGGAAATTTGACATTTTGAAGTATGTACCGTATTCAGTCAATTTTCATTTAGTTGAATCAATAAAATGAAAAGAATGGAACTCACCCAATCCAAAGCAAAATCGACCTGCCTCACAAATGGTGATAGCCTTTTGATGACTGTGTGCGCGATGTGGAGGACTATTTTTGGCCGCTCTCTCATAATACTGAAAACAACAAAATTAACATATTTACATCAAATTGGGAGGCAGGCAGTGGTACCGCCGCCCCAGGAATCATTTATTAGACAACCAAATAGCCCTGCCGTAGGTCACCCCGCATTTGATGATATAGCAGGAGTTGCCGGGTTCACGGGGTGGCTGAAGACAGGTGATTTTTGTGAATTAAAATGAATTTATTTTGAATCTCCCACAAGCAGCTAAGATGTTTAATCGCTAGCTTCTATCGAATACCAAAAGATGTCACTAATGTTCATCTCATTGAATATTCTGGATAATGTTTTGTATCGTAAAGTCTGGGTGGAGAAGCCATTTTAACGCCTACTTAGCCGTGTGCTCAAATCTTGAAAAAATTAAAAATCTCAAAATTTAAAAAAAATATTATTTTGGAATGCGATTTTAACCCTTGTGTATAAAGAAAACGTATGAAGAACAAAGTCAGAATCGCTTGAGGCATTCTTGTTCTTGACGTATAAGATACCGTAAACACACATAGCCACTCGGAATAATTTGTATTAAATTCTCTATGGCGTCCGGGTATCATTTTTCCTGGAATTTGAGCTGTCAAATTAGTTAGCGTCGTTTTCGTGAAAAAGATCGTAAAACCTATAAATTCTTCAAATAAACGCAAGTAATGTTGTTTTTATGCATAGTTTATTGTTCAAGAAATGTGTTTCAGTAAATATAATATACGATAGCACAAAATAAACCCACAAAATATTACATCAAAGTCAAAACTTCGCGATTTTACTTTGTTTCCTTCCTGGCATTTAAAAGGTTAAAGAGTTTTCTAAAAATTTAATATTTTGAACTGAACAAATTGCAGTTTTAACATGTCTGTGACCACAGACATTTCCAATAAACCGTATACAATAACACATGAAAAGTAATATTCAATTTGCCCCAATGTAATATTCAGTTAGGAAAATTTGGTAACTAACACGCTGAATTCACGCTAATATAAATTTATCAATTTTAAATAAAGGTGGATACATTGGCTTTTTTTTTGGAATGTGCGCAGCCTAAACCAAAACCGAACACTCGAAGACGGTTTAACAAAGTATGAGGCACTTACTTATAAATGGAATTCTTGGACAACAGTCCAATCCTGGAGAAGTGTTTGGCTCTGATGGTGATGAAGCTGGGTTCCCCCGTCAGCACCGCCAGCCCGCCCATTACCTCGCCTGGGAAGACAAATAGATAAATCATTCAAACAAACTATAATCAAACACATTTCAAAGTTTTTCAAAGAAACATAAAAAATTTACAAAAATTAGAATTTGTTAGTGGTTGAGCAAGACATTAGATTCTGCGAAATGACCTTTATGATTTGTTTCATAATGCTACATTGAATCGTTCTGTTTCACTTAGCAAAGGCCAGAATTCAAACCTATTGGTGAAATTCGCACGGAGTACTTACACCGGCTGATAGCTGCCCGGCTGACAGCCGCCGTCAAGGAGACAAAAGCGTGTTGTTTTTGAATCTTCCTATCGTAACGCTGCTGTCAACACCATACCGTTTTTATCGTGACACAAATCGAGACTCACAAGGTGAAAATACCGCCGTACTTCCCTTAACAGGCCGCGTGCCGTTGGCGCGCCGGTGCGCGCCCTATAGCCGAATAAAAAATAAAAAAATATATTTTTTGATATGCAATTTTAAACCTTATGTATAAAGAAAATGTATGAAGAACAAGGTCAGAATCGCTTTGGGCATTCTTGTTCTTGACGTAACAGATATAAGGAACACTTGTAGCCACTCAAATAATTGTCTTTGGACATTTCAATGACTTTGGAAATGAGCATTTCTACCACGATTCGAACTGTCAAACTTTGAGCGTCGCGTGTCATAAAAAGATCGATAAACCTATCAATTTGTCAAATAAATGCAAGTAAAAGTGTTTGTAGGTGTAGTTCGTTGTTCAAGGAACGTATTTCGGTAAATATTATACACCATAGCATAAAATTAACCAACAAAATTTACGTCAAAAGTCAAAACATCGCGAAATTTTCGAGTTTCATCCGTAAAACCCCGAGGCATTCAACCGGTTAATCGCTACAAAACTGACTTTAACTACCTGTGGTTCATCCAGACACAGAATAGCTAAATACTGACCACGAGGGTTCCCATTCCGGGCAAGATCGCCAATCTATCGTGAGTACCCTTGTGATTTACCTTTGCTATTTGATTCAGAAGACATACCATATCGAGATCCACAGGCATAGTTCTCGCATAGAGTGAACATTCAGCTTCTCTCTAACTCTTATAAGGTGATGCCATCATCGCGCCTGCCTTATTCATGATTTAAATTCGTTATAACTTTTTATTTTAATATATAGTTGGGACCCTTATAAAGAGATTGGTGCACAATATCCATATAAAAATATTAGACAGCAATACCTTTCCAGGTATTCAAGTAGGAACAGCGTAAAAGGCAAAAATACCCTTCGCGCTTAAAGTGTGTTAACCGCTAGGTTGCCGCTCGTCCGCCGGCGTACCATCGGCGCAGGCCAAAATAATCACTAAAAAATAATTTTGTTATGCGATTTTAACCCTTATGTATAAAGAAAACGTATGAAGAAGAAGGTCAGAATCGCTTGGGGCATTCTTGTTAGTAAGGTATAAGATACCGTGAACCCACCTAGAGCAGCGATGTATTTTCTTTGAAATTGTTTATGACACGGCCTGGAACTTTTTCCCGCCGCTCGGCTGTCAGATGACACGGCTGTCAAGTCTCGCGTCGCGGTCGATGAAATTATCGTAAAATGTATAAATTCATCAAATCTACGCAAGTAATATTATATTTATGTATAGTTTAGATTCAAGGAATGTGTTTCAGTAAATATTACATAAGATAGCATAAAATTAACTTGCAAAATACGTTAAAGTTGAAATTTTTTCGTTTTTTCCTGGCATTTGAGGGGTTAATGATAACATTCTAACTTAAACAACATATTTATTTTTATAGTTGGTCCCTGTCACCAACGGCATCTGTTGAGATATCTAGAAACTATATATTACTACATACTCCAATGACATCTGTTGAGAGACATTGAAACTACATACAGACAAATTCAAATACACTACACAGGTTTCACTGTAATAGAATCTGTATAGAAGCAGAATTAAGAGTGTGTACCTGGGTATGCAGTGAACATGTGGACCTCCGTATCTCCCTCCGATAACTTCTGTGATATAAACAGAGATCCGGACAGTAGGTAAACCAGCGCCACATCCTGAAATAAAACAACACATTAAATACATATAAAAAAGAAAGCAAAATTCAGCATTGTTCATCCAAGATATGGGTGATTTTATTAAAGAGAAAGATTGATTATGGTCTTATATGTCAATGGCTTCTGTAGTTGAATTGAACTGTGTCATGCTAACTTCTCCTAAGGGGGGAGTCTGGTCCAGCTGAGTGGTTAAATTTGATGTTATAACTTTGGGAATGTATTCTCCGCATCGGTATAGGAAGATTTTTAGGCAACAATAAAAAGGAGATTTTTGGATCGGCTGGACCAGACTCCCCATTAAGAGGAATGTATGCGCAGCCCATTTCGGCCAGTTTCATACAAATCTTAAATTTGGATTTGAGATCAAATTACGCAACCAAACTGAAAAATTATTTTTGTAATCAAAAGGTATACCAAATATCTAGTACGGAAGTGAGCTACTTTATTTATTTTTGCTTTAAATTATAAAATATAGGCCATTGAAGATTTTAGTGTTTCATGATTTTAGAGGCAACTTGGGCAATTATTTGTGAGCAAATAAAAAATATTAAAAAAAACAATTTTACTGTGTTTGTACAAATACAATGAAAAATAAAATAAAACATTGTTGAAGATGCATTTTTTTGGGTAGTAATTTTAACCCTTCGAATAATGAGAAAATAATATCTTTGAACTTTTGCCTGTCAAGATTTGCGTGCAAAATTCCCGATTCTTGCCATGCATTTTAAATGTTCTTTTTTATTGGTTATTTTGTAACTTTTTTGCAAAAACAAAAATTGTTCTAAAATCAAGATAAAATAATCTTTCCGATGTGTTTATTAGAAATTAAATTTTTTGTTTTTAAACATTAAAATTTTTATATTGAAAATGTAAATTGGCTTAAAAATACGTACCTGGGGATTCCTCAAAAAAATACGTTAAATTAAATAAACTTAAAATTTTAAATACAGATTCATTTTTATAGGAAAATTTGTAATGAAACTGTCACCTCACTTTTTAGAACTTTCATACAATTTTATTTTTAAATTTAGTGTTTGTTACATCACAAATTGGCGCAAAATAAAATCGTCACTTATGATCAGGTTTGTAAAATATCTAACCAATACAGCTTGTATATTTCTAAAACAATAAGAAGCATCATTTCTTTCGCTCTCTAACATAAAAAAAATCACAAATGTTTATATGAAATGAAGAGAGATATCTAACTTTTAATAATGCACGGTCGCTCTGGGACAATCTGGGTCTCCTGTTATTATAATGGCATATGATGTTTTGGGACAACTTGGGTCTCCTGTGATTAGACGGGTTAATGTATAAATGACAAATTTTTGTTTTATTTTTTATTTTGTAGTTCATTATATTCTTATGATTAATATAGTAAAATTATTTTTTTATTGTTTTTCATTTACTCACAAATAATTGCCCAAGTTGCCTCTAAAATCATGAAACACTAAAATCTCGAATGGCCTATATCTTATAATTTAAAGCAAAAATAAATAAAGTAGCTCACATCCGTACTAGATATTTGATATACCTTTTGATTACAAAAATAATTTTTCAGTTTGGTTGGGTATTTTGATCTTAAATCCAAAATTTAAGATTTGTATGAAACGGGCCGAAAAGGGCCGCGCAAACGTTCCACTAAGAAGAAAAAGAAAGATGTGGGATTAACAATGTTTTTTTATAAAATAGGAAGACAAACAACAAAAACAGTTATAGCAAACAATTCATGTAGATGTAGACCATATAAAGAGCAACGAAATGCCGAAAAACAAAGTTTAAATCAAAATGTTAAGCAATTATGTTTTTACAGGTTCTACGTGTGTTGTAGTTTCAGCAGTTTCCCGCTTGCACCATTAGTTTCCAGACACCGTGTATTCTGAAGAGAAATGTTTTCAATGGAAAGATTTGAGAAGAGAAATAGTAATACAAATATGAAAGATGACTGTCGGATATAAAGACAACTTTTTGAGAGGCCAAATAATGATTATGATGAGATTGTCTTTGAAAGAATACCAGAAGATGGAAGACTGAAGAATGTGCGTCCAAAAGGGTAACCGGATAAAACAGAACAGCAACAAAACAGAATGTGATACAAATAATGGGTTAGGTTAAGTTAGATTGTTTGTTTGTTATTTTTCTGCCATGTTCCGTTTTATCACTGTATCCAGAATCGCTAGACATTGTTAATCATTGGGCAAAGGCAAAAATTATTTTTAAAACACTGTATCAGTTTAACCCCTCAGGCCTCTGGGATATACTGTCAGATGGTCAGATTATTTCTGCTTTGCAATAAAATCCAAATAAATCGATTATTTGTGAATGAATCCGAAAATTATCATTAAAAAATTCACAAAGTTTCATACATTTTTTTTTGTGAATACCGCACAAGAGTCCCAACTGCTCCCGTCTGGAGCCAGTAAGACTATGACATCCCCAATTGGGGTACGTTGTGAGGCTGAAGGTAGTGGGGAGGGGAAGGAGACGAAGAAGGTGGGGAAGTACCAGACTATTCAGATCTGGTCACCAAACACGGCTAAAGCCATTTCAAGCAACGTTTCAATTCTGAATGGTGGTCTTACGCCAGGGCGATACTGAGAGTATCTTCCACTCTAATTCTCTTTTCTAATTGCGGTCAGAAACTTTTGTTACATAAAAGTGAACATTTTGAATCTTTTGTGGTTAAATTTTAGATCTGAATATAAAGCATGGTGTATTCACTTTCTAACACCATTAAGATCATATTTCTAATCATGATAGTAAGGGAGACAATTTCTATATGAGTTGTTCTCAAAAGCGAACAAATTAGCTTTTAAAATGCATCATTTTGCATTAACTCCTTGCTGGCCGAGTACGCGCCGGCGCGCGCCAAACAAAATCTTAAATTTTTTTTTTTGAAATATGATTTTAATCCTTAATTATAAAGAAAACGTATGAAGGATAAGGTCAGAATCGCTTGGGGCATTCTTGTTCATAAGGTATAGAATACCTTGAACACATCTATGGAATCGGAATAATTTCTTCTGGAATTTTCAATGACAACTGGCCGCGTCTTTTCGGAGCGTTTGAGCTGTCAAGTTCAAACATATGAATTCATCAAATAAACGCAAGTAATGTTGTTTTTAGGAATAGTTTATTTTTCAAGGAATGTGTTTCTGTAAATATTACATACGATAGCATAAAATAAACCCACAAAATATTACGTCAAAGTCAAAACATCGCGAAATTTACAAGTTTCCTCCAAGGCATGTCACGTCATGTAAACGCATTAAAATGCATTATTTTGCTTCTCCGGTGACTGAAATAGATACTCCTCAATACAATTGAATGGAAACGCAGTGTTTTTAAAAATAATTTGTGCCTATTAACTATGTCCAGTGATTCTGCAGATTATTATTTGCACTGTTCTGTTGCATCGTGTCCAAAAGAAATTAAATGAAAAATGTCCAATTGATGACTGGAGAACAACTGGCGAACATGCAGAATGTAAAGTGAATAGGAATCTAACCTTGTCGTAAGCAGGATGGTCAGGCCACGTCCACAACAGCTGGACAAAAATAACGCACTAAAGCGGCAACTCATAACAGAACAAAATACACACCCATTAATACACATTCGCTCCACCAAATTAATAATAGAAAAATAATAATATTGAATAAATATTAAGTGCTGTTGTAATTGTAGTACTCTCTCACTAGTCCGCCACCCCACGTAAAAGGCAAGCGTGTTTCATGACGCCGAATTGGATCTTCACGAATTTGTCTTTGTTTTTGCTTCACCAATAGTACGGGAAGAATTCACACTTATAGGTTTGCATTACTGCTTAAATTAAAAATTTTCTGATAACCACTGGAACGCTTTTTGCCACAATATAGCGCCATTTAAAAATACTCGGATTGGTTTGCTGCCAGTTTTGGGCAAATTTTCCGTAGATACATTAAAAAAAATTTGTAGTATTTTCAAATACGCCCGCGGTTCAAACTTGACGTTTTATATAAGATGAACTACTACTTCTCGACTCCAATCTTCCATATACAGTGGACAGGGCGGTAATCCAGCCCCTGGCTAATCCGGCGCCCCCTGTAATCCGACAAGCCTGATGATTGGACAGGCTGTAACGCGCCACTTCTACGCCACTTCTACGCGCCACCACTATTGTGATCGACAGCTCGACGCGTATTGTTTCAGTTTTTCCAAGGAAATAATGAAAAAAGGTGACTTTATGGCCAGCAAGGGATGGCTAGAACGTTTGAAAGGTCGTCGTAGCATACGTTTAATGACTACTACGGGAGAGAAACTTTCACCTGCACCTGGCACCTGGATCTAAAGTGAGAAAAGAATGTGTAACCGTATTACCGTGTGCTAACGCTACGAGTATACACGCGCTAAAGATGGTGGTCATTGGAAAATCGAATAACCCACGTGAATTTGTCGGATTACAAGATACTCTTATTTAAAAAAATCCGGACTATAGAGGGTCTTAGGCAGTACTCTATAATCTGACAAATTCGATAATCCGACATCGCCCTGCAAAACGTTTGTCGGATTACCGCGGGAAAACTGTAATTCTGAAATTTGCACATTTAAATAATATTAATATATAAATTTACTTCTTCATTTATATATAAATTTACCTTTCCTTTCTCTATAATTTGAAATGATGGCCTAGAACACCTTTGATGGGTGAAAGCCAGAAATAATTGAAAAAAAAAAAAAAAAAAAACTACTACTTCTATTTATATTCAACAGATGGCAGCGTCCTCTAAGTTCTTTACAAATTATTTCATTTTTCAAAATCGTATAATGTAAATTTATTTAAACGAATTTGGCACACAAATACCAGCAAATTATAGAGATTAATTTTGTGCTTTCAACTAGTAAAAATAACGGCAGATTATAGTAGTTGTCGGATAATACTCCTCATGTATTTTTTATTTATTTTTTTCTATGTGTAGGTACTATTTATCGCTGCGTTAATTTTGCTGAATTCTTGAAAAACTTGCTTTCGAACAATTTATTCATGATCAAGTTAATAATAAAATCAACATAGTAAATACCTACACGTTCCTCAATAACTACTTTTAAAGTAGCTTAAGCACTCTGCTGTTTTACCATTATTACACTATGTAAACTTTTTAACTCCTTTGTACAATTTTAATGATAACGAAACTACATACCTATGTACATATTAAACCTGTTTGTATCCTTAAAGTACAGTTTATAATGTTATATACTTCATGCTTACAATTATACTCCTGAATAATATGTGTAACTTTAATAATGTGATTCTGTAAAAGCCTTCAAGGCGTGTATGAATAAATAAAAAATAAAATAATCGAGTGGCGGATTATTGAGAGAGTACTGTACTGTTAAAATAATATTAAAGAAATAATAATACATATTTGGTATAGGGTATTTTCACAAGCTAATAAAAATATGTGGAAATTAAAAGTTTATTTTCTGATTCTGATTGTCGTACTTTTTTTTTTGCGGTTTAATAGGCCCGATAGGCCAATTGTGCTATCTCCCATTTTGCCTTAATCCCTTAACAATAACTCTGTTCGTTTTATAAAGTTCACCAGAGTTGTCATTGGATATGTGGCTGTCTTCTGGTTCTAACCTGTGTCTCCCCAGGTATCTGAGCCTAGTTCCCACCAGGGCAGGACATTGGCATCATAAGTGAATTGGAGTCTCTTCATCCTCTTCACATTTTCAACATCTATTGGTGCTTTCCACTCCCAATAGCTGCATGTTTCTACTGAGATGGCAGTGTCCCGTTAGTAGTCCTACCAGTTCCCTCAGCGAGTTTCTATCCACATCGAGTAGTTTCCTGGTCCATCTGGAGTCCTTTTGATGAGTACTTTGGATTGTCATACTAAAAATGCATAGTTTTAAAATTTTCATTCATAAGTATTGATTTTTAAAATTATCTAAAATCACACATTCCTGAATGGTTAGAAGTGGCTGTAATATAAAAATTAAATAAAAATGCCATCATTTCGACAATATTAAAAATCTGTGAAAATACCCTATTATTAATTGCCCAATTAGTAATATAAATAAGAATCAATGGAAAGCGTGCATTAGCTTAGAAAAATAATTTTGTAGACAATATACAATAATAAGAACATAACTTTAATATTTAAAACAGGACAACTTAATTTACAATATTTTAGAGTAGGTTTATGTGGATAGCAAACTCTCTATTAATCAAAACTACATACTAGCCAAAGTTTTAAAAAATAATTTAAAAGCGGTCCTAACTAAGTACCTTGTGGAACACCATTTTATGTAAAAAAAGGAGTATTTACATCACGAACCTTATCGCTCTCTTCCCTCACGAGATAGGTGCCGGCCGGTACTTCTCTGATCTGAACATGGCCCCCCTTGAGCAGGCTATCATCATCGAGACCCAATTCCTTGACGAAGGCCTCGGTGGCAATGTTCAGCAAAGCCTGCTCGTCTGTTTCGTTCTGGGTGGTCGATCTGCGGCCAGACGACACGGGCTTGGAGGGGATGTTGGAAGAGTGAGGTTGCACATCTGGCATTTGCTGGAACGGGTGAACAAAGATTATTAAAATGGGATCGAAGTGAAGCAAGCAGTCCACGGCAAACATGGAACTGACAGATGAACAATGAAAGTAGACTATAAGCTGTATAATTGAGATTCCTGAGGTGTATGTGTAGTAAAACCAAGATGGTATTGTGTCTTAAAATCTAGTCTCTCAATTTGGGAGGCGGGTATGGGTACCACCGCCTCGGGAACTATTTATTGGATAACCAACACCTCTGCCGTAGGTCGCTATGTTTGGTGACTTGGCAGGGGTGCCCGGGTTCATCGGGTGAGGTTTGTCAGGGTCTTGGTGGCGGATGTCTACTCACCAGCTGCATGGCAGACCGGATCGGGAGAGAATGGTTGAGGGAGTCCCTTTGACTTCTCCTTTGACGTCTCGGAACATTGCCTTGCAACGCAGTGGGAGGGATGGATTCATACGTCTGTCACTCTTGGACACACTGACCCCCAGATTCCAACCCACCCCTAATATCATTTTCCTTCCCAGAAATTCCTCTCCTTCCTTCCCTAAAAAGACCATCCACACAGCATCCCTAAAAATGACATAGGCCCTGAGGGGAATTATTTTCCTCCGGGCCTCCTGTGTGTAGCTAATGTAAAAAAAAAGTCCAAACTCCAACGCCCTCTGTTAAACTCTGTCGTTTCATTAGCGATTTTGGGTAATTGCTCCATCCAGGTGACAGGCAGCCGCGGGTGGACATTTTTCAATACATAAAGTAAATATTCGTTTGTTGACCTCCTCGTGACTTCCCCTATCAGGGTGTGTGTATGTTGTGAGGCTAAAGGGAGTGAGGAAGGGAAGGAGATAGGGAAGAGGAAGGGAAGGATATAGGGAAGAGGAAGGGAAGGAGATAAGGAAGAGGAAGGTTTGGAAATACTTGGCTATTCAGATCTGGTCTTCAATTCTGAATGGTGATATCTACCATTCTGGATACGATTTTTGATTCGTTTTACCTGCGAAGTGCTGGAGGTGATGTCAGCCACCATATCTGGCTGTTTGCTCCTCAAGTTACTGGTCTGTGTGGGCTGCGGCGATATGCTGTTTTGTAGATCACACTGGAAATAAAGCAGTCACGCATTTTAATGATTTCAATATGCACGTGTTAGGATTTAAATTTAAACCGTGCATCATTAATGTTCTTGCAGAGATGGTCTGCATTGTTCCAGTAACGTCACACGGTCATAGGCACATTGTCTATCTTCTACGTTTTAACTTATCCCTTTGACAGTAGCGCAGTCCTTTTAATAAAGTTCACTAAGGTTGTCACTGAGTGTTTGATAATGTCTCCTGGTTCCCGTTCCCCTCCTGCGTCCCCTTCCCTTCCCACATTCTCCCACCACCTTCCCCGTCTTCCCCCTCCCTTCCCGCAAACCCCATCTCCTTCGTTACCCTCCTCCTCCTCCTCCCTTCCACTAAAATATATGAAATACACACATTTTCATTTATACAAATTTCATAACGCTTACCATTATATATAGAAACCTTTGCGGCTTACGCACAACAAATCGCCAAAGTTTCATCGCAATCAGATGAAAGGTATGGCGGCGTATAAAATACGAAAAAACAAACCAATTTTGATTTTTATACATATCGTCGCCTCAGTCCGTTTTTGTGCAACAGACCATTAGAAAATTTTACAGGAGGAGAAGGTTTTCTTTCATTATTTCAATGAAACATTATGATAGGTGTTTGAGATAAAGATATTCCGTAAAGGTAAAGTTCTCATTAGTTTAAATAACTCTTGTATGTTTTTAGGTTTCACGGCCAAAAAGTATTTTTGTTATTGTTTTTGGGGTGTTATGCCGTGTTTCGCTACCTCCTTCTTTAGCCAACGTTTCGGACAGCGTTACAGTGTCCATCATCAGGGCAGATGACCAAATGATATTGGTGAGAGTGTTTACTTATGTGTGTCAAAGCGATACCGTGCTGCCAGCTCCATTTCTCTACGAGCTGGTGTTAGAAAAATTCAGCATGGTTTTTTTGCGTTTAGTTTTGGTGTAGCCGTCAATTACTGGATACCAAGAACTATTGAGCTTAGCTCCGCCGTCTCTGTTAATATTGATGGGGTTTTTATGGATTTCAATTGCCTCCGTAATTAGGCGTGCTCTGTAAGTTTTGGGTCTTCCCAGGACTTCAGGAACAAATCCAAAGTAATGGCCAAATCGGCAAATGACAAATCGGCAATCGCCGAGCACTTAATCGAAACCGGCCCTTCAGGCTGCCGCGCAGTAAAGTAAAGACCGAAAGTAAGATAACGGCTTACAGTGCAGTTCACTGTGAGACTTTTCTGCGCGGCGGCCTGAAGTGGCGCGGGGCACGTCCCGCTCCGAACTCTGTGTGTAAAGGGTACTATTGTCTTTTGTCTCCCTGCAAGGTTTGTGTCCCAGTTGTGACTGTTACCTTTTTATTTTTCTGAGTCTTGTTCTGTTTCATTTAGATTTATTAGTATTATCTCCTTCTTGAATGATATATAACATTGATGGGTATAACCTTCAAAAGTTATTTCAATAAAAATTTTATATTTTTTAACAGCTGCGTTCAGGATGGATTGCGTTGTAGGCCATTAAGGGGTTTGTAATGAAATAATACAATCTCTCACCATAGAAGCGTCTCTGGGGGCGTCAGAGAGAGAATAAGAGGTGTGTTCGGAGTGCACGTTGACGTCATGCAGTCCACTGGGCCTCTTCTGGGGCGAGTACTTGAACATGGAGGGGCGTTTCGACTCCCGAGTAGATTCTCGACTCTGAAGAAGGAACATTTTTATTAATAGGTGCAATAGGATTCCCAGTGTACATTTTAAAATACAAACACGGATAACTTTTTCCTTCCAACAGGGTAAATAAACAAAAACAGTGGTGGCTTTGTTTTCAATTGCTGGCAATACTGGCTTTTTTGATTGAAGCTATGTAATCATTCGGGCGATTGCAATGTTCATATTTTGACAGGTGAGGCTTTGGAGGAAAATTCTACCCCTCAGATATTTTGAGATTTTGGAATTACAGTAAAGCTAGCCTTAACCTCTTAAATGCCACGGATGAAACTCGAAAATTTCGCGATGTTTTGACTTTGACGTAATATTTTGTGGGTTTATTTTATGCTATCGTATATAATATTTACCGAAACACGTTCCCTGAACAATAAACTACGCCTAAAAACAACATTACTTGCGTTTATTTGACAAATTGATAGGTTTATCGATCTTTTCATGACCCGCGACGTTCACAGTTTGACAGCTCAAATCACGGGAGAAATGAAATTTGCGAAGTCATTGAAATATTCAAAAATAATTATTCGAGTGGCTAGGTGTGTTTCTTATATCTGTTACGTCAAGAACAATAATGCCCCAAGTGATTCTGACCTTGTCCCAGTAGATGGTGTAGTGTTTCGATTTCACATCACAGATACACATCACCTTTCAGATGAATGTATAAAAATATTTTTAAAAATATTGAGTAAAAAAAAAACTCCACCAGAAAACTGTAATAATTTCAGAAGCATCAAATAATTTTTATCACTGCTAGTTTTAAAATTCAGGCTGAAAGGGTTAAACCAATCAATCGTTGGCATGATATAATAATAAAAATAATATAAAGGGTGTGCTTACAGGATTGACGAGCTCTGCACTGAGCCCCAAATACTGGTGCAAGGCCGTGAAGGTCACCCTCTGTAGGCGCACCATAATTATCTGAAAATATATTAAGGGGGGGGTAAGGTTTTAAAACTCATTTTTTAATTTTTGTTTTTCTAAATGTCCAACATGTTGTCAAAATTTCAAGTAAATCGGAGCAAAACTAACGAAGATACAGCATTTCAAGCGACCGGCCCTCTTGCTCTATTCAAGTACCTACAGGGTGCGGCAGAGAGGACGGACGGTTTTAAAAAAATCATAAAATAGTTAATTTTTACTCAAAAAAAAAATTTATTGATGGAATCAGGTTCGCAAGGAAATAGCATTTGAGACTGTCAAGTGTGGAAAATCACATCAGGCATGTGGTGGCCGAAATCGTTGATGCAGTGTGTCATGTCGCGCTGTTACCGTGAACTCAGAGCGCTACGTCGAAATGATCACCAACTTCTTTTTCCCTGAATTACGACGGCGACGTGTTCCAATCCGACGTGTGTGGTTCCAACAGGATGGGGCGACCGCCCACACAGCCAGAGCATCAATGGACGTTATTCGCCCTCTCTTCCCTGGTCGCCTTATTTCCAGGTTTGGCGATGTTCATTGGCCTCCTCGGTCCCCAGATTTATCCATATGCGATTTTTTCTTATGGGGACACCTCAAGGCTAGAGTATACGAGAACAAGCCCCGAACTCTGGACGAATTGAAGGACGCAATTCGCGTGGAAGTCGCCCAAGTTGAGAGAGCGATGTTGGAGAGAGTCTACGCGAACTTCCAAGAACGCCTCCAGCACTGCATCAACGATTTCGGCCGCCACATGCCTGAAGTGATTTTCCACACTTGACTGTCTCAAATGCTATTTCCTTGCGAACCTGATTCCATCAATAAATTTATTTTTGAGTAAAAATTAACTATATCATTGAAGAAGAAGATAACACTTTTAAATCTAAATGAAAATATGAAAGAAAACAAGACACAGAAAAACAGAAAAAGACAATGGTCGCAACTGGAACTCGAACCCAGACCTCTCGTCTAACCGGGACGGCGCGTTTTCCAATTTCGCTATTGCCACCTTCTCTTCAATCTCATACAATCTCATATTTCAAATATTTAGAATCATTAATATTATCTTCAACTAGTTCTTTTTCCATATTATATTGATGTTGATCAGACGTTGATGGGAATAACCTTCAAAAGTTATAAAAAGAGAGTTTTTCTCGTAAAAAAAAAAAAAAATTAAAAATTAACTATTTTATGATTTTTTTAAAACCGTCCGTCCTCTCTGCCGCACCCTGTATATCTCGAGTATAAAAAAACTTTAAAACGATTTTCTTGCAAAAAAATTTTTGAAGTTCGTGAACATCATAACTCAAAATCTACTTGGTCGATCCTTTTGAAATTTTGTACACTATTTTTACAAATAAATCAACAGGTAGTGGCGAAGAGTTTCTTCGTCAATCATTATTATATTATATAAGGGTTAAATAAGGATGGTAATCACCTGCATAACTCTGACAAATATATCGGGATACTCCTGGAAGACCTCCTGGAAGGCAGCCATGGGCAGCCTGATTACTTGAGAGTCCTCAAGAGCTTTAGCGCTCACCGTCTTGTAAGGTTGCGGATGGCCCTGCAAAGTAATCAGTAGCAATCAGTAACAATCATTAACCGGTTGAATGCCTCGGTTTTTACGGATGAAACTCGAAAATTTTGCGATGTTTTGACTTTTGACGTAAATTTTGTGGGTTAATTTTATGCTCTGGTATGTAATATTTACCGAAATACGTTCCTTGAACAACAAACTACACCTACAAGCAACTTTACTTGTGTTTATTTGACAAATTGATAGGTTAATCGATCTTTTTATTACCCGCGGCGCACCCAGTTTGACAGTTGAAAATCGCGGGAGAAGTGACATTTAGAAAGTCAGAGAAACCGTTCTAAATAATAATTCGAGAGGCTAGGTGTGTTTCTTATATCTGTTACGTCAAGAACAAGAATGCCCCAAACAATTCTGACCTTGTTCTTCATACATTTTCTTTATACGTAAGGTTTAAAATCGCATATCAAAAAGTTTTTATTTTATTTTTTTATTCGGCTATAGGGAGCGCACCGGCGCGCCAACGGCACGTGACCTGTTAAGAGCGAATAACCAGACACAGCTGGAAATATGTCTTTTTTAAATCAAATACTAGACGCGTCGATTCTTTTCTACAAAAAAATATTAATTGATTTCGAAAGATTGTTATTTTATCTAGTAAAGATTTGTTTTAAATTTTGAAAAAACATGTTTATTTTTGTTATAATACGATTTATATCGTTGGTCATTGGCAGATTTGTTAAATTTTCAAACAAAATATTGCATTATACAACACAAATTTCAAATCATATAATCATACAGTAAAATAAATCAATAAATTATCTAGCATAGCTTCTTTTCAGGATTTTAATTTTAGTTAAAATAAAATCATTAAAAGAATATGCGCGCACGTGTTTTGCCACGAAAATATTGGTCGATATAAAAGCTGGTTCACATTACGCTTTCAAATATAAAAGATCATAGCACGCCAAATAACGCTCTCCATACAATCCCTTCAGACCGTTCACACCTAAGCGTTTTTAAGCGCAGATCAATCATAGACAATACACATCTCAGACGTAACCGCTCCAGACGCGATATCCCAAAAGATAACTCTCCCCTTCTCCGACTAAAATATGAGAAGGGATCATTGTAATTACGGAGCTGCCTAGACTCGTGGATGACAATGTCAAGTTGACAGATTTCAGTACAAAAACTATGCGTTCCGTTGCCGCTCCCTAATTCGACTGACCCCCTCTCCTACCACAGGAAGAAATATTTGATAGCCTCGTGTGAAAGGACAAAAGATAAGCGCTCGCAAATCAACAGATATCTGCTCGCAGATTTATAGCGTAATGTGAACCAGCTTTTAAAAGGTGTTTTCCTTACCGTGAGGACATCCGTAAAGCTGAGCAGAGACGTGACGCTCTCCCCCGCCTTCACCACCTTCAGCGAGAGGATCGACCCGTCGGTCGAGCGGATGAACACGTTCAATCGACCCGTCTGGACGACATACACGTTTTCATCCGCGTCACCTGGACAAAATATCACAAATAAATTATTAATTTCTATGCCGGGTTGTGCTTCGTCTTTTCCGACAGCGTTACTGTGGTATATAGGATTATACATATAGTTTCAATATCCTTCAACAGATGTCGTTGATGTAGATAGTTGTATGTAGTGACTTAAAAGGAAACCGGGCAGCGTTTTGTCCACAAAAACGTATTCCCCAATTTTCTGGATTTTGACACTAATGCAAATATTTTTTTAATTTAATTTAACCTCTGACACGTCGGTTCGTTTTGCTTTTATTTGATTATTCACTTTTTATATGACTTAGGGACTTTTAACTGAACTTTTTTAAATGCAAAACATACAGAGACATATAGTATTTTCTTCTTATACAGTTAGTAAAAAAAATATTTAAAATCAGTCCAGTTTTGGGGAGAAAAATGGGGAAAACAAAACGTTAATTTTGATTTATTTTTTTTTTTAAGAAAAACAAACATTCCCGGGTTACGAATAATCCAACAATGTTTGAAAATCTCCTACTACCACTACAGAAAGCCGAAAATGTTGCTTGTGTTGTGATGGAGGACTTAGCCAGCCGAGGAATCGAACGCGCGACGCCCGGATGGGACCCAAACGCGATGCCCACTCAACCACTGACCGGTCAAACCACCGGCCATTTTATTTATGTATTATCAGCCTGAGATGCAGTTGGCCCTTTCGCTCAGTATTCGGGGGAGTAAGAGTGACAGTGACAGCAACAGTTTGATAAAATATCTATTTTTTTTAATTTCTCAGCGACCGGGTTTTCTCCAGATGTCATTTAAGTAGTGTCGACCATCATCATTTGTGAGTAATGCACAAACGGTTGCAGAAATGGTCGATGATACACGATAGACAGTTGGGCTTCCGCAGTGTCGGGTTCTCTAGCTTCAGAATTACTCAGAGCATCCAATAGGACGGACATCCGATCCAGTTAAATAATTATTGTAAACCTTACGATATCGTCAATAAAGCAACTTGTAATCTCTAAGAACCTCGATCTTTATTGGAGTTTTCCGCAACATATTTCAAGAAATCTTAATCAAGTACATCACACACACACTTTCGCATTTCTAATATTAGTTAGCCTGTTGTATGCTGATGATGCGGTGCTGATTTCTAACAGTATGGAAGATCTACAGTCGCTCGTGTCTAGGATGAACCAAGTATATATGAAGAATGAGTTAATGATGAATGTAAGTAAGTCTAAAGTAATGGTATTTGAAAGAGAGAGTAATGATGAATACTTGGAGCAGGTGGATGAGTTTCTGTATTTGGGAAGTATTTTTACGAGAGATAGGAAGACTGATAGAGATATCGAAAGAAGGGTAAATGCCGGTAACTCCATTAATGGAGGACTGAACGCCGTTGGCGCCAACCAAAAAAACTGTCAAAAGAAACGAAGCTAGCTGTCCATAATGGAGAGCTGGTACCTACCATGATGTATGGCAGTGAGGCATGGAACTGGCAGAGAAAGGATGAAAGTAGACTGAATGCTGTAGAAACGAGATCCCTGAGACGTATGTGTGGTAAAGCCTTGTATGATCGTGTGAGAAATGTGGAGATCCGCAAAGAATGCAAGGCTCATGTAAGCGTAATGAGTAAGATTAATAAATCGGATGGTTTGGGCATGTAGAGCGAATGAATGAGGAAAGGAGTGTAAGGAGAATATATGACGCAAATGTGAATGGTAGACGAAGTCGGGGACGCCCGAGGAAGACATTGCACGACCAAGTGAATCAGATACTTGAGTCGGGCGAGGTCAAGAGTCAGAATAATAGAAGAGCATGTATGAGACGATGTATGAATGTGAACGAAGCAAAAAGTGTGTGCCAAGACCGAGTTGTTTGGCGGTCCGTCCTCTCTGCCTACCCCTGCGGCAAAAGGCGTGATGTTAGTTAGAATTAGGATAATGCGCCGTTTCCCCTAATTGGACACTTGCCCACTTTTCGGGATGGCGGATTAGTGATTGGCAGTGCAGTTAGTTAAACTCACCGATTTTAAAGAGATAGCTCCCCATGGGTATGTTGAGTATCTCGGTGTGCTTGCAGAGCTTCAGGAAGACGGGCTTCTCAAAGTGCCCGAACACGCGGATGGAGTGCAGCATGTAGAGCGCGTCGGGCGGCACAAGCGTGTCGTTGGTCTGGTCCTCCTCCAGGTACTCTGCCGGCGGCTCCAGGACCTGCCAAACCGAAAATAAATTAAGAGTCCACACCAAGTAAAGTATTCCCTCATCTTGGAGAGAGTTCAAGAGATTTCAAAGATTTCTCTACACGAGGGAGTATGGCTACTACCCATGGTTCTATCCAACTGTCTTTCTTGCAGGTATGCTCGGAATGAACCATCTACGGGTCAGAAGGGATGTACACATTACTACGCATTTCTTCAAACTGATTTGGGGATGATTTGAAAACTCGGCTATCATGATCTCCATGAAGAACATGGTTATCTCCGTCACCGACAGCATAGACTGTTCTATCTTCCGGCCTGCAGGACTAACTTGCCAATGGTCATGCCAGTCGGGAGAGCAATCTTGCTGTTAATCACTGACTATACTAGTATTATTACTTTTAAAGGCAGCTTCATTGATGCTAAATATGTCCATACCAGTGGCGATTTGCGAGTTTTCAATGAACTAGAGTGCTAAAATTGAAAAATATGACATTATTGATGTTGTTGTAACTGAAAATTAAATTTATGTATTTTTTATATTTAAATTTTTTTATGAAAGTCTTCATACAAAAAGCTGGAATTTTGAAAAAAAAAAAAAAAAACATTTTCAGGCACAACAAAATCAATAACATCATAGGAAAAGGTGTTTTTTGGAACCAGTTCCTGTGCACGCCTGATTACGGCGGCAATTGAAATCTACAACCATTCTGAAGTATACGGTAATACCAGATAGTAGTGGAGTGGAGCTAACAACACGGTATTGCTTCCAAAGTACATAAGCACACGTTTCACCACTAACAATTACACATCTGCCCTGATTATGGACACTGTAACACTGTCCGAAACGTTGCCTAAAGAGGGAGGTAGCGCAACACGTCGTAACACCCCAAAAATAAATAACAACAATAACATTGTATTTTTCAATCTTAGCACTCCAGTTCACTGAAAACTCGCGGCCACTGATATGGACATATTTAGCCTCAATGAAGCTGCCTTTAAAAGGCAAGCTCTAATAATGCTAGTATAGTTGATGAACTGACTGTTTACGTTTTATGTAATACTCTTTTACAAGTGTATTTAAAACACACTAAAATGTACAATTTTGCAATGTTCTTAACCTCTCCGCTAATGAGTTTTGGCAAACGGTTTTCGGTTAATTTTTAAATATTTTTTTTTTATATATATTTTCATAGATTGACTACTTATAATCATAAATTTTTAATAAAAACGTCATCGACATCAATCCACGCAAAAACACCACCAAAAAACAACATGTGCACGCGAAAAACTGCGTTCTTTCTCTGACGACCGCTGAATGACGGGAAATTTTTTTTAAAGTAAAACTGTGAAGTGGGTATTATAGGTATGTGTTCCAAAACTTCTACAATCTACGCGCAGATGTCCGTAGATGCTACAGCAAGTCAAATATTTTCATTAAATATGCGTTTGAATAATAGCCGCTGATGCAACATTTGGCCATAAACTTCTGGACATTTTTTCGCTTCGCTGTATCGTTTTGGCCGTACTCATGGAGAGGCTAAAACAATAAATAAATTGAATATTATTTTCAAGAATAATTTGGTCCACCTAATTTCGTGAAGCAGCTCCCTATCGGATTTTGATGCCGCGCTTCAAAAGCCTAGTTCTTTTAATGCAACCTTCACCAACGACAACACATTATTACGTTTCCAATAAATTCTTCAAAGTATGACGAGGATAACATACCTTCAGCTGCACGGGCGCCTGTTCCTTCTTCAGCTGAAGCAGGCGGCGGGCGAAGCGCATGACGGCGCGGCGCTTGCGGCCCTGCCCGCTGCTGGAGATGGACTTGACCTTGCGCAGCATGCGGCGACCGTAGAACAGCATCTTGTCACGCTTGCGAAAGCGACCCCGCGGGCTGTCGCCGTCGCTGTGCCCCACGTCCGGATCGTTCGCTTGTACTTCGTCTGGAATTAATAACGAAGTTACAGATGTTGCTCGTGTCAGAGAAAGTAACTGGTTTCGGTAACCAACACAGCTGATAGAATTTCAATAGGAAACAATATGAATTAGAAAAATAAACAGAGAAGTCAAGACTAAAACTCGGAAACCTTTCTTTTTCTTCAAAGTTGTCTTTTTCAGGGAAAGAAAGAAAGTGAATTCTTTATTCATTACTAGCGAGTAACCGGCATGCGTTGCAAAGCCACTCAAAGAAAGTATTTGTGTTTTAGTTCTATTTATTAGCCCTTTTGGATGTCAAATATTTTTTGTTTTTATAAATACATCAGAAGAGCTATTCTCTATCTTTTGTGAGATCGAGATAGATCTCAGGCGAGATCTCCTGTCAGATGTGTGTGTTTTTCTACGGCGAATAAATAATCATGCAAACTTGCAAGAATTTGTGTTTAAAACGACCTAAACTAAAATACGTGACAGCTCATAGCTGAAATTCTGACATCGGCCCATAGAAAAAGCAAATAACAGCTGTAGAAAATCACACAAATCTGACAGCACTTCTAGCCTGAGATCTATCTCGATCTCACAAAAGGTAGAGAATAGCTCTTCAGAATGTTTCCACTCTCCCGTGTGTCCTTTACTATGTGTCCCCCTCCAGCGTTCCCCTTCTACTTTCCTCACATTCCCCCCTCCCTCGTTCACCTTCCTGCGAACCTCCCCTCCTTTGTTCCCCTCCGTACTTTGCTCCGTCACTAAACTATATGAAATACCCACACTTCTCACAGCTGTCCATGTGAGATGCATGGATTTTCCAAATTTACCCCCTGCTATCTCCTACCGCTATGTCTCCTTTGCAATCCTTCCCTCTGCTTCTCCCTCATCCCCCACCCCTCCCCAGCGTATCCTTTCCTATGTGCTCTGTTCCCCTCTCGCATTCCCCTTCCACCTTCCCTGCCTTCCCCTGCCCGCATCCCCCTTTCTTGCGACCACACCTCTCGGCTTTGTCTCCCCCTCCTGCGTAGCATTTCCGCTTTCCCTCCTCCCTCATACCCCTTCCGCAAACCCCCTCCATTATTCCCCTTCCCCTCCCTCATTTCCACCCTGCAGCTAAACTATATGAAAAACATACATTTTTCAAACAAATGTTGTGTCACTTATTGTAATTTTTATTTTAAATTTCATAATTCCAGACCTTATAGAAACATTAGCGGGTGTACGCATAACAACTCACCAAAGTTTCATCGCAATCGGATGAATGGTAATGAATATAATTTCATAACGCTAGAGCTCACCACTATATACAGAAACCTTTGCGGGCGTGTACACGACAAATCACCAAATTTTCATCGCAATCGGATGAATGGTTTAGGTACCACACGAGGGACAAACAAAGAAACATCCATTTTTATATATTAAGATTTTTACACGAAGCGATAAAAAAAGTGAGGTGACGATAACGTTTGTGATGCATCTAATAAAATATGTGTGATTTTATTTGTTTTATTATCAGCAATTTTAGTTTTAAAACTTTTTTATGTTTGCGATAAAAAAAAATTATAATTTAAAAATAATATGATTATTTCTAATAATAAAATTGAAAAGCGTATTTTATCACCTTACAAAAACAGTTTTTAGTTTTCTGATATTGTTTTAATTACTGCGAGTCGAACTCATAATATATACATAATAGTCTTTTTATAAGCCAGAAACAAATAAAGTATCAGAACTATAAAAGACGCTTTGAAGTGCAAAATCTCCTAATCACAGCCTTCTTTTAGGATGCGGTTTAATTGTATAATGTGGTAAGTCAAGTTCATGTTCTCGAAAGGAACATTTAAAAGTCCACAAGCCGTCTCACAGTGGAGAAAAACCTTTTTCATGTTCCGAGTGCAACTATTCGTGTTCTCGAAAGTGACAATTTGAAATCCACATGCTGACTTACTGTGGATAAAAACCTTTTTCATGTTCCGAAATTTTACAAATAATGAAAAAAATTACAAATACTGTCTGAACACAAATTTGGAAAAATGTATGATCACGTGCGATACTAACGTGCTAGCGAACTGAGTGTTAACCAGAGACTGATGAACTGGCGCAGAAGTCCCGGCTCACAAGTGAGTGATGTGAAGAAGGGACTTCTCCCTGCGTTATGCAAAATGTCGAGTCGCTTGTTATGCGAAAAGTCGCTCGTTAAGGGAGCCTTTTTTTTTGTTCACGATCTGTTTTTCTTGTTATGCGAATTACTCCTTATAGGAGGTTCCACGGTATTTTTTGTCGATAATTATTTCATTTTTTATTGTAATGTTCGATTTTTTTTAATATAATTTTGGTATTTAAGCAGGACCTTGGGCGGCCCAGTACCATTTGATCCGCCGGACTAGGGGTTGGGGACCACTGCTTTAGATTATAATTTTTTTTATTAGAATAACTTCCTTTTACAGTAGAAGAAGATATTACTAATACATCTAACATAATTTCAATTTGGGAGGTGGGAATGGGTACCGCCGCCCCGGGAACCTTTATTGGATAACCAACACCTCTGACATAGGTCACCCCAAGTGGTTTGCTACGTTTGGTGATTTAGCAGGGGTGCCCGGGCTTGTCCCCGAGGTTTGTCTTGGTCTTGGAGGTGGATGACCAGGACACACTGAACCCCAGATTCCTACCCACCCCTTAAACCCTTTTCCTTCCCAGAACTCTCCTTTCCTGCGCCTGAGGGAAATTATTTTCCTCAGGGCCTCCTGTGTGGAGCTCGAGTTAAAAAAAAAAATATTTAAAAAAACTATGAAAAAGAACATATTACAGAAAAATAAAAGGCTAACGGTTGCAACTGGGAATGGAACGAAGGATCTCCCGTCTTACCGGCATAAGCGCCTTAACCAATTCGACCAATGAGACCACTTATTTTTGTCAATCTCATATTGTAAATTCAGAATAATTAACAATATTATCTCCAACTAATTTTTTTCCCATATTTTTGGCTGATACTTTACAAATTATAACAAATGTTCAAAGAACTGTGGTTTGTAACCTAGGTAGTGTCTCGGATAAACATATTCGCTTTTATTTATATGGGACACCTATTGACCTTTTTCTGAAGGTCTAAATGAATATTCAATTTTTTTTCTCTTATAATAACTTTTGAAGGTTATTCCCATCATAGCATTATATCATTGAAGAAGAAGATAATAAATTTAAACAAAAAAAACTTTTTTTATTTTTTTTTATATATTTAATTAAAATTAAATTTAATAGTTTTATTATCAAGTTCTGCAAGTATTTTAGTTACAGCTGTTTCGGTTTTCAAGACCATTTTCAAACTGTGGCTAGATCCACTGATAGGCGACTTACTTATAAGATTTTAAATGTTAATTATCGAAGATGTCTACATTGATTTATTACCAGTTAACCCAATATGCAAATACACACTATCATCACAAGCTTATTTCATAACCTTTCAAAAACAGTTTTTAGTATTCGGCTACATTAAGAAATATTTAATTTATTGAGCTTTTATTGCAAAGCGAAAATAGCACAAAATTTTTATACATCTGACAGTTAGTTCAAGACAAAAAACTTGCACAAAGGCGATAGACCGGAGTGGTTAAGCGGGAATTCGAATGTTATCGCCACATTTGACGGCCGGCGTAGTCCAGCGGAAAGGCTCTTGACTAGCATTCCGAAGATCGCGGGATCGAATCCCAGCGTGGCAAATAAATTTTATTTGATTAATTTGTGTTATTTCACAATTTATTCATTTAAAATAATATATAGTATATTTGCGACACGTTCCAGAGTGGAAGATACTCTCAGTATCGCCCTGGTGCAAGACCACCATTCAGAATTGAAACGTTGCTTGAAATGGCTTTGGCCGTGTTTGGTGACCAGATTTGAATAGCCAGGTACTACCCACCTTCCACTTCCCCATCTCTTCCCCTCCTCACTACCTTCAGCCTCACAACATACCCCAATTGGGGATGCCAAAGTCTCACTGGCTCCAGACGGGAGCAGTTAGGACTCTTGTGCGGTATTCATATAAAAAAAAAACATGTGCAAGGAATGATTCCAAATGTTACTTCGCCGAGGAGCACGGCCGTAAAAGGTCTCAATGACTGTGTTATTTGAAGACTTGAATTGAGTACTGCAGCAGTTACTTTCCCAATTGTTCTTCAGACTTGTAATTCAATACGATAATATTTCTCTTGAACACCACTATAAAAGCTACTTGTGTCTCTTTAACTTGTCGAGTCGGGTTCACAATTCATCACCGATCAGGCACCAAGCCACCAACCCACAAGTTTTGATTTTTTGCATGCACATTACATTTTTTTTACATTAATCACAGTCATAAATATTTGATTTACGGTGAGCATTCGAAAATTGCTTTCATCATTATCTCAAAACTTAGAATTTGGAGTTGTCTAACTAATCAACTGGACAATCAAACATATTTAAACATTAATGCATATTTATATTTACCTTTTGACTTCCATTTTCTATAAAGCAGTACTGTCAGGACAAATAGTGAGCAGACCAAGCCGCATATGACAGACCACAGGACCTGAAAATAAACAAGAAAAACCAACTTAGCAAACAAAAAATTGATATAGAAGAATACAAGAACAGTAATTGTCATTATTAGTACGAAACCGAGGGAACACCACGTATCGACAACATCGTTCTCCCATACTACAGGGTTTTCCAATAAGAGGTGTTATTTTGATATTCAAAGAAAAAAGCCATTTTTTAATGTAAATGATCGGATGTTTATTTCATTATAAAGAGGAAGGTATGCCGTTAATAGTGAAAAATAACATCAGGCAAATGACCACCACGACCACGCTTACAGGACCTTTTCATGAAATTTTCCATAACCAAATCGCAAAGTGGCTGCCCTATGTCCTCGATAGCCTCACGAATTCCATCTTTGAGGTCTTGAATCGACGCTGGGCTGTTGGCGTAGACCTTCTCTTTCACGTGGCCCCAAAGGAAGAAGTCGCAAGGTGTTAAATCACAAGATCTCGGTGGTCAATTGTGATCACCTCTTCGAGAGATAACACGGTCCGGAAACTTTTACCGTAAAAGATCAATGGTTTCGTTGCTTGTGTGGCACGTAGCGCCGTCTTGTTGAAAGTAAACATTGTCCAGATCAATACCATCCATTTTCGGCCATAAAAAATCATTAATCATCTGTCGATCGTTAATGGCTATTCAAAATAACACCTCTTATTGGAAAACCCTTTACTAGAGATAGGTGAGTTCTGCTTTTTCCCAGAGGCCTCCGAGACGTTCTTCCTTTTAAAAGTACTCGAATTGTAGGAGCAGGTCTCGGGTCTGAGTTCTTTTTTTTTTTTTATAGAATACCGCATAAGAGTCCCAACTGCTCCCGTCTGCAGCCAGTGAGACTATAGCATCCCCAATTGGTGTATGTTGTGAGGCTAAAGGTTGTGGGGAGGAGATGGAGGTGGGGAAGAGGAAGGTGGGAAGTAGTACCTGGCTATTCAGATCTGGTCACCAAACATGGCTAAAGCCATTTCAAGCAACGTTTCAATTCTGAATGGTGGTCTTACACCAGGGCGATACTGAGAGTATCTTCCACTCTGGAACGTGCAGCAAATATACTATATAGTCTTTTAAATGACAAATTGTGAAATAACACAAATTAATCAAATAAAATTTATTTGCCACGCTGGGATTCAATCCTGAGACCTTCGGAATGAGAGTCAAGAGCCTAACTGCTGGACTATGCCGGCCGTCGAGGTGCAGACTGGATACTGAGTGCTGTTGCGGCTACCGGGACGCCCGGGTTCGGCCGGAGCCGGACCTCGGAGTCTGAACCCGCAAAAAAAAAGAACTCTGCTCCCGACTCACAAGTGGCTCGGAACGCAAACATGGGGACGCCGGTGGAAGCATTCGGGTTTCGGCTCCAAAATCCGAGTTTTGGTTTAGTCCTAAACCGGGTTCTCTGGGAGTAGTCAATTTGAAAAAGGAGTAAGAGTAGGATCTGCTTCCTGCGAAGAACCCGAGTTCAAGAGCCCACTCCAGCTGAACCTACACATCGCTACATAGTACAGCAAATTAAATGCAAAGCGGGATGCCCGCCCCTTCGGGATGCCGTGAGGAGGGTCTTTTAAAGAAAATGAAGGAGAGCAAGTTCTGGAAAGGAAAAAGGTATGAGTGGTGGGTGTGAATCTGAGAGTCAATGTGTCCAGGAGTAACGATTGTATGAATCCATTCCTTCCACTGTGGTGCAAGTCTTGCTGGAGAGGCAAATGATCCTCCTCAATCAGTTTCTCCCGATTCGGCCCGCCACGCAGTAAGTGGACAGATAGATACATCTGCCGCCAAGACCTGGACAAACCTCACCCCTTGAACCCGGGCACCCTTGATAAATCACCAAACATAGCTTGCCAATTAGGGTGACCTATGGCAGAGATGTTGGTTATCCAATAATTTGTTCCCGGGGCGGCGGTGCCCATACCCGCCTATCTAATTGTAGAATTGCCTAATGCACGCCAAATGCAAATTCAATATTCACGAGAATATCGCAAATTCGCAATTTTCGGGAAAATATCGCGAATTATTAGCAGTGTAACTGTTCGGTATTGTGAATTTCGTGTGTATTTTTGATGGTTTGTTGACGGCAACGACAAAGGCGTATAATTTGGGAGGCGGGAATGGGTACCGCTGCCCCGGGAACCTTTATTGGATAACCAACACCTCTGCCATAGGTCACCCTAAGTGGTTCGCTACGTTTGGTGATTTAGCAGGGGTGACCGGGTTCATGGGGCGAGGTTTGTCTAGGTCTTGGAGGCGGATTACCAGGACGCACTGAACCCCAGATTCCTACTCACCCTTTAAACCCTTTTCCTTCCCAGAATTCTCCTCACCTTCCTTTCCTTAAAAAACCCTCCACACAGCATCCCCAAAGATGACATAAGCCCTGTGGGAAATTATTTTTGTGTGATCTATGAATTCGTACAGTCTCACTCACTCTAAGGCAAATTTAACCCAATTTAGGAGGCAGGTATGGATACCGCCGCCCGGAATCATTTATTGGATAACCAACATCTCTGCCATAGGTCAACCAGAGTTATATTTGGTAACTTAGCAGGGTTGCCCTATTTCATAGGGTGAAGTTTGTGCGGGTCTTCATGGCAGGCCGGATCGGGAGAGAACGGTTGAGGGAGACCCTTTGAATTCCCCGGCCATACTGTCTCGGAACATCACCTTGCACCGCAGTGGAAGGAATGGATTCGTATGTCCGACCCCCAGATTCCTACCCTCATACCCTTTTCCTTCCCAGAACTTCCTCTCCTTTCTTCCCTAAAAATACTCTCCACACAGCATCCCCAAAGATGGCATTTATTTATTTTATTTTATTTTTTATTTTAAATACATAAACGGCTATACTGTCTTTTATAAATAAACATATAATAGAGTACAAAAGTAAGAAAAATAATATCATTACATAATAGTAGTTTTAAACTTAAAAATAACATACAATTATTTTGTGTATCACAACAAAAAATAACAAGAAATAAAAATGAGAAATATCATCATTTCATTTCAACATGTCCATATTGCGTATATAAAGTTACATTTTGGAAAAATAATTTTTGAGTGCATATTTATATTGCGCTAATTTTAAGAAATAAATGTCGCCGATGTTAGCATATTCATTTCCCAAAATGTGTAATCGACTGATTGGTGAGTAATAATGTTATGATAATGTATGTGTGTTATTATAGTAGAACGGTAGAGTCAGTCTATTGTTAGCGCGACCAGGGCAATGAAATCGTATTAGTTCTATTAAATCAGGGGTATCCAAGACCGAGTGAATTATTTTATATAATATTAATAGATCACAGATTTTTCTGCGATCTGATAAATTTACGAGATTAGTCCAGTTTAATAACAAATTATAGTCAACGGATTCTCTTGGAATACCTAATTTAAAATTAATATACCTAAGGGATCTATGCTGGACTTTTTCAATCGCTTGAATATGGATATTGTAATGTGGAGCCCAAATCGTAGAGTTATATTCTAAAATGCTTCTCACTAGCGTTATGTATAAAATGCGAATAGTATCAATGTTACAAAATTGTTTGGTTATTCTAATAATAAATCCTAATATCTTCATTGCTCTATTAATAATATTAGTTATATGGCTAATAAATGTAAGTTTTGAGTTAAAAATAATACCTAGATCATTTATTGTTTCTACTGAGTTTAATATAATTTTGTCAAGATTGTATTCATAAATGATCGGTTTCTTTATTTTATAAAATCTTATTATTTGACATTTACTAATGTTAAGTGCCAGTTTATTGCATATACACCAATTAAACAAGTTGTTTAAATTTTTTTGTAAAATTATGCAATCAGAAATATTTTTAATTTTTTTATATAATTTTAAATTGTTAAATAACTCTCTACCCATTTAAGAAAGTTCCCGGTTATACCCATACTCCTTAATTTATTTATCAATATTTTATGACAAACTTTATCGAACGCCTTGCTGAAGTCAGTATATATCATAGGCCCTGACCGGAATTATTTTCCTCAGGGTCTTCTGTGTGGAACTAATGCTTAGTTCACACTGAGCTATATATCTGCGAGCAGATATCTGTTGATTCGCGAGCGCTTATCTTTTGTCCTTTCACACGAGGCTATCAAATATTTCTTCCTGTGGTAGGAGAGGGGGTCAGTCGAATTAGGGAGCGGCAACGGAACGCATATTTTTTGTACTGAAATCTGTCAACTTGACATCTGTCATCCACTGTTCTAGGCAGCTCCGTAATTACAATGACCCCCTCTCCTGTTTTAGTCGGAGAAGGGGAGAGTTATCTTCTGGGATATCGCGTCTGGAGCGGTTACGTCTGAGATGTGTATTGTCTATGATTGATCTGCGCTTAAAAACGCTTAGGTGTGAACGGTCTGAAGGGATTGTATGGAGAGCGTTATTTGGCGTGCTATGATCTTTTATATTTGATAGCTGAGTGTGAACCAGCTTTAATGTAAAAAAAATTTATATAATTTTTTTTTTCATATGGGTCCCGATATGGGTACCATATGGGAATCGGTATGAAAAGAAGCTTCTTGTAAAGTATAAATCCTTAAAACACAACTTACAATAGAAAGAAAAACTCCGGTCATCCATAGTGCCCTGAGCTTGCTTCTGAAGCCCAGAAGGAAAGCTGCTTTGAATATGATTTGTTGGCACTTATCTAAAGAGGCCGAGCCTTTGTACGGCGCGCAGTCCATCATGTCCGCGTTGCTATCGACCTTTCTGCAACGTGTCCACTTTTCACTTCAACTATTTTATTTCACAACAATAACTGATCCGATTATTTTATAATCGGGCTTTCCGCGAAGCATCTGATTCATACTTGAACCATTTTAATTCACAACAAGGTCGTAACCGTAACTGGTGGATTTATAATCGGGTTTTCCGCGAAGCGTCCGCTTCACACTTGAACTATTTTATTTCACAACTGATCCATTATTTTATAATCGAGCTTTCCGCGAAGCATCCGCTTCATAATTGAACTATTTTAATTCACAACAAGGTCGTAACCGTAACTGGTCGATTTATAATCGGGTTTTCTTCACACTTGAACTATTTTATTTCACAACAGTATCACAACCATAACTGATCCATTAGTTTACAATTGGACTTTCCGCGAAGCGTCCGCTTCACACTTGAACTATTTTAATTCACAACAGAGTCATAATTATAACATATTTTGCAATCGGGTTTTGCGCGAAGCGTCCGCTTCACACTCGATCTATTAATTTCACGATAAGGTCATAACCATAGCTGATCGAATATTTTATAATCGGGTTTTCAGCGAAGCATCTGCTTCACACTTGAATTATTATTTGACAATAGGATCATAACGATAACTGATCGAATATTTTATAATTTTTTAAATGTTCAAAAAAAAAAATTTTGTAATGCGGTTTTAACCCTTGTGTATAAAGAAAACGTATGAAGAACAAGGTCAGAATCGCTTGGGGAAGTCTTCTTCTTAAGGTATAAAATACCGTGAACACACCTAGGGAATCGGAATAATTTCTATGAAATACTCTATACCCTCCGGCTGAGATTTTTCCCGGTATTCGAGCTGTCAAATTGGCTAGCGTCGTTCTCGTGAAAAAGATCGTAAAACATATAAATTCATCAAATAAACGCAAGTAATGCTGCTTTTATGCATAGTTTATTGTTCAAGGAATGTGTTTCAGTAAATTTAATATACGATAGCACAAAATAAACCCACAAAATATTACGTCAAAGTTAAAACATCGCGATTTTACATTGTTTCTTCGTTGGCATTTGACGAGTTAACTATTTTATTTCACAACGGGGTCATAACCATAACTGATAGAATATTTTGTAATCGGGTTTTCCGCGAAGCGTCCGCATCACATTTGAACTCTTTTATTTCACAACAGAGTCATAACTGATCGAATATTTTATCATTTTTTATTGGTTTTCCGCGAAGTGTCCGCTTCACACCTTAACTATTTTATTTCACTACAAGGTCATAACCATGACTGATCGAATATTTTATAATCAGGTTTTCCGCGAAGCGTCAGCTTCACACTTGAACTATTTTATTTCACAACAGAATTATAACCATAACTGATCCATTATTTTATAATCGGGTTTTCCGCGAAGCGTCCACTTCACGCCTGAACTATTATAAATCTAATCACAAGATTTATATTATTGTTTATGCGATAGATGTTGGTCATGCTTTCAATCTAGATATAACATTAGAGTAAATCTCTTAATGCAATAGATAATGTGGGATTACATTATTATTAGATATAAACTCTGATAATCTGATATAAATAAAATGTAACACAAAAGGTTTATCAATATTGTTAGCTAAATAGCTAAATATCAAGTAATTACAAATAATTATAAACATTACGTAAATATATTCCGAATCTTGATTTATTTTTGGGGGATTATGCCGTAATGCGCTACCTCGTTTCACTTCAAAACGCTGCTAATTATTCCTCATTGCCGAAAACGGTACCGAGAGAGCAATTTTGGTGTCTGAATTTTATCAAACAATTTTGTGTGGAGGAACGAACACAAAATCGATTAAAAAATATTAACCCGTACCCGAGCACGAAAAGAAGAAGATGGAGAGACATGTAATTACGAATGTTGGAGAGAGCGCGCTAATATTTCAAACGATAAAAGTGAAGCGAAAATTGTGAAAATGTTTAATAAAGTTTCGAATGGAGCAAAAATCTCGTGGGGGTTATGTAAAACAACGTTCAAAGAAACACTGCTGTGAATTTTTTCATACATATAACTCGTTAAATAATAGAGACAGGCTTGAAAATAAAAAATTCGGAGCATACTTTGCGATTTTTTTCTATCGAGGGAATTTTATATAATTTGCGTTTCGGCGTGGGGGTTGTATAGATATTATCTTCAAAAATCACATATATTTTTTTAAGAGCTTAAAAACTTGAAATGTTCAAGGGAGATTTGCAAGAAATCGGTAGAAATTCGGATAGTGCCACCTTAAGGGTCCACTATTCGAATTTCGACCGATTTCTTACATATCTCCCCTTAAACATTTGAAGTTTTAAGCTCTTAAAAAAATATATGTTATTTTTTAAGATAATATCTAGATACGTTCCACGCCGAAACGCGAATTATATGAAATTCCCTCGATAGAAAAAAATCGCAAAGTATGCTCCGAAAATTATTTAAAACAAGTCTATTTCTATTATTTTACAAGTTTGTGAAAAAAATCACAGTGTTTCTTTAAATGATACTTAAGATACGTTCCACGAGATTTTTGCTCTATTTTAAACGAGTCATGTTTAATTAAGCTTTTTCGCAATTTTCGCTGCGATTTTATCACTTAAAATATTAGCGCGCTCTGTCCAACATTAGTAATTACATATCTCTCAATCTTCTTCTTTTTCAGCGGAATAGCGCCGCCTTAAGGTCGGTGAACCAAGTAAAATAAGCGCCGTGACACGAATTTATTTATTTATTTAAAATTTACGACACAAAGTGCCATTTACAAGCTTGTGTATATTTAATTACAGTCATAGTACATTATACAGGCATTAAAAATAAACAATAATATCAAAAAATCATTATGTAGTGACCTCGTTAACGTATAATTGGCTGAAATGTTCGATCAGTACAACCTTATATTTCAGTATGGAAATATTAAAAATATCAGCCACATTGGCATAAAAATTTCCAATGGTGTGTAATCTATTTATAGTAGAATAATAAACTGTGTTTTCTTTGTGCAATGGGACAAAAACTTAGTCTCGCGGTCATTTCTTTAAAGACTGCACGTGTGCTTTTTTGCTGATAGACATCGAGGTGCCAACAATTCGATGAAATGGGTTATGACTTTATTTGTAAATGCATTTATTTGAATTTAATTTTTGTTGCCTCGTTTTGATGTTGCTGAATCTTGAAAATGGAAATTAATCCACTTCCCGACATCCAATCGGGCTGAAACTCGGCAGATAGACTCGTTGTCGATTACAGATGCATTTATCAACTTTTGGTGGCGATCACTCACAAACACACGGACTTGTGCGCATTTTTCTGAAATCGCAATAAATTAAAACATTTTAATACACGCAATAAGGGGCCATCCATAAATTATGTCATACCTTAAGGGGGGGAGAAGTAGAGAAGTGTGACGTTGGGTGACAAGGGGGAATGGGGGGGGGGGGGGTCATCAGCTCTGTGACGTCACACGTAAAAATCTAAATTATTACTGTTTTGATTATTTTTAGATGTAAAATTGCAAAATATGTGACGTCACACTAGGGAGGGGGTCTCAAAATGTGACGATGTGTGACAGGGACGGAGGGGGAGTCAAAAAATCATGAAATTCGTGTGACGTATTTTGTGAATGGCCCCTAAATGTCGGTTTAAAAAATCAGAATTTAGCAAGGTCTGTTGTTTCCGATCACTGGGAAGGAAGGTTCAAGCCTCAGTGAAATCAAATCATTCCATGCTTTCAAAATTATCTTCCCGACTAGTAGTATTGTAGGGGTTTACGAAGACGCCACAGTGCAGTGTGTGAGAGAGATGTAAGAAAATTATAACTTTTTCCTTTGGAGGAAACAGACCTACGTACATTGTGTATCTCATCTTTTGAAAGAGCTGCAGCATTATTGTTGTAAGGAACGTATGTTAATTGCCTTTTTACGCCGTCACGGTACCGTATTCGTGAGTCGTCACGTTAATTTTAAAAGCGCTCATTGATGGGTCAAGGTGAACTGTGGGGCTAGGAAGAAGGTATCCCAACAATTGTCAAGTCAAATCTATTAAAAGGTCAACACTCTGCGGTGTATAATTTGGTTGTTTGTGTAACAAAGCAGTCTGCTCTCGTCTCAGACACATCCTCCACCCACTGGGTGACTGGGGACCTCTTTAAAGAGTTAACAAACAAGATATCCAATTGGGCTCATTACGCCACGCACTATCAATGCGAGGGTTCCATGCCAACTCAGAATCAAGTCAACTCAACACCTCTTTAAAGTCATTAAAAGCTATAATTTTTTTTTATTTATTCTCACCTATGGTACTTACCAAAATCGAATACTTTGATCAAAATTTATATTTATTTTAAATAGGTACCTATGTGAGGTAAGGTACCAAATTTGATAGAGAATTTGTAAAAAAAATTGCAATAGGTGGCACGCGAGCTCTTTGAAAATCTGAATGTACCGGGACTGAATATATTGAAAGCGGGAGAGGGGGGGGGATCGCGGGAGAGGGGAGAGGGAAGGCGGAGTGGGAACGCGTGAGGGGGAGGGGACGCGGGAGAGGAAGGGGAATGGGAAAAATAGGAAAGGACACGTAGGTAGAAAAAAATTCCTTTTTCAGTGGCATAGCAACGCATGCCGAGAACTCGCTAGTTAAATGTAAAAAAAATTGAATACACACTTCAAAAAGTTCTAAAAATGGCTCTAAAATCATATATGCAAAACTCAATTTAATCGCTAAAAACAATAGGCTAAAAATGAGTAATTAATTCAGGTTATTATTATCTCGTAACCACGGCTCGAAGTCACGCCAAAAACAAACTTCTATAAACAGTATACAACAATAATATATGTGCATCCTCTCTCTATGTTTAAAACCAAGGTCGGGCATCAACATTCGGATGGTATTTCTTAAGAGGAAACGCGGTGGCTGAGAAATTTCAACAAGAGGTATTTTATCAAACTGTTGCTGTCACTGTCAAGCTTACTCCCCCGAATACTGAGCGAGAGGGACAACTGCATCTCGGGCTGATAATACCTTCATAAATTTATCAAGATCGAGGTTTTGTATTCCCCATTTATCTCCTACAGAAATGGATCCATTTTTATTTTATTTTATTTAAGTACATAAAACAGGCATGTTGACCAAAAATTTACATACATAGCTAAATATGCAAAAATAGATAACTTAATACGCTCTAGAGTCCAAGCTGCCGAAATGAGGTACTTGAGAGGAGTACCGGGGGTTATGAAATGGGATCATATAAGAAACTCGACGACCCGAGACGAGGTGAAGTTTGTCTAGGTCTTGGAGGCGGATGACCAGGACACACTGAACCCCAGATTCCTACCCACCCCTTAAATCGTTTTGCTTCCCAGAACTCTCCTTCCGTTCTTTTCCTTAAAAAACCCTCCACACAGCATCCCAAAGATGACATAGGCCCTGAGGAAAATTATTTTCCTCAGGGCCTCCTGTGTGGAGCTCACGTAAAAAAAAATCTAAACATTGAACCACTGCTACTCTTCATAGAAAAATTGCAACTGAGGTGGCTTGGGCGTGTACTAAGAATGTCTGATGACCGAATTCCGAGGAACATACTAAGTGCGATTCCAGAGGGTAGACGTCCAGTGGACCGCCCCAGACACAGCTGAGCGAGGCAACTACAGAAACTGTGTGAGGAGAGGATGGGACTGCCATGGACGGAGGCCGAACAGTCAGCACAAGACAGGAACGTATGGAGGAACCTAAGGATATAACAAATAGGATAAGGGATGAAGGTGATGATGATGATGAGATAATTTTATATTGGCACCTGTGCTGATGGGACAATGATTTCGTTGGTACCATAAATAAATCAATCCTGATATTGCCTGTCTTTAAATAAAGGGCTTCAACACAATATCAGCTTTGATGGCAAAATATTTTTTTTAATGTTTAAGTGGGTGATTAAATGTATATTTCATTATTAGAGCAGTGTACAGAGTTATAATGTCTTAATATTCGCGGTAAAGGGGAGAAATATCCTGTTTTGTGTGGTAGGTATTAAATATAGAAAATATCTTGCATCCGTCTTGTTAAATTTCTTGATGGTGTGTTGATGTTAGTTTGGGATAAAATTTTTGGTGTGTCAACTGATGCATGTATAATTTTGTATAGAAGCAATAAATCGGAAAGTTTCCGTGCGACTGTCAGAGTAGAATTCGGTCGTTATACGTTACAAATTGATCAGATAAACCTTCGCGAAAACCAATTACACGGATTAATTTTCTTTGTATGGATTCGATTGTGTAATTGTGAATTTTTACTAACCGTATTAGAAAAAAATGCTCTATGTCTATACGTTTGGCCTTTTTAAAAATACATTGTCTGGTTTGTATACTCAACGTCTGTTGACGGCATCTAAACCAGACAATTTTAGCGATTTTTGGAGGGTATCAACTTTTATAAGTAACTTATCAAAAAAGCAAAACATACCGACACGCTAGTGGTCGATATCTGTATTACGATTACAGATATTTGCAATGGTGTCAAAATCCAGAGAGGAAATTGGGGAATACGTTTGTATGGACAAAACGCCGCCGGATTTCCTCTTGAGGCGAAGCACTACGAAGTTATGCAAAATCGTGTTTTATTCCAATTAATTTCTTTAAATTTAATTTAATGATATTATTATTAAGTTCTGCAAATATTTTAGTTTCAGGCCGTTTTCAGGTGAATTCAGTTTTTACCGACAGTTTGAAAATGGCCTTGAAAGCCGAAACAGCTAGGATTTTGAAGCTGGTGCAAATATTTTTTTATATGATTCCCGTTGGGATGAATTTATAACGAGCGACAAACTGAAATATGTCAAACCAAAAGCTAAAGCTTTTATGGCTAGGTCTGCCACTAGCATTACTGTCAAAAACTTTTATTATATCGACTTCGTATCTCTTTCGAGTGCAGATGTAATGGGAAAGTCTTCGGTTCAATTAAAAATAGACATTCCCACTAACTAAAAATATTATACAACTTTAAACTAATAATATATAATGTAATTGCACGTGTAACTAATAATTTGGCCACCCACTATAATTGTTGTCTACCTGTCATCGCCAATATTGTCGATTAATCTTTTATCGTGTCGATGTTGGCTTTCATGTAGGCCCCCCCCCCTTGTGTCGTGCGAATTTGAATAAATTTGCACAAAAAACTTTCTACAGTATTATTATACACTAACTGGGACTAGATTTGAGATAACTACGATTATTTGGCAATTTAGTACATAACAACTGACAACCCACAGAAAAACAACTTTCTATTGGTAGAAAAGCACTAAACAAAACTAATAATTATGTATTAATCTCCCACGAGAACTATTATTAAAAGATTTATTTTGCAAATGCAGATTTTAACCCCTCAGGCTGATTTGTTCCCTCTTGAAATAAGTGTCATAGAAATCGTCGTGTCTCCCCTACTATCATGGATAGAAATACGAACCAAATGGTGTTACAAAAAGAAACTACCACGCTTTATATTTAAATCTAAAAATAAACTGGGACTCGAACCCAGAACCTTTCGTCTAACCGGGACGTGTGCGTTTACCAATTCCGCTATTGCCACCTACTGTCAAACCGTCATTTTAGTCAATCTCATACTTAAAATTTTTAGAAAAAAATTAACAATATTATCTTCAACTATTTTTTTCCATATTTATAATAGGCAACCAACCACCCTTTTCATTGGAAACAATCATTCTAAGAATTGGTTTGTAACCTAGATAGCGTCACGGATAAAATCCGATTTTATTCATATGGAACTATTGACTTTTTATAAAAGTCTAAATCATAGATTCTCAACCCACTCTCTTACTCACCGCCCCCTTTTAGAATTTTTTTTTCTAGCGCCCCCCAACTTCTTTTACGTACCATCTGTCGTTGTGCATCTGAAATAGCTATTGTCACAATTATATTTATCACAACAGAGTAGGGGGGGGGGGCATAATGGGATGGGGTGGGTTTTTCTGGGTCTCCAGAAAGTCATTTTTTTACATACTATCTGTCGCGAATCTGAAACAGCTATTGCCACGATTATATTTAAACGTGTAATTACACTGTAATATTACGTAATCGTAAGATAGGATAGAGTGTGGATCGGGGGCTACGGAACCCAGTCTTGTCGACGCATGTATCTATGCTCACTCCCTGACTCCCGAATGCACCGACGACACTGGGCAAGTTAGCGCAAGCACAGATAATATTGTCAATTCTTGCAGGACTGCAAAAATCCCGTTATTAAATAAAAAAAACTTGTTATAATTTAATAGCTACAAACAATTCATTTATTAACTTCACCCGTATTTACATGAGACATTTCACGTGAAATCGGAAGTTTTAACTTTTTTAATTCCAATCAAAAAATAAAAAATTTCATTTTATCCAATTTAATGTAGATCTGAATGTAATAGAATCTTTCAGTTCAATTTTCATCCACTTCCCGAACTATCGAAATACGTAAATTTTCGCACAAGTGATAAGTAAAATTTACAAAATTTTAATAAACCCCCGACACAAAAAAAGGCTGGTAACCTTGAAACGCCTGAACAGATTTTCATGAATTGTAGCTAAGAACCATCTCTATTACGTCAGCTTTCAAACAGATAAAACTACATCGCAATCGGTCCATTCGTTTAGGAGCTACGATGCCACAGCAGACAGACAGACAGACACACAGACACGTCAAACTTACAACACCGCTCCTTGCGTCGGGGGTTAATAAAAATCATTACAATACACACAATAACAACATTTAACCAATATTAAAGTTTACTTTGCTTTATTAGTACGTCATTAGCGTGTTTTGTTTATCTTTTTAGACCAAATTTTTTTACCTGCCAACGCCCCCCTGGGCCATCTCAACGCCCCCCAATATTCTCTGAATCTTCTACCGCCCCCCTGAAGGTCTCAAACGCCCAAAAGGAGGCGTTATCGCCCACGTTGAGAACCACTGGTCTAAACAAATATTCAATTTTTTACAAGAAAAACTCTATTTTTATAACTTTTGAAGGTTATTCAGGAAAAAGTATATAGGTAAAAACCTATACCAATTATGCTAAGTTGGTGTATAATTATTTGTCATACATACATTTATTATGCGTCGACTATTAAATTTGCAAGTCATTATCTAATAGCTATCGACAAATTTATTCTCATTTTTTGGTGTCATTCACTAATAGCTTAGCACTTATTTTATTATCATGTAATAGGTAAAACACCCTATTTCTGACACGTTTAGCTATCAGTTTTTTTTTCATGAATTTCAATACATATTTTTTAAATCAACCTTATATTATCAAATAACATTGTTCATTTTTTTTTGATAAATTTATTATGATTAAATATTTAAAATGATTTAATATCTAACATGCTAACAAAACACCTATTTCTGACATAGCAAAATAAGTATGTTTCTATTGTTTGACATGGCTGTACGTATTTCTGACATACCTAAATCAATGTGAATCCAGTATCCGACTCTTATGTTGATCTACAAATTAAATGCAAAGCTATATGAAATAACACTTAAGTATATTTAAAGTTATACCTTTTAAACGAAAAGCTGCATTTTCTTTTAATATCATGAAACTTTAATTAATATTAAACATTAAATTGAAAAAAAACTTTTTTATACAGAGATATACGATACGATACGAAAATTAATTAAATTGTGTTACTTAATTACTAGTTTTGAACAATAAGCTTATTTTCACGATAATATAACATTACTAGACACAAATGTATGAAATATGGCGTGTACTTGACTTACACTGCCTTCGAATGCGAATCGAATCGAACTTCGAATCATGATATTAATATCAGTTTCTGACATACCGGTCAGAAATATGAACATGATTATTAAGAGGAGCATCGTATTTCTGACACACATGTCAGAAAAATAAACATGATTATTGAAGGGAGCATCGTTTTATGGCATACACGTCAGAAAAATGGTTACTCTGATAAAAAGGTACCTATTTAAGACCGCTCAAAAACCATCCAAAATATGTTGAAATATATATTTTTTCCATTTTAGTAGAAATACGGTAAATTACTCTATTGAAAAACCTAAAAAAAAACAAAACATAATACTTTGGTTAGCTGTATCATCGCATTATGTAAAATTTGGTTTACTCGCCGAAAAAGGTGAAAAAATGTGCGAAATCACAAAATCACCAAAATTATATACTAAATAATATTTTGGTAGAAATGGTTGTCAAATAGTTCTTTAACTAGACATTGGTTAAAGGGAGAAGGGAACAACCTTCTTAATAAACTAATATCAATAAATGTAGAAATGTAGAACTATAAAATAAAAATATATGTAGAACTTCAGTTGTTAAAATCGTAATATGAGTTACATATGTCAGAAATTGGTACAGTGTCAGAAATGTGGTGTTTATCCTTAATCACAAAAAAAATAAATATTATTTCAAAAAACACTTAAAAATATTGAACATAAAAACACACTGTTCAAATTGTTAACCACACAAAACACTTGGCCATTTCTCATCGCATACGTAAGTTAATTTTACGAACAAAACTATGAAGTACTGCATAACATAGATGAACTCATTTTAAAGCAATTAGTATGAAAATATTATTTTTTCAATAATAGCATTCACTTTATGAAATCATTTTAATTTACCAAAGTAAATTTTTGAAATTAAAACTTATTTTGCACCGTTGTGATTTAAAACTCGATGAAACGAAAAAGCGACACTAAAAAGAGACAAACACATACATCTACAGGATTAAGCTTGCGAGTGAATAAGATAGAATAATCGGTCTCCTCTTTGTGCGGTGCGCAGCCTCCCAACTCTTGTTTTTTTCTTTCACTTCTACCGCGTGTGAACTGCACACTGGCTTTTTTTATTAATTAGCTCACCACAGGGGGCCTTGATGAAAATAATAACAATAACCAATTTATGCATATTGCAAAAGACTTCAATAATTTAGGCACATTTATCAAATTGTGTAAAACCCTCGTCAGATGCCAACTAGAGTATAACTCTACGTTATGGTCTCCATTTTACAATATTCATTCCGACAGCATTGAAAAGATTCAACATAAGTTCCTGAGGTTTATAAACTATAAATTGCATATTCCTGTACAAAATATTGATTGTAATTACCTACTGGATAAAATTTCCCTATTAAAATTTTCAGAAAGAAGAATTAACACAGATTTAATATTATTACATAAAATACTGCATTACAAAATTGACTGTCCTGGATTACTTCAAATCAACATCCACATTCCCAAAAGAACTTGGCCGACATTTACAACCCTTCTACTTCAACAACACCAGGACACTCTCTTACCAAAATTCCCCGATTCCGAGACTTCACAATCTCGGAAATAAATGTTCTGATCTAGGAGATATATTTCACTTTAAGAATAACCATTATAAACATTGTTAATTATAATTATTTTATACATCTAGACACAAATAGTCGTGGATAAATTCTGCAATTTTTGTTTTGCAATCCTTTTATGTGAGACTTCTTATCATTTTTACCGATGTATTTTATTTTATATTATATATATATATTTTTTTATTAGCAACTATATTAAATAATTGTACATACAAAATATAATGTGAATTTAATGTTAAATATTGTAATTCTTAGTCCTCCTCACTAGGGGGTCCTGTGCCGAGGCGGACTAAAATTATTTAAATATATTTCATTTGTCTTCTATGTCGTTTTTAGTGTTTCCATTAGGGTTTTTTCATTGATCTCTTTTCAGCCATATTTTTATTCTTGATTTGTTTACATTAGAATTTTTTTATTAGTTTTATGTCTTGGGGAAGGATGTTATGAAGTTTAGTTGCAAAGTATGTGTAGTTTCTTTGTCCGAATGTGGTTTTGTAACTTGGAATGTTTTTTATATCATTTTTATTCGACCTAGTGTTATGCATGCACGGTCTAGTAGAGGGTTCAGTATTTTTGAAAAGCTTTAATAATATATTTTTGGCATATATTTGTTGCACGTTTGGTACGTCAAAGCTATTGAAAATTTCAATTGAAGGCGTTCTAATGGGTACTTTCAATATGGTCTTTATGATTCCTTTTTGAATCGTATTAAGGTTATGTACGTACTTATGTGTAGCAGATCCCCATCCTATAATTCCATATTCAATTCGAGAATGACACAAAGCGTAATAGACCTTTCTCATATCCTTTTTATTTACAACGTTTCTTAGATTTTTAAAGAAATATATGAGGCTTGTTAGGCCCTCCGTTCATGGAGATACTTACAAACTACGTGATGGTGACACAACCACAAGTACCCTGCAGATGTACTACTTTTTAAAGCTGGTTTCCGTACACGGCGCTACCCGAATTATACTGAACTTGATTATTTTTCACGTGCAGCCGTGGAGTTAACACGATGTCGAACGATGTCAAATGACTTTTTCTCCAACATTAATCTATGCCTTCTTCACTAAATCCTTTCTTGCGTATTCTGGTAATGTAAAGTTATGTAAAAACGCATTTTTTTTCACTTCCAGAACAAATCTAACATTACTTTCATGTTCAGACGCCATTTCTGTCAAACGTCAAACGAAAGTAGTAGACACGAATGCTGCAACGCGTAGCGCGCTACCAGCACCGTCGTTAGCGCGCTACCGACTTCAACACATCCGTCGCGTAGCGCCGTGTACGAACACCAGCAAAATTGTATGGCGGGTACCCACGAGCGGTGTGCGTGCTACGCGCATCAGGCTCCAATAGCTTGTAAGTAGCTCCATGTACGGAGGCGCTTAGTTTTTCGGTAATTCCTTTGATGTGTAGGTCCCATCTAAGATTTTCATCAATTATCACTCCGAGATATTTTATATTTTGTGTTTTATGCTTTTGCTGTTACGTTTTTTTTTTCATTATATTATATTTTCTTTATTGTTTTAGTTTAGAAGCATTTAAAATAACTGTGATACTTAACTTATAAAAAAAGAATGTAAAAGCCCAATAGGACGTGTAATCCATACTAATATTATAAATGCGAAACTGCTCGAGTTCGTTTATGACCTTTTCACGCATAACACAATATAAAGACTTTAATAATTCTTTCACCAATAGAAAGCTAATTTATATGCGCAGACTACAGGTTGTATATGATGGTAAGCTCTGGCGTTATGAAATTATAAATATTAATATATTATATTTGTTATACGTTTTCTGTCGCTAACAAAAGCGAGTTTTTGCTAACGTCAGAAAAAAATCTTTTCTATGGAAACAATGTTGATATATTTTTGGGCTCTATGCTGGTAGATACTCAGTCTACTGGTCAGCTACTACTGCAGAAAATTCAAATATCAGAATTCGTTTTTTTTTTGGACGAGCTTCTGTTTTGCAATAAATGTCAGATAAGAGTTCCTACATTAAAAATATAATTCTTAACGATTATAAAGACTGAATAATAAATAGTGTAATTTTTTAATTATATTAACAAACTTCCAAATATTTAATTAAAAATAAACATCCGAAATGTTTGTGAGCCCATAAATTCCGAACGAATTAACAAAATTGAATAATTCTTTTTTTCTTTGAGCTATAGCTTTATGAAATTTAGGTGGCAGGCGAGATGTTTGAAAACTGAATGTAAGGGAATGAATGTATGGAATGCGGGAGGGGGTGGGGGTGAGGAGAAGGGGGGATAATTGATAAGTTCAACCGCTACAGTAATTTCCCGTAATACCATGCGAGCGAAGCCGCGGGGAAAAGCTAGTAAATAAATAAATATAGATATTACTACTGTGGCGGAACGTTGCTTGAATTTCACCGACTTTATTTTAGAAATATATTGACCATGAATGTAACGTATTACATTTATAATATGAATGAATAAGTAATTAAATTCAAGTCCGCAGTTGTATTATCGATCGTGTAAGGCTGGTTCGCTTCAACGCTTACGACGGACGGATTATCGGAACAGCAAGAACGGCGACAAACGATAAACGACCGCTCGCGAGCGCAATCGTCCAACAACTGAAAATCATTATGAAATATGAAATAATGTGAATCATATTTTTTTATGTCACATTCAGCGTGTGCTGTACGTAAATGCCGCTTTATACGGGACGGAAAATTCTAATAAAATAATAATAATATATATCCAATATTTGGATTGGAAACAGAATGCAAATTCAGAATTTGACGGCCTACGTAGTCGAGGGGTGAGGCTCTCGACTAGCAATCCGAAGGTCGCGGTTTAAAATCCCGGCGTGCGCAAATAAATTGTGTTAATTCCCAATTTAATCATTTAAAAATTTTTATGATATAATTACGGGATGTTTCAGAGTGGAATACAGTGGAATATCTCAGTATCTGTAAGACCGCAATTCAGAATTGAAACATCTTAACGGTATTTTGTTTGTAAAGGGTCTTTCATTAAGCGCTTACTTTCTTTAAATTTAAATAAAACAAAATGTGTGTGAGATATCATCGAAATTTTTTATTCGTTTGAAAGCCATTATGTGTGGAATATAACATCGTTTAAATGTCCGCCGCGACTTCCGTGGGTGGCGCGTATCCGAAATGTCCAATTTTCCAATTTAAAAAAAAAGCTTTTTTTGGAAGTGGTTCTTCTATTTGAAACTCACTCCTCATACAAAAATCAAATTTTTTTTGAGCAATGTGAAAATTTATTATGATTTTGTACCATTATTATGTACATTTTTTTGCAATAAAAAATAGTTCAAATAAAGATACTGTTTAGAATGGAGGTTCAAATAGAGCGCATTTATATAAAGAAACTATGTACTGAGTTTGATAACGGTTGATTAAAAACTGTAGGAGCTAGAGGTTACGCAAATTCGAAAAAAGTAGTTTTGAGAAAAACGCGTTTGAAAATAAGGGTGGCAGTAAAGTGATAGTAATTCGACCGAGTGACACTCAAACGCTTATAACTTTTAAACGGCATGGAAATTCGGTAAGAAATTTTCAGAATATATTTTTGAATAGTACTACTACCGATTTATGAAAGAAAAAAAAATAATTTTTTAAAGCCTCTACACCTGTTTCCCCTCAAAAGTGATGAAAAACCCAACAAACCAGGTTAAATAGGTTACGTTAGGTTAGGTTACGGGCTATTTCTTTCGTCGCTTTAAATGACTTTTCAAATTCCACTTTATTGATTTAATATGAAACCCTTTAAAATTACGTTTTCAAAGCCAATTTCTGAAAAATGGTACCTACTAGTATATTAAAATCGTCATAGAAGTTTCTGAAAAACCACACCCAAACCATGAAGTTGTACCATATTAAGTCGCTGAAAACTTATCCAAAACATAGTCCTCCTCAGCACAGGAGATCATGTGCTGAGGAGGACTGTGTTTTATATAATCTACATCTATTTTTTACAGGGTTTAACAGGACTTACCCGAGGGATTTTAACGAGCGATTCCTGAGCATATTTGGTGTAAAAATGTACTTGTCATTTTGCTGTCCGATAGCATTTTTTCAATTTTTTTTTTTTTTTTTTAATAATTTATTCCAGATCTCGGGGAGGGTGGTGCAATCCCACGAGTTCCATATTATACATATATAATAATCAAGTAATGATAACAATATATAAAAAGGATACATAAAAAAAAATATTTAATATATAATTTAATAAATAATTATTAATAATAATAATAATAAAAATAAAAAAAATATTAAACTATAAACGCGCCTTTTTCATAACAAGTCAGTGGCGGCGTGTGATGGAAAAATATTTTTAATGTTTTAATATTAATGTTTTTTTTTTTAATATTAAAACATTAATATTAAAACATTAAAAATATTTTTCCATCACACGCCACCACTGACTCGTTATGAAAAAGGCGCGTTTATAGTCTAGCGGTCATTTGATAAGCGTTGCGTCTCGTTCTAACAGCGTGCTAATACTCGAAACAGCGCGCATATCGCTGACACCCATCGCGACGGTATATATTCCATAGCGGTGGGAACAATAGCGACATGTGATTGAAACATATTTTTTTGTTTTTAATAGAAAAAAATTGCAAAATGACATTTACATTTTTACTCCAAATATGCTCAGGAAACGCTGGTTAAAATCCCTCGGATACGTCCTGTTATACCCTGCATACATAATTATGTATCTTCTACAAAATTAAAATATTTAAAAAATCAGAATGTGCAGTTCACACGCGGTAGAAGTGAAACCTTCAGAAAACTAAAGTAGACAAGAGTGGGAAGGCTACGAAGCACCGCACAAGGAGGCGACCGATAGACTACGATGAGACCGATTGTACTATACCACTCTTTCGCAGGCTAAATCCTATAGATGTAGGTGTTTGTCTCTTTTTATCGTCGCTATTTTTCGTTTCATCGAGTTTCAAATCACAGCGGTTCTAAAGAAGTTATCACTTCAAAAAATATAGTAACTGTATAAATAAAAAAATATATATTTATAATATATTTTTTAATCTGTACCGTGTAAGCCTGGCTGTATCGTCAAACAACAACAATCTGCACTTGAGTCCCGGGTGAAGAGTGCGAAATATTAATATCGCGTTTGTTGGAGGGAGAGATAAAGAGTACACGCGGTTTGGAGCTGCAATATATAAACAACGCGAAACGCGAAACGCGAAACGCGAAACGCAAAACGCGGCTCTATCAGAAACGCGGAAAAGCGCTAACTGATTTGCGAATTATTAATAGAGAACTCCAGTTCAATTTTTTAAATTTTTTTTATGAACCTTCTAACTTAAATAACTGCATATTTATTTTTATTTTTATAGTTAGTTTTAATAGTTAAAATAAATTTCAAAGTTTTAAATTTTCAAGATCCCCCGAAAACCACCGAATCTAGTGTGACGTCATCATGATCAACCGAAGTATGAATTTCGTATGGAACTGGAACCAGCTGTTCGACTCCCGCCATTTTGAATTTCAGCATTGGAGCGTTTTACTGGGCATTATGGTCGTTTTTTGTACAGTTAAAGTTTTTGAATATTTTAAATAATATAGATAAACTAATAGAGATACTTTATTTTTGATACTGAATTATTTAGGCCTAAATAATGTTTCAATAAAAACAAAAACTATTATATGTCCAAATCTCTTTATAGAGGTTTATACCAATAACACGGAATGTCGAACGGCTTGCGTCTTACATTTCTATACAACTTTGACCCAGGTGATGCGGCGCGGTGACGTCACGCCGCCAAAATCCAGCAATACCAACTTGACAGGGTGTTTTAATGACACGTTTTAAAATGGACTTTTTAATATATTTTTTTAAAACTCTACGTTTAATATTATTTAATAAAACTTATATATTCAGAATCAGCGTATATTGGTCTATATGAACATATTTTTTTAAAGCCATAATATTTTTCACTGGAGTTCCTTATTACGAATATTTTCTGTATTAATTATGCGTACATTAACATTAAAGCGAAGTTTAATGCTATTTCATTATATCAATTAATCTTTCGTACGAATCGGGTTAGAGCAAAAATTTTTAAAATATGTTTTGGATAAATTGATGATATTTCTACCGCTTCCATTGAAGAGAATTAATTAAAAATCACACAAATATGACAGCACTTCTCGCGGGAGAAAGAGTCTATTATCACAAATTTTAGGGAATAGCCTTTCAGATTAATTTACTGTGTCTTTTATGCCATTTTTTCTCATCTTCTCATCTTAACTAACAATACCACAAATTGGTATGAAATAACTAACAATACCACAAATTGGTATGAAATAACTAACAATACCACAAATTGGTATGAAATAACTAACAATACCACAAATTGGTATGAAATAACTAACAATACCACAAATTGGTATGAAATAACTAACAATACCACAAATTGGTATGAAATAACTAACAATACCACAAATTGGTATGAAATAACTAACAATACCACAAATTGGTATGAAATAACTAACAATACCACAAATTGGTATGAAATAACTAACAATACCACAAATTGGTATGAAATAACTAACAATACCACAAATTGGTATGAAATAACTAACAATACCACAAATTGGTATGAAATAACTAACAATACCACAAATTGGTATGAAATAACTAACAATACCACAAATTGGTATGAAATAACTAACAATACCACAAATTGGTATGAAATAACTAACAATACCACAAATTGGTATGAAATAACTAACAATACCACAAATTGGTATGAAATAACTAACAATACCACAAATTGGTATGAAATAACTAACAATACCACAAATTGGTATGAAATAACTAACAATACCACAAATTGGTATGAAATAACTAACAATACCACAAATTGGTTTTAAATAACTAACAATACCACAAATTGGTATGAAATAACTAACAATACCACAAATTGGTTTTAAATAACTAACAATACCACAAATTGGTATGAAATAACTAACAATACCACAAATTGGTATGAAATAACTAACAATACCACAAATTGGTATGAAATAACTAACAATACCACAAATTGGTTTTAAATAACTAACAATACCACAAATTGGTATGAAATAACTAACAATACCACAAATTGGTTTTAAATAAATAACGGTACCACAAACAATAATTGCATGCCACAGCACAAGAAAGTAAAAGTAACAATTAAACGTTGCATTAGATCGTACTAGCTGGTCCCTGGCATGCGTTGCAATGCCATTCAATGAAATAAATTGATTCTCCTGCATTTTATTTATTTTTTCTATGTGTAGGTACTAATTATCGCTGCGTTAATTTTGCTGAATTCTTTAAAAACTTGCTTTCGAACAAATTATTCATGATCAAGTTAATAATAAAATCAACATAGTAAATACCTACACGTTCCTCAATAACTACTTTTAAAGTATCTTAAGCACTCTTCAGTTTTACCATTATTACACTATGTAAACTTATTAACTCCTTTGTACAATTTTAATGATAACGAAACTACATACCTATGTACTTATTAAACCTGCTGGTATCCTTAATGTACAGTTTATAATGTTATATACTTCATGCTTACAATTATACTCCTGAATAACATGTGTAACTTTAATAATGTGATACTGTAAAAGCCTTCAAGGCGTGTATGAATAAATAAAATAAATAAAATGTCCTTTCCCGTGCGTCCCCGTTCCCTTCCACCTTCCCCGCCTTCCCCCTCCCTCGTCTCTTCCCTCTCCGCGAACCCCACCTCTCCCGTTCCCCTTTCCTCTGCCTTTCCTTCTTGCCGCTAAAATATATGAAATACACACATTTTCATTTATATAAATTTCATAACGCCAAAGCTTACCATTATACATAACCTCTATGTTATTCTGAGCTATATTATTGTAAAGTTTCATTAAAATCCATTCAGTAGTTTTTTCGAGAAAGAGTAACAAACACACATATATCCATACAAACTTTCGCGTTTATAATATTAGTAAGAAATGACATAAAATAATATATGACATCTGATATAAATACAATTCGGAAGATTGCTCACATTGGAAAGGACTAGATTTTCATTTCGATCCATTTTAGACTTCATCAGACTTGATTGGGTCTATGAAACATTAAATTCGGCGAGGTTATTCTTACCCCAAGAGAAAACGCTATCGAGGTAACCGTCCATTCTTTGCTTCAAAGCCCTCCGAGCCGTTGGAGATTGTGTGCCCTTTGGGGGCTTGCCAAACAAAAAACTATCATGGACTGTACTGTCATCCGCGTAACAATGAATTGGTGCACACGATAAAAGATCATTGATGTGGGACAAAAACAAAATCGGACACAGAACCGATCCCTGTGGAACGCATTTATCGAATGCGAGGAACAGGTGATACAAAACATAAGTAGAAATATATTAAATTAATACTGAATGAAAAAATATGATAAGCCTGCTCGTCTGCGTATCTATTACTAACTTCATGTAATCTAGGTAATTACAAGCGAGTGTTTGTATTGTAACATTTAAACAGGATTTTGAAACGATTACCTATCGTAGATACGATACGTCCGTAAAACAAGGTCTACAAGATGTTGCGATCTGGCAACACTGGCGTGTAGTCTGGTTCCCCACGCCAAATGCCCAACTCGCTTCACTCTCTGTGACGCTTAGTCTCGGCGTGGCAACCGTTCCCGATGGAGCTTCCGCTCGCTGCACCCGCCAGGTGTGAATTACGCTCTGTAAATCGTTTTTTGTTCGCAAAGAACAATTTACCATGGTAGACATTCATTCTCAGTTGCATAAAGAGTACGGCAAACATTGTGCGAGCGTGAAAGGTTGGTTTAGAAATCTCGTCCCCAGTCACAATTGAGTCAAAAAACTCCTCGCAATAGATGTCGTAGCACTCATGGAATTCGGGCTTCTTCAACCCGTTGTTGTTTGTGATCTTTGGTGAGCATTTTTGGGACCCACCTTGCACAGACCTTGTGGTATTCCAAATGCTTTGTCAAAATCTTGTCAATTGTGGTCTTACTGACGTGATTATATCACAGAGCTCCGAAAAAACGAATTACAGACCGTTATTCACACCTGGCGGGTGCTGAAGCTCCATCGCGAACGGCTGCCACGCCGAGAATAAGCGTCACACAGAGTGCAGCATGGTGGGCGTTTGGCGCGGGGGGACCAGGATACACCCCAGTGTTGCCAGATTGCGCCTAAAATCGTTCCTCGCGACCGTAGCACCTTGGAGAGCTTATTTTACGGACAGCCCTCATATACGAAATTCGATGAGTTAACATTGTTTTTATATAGTTTACATGTACATAATCTATGTTTTTATTTTTATATCAATTCAACTTTATGTTTTCCTTTAATGATTTATTTTGTTTTTTTATTATTTATTTACATAACACGTAACTCGTGCGGAAACTTCGCTGGTTCATTCAACCATGTAACATATGTATATATTTTTTAAATAAAATATATATAACTGTTTGTTTCTCCAATAAATTAAAATAAAAAATGGTGACCGGTCAACTCAGAATCATGCAATTTTAACACCTTCTTTGAAATGTCATTAAAAATTTTAAAAAATATATATTAAAAAATTGGTTAAATAGGTTACGTTATGTTAGGTTATGGGCTAGTTTTCAAAAGAAAAATTTCATACATAACGTCATAGAATAGGAAGACCTTCAGAGTGTATTAAATTTAAATCATATTCATAATAAATACAGTACACATAGTAAAAAGATGACCCCCAATAAGTTCCTCGTCTAAGCTATTGGAATTATTTGCTTATTTTTATTACCTACGTAAAGGCTCGGCCACAAGGGGCGATTTTGTCGCTCCTACAAATTCAAATTCAAAAAACCATATATTGCACAAAAAAAACACAAGTACAAAAGGTGTAGCTTATAGATACATTCTATTTCTTCCAGCTAACCAAAAAATACAAACATTATAAACCAAACCAGTATATGAGAAATAAAAACTAAAAATAAAAAATAAACAGAGTTTATTTACATAAGGTATTCATTGAGTGTAATGACATTTGTTTAGAAGAAATGTTTTTAGTGATGATTTGAATTTGAGTGTATCTTGTATTTGTTTAATGTTTTGTGGAAGGTTGTTATACACTTTAATGGCCATGTAAAATGGTCCTTTTCGGAACATTGCTGAACTACGTTGCCGCGGCGATTGATCCTCCACTTCTTTTAGCGATTTGAGATGTCAAACTAGACCCGGCAGTTTGTTAAGTGAGAAGAGCCAATTTGTCAAAGAAAAGGATAACAAATATATCAGAGGGCCATATTATAACAGGGAGGGGGTTGTAATCGTACTGTGGTGGAACGATAATTACGATTTGCTTTGTGTTATCTACATTCTTACAGTAATAATCACAATTCTGCTGGTTTAAATGTTTCTAAAAACAGACTCGCGCGTAGATTTCTTATTAAATTAAAACCAGTTTTGTGTTCGGAATGCAAAAAAAATAATCGTTCGGCGGCCCAATCTCATAAGGCTGGTTGAGTAGAGGTGAAATTGCAGTTGATGCCTGAAGAGCCGCAGACGCCTAGCAAAGAGCCGCAAATTCCCTGGACTAGGCGACAGCGACGACTATTGTTATGTTACAGGTTATGTTATTGTTATGTTATGTTACGTGTTCAAGTGACCGCGAAATTCGCTCGTTTCTAGTGACCAGAATTGAACATTTTTTAAGATCTCACAATACTAAAAAAAAAAGTCGAAAAACTCTAAAATTAAGTGAAAAAGACGTGTACAAAATATGCGGCACATTGTATTGTACGGACTTTATGTCGAATTCGCCGTTGCAGGCCAGGAAAATGGATCTTTCCGAGGGATATTTTAGAATTAACAAAATCTCAAATTTTTTAGACTTCGGAAAGTTGAAATCCAATGTCTAGAAAAATAAAATCTGGTTGCCGCTAATACAGTTGAAAAACGTTTTACAAAATTTGCAAAGCGTTTAACGTGAAAAAATATATGTATTAACCCCTCAGGGTCGGGCGTATTCTGTCAGGAGGACAAAAAAAATTCCGCTTTGCAATAAAATCCAAATAAATTATCAAATTTTGTTGTAATAAATAAACATAATTTTCAAATCTAAAATTTTATATGCAAACATAAAAAAGTTTCATAAGTGACTCACACACGCATATTTGATTAGACAAAAGTATTATAAACGTTATCGTTAGCTCTCTTTTTTTGTAGTTTCAAAAAAAAAATTATAAAAAAATTGATAAAGTTTTATACACTTTTCCGATATTTGGGTCGGAAACTTTGGTTTCATAGAGGTACACATTTGAATTTGTGACTTTTCTTTCTAGCACCCTTTAGATCTTCTTTTCACCATGACAGTGACCACGACAGAGATACGACAATTCCATATTTGTAAAAAGCATTAACTTTGTGGCTCGCCATAATTTACAATAAAAACACATAAAAATGGTCTACAACAAATTTATGTGTTTTTATTGTATACGACAATTTCTTTGAGACCTATCTTAGCTGTTCCCAAAAGCGAACAAATCGGCCTGGGAGTTTAAGGAATTGTTTTTATTAATCTTACAATAAAAATACAAATAACTTACACGCCGAGTGCACCCGTTTAAAAAAAATATATATAGTTACGAATTGTTTTTATCGCAGCGATAAAATCGCCTCGTGTGGCCGAGCCTTTAAAAGATACATAGTTAAATGCTTTGTTCAAGCATGTAAAAGATAGCGTGCTCCCGTGTAGGTAATATCAGTGAATCATAAAATAAATATTATTTGCGTGTTGAATTATCCGATTATAATATTATTATCACTGCGTGTACATACATGAGCGTTCTGACATTTTATTTCCTCGGGTAAATCATTATTATTAAATACTAGCGAGTTCCCGACATGCGTTGCTATGCCACTTAAGAACGAAATTGTTTCTCCCTGCGTGTCCTTTCCCTTTCGTCCCGTTCCCCTTCCACCTCCCCTTCCTCTCCCGCGTCCCCTTCCCCTCTCGCGTTCCTACTCCGCCTCCTCCACCTTCACTCTCCCCACTCCACTCCCTTCCTTCCCTCGTCCAGCAAACCCCTCTCCCGAGTTCCCCCCCCGCATTCCCACTCCGCCTCATCCATCTTTCTCTTCCCACTCCACTCCCCTCCCCCGACCTCCCGCGAACCCCCTACCCTCACCCGTCCCGCATTCAATACATTCAGTTCCGGTACATTCAATTTTCAAACAGCTCGCTTGCCACCTATTGCAAATTTCATAATGCCAAATTCATATAATAATTCAAAATTATATGTATAATATATAAATATTTACAATTTCATAACGCCAGAGCTTACCACTATATACAGCCTATATTACTCGCATATAATGTAGCTTTCTATTCGTAAAAGAACTTTAAAAATCGGTTTAGTGGTTTATGCGTGAAAGCGTAACAAAGAAACACACGCAAATACGCATTTATAATATTACTAGCTGGTACCCGTTGCTAAGCTATTTAAAAGACACTCCCTGCGTGTCCTTTCCCATTCGCCTCATTCCCCTTCCTCTCCCGCGTCCCTTCGCTTTCGCGTTCCCACTCCGCCTCCTCCACCTTCCTTCTCCCCACTCCACTCCCCCCTTCCCCCGTCCCGCGAACCCCCTCCCGAGTTCCCCCCCCCCTCCCAGGTTCCCCCCCCTCCAGCGAACCCCCTACCCAAGTTCCCCTCTCCTTTCCCGAATTCCATACATTCATTCCCGGTACATTAAGTTTTCAAACGCTCGCGTACCACCTATTCCGAATTTCATAACGCCAGAGCTCACCAGTAGTTTTATACAAAATAACGAACACAAAAAAAAGAATTATCCAGTTCCTCCCATGGTGCATGCACAGTAGGGTGTCCCAAAAAAATGAAAGTCGTTATTTTTCAATGCATACCCTCTAATTTTGTTTGAATAATGACAAAACACTTATAAAAAAAATTTCGTTTACCTGGGACCACGGCAACCCGTGCCGACTTACATCGAAACATATTAGTACTCGTATATTAAGACGCCCGCGAGCAAACGTGTTGATGCGCTTGTAGTAACTTTTTTTTTTGTTAGTAAACGAATTCAGGCAAGATGTCGTTAGATTTACGCAGTTCTAAAAAGAGTATATTTTTAATAGGAGTCGTCAAACACCAAATATCGGCTTCTAAACTGCCCTCTAATGGACAAGTTCTTGAAGTATCGTTCTACAAAATCTGGGAAGTGAATTTAACTGTCAATGAAAGTTCTAATCTCATATTCGCGAGTGTGTTATCTATTGGGAAAAGAATCGTATACCAACCAAATCTTTACCTAATTGTGTGAAGAAACTTGTAAACTTGTATCAAGTTTGGAGGAACTTGCAAAAAAATGCGTAGAAAACGCAAGACATATTTGAACAACGTCGTCAAGGGTTTGTCAAAACCTTAGATACTTTATTTGACATTGCACACGCCGACACCCTTGAATTAATAAAAATAAAAGAAGATAGAATTTCTTGCAGCGGCAAAGAGAGCCAGGTTGTCCTGGCTACTTAGCGGGGGTGGACAAAAACTGACAAAAAGAGGAGAGAGCGCGCCTTAGAACAATCGAGGAAGAAAAGCGGTGTACTAAATATTTATCTCGCCAACTCCTTCGACAGCGTCTTACGAACATTTACAAAACGACTCATCTTCTGATTCTAATGAAGACATGGATTTAGAAGATTTGCCAAAACCGCTACAGAACACTCAACCTGAAACCAGTAAAACGTCGATGCGAAAAAACTAAATTACCTACTCCAAAGTTAGTCGTAGCGCTAGACAGGTGCCAGTTAAGTATGAGCGATTCTGTTTTCATTCTTGAAGCTACTATTGAGGCGCTTGAATATAATATTGATCAGTTTCCAATAAGTAAGTCTTCAACTTAAATAATTCGAAAGGAAAAACGAAAGGCGTGCTCGGAGGACATAAGAGTTCATTTTCAAAACAAGGTACCAGATGTTGTGACTCTTCACTGGGACGTCAAACTGTTGCCTGCTTTAGATCCTCAAAAATCAAAAGAAAAACGTCTTCCAATTGTTATATCATATGAGAATAACGAACAACTTATGGCTGTGTCACGATTGGAAAGTTCTTAAAGAAGCGAACAAGCGCAGGCTGTGTGGAATGCGATTGTAGACTGGAATCTGGAAGATAATGTGCAAATTCTGTCAATACACAATTGATACTACAGCTTCAAATATAGGTCGCTTCAATGGTGCTCGTGTGCTTCTTGAACAAAAACTTAGAGAAATGTTTATTTTTGCTTGCCGCCATCACATTTATGAGTTGGTATTAAAAGCGTGTTTGAAGTAAAAATCAGTCAAGTGACTACAAGCCCTGACATTCCACTCTTCAAAAAATTTCGAAATAACTGGAAAAATGTTGATCCCGATAAAATTCAGTGCAACAGAGAAAATCTCACATTGCACCTAACCGCTTCCGAATTCGATGAAAGACAGCTTTACAGAAGTTCAGTAAGCATTTGTGGTATTTGACTGATGAAGTATCTATTTGACGCTGTGGATCAAACAACTAAAATACAAATGCTTGTAAATATAACCAAAACTAATTTATCAACCCACGACATACGTTACATCCCATCGAAGATTATTGATGGTAAATTGTATGGTAAGTTTAATAAGTAGCTACATTTGTGCTTTGTCTTGAGGTTTTTGTTCATATGACAATTTAGTGATTTTTTTTTCATAGAAAATATTTACGACTTTATTTCAGTCAAAAGCAAGTCTTAAAATAGATGCCAGTTGTCTTAACAGTCAAATAATGCTGTGTATCAAGAAGCCTGAAAGAAGGTGTCGTCGCTGAGGGTAGTGAATGATACAGCTGAAAGAGCTGTTAAGTTAATGCAAGATTTTCATAGCTTAATCAGGAACAAAAACAATTTTTGTTACGATGCGTTCAGGAACCCCGGAAGATTTACCCTGACTGTAAAAACAAATTCTGAAGCGAAAATGTAATCAATAAAACATTTTTACATATAAAATATTACATAATTGAACATTTATGCATTTTTTAGTTTTATTTATCCGACAAAAATTAAAGTCTAAAATCCTTCCAAATTAACTCGGTACAAATTCTTGTACCATATGTTTGGCATCAAGTCGGCACGGGTTGCCGGTGTTTAATCAAAATAATATTTATTATATGAGTTATTGGGATCAAATGGAAAAAAATAAGAGGGTATGCGTATTTAAATTCGTGAAAAAAAAATTCTTCCTTATGTCTTGGGACACCCTAATGCACAGTTGTCTCCAAGAACGTAGAGCTTCAATTATGATGTTGTTATAATGTTATTTTATTACAGTCGTTAGTCTCATTGCCTTTTGTAATAAACAAACATAATCATTTCGTAGAATTCTAATAATCCAAAGTCATTTCATTCCACTGACTGCAAGCTTAACAGAAATGCCTTCCATGAATAAGGAATGGAAAATAGTGGTTCCATCCCATTTAGCACGTGCTCCCTAACTTGCCTGGCATCGTACTATATCGCCATCCTATTTGAATTTCAAAATGATGATGAAATACAAACAAAATGGAATAACCATACGGAATAACCACATGGGGACATTCAACTAAAACAAATCTTCTTTCAAAGCAAAATGTACAATATTCTTTGGTAAAATTGACGAACACGATGTACCAAAATCATTCCGCAAATTTAATTATCTGTTCGTGCTATATTGTGGTTTAAAATTATTGCGAGTCAGCATACATCTCAATCTGAATATAATAAACTGTGTGTAATAAAGTGGTACATAATGCAAGACTCATTGCGAACGATGGTCTTGTAATTCCCAGATAGCTAAATAAATAACGGTCAAAGAAATCCAAAATATCTTATTCCTATAATTAACAACATATAACCCAATTCAATAAAAAGCTGTGAATTTAGTTGTTTTTAATGCTTTTTCATTATTATTATTTTTCTTTCTTTAATTTTCTGTTCTTTATCTACAACATTTTTTCCAAAAATATACGTTTTTATGTATGTTAACAATGTAATCTGTGTATATTTTATGTACCTGTCTCAATTATGCTCTCGAATTATAACGTTACCACTCGCGAACTTAACTTGACTTCATGACTCTATATGAAATCTGCAACAACGTTATTGACTGTCCTGACCCACTGAAACTAATAAACTTAAAAAATACCACCCAGAGTAACAAGGTTTAATGACTTACTCCACATTAGCCGGACACGTACAAATGCTGGTGTCAGGGATCCAATCAGAAGAATGTGCGAATCGTTTAATCAAGATCAAAACCTCAAGGATAGAAAATTGAAGGCTGTTTTCCTACAAAGTACTTTTCTTAAAATAATATTATTATGTATATATATATACTTTTTCCCTATTGATAATTAAAAATAAGTATATATGTTTTTATCGGCTGTTTAAGTCAATTCGTGATGAATAGTTTGGATGCAGGTGAATTCTCTAATTGTTAATCGGTATATTCTTGTCTTGTAAAATTATGCACAAAGTAAATAAAAACCACTTTTCGCTTACTCGCCTCGTACAAATACGACGCGCGATTTTAAATTTTGTATGGCATGAGAATCGAAATATTTCTAGCGTTTATGCTCCTCTTAAGGCCCATTGGCTTGACTTTGGGGTCACAAAACACGTCCACATTGCATTTCTTGCGTTCTTATTAATTTTAGTATGGTAATATAGAAAATTGCAGTTGATCAACCTACGCGCATGAATTATCGCATTAGGTAAGTACTCCGGAAAACAATTAAACTGTTATAAGTTTAATTGGCAGTTAATGACGGCAGCGCGTCGGTGGCCAAGGCAGTCTCTAGAACCACGTTGCCAGAAGTTGGCAAACTCGCAATATGCCGTAATCTGTAAATACAAGTCATCAAAACTTAGCATGCTTCCTGCTGGCGTGCTGTCTGCTGTTATTCCAGGTAACGCAATGTTATCGACACGACTGTCCTTAGTACATATTTACTTAATTTAATGGAATAACATTTTTAATAACTTTTGAACGTTATACCCATCAATATAATATTAATTAGTGTCCGACCGAAACAGGACTTTCTCCCGAAACCGAATCTTCGGTATCTGTCTCATTTTCGGCCGAAACCGAAACTTTTTTTTTTTTTTTACATTAACTCCACACAGGAGGCGTTGAGGAAAATAATTCCCCTCAGGGCCTATGTCATCTGGGATGCTGTGTGGAGGGTCTTTTTGAGGAGAGGAAGGAATGAACATTGGTCTTGAAGAGACCCATGTTGTAGGAGGGAGGAAACACAGAGGCCGGCAAATCGTTCCATAGCCGAGCTGTTGAACTCAAGAACGAGTCGAAAAAACGACCCGTTCTCATGTGACAAATGTCAACCGTGTACATATGTTGGGCGCGCGTTTGGCGTGTCTCCCGACTATACACCGGTGCCGAAGGGATCAATGACGCTAGTTCCTCAGAGCATCTTCCATTGAAATACCGGTAGAACATGGATAGCATTCCCACCCGACGCCTGTGCTCTAAAGATTGCAACCCGTTCGTTAAGATGGGAGAATCTATCAAACGGACCGCCCGTTTCTGCACAGAGTCGAGGGTATTTTTCAAGTATTTTGGAGCTCCAGACCAGAGGTGGCTGCCAAACTTTTTTAGACATGTTAAAAATCTATTGTCAAATGAAATTTGGCTTATTTTTTACACTTACAGACAGTTAATACGTGTTAAATGAAATAAAAAAAAAAAAACAATAATTAAAGTAAAAATTTTTTTTTGATATTACTGCTATAAAATAAATGAAAATTAACAAACATGCTACTTAACTCCTTCTTGGAACAAGAATTTGTCAATAATCAAAACTTACATTATAAAGGAAGGAAGGACCTCTTTAATTGAGTATTTCAACCGGCCGGCGAACTCCGATGATGGCGGGTGACACACGAACTACGAACTCACCCGAAGTAAGCTGAACTTGGGTCGGTCACTAATATTAATCATTGAAGAAGAAGATAATATTAATAAATCTAAAAGAAACGTGAAATAGAACAAGCCATTTTGCGAGAAAAAACTTTTATTTTAGTTTTCTTGGTTCCTACCATAATGACATTTGTCCTGATAAAGAATTAACATTTTTATTTTATTTTTCAGATGACTCTCTTTCTTCCCTCTCTACTTTAACAGCGTGTAACTTCGTGAAATATATTTTTTGTGAATTATTAAAATATCCATACTAATATTATAAATGCGAAACTGCTCGAGTTTGTTTATGACCTTTTCACGCATAACACAATATAAAGACTTTAATAATTCTTTCATCAATATAAAGCTAAATTATATGCGCAGACTACAGGTTGTATACGATGGTAAGCTCTGGCGTTATGAAATTATAAATATTAATATATTATATTTGTTATACGTTTTCTGTCGCTAACAAAAGCGAGTTTTTGCTAACGTCAGAAAAAAATCTTTTCCATGGAAACAATGTTGATATATTTTTGGGCTCTATGCTGGTAGGTACTTAGTCTACTGGTCAGCTACTACTGCAGAAAATTCAAATATTAGAATTCTTTTTTTTTTTTTGGACAAGCTTGGAATAAATGTCAGAGGAGAGTTCCTATATTAAAAATATAATTCGTAACGATTATAAAGACTGAATGATAAATAGAGTATTTTTTTTATTATATTAACGAACTTCCAAATATTTAAATAAAAATAAACATCCGAAATGTTTGTAAGCGCATAAATTCCGAACGATTGAACAAAATTGGATAAGTAATTCTTTTTTTCTTTGAGCTATAGCATTATGAAATTTAGGTGGTAGGCGAGATGTTTGAAAACTGAATGTAAGGGAATGAATATATGGAATGCGGGAGGGGATGGGGGTGGGGCGGGGGGGGGGGAGATAATTGATAAGTGCAAGCGCTACAGTAATTTCCAGTAATACCATGCGAGCTAAGCCGCGGGGAAAAGCTAGTAAATAAATAAATTATAAAATAATGTATACTTAAAATATTAATAGTTTTTTATCGACCGTCAAGAAACGTTCGAAATTCGGGCTTCTAGCCTAGAATACCCCCGAAAACTGTCAAATTGTGTAGCGAACGGCCGATTTAACACGTGTTGCGAAAGATACAGAATCACCCTTCAGTGTTTATATATAATACTTACGACACGCCGGGATATTAAAAAAAGTAGTTTTGCCATCTCAGCAAACGAGTAAATATTATTGTTTTGGTATTAGGACCTTGTTAAATGGTCTCATAGGCACATTTTTAAACCCATTCTACCGGTCCGAATTCGCAGGGCATTCACACAAAGACCTCGAGAGATTTCGTGTTTCGTTGACCCGCCATGTCGGGCTGAATTACACAAACAACGATAAAAAAATGTTACTAGATTATTACACACCTGGTATATCATTTGATTTTAAGCTCGGCTCGGTTAGGCGGGAAAGAGACGCGGAGAGGGACGGGGGCGGGAACTGGGTAGCACGGGAATAGGGTTGAATCCAAAAATGAGTTTTCCTGCCAAAATCAATCCCTGACCATGGCAATAACAACTATTGTCACCATATATTTACCACAACGGACGGGGGCGGAATGGGATATGGGGTGGTGGGGCGAAATGGGATACCATCATGACGGACTACTTGGTGCAGGTAACCGCTTTTTTAAAACTGTTACTATTCTTCGTAATCTCCCTTTATGCCACTCGCGGGTGAGCTTGAATGTGGGTCGATCTTCTTTTTAACCAACATAAAGTTGTCTCCACCAGTAAGTGGAGAAAAATTTAACAGAATTACCAATATTACTCAATTTGGGAGGCGGGAGTGGGTACCGCCGCCCCGGGAACCTTTATTGGATAACTAACACCTCTGCCATAGGTCACCCCAAGTGATTCGTTACGTTTGGTGATTTAGCAGAGGTGCCCGGGTTCATGGGGTGAGATTTGTCTAGGTCTTGGAGGCGGATGACCGGGACAAACTGAATCCCAGATTCCTACCCACCCTTAAACCCCTTTCCTTCCCAGAAGTCTCCTCTCCTTCCTTTCCTTAAAAAAAACCCTCCACACAGAATCCCCAAAGTTGACACATGCCCTGAGGGAAATTATTTCCCTCAGGGCTTCCTATGTGAAGCTCATTAAAAAAAATATATTTTATAATTACTTTAAAATCTACTGTACTAAAGACGTAACAACTGTGTGCGTTTTAAAAAAATATGTGTATATATTTTTGTAGTAAAAAATACGTCAGAGTTGTAACTCCTCGTGATAGAAGTATATTTCATACAAATCACAGTTGTCGTCTGCCACCTAGACTTGCGTATATTCGATAAGGTATACACGCAGCTCGTGTTTGTCACCCCCAATAGGCATTTAAGGCCTGCTTCCCCCCCCCCCCCCACCTTACTACAATTTCCCCTCTGAGATCGAGAGAGAATTAATTCATAGTAAAAACAAAATGTGACAGAGTGGTAAAATGTAACAGAATGGCGGAAATGTGACAAGAGTGATAAGTAGATCAAAAAGAAGAACAACCCATATGCGTTTGTGAGAATGCGGTGTTAAATGAATATTTCAATATTTTTTCTTATGTTTTTATTGCTTTTTGAAAATTCCTGACAATTTACAATTTTCTCTGACAGACAGCCAAAATTCAGGACACGTTAGGGAAATTCCTGTCATCTGGTAACCCTACATTTTAAAATATTAAATTGTGAAAACATATTCAATCAAATAAAATTTATTTGCGCATGCCGGAATTTAAGCTCGTGATCCCCGGATCGCTAGACGAAAGCCTTACCCCTCGACCACTGAGGCTACCAATCGAGCAGTATTAATAGGGTAGCGTCTGCATGGCATGCCTGCATGCCTGCCGTCGTGCCCTACGCTCCGCGGCACATACAATCTGTGTATGTGAAATTTTAAACAAAACTACCATTGTAATTTGGTTTCGAATTCAAGAATTCGTGAAAAAATGTCGCCACTTCCTTCAGCAGATCGCATGAGGACGTATCCCCTAGGTATAAGTCTACGAATTTGTGAATTTGTAGTATCTCTCCGGATATGGAAAGATTGACAGTAATACTCAGTTGTATTAATCGGCTATATAATTATATTTGACGTCATTGCCTGTCCCGGTTACCTTGTCCCGGTGACTAGCTATCACTTGATGATAGTGGATCCGAGGAACGGGCTAATTTTGGAACCAGTTCCTGTTGGATTTATAAAATGGTCACCAACACTAACTGGGCGAAGCCGAAACAAAAGCCGCCCGCAGGGCCTAGCAGCAAAAACATGCGGAGCGGGTTTTAATTGCTAGTATTTTATTATTTTGTTATGACACTTAAAGTTGTTATTATATAAAAATATTAATATGTGTATGTGTGTATGTGTGGGTATGTGTATGTGTTTGTTTCTTAAAGTCCGCTGTTTACAACTGGTTACTTATCTCAAGGTTAGTTTTTCTTTCACTTTCCCTCTATACGTGCTATTTGGCCTACATCAGCACTATATAGAAATGCCTTCCATATAGATTTGAATGGAAACCAATGTCATCAGTGACTTGATATTTTTTGGTTCTAGCCCATTAGCAAAGCGCTCAGTCTCTCTTAATTTCGCGGGTATGCGTACCGCCACCCCGGGAACCATTTATTGGATAATCAACACTCTGCCATAGGTCACCCCAAGTGGTTTGCTACGTGCAAGGGTGCCTAGATTCATCTGCAGGTGAGGTTTGTCTGCATTTTAGCGGCAGATACGTCTACCTACCAACGTAGGCCAGATCGGGAGAAACTGGTTGAGGAAGACTTTTTGATCTCTGCAACAGGATTCTCGGAACATCGCCTTGCACCGCAGTTGGAGGGACAGATTCATATATCCGTCACTTATGAACACACTGACCCCCCAGATTCCAACCCACCCCTCATAACTTTTCCTTCCCAGTATTTCCTCTCCTTCTTTTCCTAAAAAGGCCCTCCACTCAGCATCCCCAAAGATGACATAAGACCTGATGGAATTATTTTTCTCTGGGCCTCCTGTGTGAAGCTAAAGTTTAAAAAAATCGAGTGCAGTTCACACGCGGTAGAAGTGAAACCTTCTCCACACAATCTCAACCAATAGGAGCCTTGAAAGGTGAGCTAATAGTACGTTTCATTCTATCTCATTCTCCCGCAGGCTAAATCGAACAGATGTATGTGTTTGTCTCTTCTTAGTGTCGTTTCTGTTTCGTCGAGTTTCAAATCACGATGATGCCAAATAAGTTTCACTTCAAAAAATCAGAGTCTGCAATTCACACGCAGTAGAAGTAAAACCTTCAAAAAACTAAAGTAGACAAGAATGGGGGGGCTACAAAGCACCGCACAAAGAGGTGACCGATTATACTATCTCATTCTCTCGCAGGCTAAATCCTATAGATATACGTGTTTGTCTCTTTTTTGTGTCACTATTTTTCGTTTCATCGAGTTTCAAATCACAACGGTGCTAAAGAAGTTTTCACTTTAAAAAAATAGTTGTTGATACTCGTTTTTACTGCTGATTTTTGCATTGTTTCACCACAAGCATATTAAATAAACATGTAGTGACTATTTGAAACAGTGAAGTTTACTTAGCGACAGCACTGACTTCGTAATTTGGCGGTCGCCCGCGCCGATCTTACTCTAGTCGGTCTTGAAACGCTACGATCTAACGTCGTAAGAACCGCCCGCAACGTCGTCGTCAGACAGCACATGGTATGTGACGTCACGCGGCACGAAAATCCGCCAGAACAATATACATCTGATATCTTCTTTGAAATTTAATTATAAAATATTGTGTAATTATGACGTCACTTGTACGGACATTCTTTTTTTAAATTTTTTTAATGTAATATAAAAAACATGGGTTACATATTTACACATATATTTTACAAAACACTTTAATAGAGGTCGTTTTTGGTCATGTTATACCCCATCAGAAAAGAGGAGCTCTTGTGCCTGATAGGGGAGCCACGATTCTTAATTAGGTTGTAAGTTATAGCATGTTTGTATAAAATATTTACTTTTTATTGTAAGTTTTGTGAAAAATTGTTTAATTTTATTTATTTGCTCTGATTGGTTGATGATACAGCGCAATTCAGAAGGGAGGTTATTGTAGTTTTTTATGGCTTGGTAAATATAATGATTTTGCATTTGAGTTGTTAATTAGGTGTAATAAATTGGTTTCCATTTCTCATTAGTTTGTAAAATTCTTGATATTCTTTGTTATTTTTTTCATTGCACATTTTTATAATGGAAGCTTGTTTGAATATTTCATCGACATTTGGTACTGGAAACAATTTAAAAGGTGATTCTGTCGAGAAGGTAGATTTTTTTTAAATATTACTTTAATGATAATTCTTTGCGAAACTTTTACTGAGTTTAGATTGTTTTTGAAAGATCCTCCCCAACCTATAATTCCGTAGATAAGTAAAGAATGAACAAGGGCATAGTACACGTTTTTGATTATTTTTACATTTAAAATATTTCTTAATCTAACAAATATGTATTTACATTTCCTTATTCTCTTCACTAGCTCTGAAATTGCTAGCTAGCCCATTGTGATGTTTTGAAGATTAGCCAAAAAAGATTGTATCTCTCTACACAGGGATTGTAGTGTAGATATCTTGTTCAGGGGTATTTTATTACGTTACTATTATACTAACACGAGTGCTCATGTCCCGGTGCGAATTATTTAACAAAAATGAGAAGAAGCTTGGGTTTCCATAAATCAGCATACCTACCTATACATAAATATACACATATTTTTTAATGTGAACACTTTAATGTGGAAATATTTTTGTTACTTGGCAAACACTAGTAAAAGCCAAATTTAATTTTTAAATGCGAGCAAATTACTAGTTATTATTGACTGGCTGCGAGCTTCGCTCAGGGAGTTGTTCCAGAACGTTCGAGCGTTCTGGAATGCTCCCGAAGGTTCCAGACTATTTTCCAAACATTCCACAATATTCCAGAATGTTCCGGGATGTTCTGGAAGTATCTGCGTGCCCTGAACAGTACGCCCAGTTTTTGAAAGGCTAACTTTACTCTGGCTTCGATGGAGCCCCCATACCTGAGCTGGTCACTTATAGTTACACCATGCATATCAATGGAGGGTCTGTTCGGAAGATTGCTTCCGTTGAAGGAGAATAGATTTTCATTTCAATCCTTTTTAGACGTAATCAGACATGCTTGGGTCTTTGAAACATTGAATTCGACGAGGTTATTCTTACCCCAAGAGAAAACACTCTCGAGGTAACCATCCATTCTTTGCTTCAAAGCCCTCTGAGGCGTTGGAGTTTGTGTGCCCTTTGGGGGCTTGTCAAACAAAAAGCCATCATGGACTGTACTGTCATCCTCGTAACAATGAATTGGTGCACATGACAAAAGGTCGTTGATGTGCAACAATAACAAAGTCGGAGACAGAACCGATCCTTGTGGGACGCCAGCATTTATTGGATGCGAAAAAGAGGTGAAACCATCAGCAACCGTCTGAATTGACCTCTCCCTCAAAAAGTCGGCAATCCACATACACAGGGATACGGGAAGTCCGTAAGATGGCAGTTTGTTGACAAGTCCTCGATGCCAAACCCGGTCAAAGGCCTTGGAAATGTCCAGTGCAACCGTTTGAGTTTAACCGAAACGTTCCAGGCACCGCCCCCAAACATGCGTCACATATGCGAGAAGATCGCCGCACGAGCGGTTCCGCCGGAATCCGTATTGACGGTCGTTAATAATTTTAATATGCGAGAAGTTACACTTTGGGAGAAATGCGTTAGCCTTAACGGTGACTATGAGCTTAAGAATCGTACTTGACTGTGCTTTTTGCCCGACCTTGCTATTGGTTCTGTTCGTGTTTTACAATCATGTGTGCATTACTTTTCAGCCTGATGAATAACATTAAATCACAGAAGTAGATACAAATCTGAGCGACATTTCTTGGGTAACTTAACTTATGCAATAATCTTATCAGTATTACATGAAATTTATCATTTTTCCGATGATTACATCATATTTCACGATTTATCTATGAATCAATCACTCTCACTTACCAATAGGATGCATGATTTAGGCAACAAGTTTGGTGGTATTGTAGATATATTCGCTGATTCCCTTTAAATCTAAAATGCAATTTAAACCAACACTTTGTGAAATCCTACAAATTATTGTAATATGTTTTATATTATATTTTATTCTACGTTATTGTAAAATATTATTTATAAACTCTAGCTTTTATGTAACGCTATATTCTTCAAAAACTACTTGTATATTCTTAAAATTTTTCACTTTTATAACTTTTGATATAAATTCTATGTAAGTGTAATGCTCGATATCTTAAATATTATTTTATAATCTATGTAAACGCGCGAGGGGGACGGGACGCGGGGGAGGAAGGGGAGGCTGAAGGCGAACAGGACGAATGGGAAAGGACAAGCAGGAAGAAACAATTTCTTTATTAAGCGGCATTCCAACGCATGCCGCAAACTCGCTTGTATAAAAATATACCGATAAAAATCTCGTAAATATTTATTTGGAGGTGTGTCTCTCGTCACCATGACGCGACAGTCTTGACACCGATTACATATAACTTCCGCACCAACTCTAGAATTAATATACTCTTTGAACCTGTTTACGTATTATGTTCTAGTAGTTTGCCTTTCAGTGGCGTACGTAGTCGGGAATAATTACCATAATAATTGTCCATTAAACTTACTCACCAAAGAACTCCTTGTTTCAATCACATTCATACGTACCCTTCTGTTATTCTGACTCTTGACATGGCCCGGCTCAAGCATTTTATTTTTATTTGATTACCTACCACATTTAAATTTGAAAAATTTATAAAAAAATTAATGTTTTTTTGTTTCTTCCTAAACCATTCAACCGATCGCGATGAAGTTTTGGTGGTTTGATGTTCGCATGGCCGCGATCGTTTCCATATATCTCTAGACTCTGGCGTTATGAAATTCGTATGAAAAAATTATAAGAGAAAGCGCGCGAGTGAATTTTTCAATTTTCTCGGCGACCAGGTTTCATCTAAATATCATCAGTATATTAATACGTGAAGCAAAAACTTTGTACCCCTTTTTACGAAAATTGCGCGGAGGAGTATGAAATTTCGCACACTTATAGTTTATATAGAGAAGGAGTGCAAAATGCTAATATATTTTTTAAATTATGCATAAATATACAATAAAAAAACATTACAATAATTATGGTCGAATTTCGACCATTGGGCGACCACTAGTACGAAATAAATGTCTATACCACCCAATTTGGATTTGGCTAAGGTGTTAACAGTGTTCGCTTCAGCCCCAGGGGAGGAAGGAATCCTCAGTAAAAACAATTATTTTCTTTGGAAATGGCTACTAACCGACCCAAGAGAAGGCCCAACTAGGTCGAAAATTGAAAATTATTGTACTGTAGCAAAAAAAAACCTTGTTTTTCACGGGTTGATTTTTATGGCTTGATATTCTTAGGATAGGCACAGCTTTTTAGCCGTTACGGACTGCACGCCACTGGTTTCTAGTATTTCTGTTTTAGTAATGTGTAGTTCTGTAGTCACAGATCGAGGACAAGCTCCGTTCCTTGTGTCGTTGCAAAACAACGCGTGACGTGGGACTTGTTGACAACTGTTCGCAAACACAACGCAACTAAATAAACAACACGGGTTGGTTATCAAACTGTGGTTAACTATTATTGAAGTGAAAACTTCTTTAGCACCGTTGTGATTTGAAACCCGATGAAACGAAAAATAGCGACACTAAAAATAGACAAACACAAACATCTATAGGACTTAGTTAGCGAGAGAATGAGATAGTATAATCGGTCTTCTTTTTCTGCGGTGCTTCGTAGCCTCCCCGCTCTCGTCTACTTTAGTTTTCTGAAGGTTACACTTCTACCGCACACTTGGATTTTTGTCTTTTTCGTACACGAATCAATCGGAAGGTTTTACGCGCGAGCAAGCCACGCACGCTATCCGTGTGAGAAGCGTGGATTTTCCAAATTTACCCCTGCTAAGCCCTATCTCCTTTGCAATCCCTCCCCCGTCCCCGTTACCATTCCCTTCCCCTCCCCCTGCCGCTAAACTATACGAAATACACAATTTCAAACAACTCGCGCGCCACCAATTGTTAAATTTGAATACAAATTTCATAATACCAGAGCTCAGCATATATATATATATATAGAAACCTTCGCGGGCGTACGCACAACAACTAAACGAATGGTACGCATCACAATCGGATGAATGGTATAGGAACGCGTAAGGGACAAACAAAGAAACATTCATTTTTATAATAAATCCATAAAATATTATTAATATTCGTAATAATTTTTTTTATTGTTTTTCATTTACTTTATTTACAAATAATTACCCAAGTTGCCTCTAAAATCATGAAACACTAAAATATTTAATGGCCTATATCTAATGATTTAAAGCAAAAATAAATAAAGTAGCTCACATTCGCACTAGATATTTGATATACCTTTTGATTACAAAAATAATTTTTCAGTTTGGTTTGGATATTTTGATCTAAAATCCAAATTTTAAATTTGCATGTAACTGGCCGAAACGGGCCGCGCATACGTTCCTCATAATAGGTATACAAAAGTGTAATAATCCATACTAATATTATAAATGCGAAACTGCTCGAGTTTGTTTATGACCTTTTCACGCATAACACAATATAAAGACTTTAATAATTCTTTCACCAATATAAAGCTAAATTATATGCGCAGACTACAGGTTGTATATGATGGTAAGCTCCGGCGTTATGAAATTATAAATATTAATATATTATATTTGTTATACGTTTTCTGTCGCTAACAAAAGCGAGTTTTTGCTAATGTCAGAAAAAAATCTTTTCCATGGAAACAATGTTGATATATTTTTGGGCTCTATGCTGGTAGGTACTCAGTATACTGGTCAGCTACTACTGCAGAAAATTCAAATATTAGAATTAGTTTTTTTTTTTTTGGACAAGCTTGGAATAAATGTCAGATGAGAGTTCCTATATTAAAAATATAATTCGTAACGATTATAAAGACCGAATGATAAATAGAGTATTTTTTATTATATTTACGAACTTCCAAATATTTAAATAAAAATAAACGTCCGAAATGTTTGTAAGCGCATAAATTCCGAACGAATGAACAAAATTGGATAAGTAATTCTTTTTTTCTTTGAGCTATAGCATTATGAAATTTAGGTGGTAGGCAAGATGTTTGAAAACTGAATGTAAGGGAATGAATATATGGAATGCGGGAGGGGATGGGGGTGGGTGTGGGGGGGGGGGGGGGGGGGAGATAATTGAAAAGTGCAAGCGCTACAGTAATTTCCCGTGATACCATGCGAGCGAAGCCGCGGGGAAAAGCTAGTAAGTGAGACGCATAGTGATTCAAATTAAATTAAATAAAGTTTCAACCTCTGTTTTGGTAAGCCATAATTTTAATTCATTTATAAAATGAGGTATTTTGGTTGTCAATTTTTTTCGGTAAAATATTGAAAGTATGAGGTCCAATTTAAACTGCCGTGTGTTTGCAATTGCTTGGTATTCGTTTTGGGGGTACAAAACACAATATTATTATTTCTAATGTTGATTCTGTTTTAATTTTTTTCGAATTTGTTTTAAAAAATATAAATTAGTATAAATAGTTTACGGAGACTGAATACTTTAAATTCTTTGTACAATGCATCTGTAGAAAATGTTCTATTTCTACTATACATAATTTTGAATTATTTGTAAAGGTTTTATAAATACATCAAGCGTGCCACCCCATCCTATTATACCGTACATGATTGAAGATTGCACCAGAGAAAAATAAATCATTTTTAGTTTGTATATATCAATATTTGAAGCAATTCAATTTGGGAGGCGGGAACGGGTACCGCCGCCCTGGGAACCTTTATTGGATAACCAACACCTCTGCCATAAGTCACCCTAAGTGTTTCGCTATGTTTGATGATTTAGCAGGGGTGCCCGGGTTCATGGGGTGAGGTTTGTCTAGGTCTTGAAGGTGGATGACAGGACACACTGAAACCAGATTCCTACCCACCCATTATACCCTTTTACTTCCCAGAACTCTCCTCTCCTTCCTTTCCTTAAAAAAACCCTCCACACAGCATCCCCAAAGATGACATAGGCCCTGAGAGAAATTATTTTCCTCAGGGCCTCCTATGTGGAGTTCATGTAAAAAAAAAAAAAAGCGCGCCACCCCATCCTATGATACCGTACATGATTGAAGATTGCACCAGAGAAAAATAATTCTTTTTCAGAGTTTTTCAATATTTAACGTAAGATATCTTAATTTAGAGACGGTATTATTAATTTGTGATATTCACTCGCGAAACAAACCGCAAACGACGGTTCATCACGTGTTCACTCGTAACCTTGAAAAGCACAAATCTGTTTATTGGCACTGATTTGTTTTGGGGCTTTGAACCGAAGTAAGCAACACAAAGGAATGAGGGAACTGAACTGATTGCATAAAGAGGAGGGGTCTGTTTACTCTGTGTTGGCTCCACATCTAGTTGTTACGTGAACAATATAAGCACATATTATATACAAAACGTTTCCTAACAAGATACTCGTCATCTTCAGGGTCAGTCAGCTCTGGTCTTGAGCCAAATGGCGCCCTGACTGTTGTCCACGTGCAGTCCAGTCACTAAAGCTAAAAAAGGGGACAACCTCGGAATGAAACGGAATACGCTTAAAATTTGTATTAACCTTTATTTTGGCATTCTAAATGTTGTCTCAAAATTCTCATAAGGTCTCTAATTATTCAATCTCAAGGGTCGCGAAAATCAAGTTATATATATATTTTTTATAAATCCTACAAATATGAGGTAAACGGTGAAATACAGGTTAATTCATTGGATATATAGATAGCACTATAATAAGTTTTTATGTCTCCATGTTAAAATTTTCAATGTGGGCGAAAAATTAAAAAAATGATCTTCTGGAAATCTCTAGCAATCGAGGCAAATTTATTTTTTTCGCGTGGTCGTTCCAGTGGTTAAAGAGAGATTTATAATTTAAAGTTATCATTATAGAAATTAGTGATTCCTGAAAATTTGCAATTTTGGAAACAGTCAGTTTTGGAACAGATCCCCACAATTATAATCTTATAATATGCATTTCAAAGATCCAATAATAATTCATTATCTAAGCTCTAAAAGACTCTTTATATCACAATAGGGGATACTGTCGGCCTCAGGCCTCTACTGTATTTTATCAGAGGGTCTAAATATTTCCGTTTTGCAATAAAATCCAAATAAATGAAATATTTCTGAATGTATCTGAAAACTAAAATCTGTTTTTGAAAGGTGATGAAATACGCATTCGAATTTTATAATTCGAAATAAACATATCAATTTTGAAATATAAAAATTTTGCATGCAGATATAAAAAAAAGTTTTTTCTAATTAAAATTACTCGTAATGATAAAAAATACACACACATAATTTATTAGGCAAATTTATTTATTATTTAATAGAATTTTTCATTTTATGTAAAAATAAATAATAAAAAATTTTCAAAATTTCACAATTTTATTTCAAAATAGTGAGTTTCCGGCATGTGTTGCTATGCCACTTAAAAAAGATATTGTTTCTCCCTGCGTGTCCTTTCCCATTCCCCTTCCGCCTCCCCTTCCCCTCTCCCCTCGCCCTCTTCCCCCGTCCAGCGAACCCCCCTCCCGAGTTCCCCTCCCCCCTCCCAAGTTCCCCTCTCCCCTCCCGGATTCGTCTAACCCTTCCCGCGAATCCTCCCAAGTTCCCCCCTCCCCCTCCCGGGTTCCCCTCCCCCCACCCGCACTCCATGCATTCATTCCCAGTACATTCAGTTTTCAAACAGCTCTCGTGCCACTATTGCACTAATTTTTTCATACAAATTTCATGATGCCAAAGCTCACCAGTACATATAGAAACCATCGCTGGCACGCACACATCAAATCCCCAAAGTTTCATCGCAATCGGATGAACTGTTAGCAACGCACAATTTCATGATGCCAGAACTCACTATTGTATACAGTAAGAATCGCGGGCACGCGCACGTCAAATCCCCAAAGTTTCACCGCAATCGAATGATTGGTTCACCAATGCATAGCATACATACATAGATAGAAACAAACTTATTTTCATTTTTATTATATATATAGATTGCGGTCGGAAACTTTGAATTCATAATGGTATAAATTTTAATTATTTTGCGGTTAACTTTTAGATTTTACTATAAACCGTTGTATTTTCTCTTTCTAACACTGTTTAGATCATATTTCTAACCATGGTAGTAAGGGAGACAACGATTTCTATGAGATCTATATGAATTGTTCCAAAAACCGAACAAATAGAACTGACAGGTTAAAATATTGATAAAATTGTTTGCACAGTCATTGAATAGTCATTGAGTAGGCGCAATCTAATATGAATCAATTAATGTTGATTCACTACATACTTAATTACTTTGAATTGTTTAGTAACATTCTCAGTATCATTATCTGCTATACTAAACACTAACTAAAGGGCATACAGTCGATCCTCGATAATCCGTACCCAGGCTAGTAATCCAGGCTGTTTGCTGTAATCTGAACTAGCGATGAGTAGGTCCAGCCGGAATGGGTTCTTGAACTTGAGTCCTTTGCGGGAAGTGGTTCCCACTCCCACTCCTTTTTCAAATCGACTACTCTCAGAGAACCCTGTCCCGGACTCGAACTTGCTCGAACCCGCAACGGAGCGCGGACTCGGGCCCGAACGCAGAACTCGGACCAGGACCGGGGCGGGAATCCGAATCGGACCCAAGCCCGGAACTTGGCGGTAGTCGCGACAGTCCGAGCCACTCGCACTCCAGGCCCGGGTTCGCCGGCTTGTGCGTCTCGGTCCGAGCTAGTCGCGAGTCGGGTGCAGGTACTGCAGGTCGCGCGTATGAGTTCTTTTTCTTTTCAAACCCTGCGTTCAAACTGGACCGGACCGAAACTCGAAGCCGGAACTCTAACTCGGAATTTGGAACCGAACGGGGAATCCAAATGCCTCCCACCTACGACCCCGACCTACGAAAATGTATAAACTGTTTAAATGGAGTTCTACAAATTAAAATTGATAAGAATAAATAAGAACGTAATGTTATAAAATAAAATTGAATTTAATTATAATTCGATTATGACGTAGGTCAATTCTGAGTTACAACGGTCATTTCTGAGTTATTGCGTAACAGACTAATTATTCATCTACCACGCCGCCGCCGTTTTTCCACAGGAGTAGGCAGAGAATAAATGAATGACAAATAACTCTATCACGGCATACACTTCTTACTTCAAGCAAATTCTTGCCCGTTCAGTACAAATCATAACTTTTTAATATAATGAAATAAAACAATAACTTTGTTCAAAATCACGAAATTTTATTCTTATGACAAACCGGTTTCGCTTAGCGTAAGCCTCATTGGGATACAAAATTAAACAATAAATAAGTACGAGCATAGTATATATTTCAATATACATAAACAATACATAGTAACACAAAACATTGATGAAATAAAAATAGATTACACATAAATTTTAACAAAGGAACAACGGTTAGAGATTATAATGCGTTTTGTAAATATGCAGATTATTATTTTGACCCATTTAAAAAAATATATATTAAAGATGCATTTTAAAAAATATATACATGTTAAATATGCATTTTTTACGATAAAAAATAATTTTAAAAGGAATCAAAATAATAATCTGAAAATATACAAAATGTGTAATAATTTCTAACCAATAGGCTTTTCAGGCAAATTATCTAAGAATTTCCTTCGTAATATTGTGCATTACTCCATACAGTCTTTCTCCGTTTTTGTAACATGGTCTTACATTTGATGTGATTTTCACAGCCAAAAGTATAATAGAGATTTATTTTTGGGGTATTATGCCGTGTTGCGCTATCTTCTTCTTTGGACAGACGTGTGGCACACATCTTTTTGGATGATGGACACTGTAACGCCGTTCGAAACGTTGGCTAAAGAAAGAGGTGATGCAACACGGCATAATACCCCAAAAATAATGTCTTACCAGTTTTTAAAAACAATTGATTAAAGTTATTTTAGAAAAATGTGTTGATATTCAATTCTATTGTATTTAAAGAACACGCCAATATTATAGGTGATGTAAAATGATGCTTTATTCCTAATACATATATCGGACGTCCCGAGTCAAATTAATATGTATTGTACCAGAAATAACAACTTCTCAAATTTTTAAGACGACCGACGTTAATATTTTTTGATAAAATCATTATCGTTTCTGTATCCTGTAAATATGATGCCATAATATCGTATTACACTATTAATACTTATCGCGCCTCTTGAAATGTGAGACGTATGCAAACGATTAGTTAAGTTAATGGATTTTCGGCCTTATCTAAACATTTAAAAATAATATCCTTTGTTCAAGTCCGTGAGGAGATAAGCATGATCACCACTAAATTAGAATAATAATTGAGAAATTTCATGACTTTATTTGATTTATTACTGCTTACGCGTGTGCTAAAATTGTCATTCCTTGGGAATTATACAGCCGTTACGGCCTCGCATTAATCGTCGCCCTGTAGGCTGGACACGGCACGAATGGATTTCGTTAATCTTCGCCAAAATGAACCCGTGCGTCTCGGCTCGGTGCGCCGCAACAGCACCCAGTGTTCAGTCCGCACCAAAGAACTCGGACCCGGGACCCACTCCTTGAACTCGAGTTCTTTTAAAAGGAACCATGTCTCGGAGTCCTCCGGCAAAATGCAGAACTTACCCATCTCTAATCTGAACTGCCGACCCATCTCTCTGCATACTTATATTCTGGTATTACCGGTGTACGATGGACGCCCGAAGTTTAAAACGTGTCTCCACCATGAAAGATCTTGGAATCATATTTGATAGTAGGCTGACATTTCATACTCATATTCGGATGACTTGTTGATGACTCATTGAGAATGCTGGGCTTTGTTCTGTGTACCGCAAGGAATTTTAGAGACACCGGGTTCTCAAAATTTTATTCAATTCCTTAGTGAGGAGTAGACTTGAAAGTGGGTCGGTAATTTGGAGTCCACACCAAGTAAAATATTCCCTCATGTTGGAGAGAGTTCAGAAAAAATTTCTAAGATTTCTATACATGAGGGAGTATGGCTATTATCCGTGGCTCTATTCTACCGACTTTATTTTGGGTATGCTCGGAATGAACCATCTACAGGTCAGAAGGGATGTACACATTGCTACGCATTTATTCAGATCGATCCGCGGATGGTTTGAAAACTCAGCTATCATGGTGAGCATTCATTTCTATGGTATGTTTTTAGGTTTTCACGGCCAAAAGGTATTTTTGTTATTGTTTTTGGGGTGTTATGGGCAGATGACCAGAAGCAGGCAGATGATGATGGACACTGTAACGCTGCCCGAAACGTTGGCTAAAGAAGGAGGTAGCGAAACACGGCATAACACCCCAAAAACAATAACCAAAATTCATTTCTATGTTTCCGATGGGTATCTTCGCCACCGACAGCATAGACTGTTATATCTTCCGGCCTGCAGCACTAACTTGCCAATGGTCATGCCGGTCGGGAGAGCAATTTTACTGTTAAACAGAATTAATTCGGATATCGAAATATTTAGCGTTAGCGAAGCTGCCTTTAAAAGGCAAGCTCTATTAATTCTTGTTTAGTTCGTATGCCTAAGTGTTAATTGTAATACTCTTACAAATGTATTTTGAAAACGCATTAAAATGTAAAATTTTGTAATGTTTTTGAAATAATAAATTGAATTGAATACTGAGACCGCTAACGTTATGTTTTCTGTAATTATGTAAGAGCTATTGCCCGTGTCCACGCTATTCTGTGCTGTTTCACTTGGTGTCTTAGGTTATAAACATGGTTCCTATGTATGGTTAGTATGTTTACGAGAGACGGGAAGGTTGATAGAGATATTGAAAGAAGGGTAAATGTAAATGCAGGAAACTCCATTAATGGACTGAACGCCGTTGGCGCTAATAAAAAGCTCTCCAATGAAGCGAAGCTAGCAGTCTCCACAGTTGACGGATGGTACCAAAGATATTGAAATACAAGAGATATGATATGATGGCCGCCCGACCATCAGCGGACTACTACCTAATGGGCATTTTTTTTTTTTATGAACACTGCACAAGAGTCTCAACTTCTCTCGTCTGGAGCCAGTGAGACTATGGCACCCACAAATGGGGTATGTTGTGAGGCTGAAGGTGGTGGGGAGGAGAAGGAGGTGGGGAAGTACCGGCCTAACGTTTCAATTCTAAATGGTGGTCTTACACCAGGGCGATACTGAGAGTATCTTCCACTCTGGAACGTGCCGCAATTATACTATATATTATTTTAAATGAATTAATTGTGAAATAACATAAATTAATCAAATAAAATTTATTTCCCACGCCGGGATTCGATCCCGCAACCTTCGGATTGCAAATCAAGAGCCTTACCGCTCGACCATGCCGGCCGTCGGGCATAGTTTGAATACGGAAAGAATTTATTCATTTAGTCAAGGTGTGCAGTAGTATTGGTTAACAATATCGGCGACAAAAACAGAAAACACAGTCCCACCCAGTAAAAACTGCGCAGAGCACATCTCTTATATTTCAATATCTTTGGATGATACCTACCCTGATGTATGGCAGTGGAGCATGGAACTGGCAGAGAAAGAATGAAAGTAGACTGAATACTGCAGAAATGAAATCCCTGAGGCACATGTTAAAACACGTGTTAAAACCATGTATGATCGTGTGAGAAATCTGGAGATCCAAAAAGAATGAAAGGCATAATAAGTAAGATTAAGGAAGGGAAGCTCAGATGGTTTGGGCGTGTAGAATGAATGAATGAAGAAAGAAAGGAGTGCAAAGAGAATATATTACATAAAAGTGAATAGTAGAAGAAGTCAGGGATGCCCGAGGAAGACATGGCACAATCAAGTGAATCAGATACTTGAGACGGGCCAAGTCGAGAGTCAGAATAATAGAAGAGTACGTATGAGACGATGTATGACTGTGAAATTCTTTGTATGACTGATTGAAATCGATTTAGTGGTTTAGGCGTGAAAGCGTAACAAACAAACACAAGCACTTTCGCATTTATAATATTGTAGTATAAAGTATAGATACGTTTTCTTGTGTAACAAACTATATTAATAAATAGTGTTTAAGAACTTACTATCTATGCTTTTATTTTATTTTATCCCAATAAAATTATTAACCATATTTCCTAATCCCGGGATAGTACCGGGATCCCGGGACTACGCATAGAAAATCTCATAATCACGGGACTTAAAAACATGCTCGGGATTGTATTCTTTAGTTGCGACCGTTACCCTTTTATTTTCTGTGTCTTGTTCTCTTTCATGTTTTGTTTAAATTTAAAGCGATCATTCACCCTATTCCAAAGAAAGGTGACCGCTCTAACCCGGCCAACTACCGCCCCATAGCGATCACATCTGTTCTGTCAAAAGTGATGGAACGTGTGGTCAACGACAAACTACTCACATACCTCGAGAAGAACAAAATTATTAACGACCGTCAATACGGATTCCGGCGGAACCGCTCGTGCGGTGATCTTCTCGCGTATGTGACACATGTTTGGGGGCGGTGCCTGGAACGCTTTGGTGAGACCCAAACCGTTGCACTGGATATTTCCAAGGCCTTTGACCGGGTTTGGCACCGAGGGCTTGTCAACAAACTGCCTTCTTACGGACTTCCCGCTTCCTTGTGTACGTGGATTGCCGACTTTTTGAGGGAGAGGTCGATTCAGGCGGTTGCTGATGGTTTCACCTCTTCCTCGCATTCGATAAATGCTGGCGTCCCACAGGGATCGGTTCTGTCTCCGACTTTGTTTCTGTTGCACATCAATGACCTCTTGACATGTGCACCGATTCATTGTTACGCGGATGACAGTACAGTCCATGATAGCTTTTTGTTTGACAAGCCTCCAAAGGGCTCACAAATCCCAATGGCTCGGAGGGCTTTGAAACAAAGAATGGACGGTTACCTCGAGAGTGTTTTCTCTTGGGGTAAGAATAACCTCGTCGAATTTAATGTTTCAAAGACCAATCATGTCTGATCACGTCTAAAAGGGATCGAAATGATAATCTAGTCTCCTTCAACGGAAGCATTCTCCCGAACAGGCCTTCCATTGATATGCTTGGTGTAACTCTAAGTGACCAGCTCAGGTACGGGGGCTCCATCGAGGCCAGAGTTAAGTTAGCCTCTCAGAAACTGGGCATACTGTACAGGGCACGCAGATAATAATAATAATTGGACAATTTGTAGAGCGCCGTTTTTGTGAAAAATCACCTCAAGGGCGCTTTACAGTTTTTTTTTTATTTATTTATTTATTTTTTTTTTTTATATTCTTAGAATCTACTTTAATAGTACACAACTGCTAGACCTGTACAAATCGCAAGTGCGCCCCACGGTTGAATTTGGCAGCCACCTCTGGTCTGGAGCCCCAAAATACCTGAAAAAAACCCTCGACTCTGTGCAGAAACGGGCGGTCCGTTTGATAGATTCTCCTAATTTAACAAAACTAATTTAGAGCACAGGCGCCAGGTGGGAATGCTGTCCTTGTTCTACCGGTATTACAATGGAAGATGCTCCGAGGAACTAGCGTCATTGATCCCCTCGGCACCGGTGCTTAGTCGGGAAACACGCCAAAGGCGCGCTCAACATTTATACACGGTTGACATTAGTCACATGAGAACGGGTCGTTTCTACGACTCGTTCTTGAGTTCAACAGCTCGGCTGTGGAACGATTTGCCGGCCTCTGTGTTTCCTCCCTCCTACAATGTGGGTCTCTTCAAGACCCATGTTCACTCCTTCCTCTCCTCAAAAACACCTTCCACACAGCATCCTCAAAGATGACATAGGCCCTGAGGGAAATTATTTTTTCCTCAGGGCCTCCTGTGTGGAGTCAATGTAAAAAAAAAAAAAACCTCGACGAAATGTGTTCTACTAGCAATAATTGGTGACCACTGGTGCGTAGACTATATTTTGTAGTTTCTGGTCTGTCAGCTTTAGAGCTTTGGAGTCCAGATCGGACTAAATGGACGGACAAAAGTGGAACCAAGTTTTTTGACTTCATGTTTCATCTAACTAGAAGAATTTTCACTGACTTGGTATTTCTATATAAAATTCTAAATGATTTAGTTGATAGTCCGGTATTGCTTGAATTGATAAGCTTCCGGATTCCACTACGTAATGCTAGAAGTCAGGATTTATTTCAGTGCAAAAATTCTGGGACTCACTACCATATATATTCCTCTTTGCCGAGAATACTAACGGAGGGAAACAATTATACCAAGTCAGTGGACATTTTCAATTCATCTTTAAACAAATATAAAATATTGTTATTGAGGCAGTTCAGTTATGTACAATAAATACTGTATATTTCTAACTATGCTATATATATATATTTAAATACAAAAGCCCCAAAAAAGGGCGTTTATTAATAAATAAATAACCATCACGCCGTTTCACCGCGGGGTTCGAGGGAGGGATGCAGAGGAGGTATAGTAGCGGTAGGGGATAGCAGAGTAAATTTGAAAAAATCCACATTTCTCACAATGAAAAAAAGGCACCAGACGTATCTAAAAGCACTTCAGTAAACAGAATTAAAACACAAACACTTTCTTTCTTTGAGTGGCATTGCAACGCAAGCCGGGTACTCGCTAGTAAACAATGAAAAATAATCTTTTATTTTTGTTCAAGTTTCCATCTCAAATGAGCTGCATTATTTTTCTTTTGTGGAACACCTAATATTGATTGATTGAAGATTAATAATATTTTAGGTTTAAAGTCCTCTTATCTTTGTTCTTTGTTTAAGAAATTATTTCTATTGTTTATAGGTTGACATAATCAATGAGTAGAGACCACAGACGTTCTGGCTTTGTTTAATTATCTTATCTCTTTTAACCACTTCTCTCCTAAATAAAGTATGTGATTAATTTTAATTTTAACTACCCGGACCATTTTTTATGAAAATATATAATTCAAAATTGAAACGTCGCTTGAAATGGCTTTAGCCGTGTTTAGTGACCAGATTTTGACGCAAATGTGAATGGTAGACGAAGTCGGGGACGCCCGAGGAAGACATGGCACGACCAAGTGAATCAGATACTTGAGTCGGGTGATGTCAAGAGTCAGAATAATAGAAGAGCATGTATGAGACGGTGTATGAATGTGAACGAAGCAAGGAGTGTGTGCCAAGATCGAGTTGTTTGGCGGTCTGTCCTCTCTGCCTACCCCTAGGAAAATAATTTCCCTCAGGGCCTCCTGTGTGGAGTTAATATAAAAAATTACTAGAGGAAAATAATTTCCCTCAGGGCCTATGTCATCTGAGATGCGTGGAGGGTGGAGTGTGGAGGGTATTTTTGAGGAGAGGAAGGAATGAATATTGGTTTTGAAGAGACCCATGTTGTAGGAAGGAGGAAACACAAAGGCCGGCAAATCGTTTCACTGTTGAACACAAGAACAAGTCGAAGAAGCGACCCGATGACAGAAGGTGGCAACAGCAAAATTGGTTAACGCGCACGTCCCGGTTAGACGAGAGGTCTGGGTTTGAGTCCCAGTTGTGACCATTGTCTTTTTCTATTTTTTTGTGTCTTGTTCTCTTTCATATTTTCAGATTATTAGTGTTATCTTCTTCTTCAAGATATATTACGTTGATGGAAATAACCTTCAAAAGTTATAAAAAGAGAGTTTTTCTTATATGTACAAAAAAAAAATATGTATATATTTTTGTCCTAGACACATTATTTTAAGCATTACTTTTGTTATTCGGTGGTGCATCCTCTCTGCACACTAAAGTACTCGCTGCACACTATGGTAATAGTTAAATATTTTAAGTTATATTTTGTGTTAACAGGTTGTGTGGGGTAATATTTAGAATATCATTTCATATAAATATATAACGTACTAAAGTTCAAAATTATGTTGACATTTTGCAAATAATTATTATTTATCAACAGACGTAAATTAAACATTAGATAAAAATATGTTACGATTCTTTGTGCCTTGACGATCACGCAGGCCAAGATGTCGTATACAGCAGTTTATGTTTGTTGAATTAAAATAACGTACTTAATTTGCAAATCGTGGTGATTTGTCAAACCCAGATTGACAACTGATGGTTGGGACATGTTTGTTTTGATTCGCAGCCGGTTACTAGTGAAATAAAACCAAATAACACAGCAGAGGGATATTTCCTATCGACCTAAATAAACAAACGTGGCTAAACGCAATCAAATAACCGATATCAAAGTAAACAGCACGCAAAATGCTTGTTTTTCCACAAAAACTTGGCAAACATGATAGCCTTGGAAATCGATTTAATTCACATACCTGATTTTGTTGGAGAGCTTCCATAACCTGGACGGCCCATGGCGGGAAGATGTCACTGTCGACTTTCTCATTGAACGAGAACAATCTTAACGCTTCCATTATTTTATAAAAACACTAATAAAACACTGTCATTATAATAACCATCGCTGCACATTATTCGCATCAGCTGTGCGTCTTTCAAAATTATATTTGTTTTTTATTTGAGATCACCGATGTTGCCTCAGCATCTGTATATTCTGTATTCCATGGATGAGTAAGCACTACTCAGTTCCTAAAACTCAGATGTCATTGCTTGGGTTATGTCAGTAGCTATTGTTCTAATGATCACCCGAAAATTTAATAATGTATATTTAACCGTAAATATGGATGATCCCAAGTCTTATAACAGCACATTTATGGCTTTTCATATTTTAAAAAACTATTTTATAGCATTTTTTTGTTTATTCAGGCAATTTTGCTTGGATTTCATCAAGGATGAAGTGCCATTCCGTTTTTTGGTAAACTTTCGGGATGACTGAACACGCAAATATTTTTTGAAAAAACCTTCTGATTCATCTTAATTTCTATAAAAGTCAACTATTTGGATACGGGACGATGGAAAGTACTGCATAATGTCAATTATATAAAATGAAAATTTGCTTTTGTCTTACGGGATGACAGCTGACATCCATTTACATTAAGTTTTTCTAAGCGATACAAAATAATTTGAATGCAGTGATTTCACTCGTCTTTTATGGTACGAAAGACGAATCAAGAGGTTTTTTCTAAAAAAAATCATATCAAGGGTGTCCTTTTTTTAAATACAATTCATGACTAATATTTTTTTCTTTATAAGGTGAGATGTTTTTTGGTATTTTCAATTTGGTTGAAGTTCAGAAGCATATGATAACAAACACGAAAAACACACCTTGTAATAAACCACTTTTACTCATCGCTTATCTCAAGCTTCGTCAGGGCTTTATGTCAATATCTTATGACGAAGCTTGAGGCGAAACCTCGTTGGCTGTCATGATTCAATAAAAGTGGTGTATTACAAAGTGTTTTCCATAACACGTAGTATAATGATGTCACACCTCCAAGTTATTAAGTTTATTTTTATGTGCTTCCTTCGGAAAAAAAGTGAAATTGAATGGTTGATACAGAGCTACAGCTGCAGTCATATTTTCATTATGAATTTAGTTCTTATGCGCATTTTTTTCGACTCCAATATGGCAACACCCTCCCGTTCCGTCAAAGAAATGTCAAACTTTGTAAATAGTGGGTGTTGTGATCGTTTCACTTATTCGTGGCATTAGTTTGATTCAAAGCACCGCAAATTTGAAGAAATCTCAATCCCAATAAGATGGGTAACGCGCAGCTGAAGCAGCACTACGAAACTGCATCGAAAACTGGAGTTTTGAAAATATCAAACAAGAAATTGAAGGAACTGCCTCCCGAGGTTAAACAGTTGTGCGGGGTCATACGCAATCTGGATCTATCTGAAAATAGTTTCCAAACTCTGTCAGATTCTATTGCAGAATTCAAAGTGCTCAAACATTTCAACATAAGCCACAATAAGTTGGAATCTTTACCGCAGCGTATAAACCAGCTGACCAAGTTGGAAATATTCAACGCTTCGTTCAACCGCTTGCATAGTCTACCCCCAAGCGTCGCAGAGCTGTCACACCTGAAGCAGGTTAATTTGAGCAATAATTTGATCGCTCAATTTCCTGAAGCGTTTTGCGGAATGAAGCAATTGGATGTTTTAGATTTATCTCACAACAAAATAACGACCGTTCCGGAGTTCGTAGAGAAGCTTCTAGTGTCAGAGTTGAACTTGAACCAAAATCAAGTGTCAAGCATATCTGAAAATCTTGCAAACTGTCCAAAATTGAAAGTGTTACGATTGGAAGAGAATTGCCTTACTTTATCGCAGATTCATTTGTCGTTGCTGAAGGATTCTAAAGTCCATACATTGTGTTTGGATGGAAATTTGTTTGACTCCAAACAACTCATGCTTCAGGAAGGATATGACGATTACATGGCAAGGTTAACAGCTGTCAAGAAAAAAATGTTTTAACCTCTGAGATTTTGTGATTTTTGAGATTTTACCATCGGGTTACACCGATTGGTAAATATTTACCTAATAGGGACACGCTTAATATGCACTTTTTATTTCAAAAACACTTAATATCAGTTAGACAATAATGGGAAGTAAGTATTTCAGTTTCCGGAATTGAAAAATAATTAATTTTAATAGTTGTTTCGATAAAATTAAAATCGATTATTCACTCGGCGGCCATTGTCATTGATGTCAAAGTTTTAAGGTTTGTATTTTTTCTTCTCTTATTTAATCCAAATATTAACACATGACCCTAAAATAGTTATATTCTTAGTTTGGGTTTAATTAAAAGAGGAAAAAACTAGCCTAAAAAACTATTTTAATATTATTATATCAAAACATGGCGTGAAGAAAAAATGTTAAATTGTCTGTTTTTTTAATGAAATATCTACTAAAATGCATTATTTTCCATTTCCGGAAACTGAAATACTTACTTCTCATTATTATGTAACTGATAATAAGTGTTTTTGAAATAAAAAGTGCATATTAAGCGTGTCCCTATTAGGTAAATATTTACCCACCGATTAGTCAAATTCGTGATGTATTCAAAAATATTCCTGCTTGTCTTTGATTTCAATAGATTAGCTGCTTTTTTAACTTATCCAAATATAATATCCAGTGATACAAAAGGAGATAGAATGGCTTTTATGAGTCCTTATCAGCTTGTGCCATTATGTACACAAGAATTCTTGATAAATATACGGACCAATAGGATATGGTTATTATGCTCTTTTTTTTTTTTTATAAAAGGCGGAGACGGTTTACAAGTATATGTTCCCGTGAGCACTTAGGCCATAGGCCCATTGTGCTATCTCCCATTTTACCTCAATCATTTAGTAACAACCCAGTCCCTTTAATAAAGTTCACCAGGGTTGTCACCGGATATGTGGCTATGTCTTCTGGTTCTACTGTGTGTCTCCCCAGGTATCTGAGCCTAGTTCCCACCAAGGCAGGACATTGGCACCATAAGTGAATTGGAGTTTCTTCGTCCTCTTCACATTTCCTGCATCTATTGGTGTTTTCCACTCCCAATATCTGCATGTGTCTCCTGAGATGGCAGTGTCCCGTTAGTAGTCCTACCAGTTCCCTCAGCGAGTTTCTGTCCATATTGAGTAGTTTCCTGGTTCGTCTAGGGTCTGGTCCTTTTATGAGTACTTTAGATTGTCTCATTCCAGGTGCCCTCTCCCATTCTTTGCAGTGCTGGGATTCGACCCACCTATCAATATGTAGTTTTGTGTGGCAAGCTGCTACTCCTACAGCCGGCTCGGACCCCACGTATTATGCTTTTTGTATCAGCTGAATAATAATGAGAAGTACGCATTTCAGTTTTGAAATTAAAATTGATTGTTTACTCGGCGGCCATTGTTATTGGAGTGAAAATTTTAAATTATCCATTTTTTTTTTTAACGAAACAACTGATAAAATACATTATTTTCCATTTTTTGTTACTGAAATAGTTGTTTCTTATTGTTATTTAATTTAAAATAATATATACCTATTCATCATCATCATCATCGTTTTTTTCCCCTTATCCTATTCGGGTCGGGGACCCATTGCATTGACAAGACTCCTCCATACGTCCCTGTCTAGTGCTGACTGTTCGGCCTCCGTCCATGGCAGTCCCATCCTCTCCTCACACAGTTTCTGGAGTTGCCTCGCCCAACTGTGTCTGGAGCGGCACACTGAACGTCTACCCTCTAGAATTGCACTCAGTATTTTCCTCGGAATTCAGTCATCAGACATTCTTAGTACGTGCCCAAGCCACCTCAGTTGCGATTTTTCTATGAAGAGCAGCAGTGGTTCCATATTTAAGACCAAAGTAAAATCCTTAGGATAAATATATATATCTATATATATAGAATAGGTATTCCAAAGGTTTGGTTTAAGACCAAAGTAAAATCCTGAACAGAAAAGTAAAGTTTGCTAAAGTAAAGTAACATTCTTCAGCTTGGATAAGTTTTTAGATTTTCACGACCAAAAGTATTTTCGTTATTTGTTTTTGGGGTGTTAGGCCGTGTTGCGCTACCTCCTTCTTTAGCCAACGTTTCGGACAGCGTTACAGTGTCCATCATCAGGGCAGAAATGTGTAATTGTGTACTTGTGTAGAAGGAGGTAGCGCAACACAGCATAACACCCCAAAAACAAATAATGAAAAATTCTTCAGCTTAGTCCGTCGTGGAAATTTTCTGCGCCGAGAATTAGAGTACTCGGTTTGTATGAATTACTTACCATGTAAGATCCATAGGACGAAGGGCTAAAAGACGGAATTATTTTAACCTGTAATTATTGCATTGTTTGTTGAAAATTCCATAACAAGGCATATTTTATTTATTTAGCTAAAAACATTATTTGTAATTTTAAATATTGTTTGAGGAACGCTGCGTGGCCTTTTTCGTACACAACTTAAATTTGGATTTGAGGCCAAAATACTTAACCAAGCCGAAAATATTTTTTTAATCAAAAGGTATAGCAAATATCCAGTATGGGTATTTGCTACTTTATTTATTTGTATTTTAAATTTTAAAATACAATTATTAAAAAAATAAAACATTGTAAAAAAGCATTTTTCGTACTTAGGCCCTAAATTGCTTAATCTTATACCCGATGCTTCGAAATCAAAAAGTGATAGCATTCTGCGTAATCTGGTAAATGATTGGCTTCTGGTCTTGGGGACCTCTGAATGCGAAAATATGAAAAACAACAGCCATTAAATTTTATTTTTTGTTGACATTCGTATATACTGGTATTATATTGGTATTTCTTACCTTAATATTATTTTTATACAATTTAGTTTAAAAACTACAAAAAAAAATTTTCTTTGCATTTTCTTTTCTCTACTTTCTTTTTTCTTTTTTAATCCATTATTTTTTTTTCTTACCCATTTTTTGATTTTCGAGTTGATTAATTCATCAAAATCAATACTAAAATTTCTTGAATTGGTTGAAGAGCATAAGTGCTAATAAAAAATTAAAAAAACACTTTTTTTATTTTCTTTTGGAATGTTCTTGTTATTTCTCTTCTCTATATTTTATTTTCTATTGATAAATATATAATTTACACTTATAAGTAACTTCTTGTATCTACCATCAAAACCTTAATATTATTTATCAAATGTTATATTTAAGTTTAAGACAATATTATAGTCAACACACTATTTACATGTAAAATATCTGTTCATTTTGACTGTTCTAAAACGGGCAAATTGCCTAGTTGGACAGCCAAAGCTCATTATAACAAAATATGTAATGTTTCTCAAAATAAAATAAATAAAATAAAATTTTTGGGCTGAAATTTTAAATATATAAAATTTGTGTTTAAATTTATGTCAAAACCAAAATGCTTTTCTTAATAATTTTTTTTTAATTAATTATAGTTAACTCACAAATAATTGCCAAAGTTGCTTCTAAAATCATGAAAAATAGAATCCTTTAATGGCCTATATATTATAATTGCAATCATAAAGTAGCACAAATCCGTACTGGATTTCTACTATTATATCTTTTGATTAAAAAAATAAATTTTCAGTTTAGTCAGGTAATTTGGCCTAAAATCCAAATTTAAGAAAAGGGCCGCGCGCAGATATTCTTCTTGACAACACATCTTTTTACAATTTAATACTTTTCTTATATCAATGGTGTGTTTGTTGTATTGGCACAAAGCTTTTAAATATTGTAACTATGTTTTTTACCCTTAAATATGAAATCTTTAGAAAAATTAAAAAAAAAATTATATTACGTTGGTGTTTCAAGAATTTTGTACCGATAAGTTTAGTGTAAAATAAAAATATGATAATTTTTTTAAAAGGAGCCAACTTTCAAAATTTATAGAAACTTTATTTGTAACAATTTTTTGAAAAAAACATTGGTTTAAAAATTTCTAGTAATAATCACATTACTTCTCCGAAGAGCTCGGGAGTGAGAATGGAACTCCACACAACTCTGTCCTCGCACAATCTCCGTTTTTATGTGAATACTGCACACGAGTCCCAACCTCCTCACTAAAAGGAGCCAGTGAAACTTCTTCTTAAGTCGGTTCCTCTTGCTGAGGATCGGGGGTAGTGGAAGATGATGAAGTACCTAGCCATTCAGATCTGGTCACCAAACACAGCTAAAGCCATTATTTCAAGCAACAATTCAATTCTGAATGGTGGTATTTCACCAGGGTGATACTGAGAGAATCAGAGTAACTCTCTGGTATTAACTTGTATATTTTCCTGTCACTCTTTCCCTTGATTCATTCTCCGTGTTAATGCCATCTTCACTTTTATAATAGGCACCAATACATATAAACGATTTTCACGAATATCTTTATATATTTTTCTATTGTACTAAATTTGATTGTATTGTAATATATGTATTTTTACACTAAATAAATTAATGTTATTCAAAATGTCTTTCAATCCTGCTAATTCCAAGCACTGAAACCAAGATATATTATAGTATCCCCAGCGAGAGGTTGTAAGTTATGTCATCATTCTAGTATCTTGTCTTGTACTTTGTATCTTTTGTTCTACATAGTACCCTCTGTCGTTAACTTGGCGACGCCCGAGGAAGACATGGCGCGATCAAGAGAATCAGATACTTGTGTCAGGCCATGTCAAGAGTCAGAATAATAGAAGAGTATGTGTGAGACGATGTATGAATCTGAAAGGGCAAAGAGTGTGTGCCAAGACTGAGTTGTTTGGCGGTCCATCCTCTCTGCCTACCCCTGCGGAAACCGCATGATGGTTAGTTAGATTTATTATTTTGACATTTCTAACATCTGGGAAGATAGTTGTACAAAAAAGTTTCAAGTTTATTAATTTAAAGATCAGTTGAATATGTCCACACAGTATTAAAAATGTAATTCCTTAGCACTATTATTCCTCTTGACACGTTTTGCTGTGCTAAAATATCTGTTCTGCCGTGTGGTATTTTGAACAAGTTGTGGCCCACAGCATTCCAAGAGGTTTGCAATGCATAATTTCATGATGTCAGAACTCACTATTTTATATAGAAACTATCGCGGGCATGCGCACATCAAATCCCCAAAGTTTCATCGCAATCGGATGAATGGTTTAGCAATGCAAGACATGTATACATAGACAGAAGCAAACATATTTTATTTTTTATATATATAAAACATTGTTAAACGTCTCCACACTTTAAATGAAAGATGGGATCCTTCGGTTGAAATCAAACGCCGCATTGCAACTTTGCAACTTTGCAACTTTCATCCGCATGAAAAATATGTTTTGCAGTCATGATCTCAACCTTGTATTACGAATGTGAATGGTCGGTCAGATGCTACGTGTTTTTAGTATTTTTTTAACGAATGGAAGCACGGACGCTTACTGAAGAACTGATAAGGTGACTTGAGGCATTCGAGATGTGGATCTGCAGAAGAATACTCAAAATAAGCTGGATGGACACAGTTACGAATGAAGATGTTATGGTTCGGATGAATAAAGTAAAAAAAAGTTTAATTAAATGAAGACACTACGAGCGAAACTCAATCGAAAATCTGGAAACAAAAAAATCAGAAAAAGATATTTGCACCTCTGGGACTCGAACCCAGGACCTCTCTACTTTCCGGGCGAGTGCTCTTGACCACTGAGCTAAGGTGTCGATATCCAATTCGGTCAATTTTAACTGTACCATACTTCGACTAAGAACCACCCATATTATCTTCGTTTTCTTAACGCATATTTTATTGGCAGCCATCTTTATGTGTGATTGCAAGATTCAAACCCGAACTAAATGCAATGTGGATGGTATCTGGATAAATTTTTATCCATTTTATTTGCAGAAAGTCAATAGATATCGCACATTAAATAAAATGGATAAAAATTTATCCAGACATTTTCGATTGAGTTTCGCTCATAGTGTCTTCATTTAATTAAATTTGATTATATTTGAGTTTAATTAAATTTGATTATATTTGAGTTTAATAAAATTAAATTTGAGTTTTTACTCATAAAATAAAAAGTTATTAAAACAATAAAAATCTGAAAACTTCAATTTCCAGGACATGTGATGAGACATCCAGAGAAGAACAAGATCTTGCGTCTCTTAATGCAGGGAAAGATTGCCGAAGTCAGGGCCCTGGAAGAAGGAGAACATCTTGACTGAAAAACCTGAGACAGTGGTTTGGCCAGTCTATTGTAGAGCTGTTCCGGGCTGCAGTAAACAAAGTCCGCATAGCCAACATGATAGCCAATGTCCGTTGAACGGACAGGGCACGAGAGGAAGAAAAAGACATAAATAATGAAGACGTAATTTACATTTTAATTTGTTTATTAATATTCATTTCTTTACATCTACACATCCATTAGGCCTTTGAATTATTAATATGCTTAAAAAGAACATCACTCCAAATATATGTCACACATTTTTTTTAATTTAAAATAAAAACAAGGGACAAAAGCGAAAAATAGAATAAATAAATTTTCAGCAATTGAAAAATAATATATATTTTACATTAGCTCCACACAGGAGGCCCTGAAGAAAATAATCCCCTTCAGAGCCTTTGTCATCTTTGGGGATGCTCTGTGGAGGATCTTTTTAGAAAAGGAAGGAGAGGAAGTTTTGGAAAGGAAAAAGTATGAGGGGTGGTATCTGGGATGTATGAATTCAATCCTCCCACTGCGGTGCAAGGCGATGTTCCGATAGTCCTGCTGAAGAGATCGAAAGGTCTCCCTCAACCAGTCTCTCCCATTCCAGCCCACCACGCAGTTGGTGGACTCAATCCTCCGTCAAGACCCAGACCAACCTCACCCCACGAGCCTGGGCGGCTCTGCTAAATCACCAAACGTCGCGAACCACTTGGGATGACCTACGGTAGAGGTTTTGGCTATCCAATAAATGGTTCCCGGGACGGTGGTATTCACACCCACTCCCAAATTGAAAAAAAGGTGCCCACAAACTTAGTGAAAGAATATTGGGTAACGAGAAAGTTGAAATAATGGCGATTTAGTTACCAATTGTAAAGCTGCGTATACATCTGCGAGCCAAACTGTTCGCGAGTTGCCTGCACACTGTTTGATGCAATTATTTTTTCAACGAACCTCCAGCTATCCAATGGATAGGAACGAACCAACCGCAAGTGGCACAAACAAGTTAAATTATAATTGCAAATTAATTGTCTATACATTACAATTATTAGTTTTACCTTTTCTCAATTACGAAACAGGTTACTTAAATGTACAATAATTGTTTACAAGTTATTTAAACATTTTCCAGGCAAGAATTTGCAACGTTTATAATATTATATTAATGATTTTATAATTAAAATTCACATTTCTCCTCATGTATAGAGTAAAATTTGGATTTATAAAAATATCTATGAGATTCATAATATTTTCCTCGGAGAACTCCATAATTAAATAAAAAATCTATCAACAATATTAAAATATGTAAATGATAGGATATTCACAAGCAGAAATACAAACAACAAAAGTCCTACCTATCCCAAAGTGATCCACAAATTCTTTTGTGTGTGTCAAAAAACCTTTTGTATCTGTCAAAGATAGCGGATCGCCAAAAACAGTCTAGGAGCAGTTCGTTCGGCCTCAATTCTTGCAAACCAGCGGCTTGCAGATGTATACGCACCGTAATGTGTCCTTTTGTATAATAATGACCCTTTACACTTTAGATTTTACCGAGATTTGGGATTGTGACAATAAGTCAAAAGGCTGTAATTACCTAATCTCGGATGACAGGTGACAATGAAGAGACATTGGACAAACATGTACACTCTTGTATACCTTTAATTGTCTCAATTTCAAGGCATTATCTTCTGAACTACTAATATAATCTTCACTCTGCAAGGGCCAATGTCACACAGTAGACATTCATGAACATTGTTAATTTTGGCATATTGTTACAATTTTCTTACTTCATTGTAAATATACAAAAAATAGCAAGATGCTTAAAAAGCACATTTTATTTTAAAAAACACATTGTAATAGTTGGATAATAATGAGAAGTAAATATTTTAGTATCCGAAAATGGAAAATAATGCTTTTTAGTTACTAAAATCTTTTCATTAAAAAAACTGTTATTTTGATTATTTTCTTGCCGTGTTTTAACATCATAAATATTTTGAATAAAAACATTAACTAATAAAAGCTGTGCATACAAAGTTATTGTTTTATTTTATATTATGTCACATCACAAACTAACTGTTTTACATGTACAAATTTCTATTTGGGAGGCTGGTACGGGTGCCACCGCCCTGGGAACCATTTATTGGAGAACCAACATAGGTCTGCCATAGGTCACCCCAAGTGTTTCGCTAAGTTTGGTGACTTAACAGGAGTGCCCGGGTTCATAGGGTATGGTTTTTCCGGGTCTTGGCGGCAGATGTGTATGACGCAGGTCGGATCAGGAGAGACTGGTTGAAGGAGACCTTTTGACCTCTCCAGCAGGACTCTTTCTCTCGTCTTGCACCTTGGATTCATATGTCCGTCGTCACTCCTTGACACACTGATCGCCAGATTCCTACCCACCCCTCATACCTTTTTCCTTCCCAGAATTTCCTCTCCTTCTTTTTCTAAAATGCCCCCCCCCCTTCCCCTCAGCAAAATTAAAAAATATATATATTTAAAAGTTATTAAGTCAGTTTCTTTAATTAAATCCAAACCCTTAAAAATCCTATTTTAGGATCATAGGTTAATATTTTGAGTCAAATGAAAAAAAAAACAAAACTCTGACATCGATAACAATGGCTGCCAAGTGCGCAATCAATTTTAATTTTAACCAGATAACTATGTATTAAAATGCATTATTTTCCATTTCTGAAAACTATAATATTTACTTCTAACTATTACAGAAAAGTGCTCATTAGGTGTGCCTATATTTTCTGTGTATTTACCATAAATAATAATTTTACACTGAATAAATGAGCAGTCAGTTTACAATCGAACTCAGAAAGAATATAATATGCTGAAGGAAGGACTGTAAGATTAATAACGAATCAATCTTCAAAGTAAATAGCGCGATATTACAAAGATCGCATGTACAAGATAAAAAAATATATGCATAGTCATCAGAGAAATATAATATAATATGCAATATAGTACAGGAAATTTCAGAAAGTAGATTTCACTTAATATAAGATAGTCATTGATGCAACACTTTCAAATCTTATACAAAAGGTGATTAGGTATTATGTATTTCTCATAGAAATCATAAGTTAGATATTTTCACAATATTTAAAAGTTTCACAACATTTATAAAACACACAAGAGGATACTCACTAAAGTTTTACAGATGACATCTTTACATGTTATAATATAGTGATAATCATATCTACAGTAAAGCATTATTTGTCATAGCCAAATTAATCCCACCACAGTCTGATTCTCTGACAAATCTTAATTTCTAACCTCACTTTTACATGCTTTATAGAACTTAGTGAGAATCGAAACTAACATAAATGAGGTAAGTTACACAATTCGGCTGCACGCTTAATTTTTTTAAACATTACACTTGGTAACAATTTAATTACTATAGAAACAACTATTTACGTCAGGGCAGAAGAAAAAACATGGTTCCTAGTCCGGGTTATTTTAATAATTTATATGTATTTGGCTGTCTGTAAAATAAGGTCTCCAGAAGAGCTATTCTCTAAGAGATATCTTTCTCCCGCAAGATGTCCTGTCAGATTTGTGTGATTTTATACAGCTGTTAAATGAATAAATAATCATGCATACTTGCAGGAATTCGTGTTTAAAACGACCCAAACTAAAATATGTGACAGCTCACAGCTGAAATTTCGACATCGGCCGATAGAAAAAATAAATAACAGCTGTAGAAAATTACACAAATCTGACAGCACTTCTTACGGGAGAACGATCTCTTATCACAAATTTTAGGGAATAGTCTTTCTGATCACGAGGAACAATTTTATGCGCAATCCTGCAACACTGGCATATAGCCTGGTTCCCCCACGCCAAATGCCTATCACGCTGCATTCTGTATGATGCTTAGTCTCGGCGTGGCAGCTGTTTGCGACGGAGCTTCCGCTCCCCGCACCCGCCAGGTGTGAATAATGATCTGCAATTAGTTTTTTCGGAGCTCTGTGATATAGTCATATCAGTAAGACCACTATTGACAAGATTTTAACAGAAAATTTGGGATACCACAAGGTGTGAGCAAGGTGCGTCCCAAAAATGCTCACCAAAGATCACAAACAACAACGGGTTGAAGGAGCCCGAATTCCTTGAGTGATACGACATCGATTGCAAAGAATTCTTGGACTCAATTGTGACTGGGGACGAGACCTTCTAAGAACTGAAAACCATTGTTATTTTTAAAGAAAATTGTATAATAAGATTGCAGCAGAATTCTGCAACTTTACCAAAATGTAATTTTATTAATAACATTGACAGAACAATCATTATGGTCTACCTATAAAAGAAAAATGGCTTGAACTATTACAATACTTTACAAGTACAAAATGCACAGTGTAGTTTATTTATAATAATTTATATCAGCGTAGTTCTGTGTGGGATTAATTGATAGCGTGTACAATTTACATCATAAGCAAACATGTGTACAAACTAGTACATAATAAAATTATGTTATTGAAGCAATCACACTGACGAGTGACATTACTACATTTGCCTAACTTCTAGAAAACAGTCAATTATTAAATGTATTTCTAGCGGGATTCGTTGTGCTAATGTTACATAAGTGAGAATACTTAGTCCCTCAATTTACTACACAAAGTCAACATGTCAAATATAAACAAATCAATTCCGTTATTCCTTAATCACCTCTCTTACGAGTGTACTTTATTTTATAAAATAAGACAAACGCCGTGCAAATATATGTTAATGGCTTCTTTGCAGTAAACCATACAAAGTTCACATTATAAAACATCAAGTTAACTATTTAGTTCTATGAAACTCAGCAATTCATGATTTTTAATATGGATCGTCTTAAATCGTTGTGGACAGTCACTATGTACGATATTCAACAGCCTAAAAATATAATTTTTTACACGGCCACACTAGAACTCTGCAGGTACGTACGAAGCGCAGAGAAGTTTCATTCGGATTTGTTCCCTGTTCTCGGCTGGTTGTGTTGATTAGTTCTGTCTACGTGCTTTGCCCTTCAGGATTAATTGTCACATTTCACTGTATGACATTGTGAGATATAAATATATTCAAAAGATTTTAAATCTTTTTCTTTTTATTGTTTATCAACTGGGTGGGAAGTATGTGGACAGTCACTATATTCAACGATATTCAACAGCCTAAAAATATAATTTTTTAGGCTGTTGAATATCGTACATAGTGACTGTCCACATCGTGAACTATCTCACTTTTTGCAGTTTTTGAGTTAGAGCTTGAAACAAGGGCTCGAAATCATAATCTAGCTCTGTCAGAGAACCAATCAGAGAAATGGTTCCATGACTATTGATCCGTTGACAATTGGCTCCTCGCCATACTTATATACAATGTGCAGTCAGTTTAGGGAAAAATTAAGTATATCCAATTACATAAAATATAACGAAATGACCTGAAGGTTTGTGCAGAGGAGGATGTACCGCCGAATAACAAAGAATAAAACATATTTTCATTCAAATGCATCAAGGAAAAAATCTACCTGTCTATATATTGTGTATTGCGTGTAAGTACATATTTGAAATTTTCACATATGTCATGTATAGATGACGCTCATCTTTTAGGCACGCGATCGGTTGACATGTATACATGACGCTCATCTTAAACAGGTTAAGGGTATTTTTCAAATCAATTTTACGTTTGAAATTGGTAAATAATGAGCAAAAATTATAATTTTATAGAAAATATCATTTCAGGGGATCAATTGTCGGCGCATCAACTCTCGGGTCACTCAGAGAAATACTGTCTTGACCAATCATAGACAGTTTTTCTCTGATTGATTATTTCTGGCAGAGCTAGATTTTGATTTGGAGACCTCATTTCAAGCTCTAATGCAGAAATTTTAAAAAGTGAGTTAGTTCACTACGTTTTAAGACTATCCATATTTCTTTTTGATTTGTTTTTTTGATTATATCGCTGACATCCAGCCAAAAATGAACAGCATTATAGAGATTTATTTTTGGGGTATTATACAGTGTTGCGCAACACCTCCTTATTTAGCCAAAGTTTCGGACAGCATTACAGTGTCCATCAACAGGACAGATGTGTAATCCAAGATTGTGGTTAAGCGTGTGCTTATGTATATGGATGCGATACTGTGTTGCCAGCTCCTATCTTCTAAGAGTTGATATGCAGTATAAGTTAAATTGGCTTTCTGCGTTTAGTTTTGGTTTAGCCGCCAGTTACCGGATACCGAGAACTATTGAGTCGGCCCTGTTGTTCCTATTAATAATATTAATTTCAATTACTTCTGTAATTAAGCGTTCTCTATCCAAAGTAATGGCCGGTTTCAACAGCAAAACTAAACACAGAAAAACATTTAAAATTATGCTGTAATAACGGCTCTTAGAGGATTGGAGCTGGTAACGCGGTACGACATCTATGTACACAAACACACTTCACCACAATCTTCAAAAACACATCTGTCCTGATGATGGAAACTGTAATGCTATCCGAAACGTTGACAAAAGAAGGAGGTAGCGCAACCAGGCATAACACCCCAAAAATAAATTACAAGAAAGCTGTTCGCCTTTGGATTCCGTTTTACATTATTATTTAGTCAAAATTGTTGGAAATTTGATCAATTTGGTGTTTCAAAGTCACTAATTGTTAAATTTTAGCAGATATTTTAAGAAATCAATCCAAAAAATTTAACTAAGTCAACTTATATCAGTGAGTTGGTTTTAGTAGATATATCTGTAAGTTTGTGTGGAGCAAATTATCACAAAAAAAAACATTGTCAATTTTTAAAGTTTTTTGGCACTGTTTTAAATGTGTAACTCAGGGATGCACAGACACCGGCACTTACAGTGATAAGTAAAATTTACAAAATTTTAAGAAACCCCCGACACAAAAAAGAGCTGATGACCTTGAAACGCCTGAACAGATTGTCGTGGATTATAGCTAAGAACCATCTCACGAACCATTCAGCGCCCTTGAGGTGAATTTTCACAAAAACGGCGCTATATAAATCATCCAAATATTATTATTATTATTATCTCAATTACGTCAGCTTTCAAACAAAAAAAATTGCATCATGATTGGTTTAGGAGCAACGATGCCACAGACAGACAGACAGACACACAGACACGTCAAACTTATAACACCGCTCTTTGCATCGGGGGTTAATAATTTGAGATTTCCGCCACACAAACAATGAACCGTTTCTGTCGTTGTCTTAGCAAAGAAATATATCCATTCTTGGCAGTTAACGGGTTAAAATGTGCAAGTTTTTCAAATTGTCAAAATCCTGAATCAATTACAGTAGTCTCTGTTATTCAAAAGCACTTTTAACCGAATCTCCAGTAATCCGAACAATCAGGTGACAAGGAAAAGTTTAATTTTAGACACTTAAAAGTGACAGTAATATATAAACGCCTGAGATCACATTCACAATAAAACTGAGACAACATGCGGCGAGCAAGTCACGATGCCCCGAACAAGTCACAACATGATTAAGCACGCATTGACGAAGATTTGCTGTAATAAATATGTTTTATATGTACATATTGTTATAGGCATGTCGGATTATAGTTGGTGCCAGATTAGACAGGGGCGGGATTACTGCAGATCAATTCTATGTAAAGCCTCGATTACATTGAGCGAGTTTATAAGCTACTAACCGGCGAATTCACTATCTGCCAGTAAACTCGTCCAGTGTAATCGTATTACTAGCTAACTAGCAGATTGTGAACAATCTACGAAAAAAGTTGAAAGGGGTTCAACTTTGTTTGCTACTCCCTAGCGTGTACAGCAAGATGGCGGCCCGCGAACAGCTGATTTCGTAACTGTCAAACTACTGCTTGATCCGGATTATTCATTGTTAAGAAGCAAACAATTGTAAACAATCTGTTAAGAAGCTGGCAAATAGCTACTAGCGGTGAGCTAGCTGCGAATATCTCAGTTTTCTACAAAATGTCGACAGAATTATTTCGCACGGGAGTCATTATTTCAGCTCAGCTTTTCGCTAGATAGTTCGCTACTGAGCGAGTGGAACATTTTATGTGTCATCATCACAATCGCACTCGCCGATTTGCCCGCTTTTAAATTTGCCGACAAGTAGCTTGTAAACTCAGGTATGTTTTAAGGTTTTCACGGCCAAAAAGTATTTTTGTTATTGTTTTTGGGGTGTTATGCCGTGTTTCGCTATCTCCTTCTTTAGCCAACGTTTCGGACAGCGTTACAGTGTCCATCATCAGGCCCTGATGATGGACACTGTAACGCTGCCCTGATGATGGACACTGTAACGCTGTCCGAAACGTTGGCTAAAGAAGGAGATAGCGAAACACGGCATAACACCCCAAAAACAATAACAAAAAAAAAAGCTTGTAAACTCGCTTAATGTAATCGTGGCGTAATAACTAGTTGAATAAGTCTTTGTATGCGGTCTTTCTATTAAAAAATCTGTGCACCCCTGATGTAAATACGTATGCACAAAGGTTTGGTTAGTTACGTGAATTGGTTTGTCAAAATGCTGAGCTAACCAAATTCTTTATAGTGTGTGTTCTATGTATTGAAATCAATTTTTGCCCCTGAAAATGTATTTGTATGTGAAATTCGCCCACGACTGTTTATAAGTGTCCAAAAAATTCCAAAAAATTTCCCTTCCTATTGTTTCCTATACTGTAAATTTTTTTTTCTTCTAATTATTTGTATAACTGTATATTTTGTATGTTTATGTAAGGAGCACTGTAGGAGTAAAATTGTAATAAATTTGTGGATTTTTTATTCAACAGTGGAATTTTTATATTTTTTTAACTGGTCCACTCTCAATTGTCCATAGAATGGTGAAACGGGTAAAAAAAATAAAGAAGTTACAAAGTTTTATCGTGATTGATTTTTGGGGTATTATGCCCTATTGCCCTAGCTTCTCTTTTAGACAACGTTTAAGACAGCGTTACAATGTCCATCAACAGAGTAGAAGTGTAATGCACATGGCACAGTTATAAATTTGCCCTGATGATGGACACTGCTGTCTGAAATTTTGGCTAAAGAAGGAGGTAGCATAGCATGGCGTAATACCCCAAAAATAAATCCTAATTATACAGGGTATAACTGTTGTGTACCTGAAGGATTTTAACCAGTGATTCCGGAGCACATTTGAGCAAAAAATGTAGATATCCATCACTGTTCAACACATTGACCCCCAGATTCCTACCAACCCCTCATTCCTTCTTCCCTGCCAGAACTTTCTCTCTTTTCTTTTCCTAAAAAAGACCCTCCACACAGCGTCCCCAAAGATGTCGCCGAGGAAGTTTTTTTCCTCAGGGCCACCTGTGTGGAACTATTGTTTTGTAAAAAAAAATGAGAAAGAGTGCGTACCACGTGATAGCATTGTGATCAGTGACAATGTGTGATAATCATACAGCAAAATGATATCTGGGTTGTTCTTTTTTTTTAACCTACAAAAAATTGTCTCCACTAATTAGTGGAGAAAAATTCAACAGAATAACCAATATTATTATTTTATAATTACTTTAAAATCTACTGTACTAAAGACGTAACGACCGTGTGCGTTTTAAAAAAAATATGTGTTTATATTTTTGTAGTAAAAATTACGTTACAGAGTTGTAACTCCTCGTGATAGAAGTGTATTTCATACAAATCACAGTTGTCTTCTGCCACCTCGACTTGCGTATCCATACTAATATTATAAATGCGAAACTGCTCGAGTTCGTTTATGACCTTTTCACGCATAACACAATATAAAGACTTTAATAATTCTTTCACCAATTAGTATATAGTAATTTCCCGTAATACCATGCGAGCGAAGCCGCGGGGAAAAGCTAGTATTCTATAATGTTACAAAAAAATGATATGACGACATAAAATATAAAACTATTTTTAAACTTCAAAAGGTGTAACCTGTCAAGTAACAGCGATTATTATTTTTTATGATGTTAAATACGTTAATTCTGTCACGTGGGTTGTCATTCGAAATAGGTATACACGCAGCTCGTGTTTGTCTCCCCCAATAGGCGTTTTAGGCCTCCTTCCCCCCTTGCTACAATTTCCTTTCTGAGATCTAGAGAGAATTCATTGATAGTAAAAAAAATTCCTCACTTTAGGTGGAAATGTGACATAGTGTTAAAAATTATGTAGGTTTAAAAGAAGAATAACCCATCTGCATTTTTTACTCTAAATATGCTGAGGAATCTCTGGTTAAAATCCTTCGGGAACGTGCCGTTACACCCTGTATTATAAATATCAGAATAATTATTGAAGAGACCATTATCATTTCTGTTTTTTTTTCAAAGTTAAACTATGCTTACTGTGTATATATAATTATTTTCTATTCAATATTGCTACATTTGTGTAACTACTACAAGCAATGTGTGCATCGAACACATCACTCCAAAATCATAAGACATTATCATTAAGTTTAGTGCTACTTTTATATCCTTCACTTGACTCTCATTCTCTCTGTCACACTCTCTCCAACTGCTAAAATAATTCTCAAACAAACAAACCTTTTAACTGTTGGTGTTAAAATTATACTCTAAAAAAGATTCTATTTTTTAAACATCCATTAAATTTTAAGGGTAAATGTTAAATTATTCAAAAATTTCTTGTTCATAAATGGCCCTAGTTTAATTATTTTAAGAAAAAAAAACGTAATTTGATACCCATAACGCCTAATATAATCGAAAAAATGAACAATTTTTTAACACTTTTTGCAAGTTATGCTTGAAATATCAACACTATGGAATAATGCAAAAGCAAAATCATGTGTTTTTTTGTTTAAAAATTAAGTGCACAAGGGTTTCAATTGTTCCTGTCTGGGGGTATGTTGTGAGGCTGAAGTTAGTGAGGGGAGGAAGTAGATGGGTAAGAGGAAGGTGAGTATTTAGAGCTACATTTAAAGCTATTTCAAGCAATGTTTCAATTCTGAATGATGGTCTTACCACAGTGAAACAGAGTATGCTTTTCTTAAAAGAATTGAGTTTTTATACGGAAAAAACTATTTATTCATAATCATATCGCACATACAGTATATGACAGCCTCCGTGGTCGAGAGGTAAGGTTCTTGACTAGCAATACGAATGTCAGGGGTTCAAATCCCAGCGTGCACAATAAATTTTATTTAACTGATTTGTGTTATTTCACAATTTAATCATTTAAAAATAATATAAGGCATATTTGCAGCACGTTGCAGAGCGGAATATACTCTCAGTATCGCTCTGGCGCAAGACCACCAGAAACATTGCTTGAAATGGCTTTAGCCGTGTTTAGTGACTAGATCTGAACAGCCAGGTACTTCCCCACTAGTCTCACTGGCTCCAGAAGGTTGGGAGCAGTTGGGACTCTTGCGCGTTATTCACATTAAAAAAAAAATTGTCAACTTGCAAAAAGTGTTTTTTCTAAAATTATTAAAATAGCGCCATCTATAAATGAACAGTTTCTGAATAATTTAAAATTTACCCTTAATACTAAGAACTGATAAATGTTGATTTTACCAGTTTGAGAGATCTAATTAGGTAATTTATTTATTAATTTTATTTAAACTAAGTAGTATTTTTGGAATCTGTAGAGTTAGTTGTTCAGGAGGGCTTTTTTAGAAGTTCCGACAGTCTATTAGAAAAAGTTATTTTTTCCGATATGTCGAGATTATTTTAAAATTTTATAAAAATATTGATAAATTTAAATACAAAAAAATATTATTACACAATATTGGCAGCCAATGAAATAGTAGCAAAAGTGTGATGAATATTACAAATGTTTTTTAATTCACTATTCATACGAGAACAACATCTAAGAGTTTGTCAACCATTACAAAAAGTTGAACAGTTTATTAATTCTACGGAATGGTCTGTACCACTGGAGAGTTCGTTAATTAGCATTATATAAATTTCAGCCTCGAGCGCTCGATAATTTTTGACTTCAGTTTGCAAATTTCCTGCAATCTTTCAAAAAATCATACCTCTGAATTTTAACATGGTGACATATAAACTGCTTATAGAGTTAGAGAGTCATTAAATGCATCTATATTTAGGCGTTTCTCCCATATCATATCGTATCTCATAAAACGTATGAATTCTGCATATTATTTCATTTCAAATTGCCATACTTAGCAGGCGCGGTCCCGCCATACGTACTGTGGATGCGGCGCTTCCCTTTCTTTCTAGGCGTATAATAAAAATTGTTATTTATTTATTCCGCATTAAAAAAAGCTTTGGGCTTATTTTTTTCTAGCCGTAAACAGTAAAATACCGCAATTTAACGACACCGTCCCAACCTCAGCGGCCAATAACAACAAAACGCGACACACGGACTAGGCCGAAATACATGTAATACCATTATATGTATTTTGACACATGACTCATACAATGCTCATGTGAGTCGTGTGTCGAATGTCGCGTAAACGCACCAATACCAGCAACAGCGGACTCTCTGCTTCATTCCGCATCCACGATGTTATAAAAAGTTTGATTTTTGCGCATGCGTATTTAGTTTTGCCTGCCGAGATTTGTCTGAAGCCGGATACACATTCCATGGGAGCATCCAATATGTGGAAAACGACTTTAATGCGTTTAGGCATAGTTAATTTAATTCAGTACGTATTAGATTTGTTTGTGCGACCATTTTGACAGTTTTGCAGTTTGGCTTGAATAACTGAAGCCGATTTTGAATATCTATTTAATTAATTTAATTTTAGAACTGTAACTGATGTGAAGCATAAAAGATTTATAGAGCTAATTTGACATACTATTTTTGTCAGTAATCTTGTTTGTGGGCTAGTCTATCGATATTTATATTTGATAATAGGTAGGTATATACTTCAGCATTCCTTATACAAAAAGTCACCAACCGCCACTGGTACATAACACCCTATTCGGAAAACTTTAAATATTATGACTTCTTTATGTTGTCTATGGCCTAGTTCATAATCACAGATATAAATTTAAATTCAAACATGCATTTTTTAAAATGTAAACACACAATTAATGATTTGTAAGAAAAAATATTTCAATAATTTCGGTGCGAAATGTCAATAACAAATAATTAGGAGACATCTCTTATTGAAAAAAGAAAGTACAAAGTTATCTTTGTGATTAATTGAAGTACGCTTGGGAACTTTTAAAATAATTTCAATAAACGTTTTAAAATATCTTTTGAAATTGGCCACATTATGGCCAGCGAACGCTCGAGAGTGTTTGTAAATTAGCCAAATTTGACCAAAACGCTCCAGTGGTTACGACTACGTTCGCATGTGGTTCTAGAAAAAATGTGTACAGTAATCTCTCATTAACAGTTCCACTTATCTGCGATCAAAACTCAACTAAAATGGCTGAACTAATATCTTTCACGTAGAACAGAAACCAATGATGTTACTGACTTAACCCTCAGGCTTTTAAGTTTAGTTTACCAATCAAATAACTTATTGCCCACAGAGCCAATTTGTTCACTTTTGGGAATAGTTCATAAAGTTTCATAGAAATCATCGTGCCTCTCTTAGGCCACGTCCGCATAGGCTGGTGGCTTACTTAGCGCCTAGAGCCTAGCGAGTCGCCTAGCGAGTCGCTTAGCGACGTGCCGACAAGCAAATGAGCAAGGCACCTAGCGACCCACCAGGCAAACCACCTACAGTGCGGCCACCGTGTATCCTAGCGAGTAGCCAGGGTGCAAGCCACTAGGCACTAGGCGCTAAGTAAGCCACCCGCCTATGCGGACGTGGCCTTAGGCCATCCACCAATTGCAATCAACCTCCTTATCAAAATTGATATTTTTCTGATCTGACATATCAAAACTTGACAGTTCGTGAGCCGCTACCAAGGCAACCTATCAACAATGCAACTGAAAAACCAGCACTTCACTGCAAAAATATCGATTTTGTTAACCACTCCGGTATTTTGCGGTTATGCAATTTTTTTGTCTAACGAACTGGCAGATTTAGAAAAACTTTGTGTTATTTCCACTCCGCAATTAAAGCTCTATAAATGAAACATTTCTGAATGTAGCCGAATGCTAAAAACTGTGTATGAAAGGTTATGAAATAAGCTTTCAAATTTTTATATTACAAATAAATATTAATATTTGTAAATATTAAAATTAGAATGCAAACAAAAAAATTGTAAAAATGACTTACGTCATGTTTTATGTGAAAACGGTACTAAAATCAAGGATTATGTAAAGAAAAACACTTATTCTATTGTATAAATGTATGGTAAACAATTTCGTAACCTCACTTTTTTACCATTTCATACAAGAATATTTAATAAAAAATTAACAATCTCTAAAGGCGCGTAGGCGATTTGGCGGGTGAAAATTGTTTCTACAAAATAAGTATTTTTTATTTACTTCTATGGACAGCTTTGAACAGAGATGTGAAGTTTGATTCAATATAAATCATCTACTTTTTATTTTAGGGTTGTCACTATTTCTATGGGAACTCACGCGTTGACAAAACACGTTGTGAAAACATGCTTATTGTACTTGATTGCTATTGTTATATTGCCATGTAAACACGCTTACGGGTCGGAGTGGTTAAGGAGGTTGATTGCAATTGCGTCGAGAACTGGTGTTTTTTCAGTTTCTCCATTAGCAAAGGCCGTTACTGCCATGGTGAGAAATATGATCTAATGATGTTAGATAGAGAAAACACCACACTTTATATTCAAATCTAGAAGTTAACCACAGAAGAATTAAAATGTACACCTTTATGAAACCAAAGATTCCGACCGCAATTTGAGAAAAATTGATGAAACTTTGCGATTTTTCTATTAATTATTTTTTATGAAATGACAAAAAGTGAGGTTATAAAATGTGATTTTTTTTAGATGAAACATACATGGTGAGCAATTTTTTAAACTTTTTTATGTTTGCATCCAAAAATTATATTTTTGTTTTGATATCAAAAATTTGAAAGCATATTTCATGATCTTTCAAAAACTGTTTTAGTCTTCGAATACGGTCAGAAATATTCCATTTATTTCAATTTTATTGCAGAAATACACACAAATTGTCTGACCTTGTGACAGAATATGCCCGAGGCCTGAGGGAATATTGTCTTCAATGATTTGATATTGGTCATCTCCGAGGCGCTTTATACCTTTTCGTTCTAGCTCATTTAACACGCGCTCTGTCTCTTGCCTGACATTGTAAATTGCCATCCCATTTAAGGAAACAATGTATAATTGTTAAATGGAACTTTAATCAATGCTAGCCTTTTCAACTAAATCTATCTTAATAACTTTTGAACTTTTTGTTTGCGTTTTAGTCAATCATATTATAGGCACCATCTCGCACACGGGGATAGTCGCTGAGAATCACATATGTGACAGCTGCATAGAATAGGTTAATTGTTCTAGATATTTTCAATATCTGAATGAATATGTAGGTATTGGTTTCTAGTGCCATTTAGAGTTGGGTAAGTTCTGCATTTGGCCGGAGACCTCCGAGGAGTGCTTTGTTTTAAAAGCACTCGAGTTCCAGGAGCGGGTCCCGGGTTCGAGTTCTTGGTTGCGGACTGGACGCTGGGACGGCGCACCGAGGCGGGACGCACGAGTTCGGACAAGAACTCGGAGGCGGCCCCGGATAGAGCCCGCAGAAGAACTCGACCCGGGACCTGCACAGGAACTAGAGCCCGACAGCACGCAAGGACCCGCACGCGGACTCGAGACTGTCACCCGTCGCTCCCGTCGCGCCGGCCGGTAGGGGCATTCAGGTTCTCGGTCCGGCTCCGAGTTCCGCATTTGGGCCCGAGTCCGCGCTCCGGTCGAGCTTCACATACGGGTGCGAGTTCGCATGCGGGTGTCAAGCGCTGGGAAGAGGCATTCGTTTGAGTTCTCTGGGAGTGGTTGGTTTGAAAAAGGAGTGGGAGTGGGATCCGCTTCCCGCGAAGGACTCGAGTTCAAGAACCCATTCCGGCTGAACCTACTCATCGCTAGTGCCATTAGCTGCAGTTTTGTGCATTGCATGAAACTTATTATAATAAGAGATTACTGTACTTCATAAACAATAGGTCTAGATGAGACGCTCTATTAATAAACGAAAGGTAGAAAACTGGCAGATTTGAAAGCAAACTAAATATCCTTCTATTGGTTGTTATTTGTTGAACTCCTAATCTCACACTAAACTACATTCTCTCACGACCAACATGTATACAGTCTTATTTTGATATATTTCATGTCAAATTTACATTTATAAAAAATATTTTGCCATTTTCTTCAAATCACTTCTCTGAAACAAAGTGCTCAAATCCCTATTGCCCGCATCTGTCACAACCCAATGTAAAATTGCCCGTAATTCTATTATATCCTTTTTACATTTATACACAAGCGATAATGCACAATCAATTACATGTGTTTGCAGATGACAAAAATTGGCAATTTGGCAATAAATTATCGATCGCTAATTCAACAATTCTTTCGCTTATTGCTTGAATTTTCTACAAAAAGCTGTGCAAATAACGTTATGGTCTATTAGTTCATTCTTCCATAGGGATAAGCAAGTGTCGGAAATTCAGTTGTGTACTCAAGTTGCATATAACTTGTCACGCAGAGTACGTATGTGTTGCAACCAATCATTCTTTAATTCTCGAAATGTCAAAACTAGAATCATAACCTCACTTAAAAAAAAAACAGTTGCTGAAGCTGTCATTTTTATATCCTGTCATTCTGTATTGGCCCTAGCATTTGACACAAGTGACGCCATGTTTAAAGTCTCGATGATACAAGTAGGAACAACCTCGCCTAGCTGGTCAGACGCCATTTGGCATCACCGACGAGTTTACAAAATGTCGGCGTACTGTGTACGAATGGCGGTAATCACTAAGATATTTAAATCATCGAGTAACGCATACCTGCATATCCCTGTGGAAAATTACAAATCAAACATGTTTATATACCGTTATGCTGTTCGTATGATGTCCATCCAGTTATAAAATTTCAAAATGAAAAGCAGAAAAACCTAAGATACAACAGAAGCTTTACACAATTTTTAACACTGAGAATTACATTTTGAGCGGCACAATTCAAATACATAGAACTACTAATTGTTTGAATGCAGTACGCACAATCCATGCACAACAAATACAAATGTTTTTTACAAGCCAAAATAATCAGAGCATTTACACCGCAATGTTCACACAATCAAGATTGAAATTTTAGTTAGTGGTCTAACTGAATTTATATTGAGCAAAACAACTAATAATTGTTCAGGAATGAGCTAACTTCAGTAACAAGGAATCAATTTCTTCTAAATATTACGTACCGCAGTTGCTCAAAGATAGGGGGACATGGTGTTGCGATTTGGTCACTAAATGTAGCTAAAATATTGCACAGTAGCTGCATAATCAGTTTTACTGCCTGAGGTTTTGATGTACAAACGTAAATATGTAGGTACCTACCTATTTAAATAAGCCGTGATTCAATTCCCATTAGTTTTGGGTTAATCAATCTTTTTAAACCACCCACTGGTGAAATGATCAGGTCAAAAGTACCCAATCTTTAACCAAAAGTCAAGTGATCCTATCAAAACACCCGATCTTTGTCAAAAAGTCAAGCGATCGGATCAAAAATACTCCATCTTTGATAAAAAGTCAAGTGATCCGATCAAAAATACCCAATCTTTAATAAAAAGTCAAGTGATCGGATCAAAAACATTGTTCATTTACACATAGAAAAAATGCCACAGATAGATAGATGTGTCGCTGCTGTGTTGACATAGTCCATAGATGTATAAATTGTTAATATAGAAGGTTAATTTCTATTTTTCTGCAGTGAGGACGATATCTAGAAGTCATGGCCAAGTCCACAAAATTTATACATCTATGGACACTTGCTACGCCCATCACGGGTGCTGTCCGAGTTGACAGTTGATTGAAAAAATTATCTTTTCTGATCTGATCACGATTGACCCAACACTAATTCCCATTTCTTTTTTGATTCAAACAACAAAATTTCCTTTATGAGTATATCCAGTAGTTCATACAAGCGTGGACTTTAAAAAATTGAAACCGATGGATGTGTTAAGGAAATTACCAAATAAAAAAAAAATAAAAAAAAATAGAAGGTAGGTACCTACTTATAATAATATATTTTATGTCTTACTTTAGGAGGCCATTTTAAAAAGTCGAACTATGCAAGTCATGCGTCATATCCAGTGATTTTTGTAACTATCAGTTATAAAATAATTATTATTATTCATTATGTAATCTCCGTATTACATTAATATGTAACACGCACCCTCCAACTATGTTACGTTTATTTTATTAAAAAACTATTACAAACCTAGGCTTGAATCTATCCATTTTATTTCTACTCTAAACATTCATATGTAAATTTATATAAAAAAAAGAAATAGTAAAAATACATATTAATTTATTGTTGAAGAAAATATTAGCTACTCTCAATCGAAAATTTGAAACAAAAAATCAGAAAAAGATAAGGTCACATTTAAGAATTGAACCCAAGATCCTAGTTTTAAAAGGGCTCCCCTCTAACCAGTGAGCTAATTCAACACTATCTCCTTCGATCATACTTAACTGTATCATACTTAGCCACTGGAGCAATTATGGTCGAAAAATGGACCACTTTTATTTTTCTGCGATTGATAGCGGTCCCACATTTTCCTACCTTTCGTAGAACATTTATTGTAATTATTTAAAACATTTCCATGGCCAGCCATTTATTTTAAAACAAAGCTATTGAAATGCTGTATCTATTATGACCATAGATGTCGTAAATCCGAACTTCATAGACTATTTTAGAGTGATGTTAAAAATAAATTTTTAAAATATTTTTTTCACGCAGAATTTCTGATCAGCTGTTTACAGTTAAAATTAAGTCCTTTTACCATAGAGTCGCACCTTTCATTGTAAAGTATACCACAGACAATATTTAGAAATCGAAAATATTCTATGTTGACTCGAATAAGTACCTCTCACGGAATTTCAAAGTAACAAAAACGCAGGATTCGCACGGTTATAAACTTTACGATTTTTTATAAATCCTACAAATATGAGACAAATGGTAAAATACAGGTTGATTCATTGCCTTTATAGCACTACAACAAGTTTTTATGTCTCCATGTTAAAATTCGAAGGTATGATTTTTTTAATGTCGGCGAAAATTTAAAAAATGACCTTCTGGAAATCTCGAGCAATCGAGGCAAATTTATTTATTTCACGCGATCGCTTTAGTGGTCAAACTAATAACTACCAACATTATCTTATTATTCGTTCTAGACTTGCAGAAAAGTTAATAGATGTCGCACATTAAATAAAAACACTAAATGTTCGAGAAGAATATTGCATCATTCGTAAAGATAGAAGCCAATAAAACTATGCTTTAAGAAACCTTAGTCGAAGTATGATAAACAGTTAATCTGACTGAAGGGATTAGGGTCGAGTTAGCTCAGTGGTAGAACAGTGTCCCGGCAAGGCTAAAGTCCTGGGTTCAATTCCTAGATGCGACTGTATCTTTTTCTAATTTTCTGTTTCAAGTTTACGATAGAGAGTCGCTAATATTGTTTTCAATGATTAAATATTACAATTTGAGGTTTTTACTCATTAAGTTATTACAAAAATAAATAGAACATTACTTATCTAGAAAGCTGCACGGTATATAGAATACGTAATATTAAATACAATCACATTTTAGAAACACCGCTTGAGTGTCAAATCATACTGACGTCTAGCCAATGACAATTGATAATAGAAACAGAGGGAGATATGGCATGTCGACTGTGTCCTCACTACGACAAAACTCCGCAGACTATCAATGAAAGTTATGTATTTGGATTGTAGGTAGAAATAAAGGTGCGTAGATACGATTTGTAGTAGTTCGTTAGTATATGTTTAAAAAAAATAATTTTTCTGAAAATAATTAGCTGTTCTGAGGAAACTACAATGGTAGATTGTATACTATTTTTATAAATATACTAGCTTTTACTCGTGGCTTCGCTCGCGTGGTATTAGGTGGAAATACAATAGATTCATTCATTTATTCATTCACTCACTCACTCATTCATTCTTTCATTCATTCGAATGGTTTAGCAACATGCGCAATGCCATTCAAAAAAATAAATTGATTCTCCCTGCATGTCCTTTCCCGTGTGTCTCCATTCCCTTCCACCTTCCCCCTCCCTCGTCTCTTCCCTTTCCGTGAACCCCACCTTCCCCCTGCCACTAAAATATATGAAATACACACATTTTCATTTATAAAAATTTCACAATGCCAGAGCTTACCATTATATACAGCCTATGTTACTCGCTGAAAATGTAGCTTTCTATTGATGAAAGAATTTTTAAAATCGTTTTAGTGATTTAGGCGTGAAAGCGTAACTGACTAACACACTCACTTTTGCATTTAAAATACTAGTAAAGATTAACACAATATCTGGTTCGAAACAATTTACAAAAACATCATTTTGCAAAAAACCAGCAGTTTTATGATGAAAATAGAATCAGATGGCGCAGGGCGCAACATCAAGTTTCATACTAATAATGGTTGTATAAGCATGGGGCTATAAACGGCCCAGAACTAACAGATATTTTATTATTTGTATTATCAATATTTAAACTGATGGTTCATCTCCCTTATTTGTATGACCAACATTCAAACCAATGGTTCATGTCCCTTATTTGAATTATCAATATTTAAACTGATGGTTCATCTCCCTTATTTGTATGATCAACATTCAAACCAATGGTTCATCTCCTTTGTTTGTATTATCAATATTTTAACCAATGGTTCATCTCCTTTGTTTGTATTATCAATACTTAAACTGATGGTTCATCTCCCTTGTTTGTATTATCAATATTTAAACTGATGGTTCATCTCCCTTATTTGTATTATCAATATTTAAACTGATGGTTCATCTCCCTTATTTGTATGATCAACATTCAAACCAATGGTTCATCTCCCTTATTTGAATTATCAATATTTAAACTGATGGTTCATCTTTCTTGTTAGTATTATCAACATTTACACTGATGGTTCATCTCCCTAGCTTGTTTTATCAATATTTAAACTGATGGTTCATATCCCTTGTTTGTATTATCAATATTTGTCACTAAAGCGGTGTTATATTGATTGAATGTAATGCAATTAAAGAAAATAGTCTTATAAATAGTAAAGTAAGAAGAAACACGTATGTATTGCTTTTCTTTAGTAATTCAAGATATTAGTTCTTGTAAAATGCTAAAACAAACATTTATTGGTGCAATATCCTCTAGCGTTGTATACGATTACATAACTTACTCCAATACAACTTTATACGTACATACTAAGAAAATACATTCAACGAACATTGTATAAGTCAAATAGAAAGTTAAAAATTTGTAAAAACAAAAATTAAATTAAATTAAAAAAAAACCAAATCATAATAATGAACTTTATTGATATCAAAAACATAAATATAAAAAATGTTTAAATCATAATAAAATAATACAGATAAATAAAACTTAAGAATTAAAATATTGCAATAATAATACATGGATCTTACGTTATTTTGATATATTATATAAAATGAAAATAATAATATATAAAAGGTGATTATGGTATATTATCACTTAAAATTACACGTAATGTTTAGGATCATTAAAAAATGGCAAAATAACATGATAAAAATATTATCTATACAAAATATTTCGTACAATCACTAATTTATTAATTTACTTATTTATTCCTCCCCGTCTATTTTTCTTTATTCTCAAACTAACCTTATTCTTCTATGTATATTATAAAAAGTGAATCATTTATAAAACCAGTATTCGCCACCACACCGTCTAAAGTCGTAAAAAAAATATCATATAAATAAATACATTTAAAATATAAACAATTTTCCTAACCTACGATATTGGTAACTCGAATCAACGAAAGTACAATTAAAAAATAATGTATTTCAAATGCCAAACATACAATGAATTAATATTGACTGTGATGCTGAAATATTTGTGTAAAACTTACAATACGGTATTATTTCCGGGGGTTAATGCTAGAAATGTCTATGTCCGTTTTTGGTAATTTGATTCAGGTTCTAGAAAGTACTCTAAGACGTGCCTTATTTGAATGCTTCAAATACCTTTGTTAGTTGCTCTAAATCAGTGGTCTCCGACCCCCAGGCCGCGGACCAATACCGGTCTTGCTTAAAAATCGAAATCAAAATTGAAAAAAAAAAGTTAAATTAAATAATTATCGACAAAAAATAATTATTCAGTTGAGAACGCCACGTTACCGCCGACACAACACATTCGAAGTAAAAAACACGAATGGTCTTCCATTTTGTGCATTCCCATATATAATGTAAAGAGCTCGAGTGAGTCGCAACGACGTGCGTTGTCACTCTTATATTCTGCTTGCCCAAATGTAAGTGGAATCATTTTATTGAGTATGTGACATACGAACACGCATTTGATTGTATTGGTGAATTTATTCCGTTTCCCTCCACCCCTTTTGAGCTCACGTAATTAATGTATGCCCTAGGGGGCTTGAATGAGACGCAACGACGTGAGTCATCGCTCTTATATTCTGCTTGCCCAAATGTAAGTGGAATCGTTTTATTGAGAGTATGTTACATTCTAACACGCATCTGATTGTATTGGTATATTTATTCTGTTTCCCCCCACCCATCCCCCCTAAATGGGCCGCGGTAAAATTATGAAACATTGACCGGTCCACGGCGATAAAAAGGTTAGGGACCACTGCTCTAGATTAATGAAATTGTGGCTTAATTATATTAATTGTGGATTAATGATAAAGTACCCAATACCTGACCCTCTAATTAACTTTTGATGATGCCAATAACTGGCATGGCCAAATTCGCTCACTGGCCAGATTTGTAGAAGTTTTTACCAAAACACAACCACTCTTTTACAAAATCTGCCGCCATATTGGATTTAATGCTTGGATTATCACAGCTTGTGGATAGATGGCGCCACTAGGCCCATTTTACAAATTAAGATAGTGTTATGAAACATATTGTAATACAGAGGGCTGTTAAAGGGTTTTTATTGACTCCCTGCCAGTTATTGGAGCCAGGTTTTAGATCAGTCACCTATTAGAAATAAAAATATTGTTTCAGCATTTTTTACACCGAGAAATCTAAAAACAATCTTAATTTCTGAGCAATTCACAAATGTGACAGACGTTTCTAGCATTAAGCTCCAGATTTATAAATAAGTTAAAGTATTGTGCAATGAAATAATGATTGTGCAGCCATACAAGTGTTTTTCGCACACTAGCAACCTCTTCATACAACCTCCGGTCTCAACCAAATTGATAAAGTCCTGGTATGTATTAATGTTTCAGTAGCAAAGTCCCAAAGACCTGGCACTAAAGTCCCGGTACCAAAATGATTGCGCTCACCATTTTTGACTATATTATAAAACCATTTTTTTAAATCCACAGTAGAGTTTTAATTTGGGGTTCATTTGTATAGCACAAAGTATTGTATCTACTGATCGGAGTGAATGCATTTTAATTGTAAATCTACCCTAAAAATAGACATAATTTGTTTTAAGTGTATTGTTCGGAAAGCATGCTGCTAAAATATCTAAACTTCTCATAAAAATTGAAGTAAATAATGATATTGTTTCAAATCTCTCTTCATACGATCAACGTTTTTAGGCACCCAACTAGGCCAGTACTTCAGTCAGACAAATAATCAAATGTAACACAACTTTTATGTTGGCAAAGGAGAACAGGTAGTAATGTGTCACATCATCCCTCAATACTGTAGAGTCCTTAGTAAAAGTTGATACACATTCTGGGAAAGGTTTTTGAAAGTAAAATATTGGTTAAATTTCTGCCTGTTCGGAGTTAAACTGTTTTGAGAGTGTTATTCTCATTAAAATATTTTAGATAAAGATCAATTTTAAAACAGTAAAACTGTGAACGAACAGATATTTGAGAAAAGCTTTAACATTAAATTATGTTTTGCTTAAAAACACCTATCCAATCATGTATAAAAAAATGGCAAATAATGTCTCAAAATGTCGTAAAATTGTTCAACGTCAAATAGTGTCAAATTAATTGTTCAATGTCAAATTAATTGTTCAACGTCAAATAAATTGTAAAATGTCAAATTAATTGTAAAATGTCAAATAAATTGTTCAATGTCAAATTAATTGTAAAATGTCAAATAAATTGTTCAACATCAAATAAATTGTGAAATGTAAAATTAATTGTTCAATGTCAAATGTGAGGGGTGATGCCAAAACTTCCCATTCTCCTTTGGCCGTTTATGAGGGGTGAAATTAGCTTTGTATCTTTGTATTAAAAAAGTAAACATTTTAGAAGGATGGGTGTAAGAAATACTGGTTTATAATTGTCACCCTTCCTATTTGATCTCCTAGATTACTCAGCAATCGTTGATATGTACAAAACATTCACTACAGTAGATAGAGACAGGTCCGTATAACACGATAGAGTTAAACACATTATTTGAAGAGCGGAGAAGATTTTTGGCATTGATTTCAACAAGAAGCAGTATATGTAGATAGATCGCAGAACAGGCTCCGTGAGGGTATTGGGGTCACTCAGATTTTAAGCATCCTGCAAACAAGAAAAGACAACAATTGAAATGAAATTACTAATTTGTTTTTTTTTTTTTACATTAACTCCACACTGGAGGCCTTGAGGAAAATAATTCCCCTCAGGGCCTATGTCATCTGTGGAGGGTCTTTTTGAGGAGAGGAAGGAATGAACATTGGTCTTGAAGAGACCCATGTTGTAGGAGAAAGGAAACACAGGAGCCGGCAAATCGTCGCATAGCCGAGCTGTTAAACTCAAGAGCGAGTCGAAAAAACGACCTGTTCTCATGCGACAAATGTCAACCGTGTACATATGTGCCGAAGGGATTAATGACGCTAGTTCCTCAGAGCATCTTCCATTGAAATACCGGTAGAACATGGATAACATTCCCACCCGACGCCTGTGCTCTAAAGATTGCAATCCTTTCGTTAAGGTGGGAGAATCTATCAAACGGACCGCCCGTTCCTGCACAGGGTCGAGGGTATTTTTCAAGTATTTTGGAGCTCCAGACCAGAAGTAGCTGCCAAATTCAACCGTGGGGCGCACTTGTGAGTTAGCAACGCATAATATGAAAACTTTAACACCCTCAATATAGTGAAACTTTCTTAAGGGCTGCTAATCGTGCGACAGCGATTAATTGGTGGATTTACCTAGTTTCTTATGTCTCTGTGGCTTGGGTTATGGCGCGGGGGGCTTCTTGCCGCCGCGGGGCTTGATGGCCTCGGAGATCTGCCACATGGCCTCCTCGTTCAGCACGTCGTCGAAGCCGTTGAACATGGCCATGATGCGCTCGTTCTTCTTGAAGGTGTATTGACTGCAAACAGACAAACAAATAAGGAATGTTAGCATATATCAAGTCTACAAATAAACAATGAATGTTGGCCTATCAAGCTCTGCAATTAGACAAACAAACAAGGAATTTTAGCATACCAAGATCTTCAAACAGACAAAAAACAAGGAATTTTAACTCAACCAACAAGGAATGTTGGCATATCACGCTCTACAAACAGACAAAGAAACAAGGATTTATAGCATATCAAGATCTGCAAACAAACAGTTAGCATGACAAGCTCTACAGTGAAACAAACAAGGGATGTTAGCATATAAGACTCTACAAACATACAAACAAACAAGGGATGTTAGCATATCAAGCTCTATAAACAGACAAACAAACAAGTAATAAAAGCATATCAAGCTCTGTAAGCAGACAAACAAAGAAGGAATGTTAGCATGTCAAGCTATACGGTGGAATAAAGAAGGAATTTTAGCTTACCAAATCTACAAACATACAAACAAACAAGGGATATTAGCATATCAAACTCTGCAAACATACAAACAAACAAGGGATGTTAGCATATCAAGCTTTGTAAGCAGACAAACAAACAAGGAATGTTAGCATGTCAAGCTATACAGTGAAATAAACAAGGAATGTTAGCATATCAAGCTTTATAAGCAGACAAAAAACAAGGAATGTTAGCACATCAAGCTCTGTCATGGCGAGTCAAACAAGAGACAGTTGCGACTCACGCTTGGCTGAAGCGCTTCATGTTGTCCAGGATGTGGTACTGTTGCCAGCGTTTGGAGAAGTTGACGGACCCGTCGGCCAGCAGGTCCGTGTTGCCGATGTGCACAAACGTCAGGTCTTGGAGCACCAGCCCACTGGAAACAAACACAGCCATATTAGCAGAAATAAATAAACAAAGAGGGATAAGACCTGGAAACGTACCGACTGTCGCCAAGCTATGACCAAACTGCAGGAACTTCAAAGACATTGGATTCTCTCAGAAGTTTTTCACTTTCGTAGCTATAGCTACTTACAGTCGTTATTTTTTTTTACATTAGCTCCGCACAGAAGGCCCTGAGGAAAACAATTTCCCTCAGGGCCTTCGTCATCGATGGGGATGCCTTGTGGAGGGTCTTTTTAGAGAAAGGAAGGAGAAGAAGTTCTGGGATGGAAGAAGTATAAGGGGGTAGTAATCTGGAGGTCAATGTGTCCAGGAGTGACGGATCTATGAATCCATCCCTCTCACTGTGGTGCAAGACGAGGGTTGAGAGACTTTGGCTCGAGAGGTCAAGGGCATCTCAGCTACAGACCCCATCTTTCTCACAAATACAAAATCAACTCTTCGATTCCCCAGGGATCGAGCCTAGGTCCCCTCTTCTTTCTTTTATTCATTAACGGCATAGGCAAGACCGTTCACCGCCCAAAATATCTCTTCTTCGGTGATGATATAAAACTTTTCAGAGGTTAAAAATCACTTGAGCATGGGGATTTCCGAGTGATCAGTTTTCGTTTCAACCATTTGTTTTAATTAATATCATACCTCCAAATATGGTATGGAAACGTGAACTGCTTACTGCAGTTTAAAACCAATGAATCCACCTAGATTTCACCATTTATCCTATATTTTCAGGTTTAACCAATCCTATGCCGCAACCGCGCCAGTGCGCCTCGAATAAAATTTTTGGAATGCGATTTTAATCCTTATGTATAGAGAAGATGTATGAAGGACAAGGTAAGAATCGCTTGGGGCATTCTTGTAATTGACGTAACAGACAGATATCAGAAACACACCTAGCCATTCAGAATAAATTTTATTAAATTTATCCATGACTTCGACCTTCATTTTTTCCGCGATTCGAGCTGTCAAACTGTGAGCGTCGTGGGTCATGAAAAGATCGATAAAACCTATCAATTTGTCAAATAAACTCAAGTAATGTTGTTTATAGGCATAGTTTATTGTTCAAGGAATGTGTTTTGGTAAATATTATATACGATAGCATAAAATAAACCCACAGAATGTTACGTTATTCATTTAAATTTTTTTAAATCACCTGTCAAAATTTGGTAGAGTTATCCAGTGGATAATATAACATTGGGTCAATAAATAATAAACTGTCATAAATCTACGGGTGTTATTTCTCCATTTTAAGTCCTAAAAGCTTATTGTTCACTCGATTCAACTCACATGTAAGGTATGCAGGGAGGGAGGGCCTCGGCCAGCGCGTGCCGGTACGCCCTGAAGCTGGAACTGCTGTCGATGAGCGCGCAGTACTCGCGCAGGCTGTCGGTGATCTGCTTCTGCCACTCGAGGCGGCGGATGGGCGCCGAGTCCAGGGCCGAGAGCAGCGCCAGGTAGCTGTTGAAGTTGTTCATCTTGCGCAAGTGCTTCATCACCTTGATGAACTTGTTGACGTACTTCTCGCGCTCCTTGGCCTCCTCCTGTTCCAGGATGCGAGAACGGGCCCTGGAACGAATCAAAACACTTTACTATTTTGTATATCTATTTCTGATACTGACGATTCATAAGAAATTACATTACCATATTATTATCGGTAAGTCCGATATTCCAAGGTTCGCTTATTTACTGGGGATGGTTCATCGTGCAGAAGAATAGTAGACGTTAAGTCAAGTCGGAAATAAGTCAGAGAGTTTTAATAATTTCAATTCTATCATCAAGTGGTTGTAATTTATTGTTTCTATAGGTAGACCGATTTATAGTTAATATCTTAGGAATTTATGCTGAATTTTTTCAATGGAATCGGAGTGGATTTTAAAGTGAGGGGACCAAATAGGAGAGTTATATTCGACTTTACTTCGAACAAGAGAAGAATATAAGATTTTTAATGTTAAAATATTTTGATGGTCTCTGCCATTGCGAAGAATGGAGCCAAGCATTTTTAATCCTTTATTATTAACTGTGTTGTTTGCGGCACTCACCAGTAGCTCATCTTGTTGAAGTGCTCGGTGAAGCGTGTGAGGTTAGGGCTCCGCTCTTCGCACTGGTCCCGCGCCCACAGCAGTGCCTCAGGAGCTGGGATCCGCGTGAATAGCTCCGCATCCATCAGCGTCATCTGCTCCGCCAGGGCTTCCGCCTTCAGCTCCAGCACCGAAAGGCGCTGGGCCGACAGCGACACCGTCTGGCACGGGTACGATTGCTGCTGTTGCTGCAAACAAACAGGGTTAATGATTCGCTTACTTATTTAATTTATATTATGAGTTTAGTTGGCGCCAAAAATTCAAGCTATTTGTAAAATAACAGTCTTACATGTTAGTCACTAATTATAAAGACCTATTGCTGAGGATCATGATCCCTACTCCAATTTCCTTAGTGGACAAGCCTCCTCCACTCCTCACTGCATGGAGAGCCAAGGAAACCCTAGTACCGGACGCCATTGGAGGTCATCCACCACTTACCCGCCCTGGTAAAGTAACAAATGGTTACTCCTTCAAGGCTCTCGCAAGGACTCTATATTCAGTTTAGAATGAATCTAGATCTCCAATGTCTCTGCATACATTATTAATAAGCAGTATGCAAGTGCTTACATAATAAACTTGATAGAATGGTGTTAGTAAAACATATTTAGCGTACTGTACAGGGCCCGCAGATACTGTACACAACTGCTAACTCTGTACAAATCGCAAGTGCGCCCCACGGTTGAATTGAATTGGCAGCCACCTCTGGTATGGAGCCTCAAAATACCTAAAAAAAACCCTCGACTCTGTGCAGAAACGGGCGGTCCGTTCGATAGACTCTCCTAATTTAACAAACGGATTGACAATCTTTAGAGCACAGGCATCAGATGGGAATGCTGTCTTTATTCTACCGGTATTACAATGGAAGATGCTCCGAGAAATTAGCGTCATTGATTCCTTGGGCACCGGTGCATAGTCGGGAGACACGCCAAACGCGCGCCCAACATATGAACACGGTTGACATTTGTCACATGAGAACGAGTCGTTTCTAAGACTCGTTCTTGAGTTCAACAGCTCGGCTATGGAACGATTTGCCGGCATCTGTGTTTCCTCCCTCCTACAACATGGGTCTCTTCAAGACCAATGTTCATTCCTTCCTCTCCTCAAAAACACCCTCCACACAGCATCTTCAAAGATGACATAGGCCTCCTGTGTGGAGTTAATGTAAAAAAAAATTAATGGCATGGAAATATGATAGAAAGCAAGTCGAAGGACAGCAGCTCGCAGGGGATTGTATCTTGCGTATGCTGCAAGCACCTGCTAGAAAGGATAGGAGAAAAGACAAACATGGTTAGATTAAGATTAGATAGTCGGGAGGGTTCCCTCTCTCGTCGTCTGGCAGTACCAGCAAGAATGTGTGTGGCGGTCGGTCAAACCATAATGAGTCAGGGCGTCTGCGCCCCTTAGCCAGTTCCTCAGTTGTGCCTTGAAGAAAGTAACTGGGAAGAAGGGGAAAATGCCCAAAGACCCTAAGACCAGACGCCAGTGATACTTGGTCACTCCAGCACGTACAAGAGGATTAAATTGTGAATAGTATTACCATCAACTGTTTGCTCTTGTACTTGTCTAGGATTATGACCCTGAGGACCTTAGCGATGGCCAGCTCTCCGGAGCTCACTAGGCCGTACTCAAAGTCCATCACCCTCTGAAGCATCTCTTCGTCCACCTCTGCGATACTGCAACACAAAACAACATTATAAGAAACTTGTTCAAGATACCGCATGGTGGAACAGATGTTCTAGCACAGTACGGCAAGACAAAACGTTTCTCCACAAACATAGTATATGAACTCATCCAATTAACTTACGTGAGATCCTCCACGACCCTGGTGAGTAGGGCCTGCACCTCCCGCGCCTTTGTACGCTTGCCGTGGCGTGCAAGGAAGGCGTGTCGCCTGCTCAGCTTCTCTATGAGGTCCATCGGCGACACAAACGTGCGATACGTCGTGAGGAACGCTTCCTGGTAGGAGAAACCTGGAAACGTAATAAACAAAAGGCATTATAAAAAGACCCACAAAAGAAAATTAGTATTTTCAGATGTACATTTTGCAAATAACAAGGGTATTGCTGTGGAACGCAAGTAATGTTGTTTTTAGGCATAGTTTATTGTTCAAGGAATGTGTTTCGGTAAATATTACATAAGATAGCATAAAATAAACCCACAAAATATTACGTCAAAGTCAAAACATCGCGAAATTTTCGAGTTTCCTCCAGTGGCACGGGACGAGTTAATAAAATGAGTCATGACCCATTGCTAGGAACCTATCAGGACTCGACTTACACTAAAGCAGATATTACTTGCAACAACTCTTATGACGAATGGGCTAAGTGATGTTAAACTACAATATACACGTATTTTAAAAACACCAACAGTTTTAGGTGCCAAGCTTCTACTTTAGCATACAAAATATATATCTGTATACAAAAACATTATCGGCCGTCCTGGACTATTCCAGACTCTGTGTTTTGATTGCCAGAGTAAAATTTACCTAAAGAGTGGTGATGTAAAAAAATACAAGCCCAAAAGCCAAATACTTACTTGCGTCTTTGAATTCTTTATCTGATGAGAGGCAGCATAAAGAAAAATTACAATATATCTTTTTAATGATTTAAAATAAAATTATAATTGGTAAAAGTGAGCATTAAAAATTCTGTGCAGAAAATATCAAATTAAATGTAACATTTAACGGCTAACATAATTATTAAACTAGCATTTAAGTTAAGCACTACTTTAACCACTCGAGTGATAGCTACCCAAATATGGTTAGGTGATTTTTATGAAATATAAATTTAATGATTTTTAGATTTTTCATATATAAATCGATGGCCGAATGGAAAACTGAACATTCGGAAATCTCCATCGCCCGAGTGGTTAAATATTTTTAACTAGGGTAAATTTGAAACTCTCTGTTTCAAAGTATACAAATATGACTATGTAAAGGGTCTTTCAATAGTGACTTCCGAACTTTTGATAGCAGCCATATTGTTTAAGCGACATCTGTCAAATTGGCTGTCATTTATTCAGTCTGTTTTTCCAAATCACCATGGACAGATATAGCGTTCAAATGATAAAATTGTTTAAAATTGTTTAATGATAAAATCTCACATGGAGGTGATGTGAACTGGCAACCAAGATGGTGCAATTTGACCTCGTTAAGACTTTTTCTTGTGGCGTTTTCTTATGTCGCAGGTCTATGCGAATAAGCCACAAACCACAGCGGCCCTCAAACATAACCCATGCCATCGGTCAAAAATCAGCCTGATTCATGCGCCAGAGTCATGGAAAATTGGACATTTCGGATGAGTGCCACGCAGAGAAGCCGCGGCGGACATTTGAATGAAGTTATTTTCCATACATAATGGCATCGATAGGCCTTTCAATGATTCGCACGATTGTGCGATTTGATCTCGTTAGACTTTTTCTTGTGAGGTTTTCTTAAGTCGCAGGTCTACGCAAAAAAGCCACAAACCACAGCGGCCCTCAAAGCCAACATAACCCATGCCATCAGCCAAATTCAGCCTGATTTATACGCCAGAGTCACGGAAAATTGTACATTTCGGATGAGCGCCGACCAGAGAATCCGCAGCGGACATTTGAACAACGTTATATTCCATACATAATGGCATTGATAGGCCTGTCAAATGAATAGAAAATTTCGATGATATCTCACACACACTTTGTTTTATTTAAATTTAAAGATAGGAAGCGCTTAATGAAAGACCCTTTACCTACTTTAAAAAGTTACTGATTATAAATATTTAATTAATTGTTGTGGCTGGCAAAAATGAATATTCTGGAAAACAAAGTTCTAAGACAGTGTAATTATATACATGGTGATCGAAACTAATGGTACAAGCGGGAAACTTGGTGAATCTACCCCATGTTTGGAGTCATAATTTTTGTAGTCATAATTTGATATCGTAGTCATAGTTTGGAGTCATAATTTTTGTAGTCATAATTTGATATCGTAGTCATAGTTTGGAGTCATAATTTTGAGTGGTGTACATAATTTTTTGGATTTGATCTTTCTTTTTGAGAAAATCAGGTGTTCAATGTCTTTTAAAAATGAAGGGAGGGCTCAAAAGGTTTTTTTTAACCCTTCAGTAGTTTAAAAAAAAAAATTTAAAAGTAAAAAAAAAAAAAAAAATTTATATTATGTTTTTTGGGTTCTCTATCTTGAACCATGAGTTTCCGGACACCGTGTATGTCTGAAAACTGTGTTTAGAAGTTGATGACTTTTGCCTTAATGATGTTAGTGTATATTACATAATATTATCGACATGTTTGTCAACTGCAAAACAATGTACTTAATGCATAAATGGTTTCGTGGGGTTGGAATATTTTAGCCATTAAATACATAAGGTTAAGTATGAATATCGGGAAAGAATGCAAGGCTGATGAAAACGTGATGAATAACATTAAAAAAGGGACACTTCATAGTTTGGTCATGTAGAGCGGATGAACAGTGTAAGGAGATTACATGACATAAAAGTGAATGGTGGAAAAAGTCAGGGATCAAGTGTTTGAATAACATAAGAGTATGTACAAGACGATGCAAGAATGTGAATGAAGCAAGATATGTGTGCCAGGACAGATTGTGTTTTGTGGGGTAACCTGACATAACAGAACATTGACTAAACAGAACATGAAAACCGATTACATATTTAAAAAAAAACATCTTGAGCAATAAACGAGAAAAATGTTGATTTGGATAGCTATCGACTGGAGCGCTTTTTGCTACAATACAGCGCCATTTAAAATACCTTGGATTGGTTTGCTGCCTGTTTTAGGCAAATTTTCCCAAGATGCTTTAAATTTTTTTTTGTAATATTTTCTAATACTCACGCGATCTGAGACTAACATAATAATGCAGTTGATAAAATCCTTTAAAGCATTAACAGCGCTACCCAAATTTGTGTAGTTATCGCTCAAGGGCATTAGCGGTGCTACCCAAATTTGTGTAGTTATCGCTCAAGGGCATTAGCGGTGCTACCCAAATTTGTGTAGCTATCGCTCAAGGACATTAGCGGTGCTACCCAAATTTGTGTAGCTATCGCTCAAGGGCATTAGCGGTGCTACCCAAATTTGTGTAGCTATCGCTCAAGGGCATTAGCGGTGCTACCCAAGTTTGTGTAGTTATCACTCAAGGGCATTAGCGGTGCTACCCAAATTTGTGTAGTTATCGCTCAAGGGCATTAGCGGTGCTACCCAAATTTGTGTAGCTATCGCTCAAGGGCATTAGCGGTGCTACCCAAATTTGTGTAGCTATCGCTCAAGGGCATTAGCGGTGCTACCCAAATTTGTGTAGTTATCGCTCAAGGGCATTAGCGGTGCTACCCAAATTTGTGTAGTTATCGCTCAAGGGCATTAGCGGTGCTACCCAAATTTGTGTAGTTATCGCTCAAGGGCATTAGCGGTGCTACCCAAATTTGGTTAGCTATCGCTCAAGGACATTAGAGATGCTATCCAGATTTTTGTAGCTATCGCTCAAGTGGATAAAAGAAAAGGTTAGGTGTGTTGTTTGCCTTCACCGTTCTGTTTTGTAATTGAACCATTGTGTGGCAGTTATATGTGGTAGATATACTCGGTAATAATTACTTTTGGAGGACTTGATGGCATGTACGATGAGTGCGTCAGGGTGGCCTCCGCGGATGTCCACGGCATCCTCCTGCCCCGGCCCCCTCCCGGGAGCTGGGTTGGTCACCAGGTAGGCGGACACGTCCATCTCCAGGATCAGGTCCAGCTCGCCCTGGAAACATAGGACCAAACATCAATCAGAGCAGTCAGGTACTAATCTTCAATGTTCCCATCTCCTTCCCTTTCCCACTCAACTTCAGCATCACAACATACTCCAAAAAAAAACAAACTAAATTATACATTTTCGATCACCCAATGCCAAGGCAAATATTATTTATTACACCTGAAATAAAAACACACACTTTAGATTGCTTACACGTCGGTATCTCTGTTACATGTGAAAATATTGAACTAGTCAAAGAATATGTTTATTTAGGTGTAATTATTGACTGCTTTTTCAAATGGGATTTACAAATAAATTATGTCTGTGAACGACTCAGATCTGTTGTTAGCAGATTAAAATTTTATGTTCCAATACGCGCACTTCGAATAATTTATTTATCATTAGCTGAATCTATTATAAGGTATGGAATTACGGCTTGGGGACTTTCCCGTAAAACAAATGTAAATCGTGTTCGATGAGTTCAAAATTCATTAGTTAAATTATTGAAGCGTAGAATCTCAAAATTTTTTCAGTAAGAGCAATTCTGTAGTATAAAATTTTGTTTCAGCGTATGAATAGACCTATATACATACATAAACTGGACCACACTTACAATACTCGTTTTACGTTAAATGGAGGACTAATTGTACCTAAGCATTTAAACAAATATGGACAAAGAACGCTGGACTACATGATACCTAATTGCTTAAATATGTTACCTGCCGAAAATAAAAAATGTACAAATGGTAAAACAAATATTATGTTAATTTGTATTAGACTAACACAAAAATTCTAGCTGCATAATAAAGTAAAATAAGTTTATTTATATCTTCAAAGTAAAAGAATTCTTTGTGGCAAAGTTTTTTCTAAGCATTTCAACTGTCAGCTCGATTGCATCATTCTCTTAAGAAAGATCGTAAACATATGAATTCGTCGGATAAACGCAAGTAATGTTGTTATTAGGCGTAATTTATTGTTCAAGGAATGTGTTTCGATAAATATTACATAAGATAAAATAAAATAAACCCACAAAATATTACGTCAAAGTCAAAACATTGCGAAATTTTCGAGTTTCCTCCAGAGGCACGGGACGAGTTAAAGGTATTCATATGGATACGCTGGCTCTTTGGCCCTTTCTAGAAACAGTTCGATATTAACTACTATTTTAACTGGACAACTTTGTCGGGCAGTCAATTATTAAGTAATGCGAAACAGTAAAAGAGTTACATAGTACAAAATCGAGGGTAACTTTAATACGCATTATTGTGGCCCTTTCCAGTAAAATGCACCTTTTTTACGTACGCACTCGACGCTTGTTTGCGGTGAGGAATTTAAAAAAAAAAGTTATGACGATCCTGGGGGGAGAGGGAGAATAATTTCGTCAGAATTGGATAGATATTATTTAATATCTTAAAAAATAGATAATTTTTTTTTATACAGATCTATTATCGAATAGTTTTTTAGGATTACCTAAATTAACGAGTGTGTGTGCTGTAAATAACAGCGTAGATATATGTAGTGTATGTCAAAATTTATGTAGTTTTAATTTCACTCAACAGATGTCGTTAGTGTAAGTAGTTTTTTTTTTTTTACATTAGCTCCACACAGAAGGCTCTGAGGAAAACTATTTCCCTCAGGGCCTATGTCATCGTTGGGGATGCTGTGGAGGGTCTTTTTAGGGAAAGGAAGGAGAGCAAGGAAAGGGGTGGAGGAAAGAAAAAGGTATGAGGGGTGGGTAGGAATCTGGGGGTCAGCGTGCCCAGGAGTGACGGACGCATGACCCGGGCACCCCTAAGTCACCAAACGTAGCAAACTACTTGGGGTGACCTATGGCAGGAGTGTTGGTTAACCAATAAATGATTCTCAGGGCGGTGGTACCCATACCCGCCTCCCAAATTAAAAGGTTGATAAAAATAAATAAAGATATTAATATTTTACCTCATTCTCATTGTTGGCATCAGCAGGGTCTCGGCTGCAGGGGCTAGAGCTGGTGTTGGTCTGCTGCTCCAAGTCGGTATCTTCCACGGGGAACATGCCCGGCTTGTTGGGAGAATGCTGCCACGTGTCATCCTCAACATTCTGAAAAACATTCGAAACAGAACTTTTAACCGGTTGCTTGCCGATTACGCGCCGGCGCGCGCCAAATGCGAGCCAAATTAAACTTTAAAAAATATTTTTTGAAATGCGATTTTAACTCGTCAAATGCCACGGGAATAAACGAGAAAATTTCGCAATGTTTTGACTTTTACGTAATATTTTGCAGGTTAATTTTATGCTATCTTATGTAATATTTACCGAACCACATTCCTTGAATACTAAACTATGCATAAAAGCAACATTACTTGCGTTTATTCAATGAATTTATACGTTTTTCGATCATTTCATCGACCGCGGCGCGAGACTTGACAGACGCCAACTGACAGCCGAGAGGCGGGAAAAAATTCTAGGCCCGTGTCATAAACAATTCCAAAGAAAAAATATCGCTGCGCTAGGTGGGTTCACGGTATCTTATACCTTATGAACAAGAATGCCCCAAGCGATTCTGACCATCTTCTTCATACATTTTCTTTATACATAAGGGTTAAAATCGCATAACAAAATTATTTTTTAGTGATTATTTTGGCTTGCGCCGATGGTGTGCCAGCGTACGAGCGGCAATCTAGCGGTTAAACCTTAATTTTAAAGAAAACATATGAAGGATAAGGTCAGAATCGCTTGGGGCATTCTTGTTCATAAGGTATAAGATATCGTGTATCCACCTAGCATAGCGGAATAATTTCTGTGGAATTGTTTATGATCTCCGGCCAAGATTTTTTCCCGCCTTTGAACTGTCAGATTGGCTTGCGTCACTCTCGCGCCGTTGTCGTGAAAACCATTGTAAAACGTATAAATTCATCGAATAAATGCAATGCAATGTTGTTTTTAGGCATAGTTTATTGTTCAAGGAATGTGTTTCGGTAAATATTACATGAGATAGCATAAAATAAACCCACAAAATATTACGTAAAAGTCAAAACATCGCGAAATTTACCCGTTTGCTCTATGGCGTCTCTCGAGTTAACATCTGTATGCATTGTGAATGAAACCTTAACATTTCATGCTTATATTGAAGAGTTCTGTAAATCAGCTACAAAGATATTGGGTCTCATTGGTCAAAACATGGGTCTCTTCAAGATCCATATTCACTCCTTCCTCTCCTCAGAAAGACCTCCATACAGCATCCCAAGTTTCAAGGAAGTTTTCAGGTAAAAAAAGTTATTTATCATCTGAAGTTAGTGTCCTGTATAAAAATTGTACATAATTTGGAATTTTTCTTGTACTAACCATAAGCAATGCTTCGTCTACAGTGTCCACAGAGTGCGGGGGATCAAATTGGAACTTGGGGGCGGGGCTGAGCGAGTGCGGGGGCCGAGGGCTGGGCGGGGGCAGCGGGGAGGTGGGGGGCAGCGGGGGCACGGGGCTCACGGGCTTGGCGGGGGATTGACAGGGCGTCTGGAAAAATACAACTCCATTAATATGTAATACTAAAAATTGCTAGATACATTCATTTTTTTAAGAGAATCCATCGAAATTATAACTTATTTTTTGTGTAGGGTTTTGAATTCATATAGTGAAACCTTCATACTTAAGAAGTTCCCACAGAAGAAGCTTTTATGATTAACCCCTCAGGCTAATTTGTTAAATTTTGGGAACAAACAGCTATTATGTATGGTCTAATAGAAATCACTTTATATGAATACCGCACAAGAGTCCCAACTGCTCCCGTCTGGAGCCAGTGAGACTATGGCATCCCCAATTGGGTTATGTTGTGAGGCTGAAGGTAGTGGGGAGGGGAAGGATATGGGGAAGAGGAAAGTGGGAAGTACCAGGCTATTCAGATCTGGTTACTAAACATGGCTAAAGCCATTTCATTTTGGTCTTACACCAGGGCGATACTGAGAGTATCTTCCACTCTGGAATGTGCCGCAAATATACTATAAATTATTTTAACCGCTAGATTGCCGCTCGTGCGCCGGCGCATTTGAGAAATTTTTACTAATTAAAATATGTTTTTTTCATTATGTGTAATTATAGTTCAATGTTTAGATGAAAAAATGTAAGGTGAGCCATTGTTAAAACTTTCTATGTCAGTTTTTCTAGTCAGAGATGGCATTCCCAATCGGGGTAAGTTGTGAGGTTGAAGGAAATGGGGAAGGGATATGAGAAAAGGGAAGGTGGAGAAGTAACTGCCTATTTAGATAAGGTCACCAAACATGGGTAAAGTCATTTCATGCAACATTTTAAATATGAATGGTGGTCTTAAACCGGGGAGATACTGAGAGTATCTTTAAACCCAGAATGCGCAGCAAATATACTTTAAATTATTTAAATAAATTAATGGTGAAATCACACAACTTAATTAAATAAAATTTACTTGCACAAGCCGGGATTTGAACCTGTGATCTCAGCATTACTTACCCAGCGAATCTGGAAACAGTATGGATAAAACAGAAAAGTGACAAAAGAGAAAACATAACTAAAAATAGATAAGGTTAGGTTTTTTTCAATTTTCTATTGTGTCACGTAACCATTTAAAACATAGCAGAATCACTGTTACCAGTCTAGTTTTGCCCCTTTTTGGCGGCAGAGCAGGCGGTGGTGCTTCGGGACTGGGCACCGGGGGCGGCAGGCCCAGCGGGGGGCAGGCGGGGGGCAAGGGCCCCCGCGCTGTGCACGAGGAGCCTGAGGAACGCACCGAGTCGGAGCGATTCAGGTGCGGGGAACGCAGCGGCGAAGAAAAGCCACTGGAAGGTAAAATAAACAAAAATTATTATTAATTCCATCGCTGCCGTCTTTTCTGTGTAAATGAGAATCTAGTCTCCCTAAATAGAAGCAATCTTCTCAACATGCTTTCCATTGATATGATTGGTGTAACTCTAAATGACCAGCTCAGGCAGGGGGGGCTCCATCGAAGCCAGAGTCAAGTTAGCTGCAGATACTGCAGTTAGTACACAACTGCTGACCCTGTACAAATCGTAAGTACGACCCCACTGTCGAATTTGGAAGCCACCTCTGGTCTGGAGCTCCAAAATACTTGAGATAAATTTTATCTTATTCCGTTCGGTAGTTTCCCCTATCTTAACAAACAGATTGTAATCTTTGAAGCACAGGCGTCAGATGGGAATGCAGTCCTCATTCTACAGATATTTCAATAGAAGATGCTCCAAGGGACTGGCGTAGTTTAAGCGTCCAACATTTATATACAGTTCACGTTTGTCAAAAGAGAACGGGTCATTTCTACAACTCGATTTTGAGTTCAACGGCTCGGCTGTGGAACAATTTGCTGGCCTCTGTGTTTTCTCCCTCCTACAACACTCCTCTGTAACTCCCATGTTCAACACAGCAAAATCAAAAGTGTCATAGACCCTCAATCATTGTTTGTGGAGTTTATGTAAAAAATAAAATAAAAATTTATCTTGAATTGATGATTGGGTATAGCAAAATTGTGTTTTAACTTGACCGTTTTGCATTTCGTCTGTCTGAAAACGGTTTGTACGTTCCGTTTCCTGTTCAAGATAGTGGCCGTTTTGGCCGGTTCAATAATGATTCTTTTTACAAATCGTCCCTTAGCTTACAACACCGCTCAAGTCGAAAATTGGGGGTTTTCACATTTTAATGCCTTTAGATGGAACTGCTCATTGCGCGTCTAACCATTGGTCACATGATATAGATTTCAGTCAATCAGAAGCCGTAATTCGAAAAGTAGTGACAGCACGCAAGTCGGTTGGCCTCTCAACACTGCACAGTTTTTATCGCTTCCTGTAAAGTTGGTAAAAATGACTCATGCGGTGCTGTAAGCTAAGGAACGATTTGTGTATGCTTGTTTGTCTACGCCCAAAAAATAGAAATTCGCATCAAGCTCGCTGCCAGCACGTACGGAGACGGTCAAAATGCTAGCCATAGACAAAAAAACTATGTGCTTGTGACAAACTTAACAAATGGATTGCAATCTTTAGAGCACAGGCATCAGGGGGGAACGCTGTCCTTGTTCTACTGGTATTACAATGGAAGATGCTCCAAGAAACTAGCGTCAATGATCACCTCGGCACCGGTGCATAGTCGGAAACACTCCTCAAAAACACCCTCCACACAGCATCTTCAAGGCCCTGAGGGACAGTTAATGTGTAAAAAAAAAAAAATTGCTTGATGGTGTCCGAAACTCTCCGGGTATAAAAGGAAAGTATTTGATAATATATGTGATTGTCAAAGATATTGAAATATAAGAGATGTGCTATCTACACTTTGGGGCTGTGTTTCCTGTTGTCGCCGATATTGTTAACCAATACTACTGCACACCTTCAATAAATCAACTAAATGAACGAATTCTTTCCGTATTCAAACTATATTGTTAATCAATACTACTGCACAACTTAAAAAAATCGACTACTTTCCGTATTCAAACTATTCCCATTCGGAAGTAATCCTGCTGACAGCCTGGCAAACACCACAGCATACCTCTTGTATTTGAATATCTTTGGATTGACCTAACAAACAGTGCCAACTAGTATAAACTCCAAAAGATCCTTAAAGTACTGACCTTAGTTGTTGACTCGATGAATTGGTTGAAGACATGCTGAACTGATGCAGAGTGTGACTCTGGGTCATCTGGTTGTAGTTCAACAATCCGTTCTGCAGTCCCACTTGGCCATTGGGCAGCGCCAGCACTGCCTGGCCATTCATGGTCACCACAGACCCGTTCTGGGCGTTCATCGTCAGCAACGACCCGTTTTGCGAATTCATCGTCACCACGGAACCGTTGTGGCTGAACTCGCCCATCTGCGTCTGGCCCGCCAGCTGCTGCAGGGTCTGCGACGACAGGAACTGACCGCCGTGTTGCGATTGCTGCGTCGCGTTGTACGCCGCGTGCACCGAGTGACGCAGGAACTCCGTGCTCGCTTGCGGGGAATGACTGCAGTTGCCAAACATCTCCATGTACGCCATTACTGGAATAATCATTCAATATTAACATATACATTATTGAATAACTAAATACCTAAGCATGTACATACAAGTCAGAGCTGGAACTCAAGCAGAACGAATTTTACGTCGAAGATTCCCATAGATAATAGAAATAACGGGAGATATGGCATGGAAACGTAAATACAATCTCCGAGCTGCAATCAAATAAATAGATATGGGTTTTTATGTGTAGTGCGCCGCTGTGCGTAGTATGGATGAACGATGTTGTTGACACTTCTGTGCGCATGATTTCATACTTTATTCATTTTTAGAACATAATAAAATAAAATTTCAATTAATTTATAAAGATACATAATTAAAACACTAAGCGCCTTACTGATAAACGCGTTCTTAACTCTGCACAACTGATAAACAACCATTAATGTATTGAAAATGGCCATTTATCAGCCGTACAAATCCAAAACGCGTCCATTAGTAAGCGGGTAAATATATAAAAGCAGATTTTATACTAGCAGCAATAAAGCTTTTCATCTAAATTATGCTTTGTTGATGTTAAATATATCAATATCTGAAGTGATTCTATTTAACAACAAGATAGCTCTCCCCACTGGAGATAAAACAATCTATGCTGTCGGTGAATGTTCCATGACAATTGGCCTCCCCCGGCATTAGGGAATACATGTGGTATATCTACTTACACAAAATATGCCCGAATGGGTGTGCAGAGAGGATGTACTGCCGAATAACAAAAGTATAAAACATAATTTCATTCAAATGCATCAAGGATAAAACTACTTGTCTATATACTGTATATACCAGTGTAGAAGTACAAAAATCGGCACTGTAAATAAATTCGTTTGATATCCATACCAACTTATTATTAAAGGTATTTTTGGAGTCGATTTTAGATTTGAAATTGGTAAATGATGCACAAAAAATTATAATTTTACAGTAAATATCATTTCGAGGGGCCAATTATCGTTGGTGACGGAGATAACTATCGGAAGGTAAAAACTAATGCTCTACATGATAGTCGAGTTTTCGAATCATCCACGAATTAGTCAATGAAAAATATCCCTTTTAACCAGTAGATGGTTCATTCCGAGCATACCCAAGAGAAAGTCGGTAGGATGTAATAATGGTTCATGGCATATCTCCCTTGTTTTTATTATCTATGGAGATTTCCAACACAGCAGCCATGTTCACAGTTTACAGTAATTTACAGATTTTCATGAAATACACTTGACAGAAGTGCGTGATATATTTTTTAATATTCCAATCATAAGGTCAGATTTGAGAGAGATTTGTATAGGCTACGTTAAACATATTCTAGAATATTTTTTTTTACTACGGTGTAATTTTCTGATATATAAATATAAAACAAGTTGTAGTGAATTATTTATTGGTGAAATTGTGAACTTGTAAAATAGGGTGGTAGGTACTTACTTTAAGCCATGCAAATATCCTAAGGAACTAACCACGTTTTTAATAATTTTCTATTTCCTTTTCTAAAAGGTGATATTTAGGTTAGCAGAAATTCAAAGAAAACAAAAAAAGTGAACATTTAAATGGAAAACTAAAGTGCAAGATTTTTCATATAGGAAAAGTTGACAAAGCACTTTTTTTTCAATTGAAAAATGATTAATTGTATAATTTTTGTGAAATTGTGTCTCCAATTGCTTAAATTCTAAGTAGATTCATTTATCTTAAAGTTATTGCACTGTAACTTCGATACAAACGATCCAAATTCAGTCTGTCTTTCGAAATGATCACGGATAGATGTGTCTCTCAGACGTTCTGTTAAGCTTTGTTTACAATTTGGAATATTGTAGTGAAAAGTTTCATGCAAAATTAATTAAATATGGTGCTCTGGTATCCAAGAAATCTTCTCCATTAACAAAAATGTAAATCTTCGTAGACACTCAAAAAAAATTGACAACAATCTTTTGCATCCAATCCCAGGAAACACTTCCTTGCAAATAGAGTGGTGGGTGCATGGAACAAACTTCGGTAGAGGGGTAGGTAGAGAGGACGGACGGCCGAGCAACTTGGTCTTGGCACACACTCTTTACCTCATTCACATTCATACATTGTCTCTTACATACTCTTCTATAAGTTTGATATGGCTCGACTCAAGTATCTGATTCACTTGATCGTGCCATGTCTTCCTCGAGCATCCCCAATTTCTTACAACATTCACATTTGAGTAATATATTTTCCTTACTCTACATGCCCAAATCAACTGAGCGTCCCTTTTTTAACCTTACTCATTACGCTTACATCAGCTTTGCTTTCTCGCAGGTCTCTACATTTCTCACACAATCATATACGGTTTTACCACACATACGCCACATGGATCTCATTTCTACAGCATTCAGTCTACTTTGCCTTCCTCTGCCAGTTCCATGCCTCACTGCCATACATCAGGGTACACTCCATTGTGGACAGCTGGCTTCGCTTCTGTGAACAGTTTTTATTAGCGCCAACAGCGTTTAGTTCTCCATCAATGGAGTTACCTGCATTTACGCTTCTTTCAATATCTCTCTGCTCCAAGTTTTCACCATTCGCAACTATATTGCACACTGTTTTCGCACTCTCTCTTTCAAACACCACAACTTTAACTTTAGGCTTACTTAAATTCATCATTAACTCATTCTTCATACATACTTGGTTCATTCTAGAAACGAGAGACTTTAGATCTTCCATACTGTTAGAAATCAGCACCGTGTCATCAGCATACAACAGGCAATATACTTTCAAATTTCTAATAAATGACAAATCTGTTTAGCGATCTCGCTAATTAATGGAGTTACCTGCATTTACCCTTCTTTCAATATCCCTATCAACCTTTCCATCTCTCGTAAACATACTTCCCAAATACACAAACTCAGCCACCTGCTCCAAGTATTCACCATCTGCAACTATATTGTACACTGTTTTCGTACTCTCTATTTCAAACACCACGACTTAGACTTGCTTAAATTCATAATTAACTCATTCTTCACACAAACTTGGTTCATCCTATATATGACTATAGATCTTCCACACTGTTAGAAATCAGCACCGTGTCATCAGCATACAACAGACAATATACTTTCAGAACCCAATACTGTTAAATTTATTTAAAAACAGATATGAGAAGACAGCAGAGAATGCTGTTTGTTCATTATATAATAACAATCATCGTTGGACAACATTATCACAAATGAGAGAAAATCTACGCCTCTAATACGCTTCGGGGATAAGAATTGTACGCCTGGCTGCACAAGCAGCACAATACATTTTGACGAGTCTAAGAAATAACGCTTCCGTGGATAATGGGCCTAAATAGAATCTTATCCAAAACATAAGATAAAATAATAATGTCATATATATTATTGTTTTCATTTTACTAATATTCCAGACCAGCCTGCCAATTTCATTTAATGTGAATACCACATAAGAGTCGCAACTGCTCCAATCTGGAACTAGTGGGACTATGGCATACCCAATTTGTGTCCAAATGTGAGTGAGGCTGAAAGTAGTAGGAAGGGAAAGGATTTCAAGAAGAAGGATGATACCGCGCAGGAGTCCTAACTGTTCCCAGGCGCTTGGAGCCAGTGAGACTATGGCATCCCCAACTGGGGTATGTTGTGAGGCTGAAAGTAGTGGGAAGGGGAAGGATTTCGGGAAGAGGGAGGTGGGGAAGTACCTGACTAGTCAGATTTGATCACAAAACATGGCTAGAGCCATTTCAAGCAACATTTCAATTCTGAATGGTGGTCTTACACTAGAGCAAAACTCAGAGTATCTTCCACTCTGGAACGTGCATATTTTAAATGAGTAAATTGTGAAATAACGCAAATTAATCAAATAAAATTTGCTTGCGCACGTCGGGATTCTAACCAGCAACCTTCAGATTTCTTGTCAAGGGTTTTACCTCTCGACCACGGAGGCCATCAGAGAACAGGCCTAGGAATCGAAAGGTCTTTTGTAAATTAGTTATGGATCACACTTTTTCTAACACTATTTGTTTGTCTGAGGTCTTAATATAGATAATAAAAACAAAAAGAGGTGTCATGGAAGTGTGTCGACATCGACAAGGTATGACCAAGATGCATGGACTATCAAAACAGCTGTGTATGTAGGTAGAAACAAAGGCAGCGCGCCGCTGTGTGTACATGTGATTTGCAGCTATACAATAAAGTAGAGCACAGGAACATAGGAATCTGGAAGTCAATGTGTCTAGGAGTAATGGATGGACCCATCCCTGCAGTGCAAAGCAATGGGTCGAGAGAGTCCGGCTGGAGAGGACTAGGATAAGTCTGCCTCAACCAATCTCTCCTGATCCAGCCCGCCATGCAGTACGTAGGCAAACACATTCACTGCCAAGGCCTAGACAAACCTCTCTCCATGAACCCGGACTCCCCTCCTAAGTCACCAAACGTAGCGAACCACTCGGGGTGATCTATTGCAGGAGTGTTGATTATACAAAGAATGGTTCCCGGAGCAGCGGTACCCTACCCGCCTCCCAAATTGATGGCGACATACGATGTCATGCAATTGTAATAGTGACAGAGAGCGTGCTAAATGGGCTAGAAACAAAAAAGTACTAAATCAATGGCAACAATGTTTCGATTCAAATATACATGGAAGGCATTTCTAGTGATCTTCTCTATTTTGCGACATGCATTGTGAGCATGGTTTTATAATAATAATGACTCATCTCCATCGTTTTTATTATCTATAGGTTTAACTAGATCTGTAAAGTTGTGTTTCACCATCATAACGAAATTCGAAAAGGATGTCAGGCAAGTAATAAGAGAGACAGAGCGCGTGCTAAAAGGTACTAAATCAGTGACGACATGGTTTCCATTCAAATCTATATGGAAGGCATTTCTTTATTCTGCGACATGCGTTGTGAGCGTGGATTCATACTAATAACGGTTCATGGCCCGTCTCCCTTGTTTCTATCATCTACGGGTTCAACTAGATCTGTAAAGAAAGGTGTTAATCACAAAAGCGGATGCAATTAGGATGCGAGCGAGCAAAAACTACAACGACAACAAAAAAAGCATGCGGGCAAAATGGAAAAAGAAAAAAGTTCAAAAAAATCATGGCAAAAAAAATTTTGCAAAAATTGTGCAAAAATAAAAAGCGAGCAAAATAAAAATAAAAAAGTATTTTGTTTATTGTTGAGAGATAACTCACCCGAGTAAGCGACACTTTGGAACACTGGTTGGGGCGAGGTTATGCAGAGTCGGGTAAGGCGAGGAGAGGGGGTACACAAAACAACTAGGTTAGCTCACAACAGTACACAAATTACACCAACAATAATAATAAGTACATATTATATTGATTATGCGGGGTCACTTATTATGGGAATCGGGATGATTGTACCGAGCTCAAAGTCAATATTACACGGCAATGTCATGATGACACAGTGTTCATTGGATATACGATCATCACTAATGATGACAACTCAATATAGATGAACACCCATTATTGATGATAATATGTTTGATAATGATGACAACTCATTGTAGATAAAAACCCATTAATGATAACTTCACTAATGGTGACAATTCATTTTAGATGAAAACCCATTATTGATGATAATATGTTTGATAATGATGACAACTCATTATCGATGAAAACCCATTAATGATGATAACTTCACTAATGATGACAACTATAGATCAAAACCCATCAAAGATAACTTAACTAATGATGACAACTTATTATAGATGAAAACCCATTAATGATAACTTCCCTAATGATGACAACTCATTATCGATGAAAACCCATTAATGATGACAACTCGTTATAGATAAAAACTCATTATTAAAGATAACTTCACTAATGATGACAACGCAATACAGATGAAAATCCGTTATTTATGATAACTGCACTAATGATGACAACTCATTATAAATGAAAACCCATTAATGATGATAACTTCACTAATGAAGACCACTCATTATAGCCATTATTGAAGATAACTTCACTAATGATGACAACCCAATACAGATGAAAACCCATTGTTAATGATAACTGCACTAATGATGGAAACTCATTACAAATGAAAACACATTATTACCCATGAAGATAACTTCACTAATGATGACAACCCAATATAGATGAAAACCCATTTTTGATGATAACTGAACTAATGACGGTATCTCATTAAAGAGGCGGAATGCGGAGGCAAAACGAAACTTCCAGAGCCGCTAATTATTAAAAGCAAAACAATTAAACTATCGTTATTAGGCCGGTCTAATTTGTTTTATGGGGCCAACAGACTTAGCTATAAAAGATAAAAGATCATTTGGTTTTGGCCTATTTCAGCATATTGCTCGCCATACATTCCCAACGTTTTTTTTTTTTTTTTTCCTTTATTTTTCCCAAAATTTACATTTGATGCATACAATATTATGAAATAATAAGAATAATGGGAACCCACTAATGCGCAGCCTGTGCGTGGGGAATATAGTTTATAGTTTTTGTTTTATAGTTTTTGCCTCCGCATTCCGCCTCTTACTCATTATAGATGAAAAATCATTATTGATGACAACCTCACTAATGATGACAACTAGACGAAAACCCATTATTGACAACAAATCAACTGTAGAAAATGAAAAGTAAATACAGATGAAACCCCAATTATTGATGAAAACGCACCACTGATAACATCTCTTCATGGATTTATAAACCTATAACAGATAATAAGAGTTTATTGGCGACTTGAAGATGAACGCCAGAAAAATTGAAAAAATAAAAGAAAAACTCACTACAGAAATACAACTCGATACAGAAAATACATAAACTTATATATTTATTGGTGAAAACCCATACTTTTTATGTAAACCCATTTTCGATGACAACCTACTAATGATGATAACCTACAATAAATGATGAAAACCCTCTAATGAGGACTATAAAATCAACTATTTTTTAGAACCAGTGAAAAGTTTGTACAAAACAACTGTCAATTTTACCCAACAAAGTGAAAGCGGATAATATGTCAAACAATAAATGGAGTTACATATTTGAACTCGGTATGAAATGGACCCATTTTACCAATAACAATGAATAAATAATAAATATTATATTATATTAAATACGCACTGCTCAAATTCAAAGACAATCTATAATTAAATTTTTTTTTTTTTTTTAATTCAATTGGAACATTGACATCACATGGCATATTGGCGCCATTTTGTTTTTTTTTTTACATTCGAAAGGTCTCAGTTAAATGCCGATTCTTGATCCGTTTCAGCTTTTGAACAAACTTTGATCAGCAAAAAAGAACACCCATCACGTTGTTATTCTTGTCAGCTGATAATTTGATAGAAAATTGAAACAGACCTAGAATCAATGTTTAATTGCTTTGTTTAATTGCAATGTTTAATTGCCGACATATCCATATGTACACGGCAGCAAAATCAAAACAATCATTTCTCTGAGCTGTTCTGGGGAAACTATTAAAAGTATTTTATTCTTTCGTACATTAGATTACATTGCCCCGGAAATCATTTATTGGATAACCAACTCCCTTGCCATAGGTCTTTCCAAGTGGTTCACTACATCTGGTGACTTATCAGGGGTGCCCGGATTTACAGGGTGAGGTTTGTCTAGGTTTTGGCGGCGGACGCGTACTAGACGGCCTACAGTGTAGCGGGCCGGATCGGGTGAGACTTGAGGGAGAGACGTAGACGTCTGCAGCTGGACTCTCTCAACCCATCACCTTGCACCGCAATGGGAGCGTCAGATTGATACATCCGTCACTCCTGGACATATTAACCCCTAGATTTATATTCACCCCTCATACCCTTTTCCTTTCCCCTTTTTCTTTCCTAAAAAGACCCTCCTCACAGCATACCCAAAAACGACATAGGCCTTGCGGGAATTTTTTTCCTCAGGACCTCACCTCCTGTGTGGAACTAATGTAAAAAAAATAAAAAAAAACTGGCCGACTGTGAAAATTTTTGGCCGGCATTCCAAGAGTTAACTGAGATCTTTCAAATGTAAAAAAAAAACAGCACGTCGCAGATTGGCCATTTGACGTTACATGTGATTCTGTGAAACACTCTGGCCTTAGAGAATCAAATGCATTTTTAGATCTTTCTCCATTGTAATAAAATATGAACACAAATAAATATTTATTAAATTAAATGTTTTGAGCGTCGCGTATGCAAATATAATACAGAGGATTATAAGAATTCATAGCCTTCACCAAATAATTAATTAGTTAGAACATAACAAAATGGTTTAACCTTAACCATAAATTTAAAAAAATTAAATCCTGTTCCATAAATTATTTGATATTTGAAATACTGACCGATTCGATAATAACTTAAAATTTGTAAGACTTCTTCCACAGAGTTATGCAAGTATTCGATACTCATATTGTGCACGCATCATTACTGAAATCGCAAAATCCGCATCGCTACAAATCATTGTTTAACCGGCGGCTTGCCGATATACGTGCCGAATAGCCGAATAAAATTTAAAAAAAAAACTTTTCGAAATGCGATTTTAAACCTTATGTATAAAGAAAATGTATGAAGGACAAGGTCAGAATCGCTTGGGGCATTCTTGTTCTTGACGTAACAGATATAAGAAACGCACCTAGCCACTCGGAATAATTATTTATGAATATTTCTATGACTTCCCAAATGTCATTTATGGTCATTTCTCCCGCGATTTGAGCTGTCAAACTGTGAGCGTCGCGGGTCGTGAAAAGATCGATAAACCTATCAATTTGTCAAATAAACGCAAGTAATGTTGTTCTTAGGCGTAGTTTATTGTTCAAAGGAACGTGTTTCGGTAAATATTATATACGATAGCATAAATTAAAACCACAAAATATTACCTCAAAGTCAAAACATCGCGAAATTTTCGAGTTTCCTCCAGTGGCATGTCACGAGTTAATTCTTGAAACGTCAAAACTAGAATGCTTTATAACCTCACTCAAAATTAAACGTCCTGTCATTTTATATCCTTTCATTCTTCGTTTTGTCTCTAACATTTGACACAAGTCTTGTTTAAAGTCTCGATGTGAATGGGTACAATCTCATCCGGCTGGTCACAGGAGACTGTGGCTGACGAGTTTACGAAATGATGGCATCGAATACTTGCAAATCCCCGTGGAAGGATGGCATTACGAATCCAACACCAAGAAAAATATCACAAAAGAGATGGCAATAAAATAATACTAATAATTTTCAACAGTTTTAATAAGTTTTAAGACAAAAAGTTGGCAAACCTAACCTAACGTAAGTTAAGTTAACCCGAGATTCGTCATTTTTAATCAAACTATCAATACAAGAGATCCAAATTTAGAGATGGCCTCGAACAGCTGAGCCTCCCGAACAGTGTGTCAAAGTCGATGTGAATTTTTTTTTATATGAAATACCGCACAAGAGTCCCAACTGCTCCCCTCTGGAGCCAGTGAGACTACGGCATCCCCAATTGGGGTATGTTGTGTGGCTGAAGGTAGTGGGAAGGGGAAGGAGATAGGGAAGAGGAAGGTGGGGAAGTACCTGGCTATTCAGATCTGGTCACTAAACACGGCTAAAGCCATTTTTTTTTTTTTTTTTTAAAAGAAAGACAAACATTCCCGGGTTAGGAATAACCCAACAATGTTTGAAAATCTCCTACTACCACCACAGAAAGCCGAAAATGTTGCTTGTGTTGTGATGGAGGACTCAGCCAGCCGAGGAATCGAACACGCGACGCCCGGGTGGGACCCAAACGCGATGCCCACTCAACCACTGACTGGTCATTTCGAGCAACGTTTCAATTCTGAATCGTGGTCTTACACCAGGGCGATACTGATAGTATCTTCCACTCTGGAACGTGCCGCAAATATACTATATATTATTTTAAATGAATAAATTGTTAAATAACACAAATTAATCAAATAAAATTTATTTGCGCACGTCGGGTTCGAAACCGCGACCTTCGGATTGTGAGTCCAGAGTCTTACCTCGGGACCACGGAGGCCATCATGGCCCAAATGTTCCGCCTTCAAGCAATATTCAACTCTGTGCGATGGTGCTAGAAGCTTCACTATCCTGTGACCTTCATATTATATAGGTGCAAACTGCACCCATTAAAAATGATTAAAATCTTGTTGTTATTATTGCATTTGATCGACACAAATATCTATTAATATAATTTATTTTATACTTAAAACGACTATACCTCTGTCAAGATTTAATCGATTTTTGTGTTGTGTGGTTCTAAAATATGCCTTTACTTCATTAGGAATATAAAAATGAATGAGTCAATTGAGCATGGGCTGTCTCAAGCATTCATTCCGCAGAACTCGAAAAACAAATTGAACTCGCATCTGTGACCCGGGTTTTCCTGATTTTTTTTATGCAATTTTAATCCTTATGTATAAAGAAACTGTAAGAAAGACAAAATCAGAATCGCTTGCACCAATGCGTCTGAAAGCCACTTTTTATTTGATCAATGTAGCTTCTCTTAATGCTTTCAAATGAATTTTCTACGACATTTGAGCGTCATTTTTTGCGGCAGTCACTGACGGAAATAATAATATTTTACATTTGCAAAAAAGTATCAAGGTCATTATTTCTTTGAAAATTCCTTTGAAATGTTTTTTTCATGTATTCAGGTTTGTGTAGAAATAATAAAATCAGTTTATGTTCAAACGAATACGTTATTTAGCTATTCTGGGAAAACTTCTTACGATATTATCATGTAATATATATGAATAATAAGATACATTATCTGGTAAACAGAAAATAGTCGCAATAAAAAATGCTTTGTTTTTGTTATTACCGATATTTGACCAGAACTCATCAAGGTAATTTTCGCGCCGTTTCCGAAATGTCATCCCACATTCAACAGGTTGAGGGACATAAACTTGAGTTGGCATTTAATACAGAGCGGTCAGAGGGTTAATGGTATTATTTTTAATTTACTGAAGCAATTTCAAAAGTTGTACCAAAAACTTCAAAAGAGTTAATTTGTAAGTTAGGCTGAGATCATGCTTACAATCATCAACAGAACTTTATAAATCGTAATATATTGTCAACTTTAATTACTAAATAATATTACAATACCTACGGAAACTCATAGAACAAGCGGGAATCTTGTGAATTTGCATCACAACTAAAAAAAACTTTCATTTCATTACAATGTCATTGATCATTTTGATTTTTTTTTTTAAACTTTTAAAAAAAATTATCGGCAACAATCCTAGGGAATAATTTCTATGGAATTGTTGAATCTTGCTCAGATATTTCGCGGCATTTGAGCTGTCAGATTCAGTGGCATCATTCTCGTGAAAAAGATTGTAAAACATATAAATTCATCAAATAAACGCAAGTAATGTTGTTTTAGGCATAGTTTATTGTTCAAGGAATGTGTTTCGGTAAATATTATATACGATAGCATAAAATCAACCCACAAAATATTACATCAAAGTCAAAACTTTGCGAAATTTATGAGTTTCCTCCTGTGGTATTTGACGAGTAAATATAGAAAAAATTAAAAATCAATAACTTCATAAATTTTTCATTTCCTTATATAAAAATTATCTACCTAAATTTGGGTAACTTTCGCTACAATGAATAAATTGCTTATTTCTAACAAGTAGGGGAAGATGAATATGTAACTATAATTAAATGAGAAATAATAAATAAAATGATAAAATCACCAAAATTAATTATAAGAATTATTAAATGCCTTCACCATATAAAAATATAATAAAATTCAATTTACAAAACACTTATTAAATATTCTGAAAAAACTTTGGACACAATATTAAATCTGAAATTTAAAAAAAAAGTCATACTTTTAACAAGAAAGTTTTTAGTAAAATCTAGTAATGTAACTACAGAATTTGAACGTAAGAAATGCAATGTGATCCAAAAGTCTGACCATTATTGGCTTAAATTTCTAATTAATTAATCGTAATTGTCACGATTCTCACAACCTGTGGTTTCTAATCGTAGCATCACTACTAAAAATAAGGAAAACAAACAGACATGTAAATTGGTAACAGCAAATGGATTCCTAACGACCAAACCAACAACATGTACCGATGAATAATTAATAATCCGACACCGCTTGGAAATATTTCCTGTCTGAATCAAACGGAGATATTTCCGATCCAAAAAAAAGGAAATATTTCCGGCCTGAATGAGCTGGAAATATTTCTGATCCAAACGAGACAGAAATATTCCCAATTCTAAAAATGCGGAAATATTACCAATTCGAGAACAAGATGGAAATATTTCCATTTCAAACAAGGTAGAAACTTTTCCGACAAAACCAAACGGAAATGTTTCCAATCTGAATAAGATGGAAATATTTCCGATCCGAACAAGACAGAAATATTGCCAAATCACACTAGACGGCAATATTTCCAGTCCAAACAAGACGAAAATATTTCTCCTCAGAACAAAACGGAAATGTTTCCAATCGAAAAGAGATGGAAACATTTTGAATCCAAATGATATGGAAATATTTCCGTTTTGTAATAGGCGGAAATATTTGTGATTCGAACATAATGGAAATATTTCCAATTCGAACAAGAAGGAAATATTTCACTTCGAAACAAAATGGAAATATTTCCGATCTGAATTAAATGGAAATATTTCCGGTCTGAACAAGATTGAAATACAATAAGTTAAATGGTCAACGTTTGGGGCAAAATGAGCAGTTGTAATAAAGACTTACTGTGTTTCTTCTTGAGGGGAAGGGGCGGGGGGTGATTGCCCGACATGGACTGGTCCATGAGCGTGTGGGGGCGCTGCATGAACCCGTCGGTGTGGTGGAGCGAACAGGAACCGTGATCTCTGCAATAATACATACAATATATTGGTACGTTAATATGTACAAAAACACACAATGCAAACGAAACAAAAATTATTATTCAACGCAGAGGCAATCTAAAATAATTAAATTTAAAATTTAAAAAACTTGTAAGGCCTATCTTTCACAGGGAAACATCCGATACTCGATGATTCACGTATCTTTGCAACTACATACCACCATACATCTGCTTGGAGGTTTGTAAACAAACACATTGCCGTCATTTTTGAAAACTCGTAGATGACTCTCGTCTTTTAGGCATGCGATCGGTTGGCATGTATACATGACGCTCGTCTCAAATAGGTTAATGGCATATTAAATCTTCAATTTGGGAGGCGGGGATGGGTACTGCCGCCCCGGGAACCTTTATTGGATAACCAAAACCTCTGCCATAGGTCACCCCAAGTGGTTTGCTACGTTTGGTGATTTAGCAGGGGTGCCCGGGTTCATGGGGTGAGGTTTGTCTAGGTCTTGGACACACTGAACCCCAGATTCCTACCCACCCTTTAAACCCTTTTCCTTCCCAGAACTCTCCTCCCATTCCTTTCCTTAAAAAAAACCCTTCACACAGCATCCCCTAAGTTGACATGAGCCTTGAGGGAAATTATTTTCCTCAGGGCCTCCTGTGTGGAGCTCATGTTAAAAAAAAAAGTAAAAACTTTGTACATATTTAATTAAAAAAAAAAAAAACAAGAGAAAAAAAAACAACATTTTTTTACAGAATAACATTATCACTAGCATTTGCTTCCTTAGAACGGGCAGTCTAGGGCATTAGCTAGGAACTTATATCGACCTACAAGACGTAATAACACTTGTATATATTTTTAAATATTTTCAGTTATTACGCAATATTATTACTATGTTATTTTTGCTTTATAAATTAACTAATATAATGTAATAAATAAATAAATTACAAACCTGTATTCAATAGCCTGATCGTCCATGGTAGAATTGAGCGAACACAATCCGGACTCGTTGAGACTGTCGCACTGCGATCCCACCTTTAACTTCCTCGTTTTCACCGGCAGAGCAGGCGGCATCAGTGACAACGGACTATCCATCCCTTCGCCACCATTTTCCATCAAATTCGACTGTGTAGACATTATGTTTTTCATGCTCGACAGATTTCCGCCCATCATCACGGTCTGCGAAACGTTTCTCTGCGATGACTTGGACGAAAAGCTTTGCATGGACGACGATTCGATCTTCATCGAAGACGATTCCATTCTCTGCTCGGCTTCTTTGATCGTCGAACTGCTGAACGCCTGACTCAGTTTTCCGTTACTGCCGAGCATTTTCATCGAAGAAGAGTTTTGTTCGAAGAAATTGGACGATGACGACGTTGAGACTTGTTTCATGGACTGTTGGACGACGTTCGCCATGCTTATGCCGAGACTTTTGCCAGGCGGAGACGGAAGTTTTAAAGACATGTCGTTGGCGAAGTCGGACATTATCGATAGAGGCATGTCTCCAGGAGTCGGAGTGGAATCGATGAAGGACAGTGAGGTTTTTTGATGAGCGGTGGTGCTGTTGAAACTGGAGTAGGATATTTCTGAACACCGAGCGTTGCCCATCGAAACGAAGCCCGATTCATTTGAGAACCTGAAAAAATAAAGAAACGTTTAATTGCATTTGTAAAGGCTTGTCACATTTAAATGGATAAATTTGTTTTAGATTACATTATTTTAATTGCACACTAAAGTACTTAAGTTCTGCTTACCTGTTGTGGTTGGTGGTAGCAGGTGAAGATGGCAGCAGGGTTCCGGCCTCCGAGGAGAGGCGCTGGCTGTTGCTGGCGGGACTCGAGCCCACCGTGGATCCAGACTCCAGGGATAGTCGGTTTCCGTTGGGCTGCGAGTAACCCTCAGAAGAGGGACAGTGACAGGAACCTAGAGTTGTGAAAGGAAATATGGTTAAATAAACTATTAACAAAAATAAAAACATGGACATATTTTATTAGGCAAAAGTACAATAAACGTTATTGTCAACTCACTTTTATGTTGTTTCATGTAAAAATAATTTCATGTAAATTAAATTAATTTAAATTTCATAATTAAATGTAAGATTGGAGTCGAGTTCAGACTTAGAAGAGATGTTGAATGGAGGGGAAGCAATTTCAGAACAAGGCTGAGGTCCTGGATTCAATTCCTAGTTATGAACGAAACATTTTCTGACCCGTGCTCGGGTATTTCAAATTCTCACACATATGTGTCATGTAAAGATGACGCTCGTCTTTTAGGCATGCGATCAGTTGGCATGTATACATGACACTCGTCTCAAATAGGATATTGTCTCCAATGATTCAATTTTATTTGCCTGTATGTTCTTATCTAAACCAGCAATATCAGTATTCTTTAAGATCAGTTTACATATATCACATTTCTAGACATTTCTCTCTTCAGTGGTATGTATGCCTTACACAATAAGATTTTAAATGTTACAATACGCAAAGAGAGAGTTGAGACTATCAAAAAATATTTGATTTGAAGTTCCCACTTCTAGAGCACAGAACGTACAATCTTGGGGAGTAGAGTGAATGAATTTTAAAAAGGTGAGAAGGAATGGAACAATGTCCAATATTCATTTGAATAAGTGATAAAATTTCTTTTTGGAAATATGGAGGAATTGTTGGAACACTGTTTTGATGGGCTAGTCTTTTGAATTGAGGCATAGCAGGCTCCCTTGAATTGACTAGCAATGTGCCAATACACAATGGCCAAAAACAGTAGGATCTATCTTCGAGGACGGAAAAATGTGAGATAGGATGAATGCTATAATATTATATTACCTGTGATGTCTGAGGTGTCATCAAGATGGGTAGAACTGCGATCCATGATGGCTCTGATCTCTTCGTCGTTGGATATGTTCAGCATAGAGTCCAGGGACCCACTGCTGTGGGACTGAAGAGATACCCTGGCAACAAGAAAACAAACTAACTTTAACTTTCATTCGCAAAAAGAAACGATATACGAATCTGTAACCACAGACAGAAACGGAGAATGGAGATTATTTTCTGTTAACTGGTAAATGACAAAGTAATAAAAATGGTGGGATTGCTGATTTGATGTGAATGGTGAATGTCAAATTTGATGAAAAGTGTCAAATTTGATGAAAAGTGTCAAAATTGAGAGGTCGAGAGGATAGTGTCAAACTTGAAATTTTATCTGGACATTTCAGTTGCCCTGAAATCCAAGAAATCTTCCACTAACAAAAATATAAATCTTCTAAAAAATTAAAAAAAAAACCTTTTGACCTCATCCTGTTGACGCAAATATACATATCTTTCCTTATATATGTACCTTTACATTCCTACCTATTCTATCTACTACATCAACCTTCCCGAGCTGGCGACAATACTCTGACTGGTGAAAAATTATAATAACAATTAACATCAAGTCTACTGTCTGTTATGTGTTTGCAATGGTCCGAAGTGATCTCTTGGTGCATTCAACGCTGTCCTGAATTAATAAATGTTAAAGAAGTCTGTTATGTGCTGTGCCATGGTCCACAGTGACCTCTCGGTGCATTCAACATCAAGTTGAAAATTGTTAATTGCTGTACTATGACCTTGCTCCCTCAGTTCTTAATTATATCATCAGAGGAAACTGGTGCAGCAATTCTCTTGCCTTCTCAAGTGCTTGTGCAGTGATATTTGAAGAGAAGAAAGGAGTAACTTATTTTTAAATTTAAAACAACTCAATTTTTAAACTTACTGTGAAACAGATATGATGGGCACATCAGCTAATAAAATGCTACCTTCTCATTGTATAATAATAACAATAAATTAGATGAAGTAAAAAAAAAGGTCAAATTCGATGATGAAGTCAAACTCGATGATCAAGTAAAATTTGATAATGACTTCAAATTTGATGATGATGTCAAATTTGATGATGATGTCAAACTCAATGATGTCGTCAAATTTGATGGAGTTTTAAACAATTCGGCTAGAACATTTATGCGGTGTGGCACAGGTGTGACCTCAGATCTTTTGGTGAGACAGGTTTAGCGGCAGTGAATTTCCTTACCTGTCATTAGCAGAAAGCAGCGAGGTGTTCTCGTTGGGTTTTCTTTTAGGCGGGAGAGGTGGCGCTATGTCGAGTGATCTGAAATATTAAAACAAATTCTTAGTCATAATTTAGTCATTTTTCTGGACATCGCTTCCTACGAGGAATTGCTTGGAGATTAGGACTTGAAAGAGGCGAGTACTCGTATGATGAAATTGAACAAACTTTAAACATTTCTTCTTTAGAAAAACGTAGAAAGGACACTGATCTAATTTGCATATTCAAAATTATCAACAGTATTACTGACATTCCTGCCTTGTTACAACTCATCCAGTTTAACATCCCTTCCCGTAGACTCCGAAATAATGAATTGCTGTTCCTCAATCAACATTCTACTAATTATGGATATCATTTTCCTTTATCTAGAATGTCAAGACTTGTTAACGCAAGTCAAAGCATTGAATTTTTTGGTGTTAGCCTAAATGACTTTCGGCAGTCGATATGAAATATGTAATTTTTAAAGTCTTTTAACCTCTTAAATGGCACGGGAGGAAACTCGAAAATTTCGCGATGTTTTGACTTTGACATAATATTTTGCGGATTTATTTTATGCTATCATGTATAATATTTACCGAAACACGTTCCCTGAACAATAAACTATGCTTACAAACAATATTACTTGCGTTTATTTGACAAATTGATAGTTTTATCGATCTTTTCATGACATGCGACGCTCAAAGTTTGACAGCTCAAATCGCGGCAGAAATGTCATTTCGAAAGTCACAGATATGTGCAAAGATGATTATTTGAGAGGCTAGGTGTGTTCCTTATATCTGTTACGTCAAGAACAAGAATGCCCCAAGCGATTCTGACCTTGTCCTTCACACATTTTCTTTATACATAAGGTTTAAAATCGCATCTCAAAATTTTTAAATTTTTTTTTATGGCGCGTCCCGGGCGCGCAATCGGCAAACCAGAGGTTAAATTTATCTTCAAGTTTTGACTTGTAGTCTTCTATATGTTCTTTATATTATAATTTGTCAATGCTCTTCATTTATATGTACTTTCCTTTCATTGTCATCTCTTTTTTTTATTTGTGTTATTATTATGTTATTAATAGACTATTTGTCCGTAAATAAATAAATAAACAATACTGCGATAGGAGAGAATTAGATTAGAACCAGTGTTGGTTTTCTCCAACGTTGGTTTTTTCCAACTACGCAGTGAACTCACAAACAGCAGCAAAGATGAAATAAACAAACATGAATTATTATATATTATATTTTAACAGTTCGCCATTTAAACTCTTTTCTCATAAATCTGCCTGTGCGAAAATATGTTTGTAGGAGCGGAATCTAGAATGCACCTATGGACAGGTAATTCCTATAGAATGTTTCATACAAACAAAATTCTGTTTCGTAGAGCAACTCTCTATATCCAGGGCCAAAATATTCGTAATTTGTCAGGGCGTACCTTCCACTAGCATTTACCATAATATGAATTTGTGAATGTGGCATCCGAGCTTGTGGGTTTTTTTTTTTATATGAATACCCCAAGAGAGTCCCAACTGCTCCCAACCGCCTGTAGCCAGTGAGGCTATGGCATTCCCAATTGGGGTATGTTGTGAAGCTGAAGACAGTTGGGAGGGGAAGGAGAAGGGGAAGAGAAAGGCAGGGAAATACGTGGCTATTCATATCTGGTCACTAAACACGGCTAAAGCCATTTCAAGCTATTTTTCAATTGTGAATTATTTTAATGTGAATATGTATCGCACAAGAGTCCCAACTGCTATCAAACGCCTGGAACCAGTGAGACTATGACATCCCCAATTGGAGTATATTGTGAGATAGTAGGTAGTGTGGAGGGGAAGGAGATGGGGAAGATGAAGGTGGGGAAGTACCTGGCTATTCAAATCTGGTCACCAAACACGGCTAAAGCCATTTCAATCGGATTACCGCACAAGGTTCCCGATCGCTCCCAATTGCCTGGAGCCAGTGGGACTATGGCATCCCCAATTGGGCTACGTTGTGAAGGTAGGCAGTGGGAGGGAAAGGAGATATGGAAGTACCTGGCTATTCAGATCTAGTCACCAAACACGGCAAAAGCCATTTCAATTCTAAATGGTAGTTTTACACCAGGGCGATACCATGGTATTGCTTTTCAACCAAACAGAACTCACCTGACGGGTCTGGGGGGTTTGGGCGGTGGCTCCGGATGGGGTGCGGTGGAGACACTGTCCAGGATGGACTCAGTCGAGTGGGAGCTCCTCACAGCCATGCCGCCGGCGCTGCCCTCTAGGATCAGTCTTTCTCTGGGCGTCAGGGGAATATCTGGAAGCAGACAGAATTATGGATCTTCCATTCTAGCAAATCGATCTCAATCGGGTGAAATACACTTCTTTCATTCTGTTTGCAAAAACCCCATCAAAAACCATTCAAAATTTTTGCATTGGAGTATTTTTGTTAACCTTGACAAAAAACAAAACACTTGATTTTTTTAACCCCTAAGAATAATTTGTTCGCTTTTCGGAACAAATCATATAGACCTCATAGAAATCGTAGTGTCTCCCTTACTGTCATAGTGAGAAATATGAACTAAACGGTATTAGAAAGAGAAAACACCACAATATGTATTCAAATGGAAAAGTTAACCACAAAAGAATTAAAATGTAAACCTAAAACCCGTATTTTTTTTTTTTAAATGCGATTTTAACCCTTATGTATAAAGAAACTGTATGAAGGACAAGGTCAGAATCACTTGGGCCATTCTCGTTCTTGACGTAGCCAAAGTTTCATTCATCTACCAACACTAGAATATGTTTAAATTAATTATCTATGACTTGGTAGGTTGGATTTTGCAATTGTCAAAGTCGAAAATTCTCAATGTTACATTTTCAAATGCTTAATTAGTCTTTATTTATTTGCATGTGCAATTGTGTTTTTTCACGTTGCGTGTATGTTTAGATTTGTGTAGAAATAATAAAATCAGTTCATTTTCGTATGAATATATTTTTTCACATTTGTTTGCCGATGGGAAAGTTAGCTATTCTGGGAAAACTTCTTACAATATTATCATGTAATATATATGAATAATAAGACACATTATCTGGTAAACAGAAAACAATCGCAAAAAAAACAATTCTTTTGTTTTTATATGGCTATTTGACCAGAAAGCAACAAGGTAAAATCTGCGCTGTTTTTCGAAATATGCCCAGCATTTGAAAGGTTGAAAAACCAAAGTTTCCGACCGCAATATGAAAAGTTATTATTACTTAGTGAAATTTTTACTAATTATTTTTACATAAAAAGATTAAAAAAATGAGTTTATAATACACTTGTCTGTCAAAAGTAAGGTGAGCCATTTTTTAAATTTGCATTTAAAATTTTTGTATTTAAAAAATTACATGGTTATTTCCAATAATATAATTTGAAAGCGTATTTCAACACCTTTCAAAAACAGTTTTTTTTTTTGGATACATTCACTAATATTCCATTTATTTGGATTTTATTCCAAAGTGGAAATATTCTAATCTACTGATAGTACATGGTCAAGGCCTAAGAAAATAATTTTAACTCTAGATATAATTGTTATCAACTAATCCCATGGTAAGAGTTAATTTCTAAGTAAATAATGTGATGATTGATTGCAATCAGTAATTGTTTGTTTGTTACGTACCTGGTAATGAATTCCTCTGGCTTTCAGTGCCGACGGTCGGCCGGACTTGCAGCTTCATGTTCTTTGGTTCGCCGCTGGTGCCGTTGCTCTTGGTCTGTCCCATGTTCACTCCCATCTTCTCAAAGGCGATGGTCGCCAACTCCTGAAAACCAGAATGATACAATGTTAGCCCTGACAAGACGCAATATTCTTCTTATAGAAACAATTTGGGAGGCGGGTATAAGTACCATTTCGTCCCTTAGCTTACAACACCGCTCAAGTCGAAAATTGGCGGTTTTCACAGTTTAATGCCTTTAGATGGAGCTGCTCTTTGCGCGTCTAACCATTGGTCACATGATATAGATTTCAGTCAATCAGAAGCCGTAATTCGAAAAGTAGTGACAGCGCGCAAGTCGGTTGGTCTCTCAACACCGAGCAGTTTTTTACGTCTCCTGTAAAGTTGGTAAAAATGACTTACGCGGTGTTGTAACCCAAGGGACGATTTATTGGATAACCAACACCTCTGCCATAGGTCACCCCAAGTGGTTCGCTACGTTTGGTGACTTAGCAGGGGTGTCCGGGTTCATGGGGTGAGGTTTGTCCAAATTTGCGGGTGCGTCTGCCCACCAGCTGCATGTTAGGGCGAATCGGGAGAGAATTTTTGAGGGAGTGCGAGGGATGGATTCAAACGTCCGTCACTCCTGGACACAGTGACGCCCAGATTCCTACCCACCCCTCATACCCTTTTCCTTCTCTGAACTTCCTCTCCTCTTTTTCTTAAAAAGACCCTCCACACAGCATCCCCAGAGATGACATAGGCCCTGAGGGAAAACATACAGTTACTAAATATTATCATTTTTTTGTACTACTGGAACTTTTTATCTACTAGCAATTTCCCGGTATGCATTGTTTCTCCCTGCGTGTCCTTTCCCATTCGTCCTGTTTCCCTTCCGCTGCCCCTTCCCCTTCCCATCAAGTGTTCCCCCTCCACCTTCGCCGTCTTCCCTCTCCCCTCTCCCGCTCCCCTGTCCAGCCAACCCCCCTCCTGCGTTTCATATATTCAGTCCCAGAACATTCAGTTTTCAAACAGCTTGCACGCCACGTATTATTAAAATTTTCATTTTTCATATATTACAAACATTCATTTTTGTATATTATAAGAATAATCTATCAAATTTGGTACTATTTAAAATACCTATAATTCTTACTTACTTACTTACTTCAAGTAAATTCATTAATTTAAGGGGTTTATTCGAAAATTGAATTTTGATTGAACAATCGATGGTTTGCAGAATGCCATTCTCAAATTGTGACATTTTTGGCAGTTTCGTAAGAGTTTTTGTAATGATTAAAAAACTTTTCAGATGTATTGTCGTGTGGTTGTAATAAACCAGAAACCTTCGCGAGGTTGGAAAGAAGGTATTTTGAAAGTTTCAAACATTTCCTATGCTTAATATAGCAATACATAAACAACTTGCATCATATAAGCAAGCATATTTTGATTCAAGCAAGCACATTCCTTGAACAATAAACTATGCCTAAAAGCAACATTATTTGCGTTTATCTGACGAATTCATATATTTACGATCTTTGTTACGAGAATGATGCAATCAAACGGACAGTTGAAATGCTCAGAAAAAAACTGTCCGAGATCCATAAAGAATTCATAGAAATTATTCGGATTCCATAGATGTGTCCAAAGCATTCTATACCTTAAGAACAAGAATGCCCCAAGCGATTCTGACCTTATCCTTCATACGTTTTCTTTATAATTAAGGTTTAAAATCGCATTTCAAAAATTTTTTGTTAGAGTTTAATTTGGTGCGCGTTTGGCGCGCGCCGGCGCGTAATCAGCAAGCAACCGGTTAATCATGGAAAACACTGCTTGCTTGTTGAAAGTTATTACTGCACTGGTTTGCAATTTCACCAAGTGGGCAGAAGGAAGTATGTAGGTGGGCAGGTGGGTATGCAGTAAGTTGTAGGAAAAGGACAAGATGTATTCCAAACACATTCTTCTGATAAGAGTAATTAATTACCTCCACAGCAACCTGCACCTCCTTGGTGACCGTCTCCACGTTGTTAGGGTGCAGCGCATCGCATCCCTCGCCGCCCAGCATGCCCTCGTCGCACAGGCGGATGAGGCGCGCTAGGGCCTGGCAGAGGCGCCCTAGCGCTGCACCCAGCGACGCTGACTGGCACGCCCCTAGCGGGGACACGTACGGCCGGATTGCTGCGATCAAACGCAACTTCATTAGAATTACACTAAACATATCGCAAATTTATTTTATAGAAACAAAATATTATTTTGGGAGGCGGGAATGGGTACCGCCGCCCCGGGAACCTTTATTGGATAACCAACACCTCTGCCATAGGTCATCCCAAGTGGTTTGCTACATTTGGTGATTTAGCAGGGGTGCCCAGGTCCATGAGGTGAGGTTGGTCTAGGTCTTGGAGGCTGATGACCAGGACACATTGAACCCCAGATTCCTACCCACCCCTTAAACCTTTTTCCTTCCCAGAACTCTCCTCTCCTTCACCAAGAAAAACCCTCCACACAGCATCCTCAAAGATGACGTAGGCCTTGAGGGAAATTATTTTCCTAGGGCCTCCTGTGTGGAGCTCATGTAAAAAAAAAAAGCTAACGTTTTGGACAGAGTTATAGTGTCTGTATACGGGTCTTTTTGAAGGGAGGAAGGAGTGTATATGAATCTTGCCATGTTGTAGGAGGGAGGAAGCACAGAGGTCAGCAAATCGTTCCAAAGCGCAACTGTTGAACTCAAGAATGAGTCGTAGAAATGACCTGTTTTCGTGTGGTAAATGTCATCCATGTATAAAATGTTTGGTGTGTTTCCCGACTATGCATCAGTGACAAAAGGATCAATAATGAAAGTTTCTCGGAGCATCTTTCATTGTAATACCGGTAGAACGAGGACAGCATATCACTGACACCTGCGCTCTAAAGATTGCAATCCGTTTGTTAAGATAGGGAGATCTACCAAAGAGACCAAACATTTCTGTACGAAGTTGAGGGTTTTTTGTTGTTGTATGAATGTGAATGAGGCAAGGTGTCCCCTGCTTAGTTAGTTAGACAGTTGAGGAGTGACCAACCGTTGTGAATGTTGGTGATAGTGTCCAGGACGATGGTTCCGTTGCCCGGCAGCATCTCCAGCTTCTTCTTGGAGATGACGTCTCCAAAGTGCTTCAGGTCGAAGCGGACCTGTCGCACCAAGATCTCCAGGTCCTTGGCCGGGTTGGCTTCTGGATCATCCACCTTTTGTTGGCCTCGCGCTTTGGGACTGAGGGGAGAATGTGACCTGGAACACAGAACAAAAACATGAATGAACTTACAGTCACTAGGTTATCTCTCGGACACTTATATGTGTTTTGCGTTCGCTGTCTCACTTTATTTTATTGGACATTTACCATTTTCGGGTAGCAAATTAGCCTTGCGAATAATTGTATTTATTGAAATAATGAGTGTTTTTTTGTAACGACACTGCACCCATCATCATCATCATCTTCTTCCCCTTATCCTATTTGGGTCGGGGACCCACTGCATCGATAAGACGCCTCCAAACGCCCATGTCTTGCGCTGAATGTTAGGCCTCTGTCCATGGCAGTCCCATCCTTTCCTCACAGTTTCTGTAGTTGTCTCGCCCAACAGGATGTCTACCCTCTGAAATCGCACTCAATATTTTCCTAGGAATCCGGTCAATAGACATTCTTAGTACAAGCCCAAGCCATCTCAGATGCGATTTTTCTACGAAGAGTAATAGCGGTTCAATATTTAGATCATCTCGGATCGTCGAGTTTCTTAAATGATCCCATTTCGTAACCACTCCTTTCAAGTACCTCATTTTGGCAGCTTTGACTCTAGAGCGTGTTATTCGTTAAGCATGGCGGTATATCCTTTTGAACACAGCCATCTTTGTCTTGATACTCAGCTCGGCTTTCCTTATCACTGTGCTGTAGAGACAACGCAACACACCGCTTGCCGCACTTATTCTGCACTGACACGCACCCATTTCACTGAATTCAAGAAGCCAACGATCCTGATACTCAAAATGCTGATGAATGGAATTCTCTGGGTTGGTGACTGACAGCTAGCTGTCACCTGTCAGCAAATTTGAGGAAATTTCCAAGATCGCCAACACAGCATCAGAGGATATACTATTGACAGAAGAGGAATACATTGACGGAGGTCAATTTGACAAGCTGCGCTAAAGGGTAGCGACTTTGTGCTGTAACCTTAGTTCTTGCCAATGCAGCCTGTCTTACCAATCTGGTTGTATTTTGACGGGTTTGTCCTACTCCCACCAATAGTAAGGCCAAGAGTTCAACAAGTGAAGTCGGATCAATACATTAGGTGCAACCAGCCGCCGGTAGCCGCCCGCCTTAAGTTTCGAAGTAGCTACCGTCGTTGCATTATGTTCTAATACCGCTTAAACCTTGCTAATGCTAATATCACCGCTAGCACATACCTTCATGATCGTTTCATCATAATTCAACTTAGGTAAATTCTATTATTCTAGAATAAAAGTATCGATACAGTAAAAGTATCGATAAAGTAAAAGTATCGATACAGTAAAAGTATCGATATAGTAAAAAAAAAAAAATAAAGTAAAAGTATTGTTATAGTAAAAGTATCGATATAATATATTGCATGGTTACACACTAACATAAGAATTACCGTCAAGAGTTCTTATCGTTACATCGTACTTTACTCACCAATTGAACAAACGCTGATGTATGAACTAGCAATCATAATCCGTATCATACAAAAAATCATCATCAAAACTATAACGAGTGCCTGCGGTTTCTTATAAACCAGTGATTCCCAAAGTGGATCCAAGGTAGACCCGACGGGGGTTCACGTAGGCACGATAAAGAAATGGGGGTTCACAAGTTGTAAGTGGGGGTCCACGAACTGGTTTCGATTGAGACCACCCCCCCGTCTCATATCCCATTATGCCCCCTCCATAACAGAGCGACTGGGGTACAGCGCACGTTGTTGTACCTGTTATGCATGAGATCTTAAAACGCCCAGCTAGGCAAGGGGGGGGGGGGGGGGCGTAATGGGATTTAGGTGCTGTACTGGGAACTGTACTATACTGGGAACATACCCATATCCCATTACGCCCCCTCCGTTGTGGCAATTATAATCTCGAATACTGATCCATTTTGCCCCCATGTTTGAAAGTCGTAGATCCGGTACTGATCCGTTATGACCACAACCTTGCCATTCAATATTCAGTACAATGCGTGTCGAGTTTTGGAAATATGGTAGAAATGTACCACATGTTTCTGTCTTGCTTTTTAATGCAGAGGGGAGGAGGGGGGGGGGGGGGGGGGAGGACCATTAAAGAAAAACATACTTTAGATAATTTTTATATTAAGGATTTCCAAGGATTTTAAAAATATTTACACATTAAAAATTCTGTTCACATCTCTTGTTAGAAGCATTCTTGAATATAATTCAACAATTTGGTCACCTGTCACATCAATACCATTGAAAGAGTCCAACACAAATTTTTGAGGTGTATTAATTTTAGACTTGGAATTCCCTTAGAATCAATAAATTATGATTTTTTGTTGCACTCATTAAAATTGTTGAAATTAAGTGACAGAAGAAAAATTTTTGATCTGATATTTTTGTATAAAAGCGTTAACTATCAGTTGGATAGCCCTGATATATTAAAGTTGATTAAATTTCATATACCTACAATAAGATCAAGGTTCCCTAGTTTGTTTTATTGTGACAACTATATGTCGGTATCAGGCTCCAATTCAGTTGTAAATAGATTACACACCATTGGAAATTTTTATGCCAATGTGGCTGATATTTTTAATATTTCCATACTGAAATATAAGGTTGTACTGATCGAACATTTCAGCCAATTATACGTTAACGAGGTCACTACATAATGATTTTTTGATATTATTGTTTATTTTTAATGCCTTTATAATGTACTATGACTGTAATTAAATATACACAAGCTTGTAAATGGCACTTTGTGCCGTAAATTTTAAATAAATAAATAAGATTGGGAATCTCTGCGCCGTACAATACTGATGGCTGCGAGGTACAACACGAAGCACGGTGACGATGGGCGATTAGATGGGCAGTCACAAGCGCACTGATTGAGCAGGCTCGCACGCTGCCCCATCAACAGTGTTAAGGAGGTGGTTGGTGTGTTACCTGTGCGAGGGCGGGGGTCCGGGCGAGCGCAGCGCCATGGCGGAGATGCGCTCGAGCAGGTCCTCCTTGAAGGAGCGCGCGCGCCGAGCCAGCTTGTTGGCCGAGCGGAAGGAGGCCTTGTGGCCGCTGGAGGGGGGCCCGCCCGCCGGAGAGCCGCTGCCGCCACTGTCGACCTCTCCACCTAAACCAAAAAACACAATACGTTAATCTTCAATCGCCAAATAAAAGTTTCATTCTGGATCAAAACAAAGGGGACAAAAAATAATTTTCAAAATATCACCGTCAAACCAATGCTGTAGAAAATAATATATGTACCACACTGGTACATACAAATAACTTGCAGAGAATACACTAAAAAAAGAAGGTTCGGTCTGGACACATTGACCCCCAGATTCCGACCCACTCCTCATATCTTTTTTCTTTCCATAAAAAAAAACCCTCTACACAGCATCCCCAAATATGACAAAGATTCTGAGACATATTTTTCCTCAGGACCTCCTGTGTGGAATTAATGTATTAAAAAAAAAAACGAGGCATCTTTATGAAGCGGCATTCTGCAATTGCCTTTCTCAATTATCAAGGTGATTCTTTACGAGGAATATAAACGCTAGAAATATTTGATTCTCATGCCTACAAAATTTAAAATTGCGCGTCGTATTTGCACTTTACACGCGGCAAGTAAGCGAAAAAGTGGTCTTTATTTATTTTGTGCATTATTATAAGAATGAAAAAAGTTAAAACATACAAAACCTCAAAAATAGCCATAAAGGGATATTTAAAAAAAATTGTTTCTTATATTATTTCATAGTAAAGTCATGAAAAAAAAAAATTTTTGTGGTTTACGCTTATATTTTTTGTTATGTAAATAATAATTTTATTGTAATTCTAATACATAGAACAGCTAGTTGAATCTTTAATTTATCCGTAGCATATTTTTTGATGTTCATAATGTAAACCGATTTGTCGTAAAGATGAATCTAAATAGAATTTAACGTATAGCTTCATCATTTTTTATTTTTATTTTATTTTTATTTATTTTATTTTAAATGTACATTTACAGTTCAAAACCAATTACAAACATACATTTTATTATAAAGTAATAGTGGCGTTTTGAAATTTTTTAATATTTAGTTGAAAAATATCGATTTCAGGGGACAGGGAATTAAGTAATAGAATCATTTTTCCGAGTACTTTACTAATGGTAAGTTAGTTCTGCATCTCGGAACAGCAAAAGTTCTGTGTCTGCGCGCTCTTGTGAAGTTGTCGGGGACATAAAACTCAATTTTTTGTATTATATCGGGAATACAAATATTACCGTTTAAAAGTTTATATGCTGTTGTCAGCAAAGCAGTTTTCCTTCTATCGGCGAGGCTATTAATACCCAGTATGCCGGACAAAAAGGCTGATGGATATAGCCAGGGATAATATCCGAAGTTTCTAAGATATAAATATCTCAGAAACTTCTTTTGTACTCTCTCTATCATTTGAGAGTAAGTGAAATCCATTGGTCCCCATACTACTGAACCACTTTCCAAAATGCTACGTACTAAACTATAGTAGAGCACGCGACAAGTATAGTCATAAAGTGACAACCCCAAAAGTTAAGCCTAGTCATCAAAACTATACAAAAAATGCAATAAATATGTATCTACAACTAAGACATCGACAAACAGGGTTGCCAATTCCTGGGGAAATCCCCAAATTGCGAATTTCCATGATTTTTTAAGATTGCGGGGAGAACCTTTTTATGGGGAAAATGCGTGGATACTGGGCATTTCTTGATTTTTCAACTTTACTGAAAATAATATTTAAAATATTACAATTATTTAAATTTATTCAAACAAATTTCTGTTTTTAAAACCTGAAGAGAAAATCCGAAAATGACTAGGTAGATAATAAAAAAATAGATGCTATTTTTAATAGAATTTTGTTTCATTTTGAAGGTAATAACTTGTGGAGAATTTTGGGGAACATGAAATTATGGGTATTTTAGAACATACGCATTGCCAATTCATGGGGAATTCTTCAGGAATTGCGGGGATTTTTCAAGAATCGGATATTTGACGGCCTCCGTGGTCCCGAGGCAAGACTCTCGACTCACAATCCGAAGGTCGCGGGTTCGAACCCGGCGTGCGCAAATAAATTTTATTTGATTAATTTGTGTTATTTCACAATTTATTCATTTAAAATAATAAATAGTATATTTGCGGCACGTTCCAGAGTGGAAGATACTATCAGTATCGCCCTGGTGTAAGACCACCATTCAGAATTGAAACGTTGCTTGAAATGGCTTTAGCCGTGATTAGTGACCAGATCTGAATAGCCAGGTACTTCCCCACCTTCCTCTTCCCTATTTCCTTCCCCTCCCCACTACCTTCAGCCTCACAACATACCCCGATTGGGAATGCCATAGTCTCACTGGCTCCAGACGGGAGCAGTTGGGACTCTTGTGCGGTATTAAATGTAAAAAAAAAAAAAATATATATTTTGCAGGGAGAACCTTTTTGTGGAAAAAATGCGGAGATTCTGGACATTTCTTAATTATCCAACCATATTGAAAAAATATTTACAATAATTAATGCGAGAATATACTACGATTTCAGTTTCTTTAGCGGCAGACGTTCAAACGAATTTTTGTTTTTAAAAAGAACGGAAGAGAAAATGACTAGAAATACGAAATAAAAAAAATTAATGCTAATTTCAATAGAATTTTGTTTCATTTTGGAGGTAAAGAAAGTTTTCGGAAATTGTGGGGAATTTGAAGATCAATTGTGGGTATTTTAGAACTTATGCATTGGCAACCCTGTCGATAATTAAAGACAAGGAATGTCACAAGCAGCGTTGCCAACTATACGTCTTTTTACGTAGATCTACGTATTTTAGGCCTTTCCTGTACAGAACCTACGTATTTTCTACCGTACAACACGGTTTCATACTAAAGTTCGCGCCACATAAGAAAAATGGCTTAAAAAAGCAAGGAACCCATCCCGTTTTCGCCCCACCTTGCCCTACCCCTTATCCAACATCCCATTTTGCCCCCTCCGTTGTAGTAAAAATATTTCCATCTCATAACGTTTCCATATCATTTCGCCCCCTCCGTTGTGGTAAAAATATTTCTATATTATGTGACAGTATTTATTCAGTTTCACCTAACCCGACTTCTTCATTTCGGTACATCTACGAACTTTTTGTTGCAAATTGGCTAAATCTGCGTAATTTTCTAGTCAGACCTACATCTTTTTCAAAATCCGGGTTGGCAACACTGGTCACAACTCTAAAATAAATAAATTTCAATAGCGCAACCATGTAAAGTACGAGACCACAGGCGTAGGCTACCTGCTATACCTTTTAGAGTATTTTCCTAGAATCCGGTTGTTGTTGATTTGGCTATGAATAAGGCAAAAAATGTAAATGGAAAGAGTCCACATTACGAAAGAATGTGGACTCGTACATGAACATGGTCCACATCGTACATAATCCCAAAAAGGATGGAAGGCATTCATTCATTCCGTCATTCCTGTGGTCAATTTGTAATAATAATTTACAGGAAGAACTAGCCGCAATAATCATAGGAAATTTAATGACAATGACGAAAATCCTTACCAGATAAATAATATTAAAAGATGAAACCTTATGGGCGATTTTATAATTCCTACGGTTACGATACGGCGACGATACGGATACAAAAAAAGCAGAAAAACGTACGTTGTTTATCCACTAAATAATCGTGAGACAAACAATGCACGTAAGTATGTCTGCTTCCTCCAAAGGGAAAAGTAATCATTTCTTTCCATCTCCCTCAGACTTATTAAGGCACCAGACCACGGTGCGTGGGCGGTACAAGGGTGTATTTTTCGTAATTATTTTCGGGTCTAGGGAAATTGACCGGATTGCAATTTTTCGAATTCAATTGTTCGAAATGCGATTATTCAAACTTCAATTTTTCGAACATTAATTGACCGAAACACTAGTTTATCCGAATTGATATAAGTAAGTGTACGATACGTACAACCTAACCTAACCTAAAACTGGTACATCTGACAGTATCTAGTTAGTCATAAACAAGTGAAATATATTTTTGTTATTGTTTTTGGGGTGTTATGCCGTGTTTCGCTACCTCCTTCTTTAGCCAACGTTTCGGACAGCGTTACAGTGTCCATCATCAGGGCAGATGAGTAAATGATATAACACTCTCACCAATATCATTTACTCATCTGCCCTGATGATGGACACTGTAACGCTGTCCGAAACGTTGGCTAAAGAAGGAGGTAGCGAAACACGGCATAACACCCCAAAAACAATAACAAAAATACTTTTTGGCCGTGAAAACCTTAAAACATACCAAGTGAAATATATATTTTAAAAGTTGATTGACAAATTCGAAAAATATGTCTTTCGGCCAATTGTTGTTCGAAAAATTAGTCTTTCCAAAAACTGAAATTCGAAAAATTGATTTCGAAAAACATGTCTGCTCCCATTATGTTCAAACAAACGATGAATGGAATTTTTTTTTATTAATAGTCAGAGGAGGAGAAGGGGGGGGGGAGTGGGGTGGAGGGGGATAATTGATAAATGCAAGCGCTACAGTAATTTCCCCCTAATACCATGCGAGCGAAGCCGCAGGTAAATAATAAAAAAACCAAAAAAGGTCATACTATGTAACTCAACGAATGGAATTGATTGAGCGCTTAAAGCCAAAATACTGTATATGTAGATACGACATTTTGCCATAACATGGCAAACGCGGATATATGATTGATTAGGCGCTGAATATCAATTAACCAAACACGGTGGCAATTCATCGCTAGAACAAGAACACCGGTTTCAATCGGAGTATTGCTTTAATGATCAATTTAATTGGTAAATCGTCACCATATACTGTTATTTGACTGCTTGCAATTAATTATACACACATTTCCATAAATAATTGTATTTTTTGTTTTTGTAGAATGGCTTGGAAGAGTGTCGACTGTCGCCATGCTGTGACCGTGGATGGTAGCAGTAGTATGGCCCGTCTCCTTGTTTCTATTGCCTATGTGACCAAGTATCGTAAGTCACAATTAGTTGCAGGTTATCAAAAAATAATTTTTAAAAAATTACGTAAGACACATTTTTTTGTGGTTTGGTTAGGTGGAAAAAATTACCCAAGTGGAGATACACAAATGACAGAACAGGAAATCGTCGACTTCATTACGCAAAGCTTCCGATTCGACCACGCATCAAACAAATGATTTCACAAAATATCCTGTCGGGAATTTACTTTAAATTTTATTAATATTCACACGTCGCTAATGACAAGAGCCTGATGCCAACAGGTGGTATAGACCGTACGGTTCCCAGTTCCCAAAACTGAATATATACATTTTTTTCAGGAATATTTTCAGGTTAATAACATTGATTACATATCTCTGAACTATGTGTCCCGGAAAATACTGGTCCGAGGCAGTCAACCCTTAGATCAGCAACATCATCAGCTATAGGCAGACTAATGGAACCTAAACGCAAGCCAAATACAAAGTTTGGAGATCGCGCTTTCGGAGTATCTGGGCCTAAGGCTTGGAATAAACTCCCTCCGGAACTAAGATGCATAACAAGTCCAACAGAATTTATGTCCAAATTAAAAACCTACCTTTTTGGGCTCTCATATCCTTAATTTAAATAAACCTATCTGAGAGTATCATACTTTTATTTTCTATGATATGTCTTAATTACACTTTTCTAATTAATTTTCTAATTACTTGAATCTTTGCACATCAATCTGTCTCGTTACGAATCACATTTAGGAAGATCAAATCCTTGTACTACTGTACCGCCCACTATAAAATGTTGCTTTTGATTTCCAAAATACACTCATCAAAGAATGTATTTTTTACTAATATTAAAATATATTTCAGGATTAAACACATATAACAAGTGTACCCAATAATGTCCTCTGCGTGCGAACTATATCTAAATTTCTTAATAGACAATAAGTGTTAATTTCAAGCGACCTCCCAGGTAAGTATGGACCTGTATACATTTTTAAGAAGCATCGCGTTCATTGGTCGAGACATTGTACATTTATTTTCTTATGAACCGGTGGATGCAATTTTTAGCCATTAGTTGTTTTAATTGTTTGTCTAGTTTGTAGTTTTTCTAGATTTTAGAAATGTATTGTAAGTTTGTGCAGCGCCCTTGAGGTGATTTTTCGAAAAACGGCGCTATATAAATCATCCAATTATTATTATTATTATAACATACATCAAGGGGGGGGGTAAGGTTTTTTTATAAATGTACAACATGTCGAGAGTATTGTGTCAAAATTTCAAGTAAATCGAAGTAAAACTAACGAAGATACAGCATTTCAAGCGACCAGCCCTCTTGCTCTTTTCGAGTATAAAAAAAAAATTTAAAATCGATTTTCTCGCAATTTTTTTTTTTAAATTCGTGTACATTATAATTTAAAATCTACTTAACCGATCCTTTTGAAATTTTGTACACCTCTTCTACACACAAACCAACAAGTAGTGACAAAGAGTTTTTTTTAACCATTTTTTTTCCATTTTATAATAACATATATAACATCTGATTTTCCATTTTATAATAACATATATAACATCTGATTAATTTGTGTTATTTCACAATTTATTCATTTAAAATAATATATAGTATATTTGCGGCACGTTCCAGAGTGGAAGATACTTTCAGTATCGCCCTGGTGTAAGACCACCATTCAGAATTGAAACGTTGCTTGAAATGGCTTTAGCCGTGTTTAGTGACCAGATCTGAATAGCCAGGTACTTCCCCACCTTCCTCTTCCCTATCTCCTTCCCCTCCCCACTACCTTCAGCCTCACAACATACCCCAATTGGGGATGCCATAGTCTCACTGGCTCCAGACGGGAGCAGTTGGGACTCTTGTGCGGTATTTCATATAAAAAAAAAAAAAAAAAAAAAAAAAAAAACAAATTCACCGAAAATTTTAGTAAAAATCACATTTTTGACTTCAACACGCAGCAAAAAAAATGCTTCGTCACTACCTAGGAAAACTTATCAACTTTTAAATAAATTTCGACTTTTTTGTTTAAAATGATTGTTAACGAGTTATGATGTTCACCGCATTTTTAAGGCGCCTCCGGAGATTCGCTCTCACGGACTTATTTATTGATATTTTTAATTAAAAAAAATTTCAAAGATACTTCAGATGTCAACGCGTATATAAAATAAATAAACCAACATTATTCAAATTTCAAAAAATAATCATGAAAGCGTGCCTTTTTAAGCCTTTAAAACCTTACCTTAATAAGGTAGAAATATACCAGCAGGGGGGTCCACCGTGACCAGTAAAATTTTGAAAGTGGTCTACGAGAAAAAAAAGTTTGGGAACCTCTGGTTTACACGCTTTACGTCGTTATGATTCCCACATTATTTTTTTTCTTCTTCTTTTCTTTGATAGGGCAAATTCGACAGTAGGTCCATCCAATACACGGGTCGCAATTTGTATACACGGCTTCTTTACTTACGTCGTTAAGATTCTGGATATATTTTAGGGTATTGTGTCATCCAATAACTAATGTTCACATCATGGAAATTCATATTTCTACAGCTCCTTTCGAGGTGATTTTTAACAAAAACGATGTTCTAGATACAAATTATCAAAATATTATAAAAGAGGTCATAAGTCAAAAGTAACGACGCAGTTATCAGCGGCGTTCCTTTACTCAGCATTGATAATGTATAAAGCAATAAATAAAACATCCGGCTTACTAATCAGAATCAGCCTCGAGCTCCGGAAGCCGGAAGGCGGATTGCGGACAGAGAACAGCGGAAGTGACGCGGGGAGCGAGGGAGACACAACCAACAAGTCGTACTGGCAGCGACCACGTGGTTTGTTTACGTCATCGAGAGCGACGTCCGTCACTCGGCGGGTATGACGTCACGAAAGAATTGAGTTATGTCTGTAGGTTAGACAAGCTTACAAAAAGAACTTCGACGGTAAACACAAACTTTGGACAAAGAGACCACACATACCAGACAATAAAGGCATTCAAAAATCTTTCACTTGATACAAAAAATGAGGGAAACAAAAAGCATTTTAGATGACTTAGCAAGGGTGTCCGGGTTCATGGAGTGAGGTTTGTTGGGGTCTTGGCGGTGGATGCAACTGTACACCAGCTGCGTGGCAGGCCAGATCAGAATAAACCAGTTTAGGGAGACCTTTTGACCTCTCCAGTCGGACTCTCTCGACCCCTCGCCTTAGACCGCAGTCGGAGGGATGAATTCATACGTCCGTCACTCCTGGACACACTGACCCCTCGTAAATTTATACTTCCCAGAACTGCCGCTCTTATGTCATATTGGGGATGCTGTGTGGAGGGTCTTTTTCAGGAATGGAACAAGTTCTGGGAAGGAAAAGGATATTAGGGGTGGGTAGGTTTAAAATGTTTGGAAAATATCCACATTTCCTGCGAGGCAGTTAATTAACCTAGTGAGTCTTCCCAGGGGCATCACCATTGGTAAATTAGTTCTGCACCTGGGAAGAAGAATCAAGTCAGTGTTGGCCTCGCGTGAAATTATCCTACTTTAGCTAGAATGTCTGTTATTGATAATAAACCGTTCAGAAGCTTATAAGCCATCAGCAGTAAAGCAACATCCCTTGTACAAGCGTGTAATAATTATTGTAATAATAAAAAGTCTAGTATCCCAATATAGATAATATTATAAGTGAATGAATTGTATAATGGAGGTTAAGCGATTACAGTACAACGCACTCGGGGGGTTATCGCTAAATTGCGCTATTTATAGGGAAATATTACTGGAATAATATTGTTATCGTTGTACAATATAGTATAGTGCACATTAAGGGGGGAGTCTGGTCCGGGAGAGTTTTTTTTTCAATGCATTTTTTATAAATAAAATGTATTATTGTTCACGAAACCATACGAGGATACGGCGCCTTAAGATGAAGCTATACGTGAAATCTTATTTAGATTGATCTTTACGACGAATCGGTTTACATTTTTAACATAAAAAAAATATGCTACGGATAATGTGAAGCTTTTACTAGCTTTTCTATGTATTGGAATTACAAAAAAAAATATTATTTACATAACAAAAAATATAAGCGTAAACCACTAAGAATAATGTTTTTTCATGACTTAACTATGAAGTAATATAAGTAACAATTGTTTTAAAATACCCCTTTATGGCTAAGACTACTTTTGAGGTTTTGTATGTTCTAACTTTTTTCATTCTTATAAAATTATGCACAAAATAAATAAAAATCACTTTTTCGCTTACTTGCCGCGTGCAAATAAGACGCTCGATTTTAAATTTTGAAGGCATGAGAATCGAAATATTTCTAGCGTTTATATTCCTCTTAATACGAATCGGTGGATTTTTTAGCACGGAATTGGAATAGCGCGCTATTAGTGAGATATAATTATTTATTTATTTATTGATTTACGCCCTTTTTCAGGGCGTTTACATAAGAATGGTAAGAAATACAATATTTATTGTACATAACTGAACTGCCTCAGTAACAATATTTTATATTTGTTTAAAGATAAACTGAAGACGTCCACTGACTTGGTGTAATTGTTTCCTTCCATTAGTATTCTGGGTAAAGAAGAATACATATGGTAGTTAGTGCCATAATTTCTGAACTGAAATAAATCCTGACTTCTTGTATTACGTTGTGGTATCCGGAAGCTTATCAATTCAAACAATACCGGACTATCAACTAAATCATGTAGAATTTTATATAGAAATACCAAGTCAGTGAAAATTCTTCTGACTGACAATTTGAGCATATTCATATTATTTAACAGTGTTGCAGTTGAACATAATTGCTGGAATCCCCATTTTAAAATTTAGAAAACGTAAAAATTTATTTTGTATTCCTTCAACAGCTTGCACATGTATATTATAATGTGGATTCCAGACGGGAAAATTGTACTCCAGTTGACTTCTAACATATGCAAAATATAACAGTTTAATGCACTTGTTAAAATTTCTCGTTAGCCTAGTAAATAATACAAGTTTCTTAGAGTTTATTAGTTTCTTAGTTTCACAAACGTACTTTAGAGAAAATCGCCACTGGTCGTTACCGTAATAGAATCACCTGTGTATTATAATAGTGTTTAGTGTCGAATGGATAAATTAATCGGCAAGGTAGCTGCTTCCGCTCCGCCAGGTACGGTGGCGCCAGCTGTGCGGTGACCGGACCGGGAGATACTATAAGTCAATACGACTACAATAGATACATGACACATGACTACATGACAGGTGGCGCTACCCAGAGGCGTGCCGTCCTGCCCATCTGTTTGATAGACTGCAGTGGTCCCCTGACTCTCATAAACACAAAACACGCCAAATATACCATTTAAAGCTCGTTCACACAGCTATAAAATATAAAAGATCATCGCACGCCAAATAACGCTCTCCATACAATCCCTTCAGACCTTTCACACCTAAGCGGTTTAAGCGCAGATCAATCATAGACAATACACATCTTATGACGGAACCGCTCCAGAGGCGATAAACTAAAAGATAAGCGCCCCCCTCTCCGACGAAAACAGGAGAGCGGGCCATTGTAATTACGGAGCTGCCTAGACCGGCGGATGACAGATGTCAAGTTGACGGTTTCAGTAAAAAAAATGTGCTTTCCGTTGCCGCTTCCTAATTCATCTGACCCCCTTTCCTACCACAGGAAGAAATAATTGATAGCGTTGTGTGAAAGTACAAAAGATAAGCGCTCGCGGTCCAACAGATATCTGCTCGCAGTTTTATAGCTGTGTGTGAACGAGCTTTTACTTGTTCTCCCCAGAAATGAAACTGGTAGTCCAGTCACAGCTAAAAATAATAAGAATAAAACGGAATAAGCTGAAAAATTGCATAAACCTTCATTTTCCGTTTTATTGTAATAAATATAATAACTAACTCACATTGACTTAAATTTCTATTTAAATCTTGGTGCCCTAGCAATAATAATATATTAATGATTAAATTAAAATCGATGGTCTCTTCATGTTCACAATAAAAACAAAATTTAATACTTATGTATACAAAGATTACCTTAGTACTTACCTTTTTATCCTCTCTCTTTTGTATTAATATTATCTTGTACTTTTTGTACCATAATTTGTACTATTTTTTACTTTTTTACTATCACACTATACACTTGTTGAACTCATCTGTATAACTTTTCAAGATATTACAACTCATGTATTTTTTATTTATTTTCTTCTATGTGTAGGTACTATTTATCGCTGCGTTAATTTTGCTGAATTCTTGAAAAACTTGCTTTCGAACAATTTATTCATGATCAAGTTAATAATAAAATCAACATAGTAAATACCTACACGTTCCTCAATGACTACTTTTAAGTATCTTAAGCACTCTTCTGTTTTACCATTATTACACTATGTAAACTTTTTAACTCCTTTGTACAATTTTAATGATAACGAAACTACATACCTATGTACATATTAAACCTGTTTGTATCCTTAAAGTACAGTTTATAATGTTATATACTTCAATCTTACAATTATACTCCTGAATAACATGTGTAACTTGAATAATGTGATTCTGTAAAAGCCTTCAAGGCGTGTATGAATAAATAAAATAAAAAAAATAAAATAAAAATAAAATAAATAAAATTTTGACATTCTAAACGTTGTCTCAAAAATCTCATGAGGTCACGTGTGAGCGTCCTAGGTCAAAGGTCGCGAAAATCAGTTTTTTGGAAATATCTCGCTTCCTTTGCCTCGAATCGTATTTGCATTCATCATACAAGTTGTAGAGCATAATAAGATTCTCTACAATTTTTTTCTAAAATATTTTTTTTACGCTTAACCGTTTTTAAGATAGAGCGCGAAGAATGCGGAGGGCTCCGCCATACATACATAGTGCAAGGTCAGTCACTGGAATTCGCGATTGACCTGCGCTAGGTCAGTCGCTGAAATTCGCGATTCTCGAAACTCTGGCACGCCACTGTGCTTTGGGCAGATATATAATGGTAGCCGTGCCATCGGAATACTTATGACATCAACAATACAATAACAATCGTTGATGTCAATCATTAATCATCGGATAGAGATAATCCATACAAAGGTGAAAGCACAGAAGGGGTTTTGGTTAGTTTCATAGGTGAGTAATTCAAGTAAATTCATTATTTAAAGGGTTTATTCGAAAATTGAATTTCGATTGAACAATTGATGGTTTGCAAAATGGCATTCTCAAATTGTGACATTGTTGACAGTTTCGTAAGAATTTTTGTAATGATTAAAAAACTTTTCAGATGTATTGTCGTGTGGTTGTAATGATCCAGAAACCTTCGCTAGAATGGAAATAAGGTTTTTTGAAAGTTTCTAACATTTCCCATGCTTAATATAACAACACATAAACAACAAACATACGTACATACAAGCAAACATGCAAACATATATTCATTTTTATATATGTAGATAACAGGGGGCTCCATCGAAGCCAGAGTAAAGTTAGCCTCTCAAAAACTGGGCGTACTATACACGGCCCGCAGATACTTTAATAGTACACAACTGTTAACCCTGTACAAATAGCAAGTGCGCCCCACGGTTGAATTTGCCAGCCACCTCTGGTCTGGAGCTCCAAAACACTTGAAAAATACCCTCGACTCTGGGCAGAAACGGGCGGTCCGTTTGATGGATTCTCCCACCTTAACGAACGGATTGCAATCTTTAGAGCACAGGCGTCGGGTATGAATGATATCCCTGTTCTATCGGTATTTCAATGGAAGAGGCTCTGAGGAACCAGCGTCATTAATCCCTTCGGCACCGATGCATAGTCTGGAGAGACGCCATGAGAACGGAACGCCTCTTCGACTCGTTTTTGTGTTTAACAGCTCGGCTGTGCTTTGCCGGCCTCCGTGTTTCCTCCTTCCTACAACATGGGTCTCTCCAAGACCAATGTTCATTCTTGCCTTTCCTCAAAAAGACCCTCCAGACAGCATCTCAGATGACATAGGCCCCGAGGAAAATTATTTTCCTCAGGGCCTCCTGTGTGGAGTTAAAAGTAAAAAAAAGACCATGTAGGTATTAGAGACCCAAAAAATCATGAAATGTTGTAAAAATAAATATGCATATGCCAGCTCCGGTCGACATGGACATTGATGAATACAAAATGACCAATAGTAGTTCTACAGTCCAAACGTCCAAAGCGTATTTATAACTCTACGTTGAACAAGCTTAGAAATTGGCCAGACTCCGTCAGTTCAGTCTTCGGTCTTTAGTGTGACAAAATAATCTCAAAGCAGTTTTTAGGCCAACAACGAAAGCCAGAGATACTTTGACCCCATCCCAACTATCCCTGCTCCAAGCCTCTCGATACTTCCCTTCAGTAGAAGTGGACAAATCAAAAAAGAAGCAGACCAGAAACAAGCACCTACAAAGCTGGCACCCTTTAGATAAAGTGTCCAACCCGACTTACTCCCAAAATATTGACAGAATTGCAGGCCAGCAGTAAAAATGGACAAAACAAAACCATCAATGCAAAGAGACAGTATGGGCTAATGGTTGTAAATTCTGGTGAGGTGTCTTGCTTTGCTTGCAGCTCACCTTTCAACTTGTGGCTATATTTAGAAAGGGATCATTAACCAGGTTACAGGACCAAAATAAACTAAGTCTCTGAACCTATTTTGCAAGGAGCCAATTTCGAGTGTAGCAAAAGCAAACTTAGACAAAAAGTTCGACCGCAAGCAAGGCAACAAACTTTGCAGCAAGTTCATAGGAATTTCCACTGATTAGGTGGAGCAAATTAAATTTCTGGAAGAAGCAAGAACTTGGAATATGTATGCAAAATTGTGGAAATGAGGCGAAATCATTATTTTACTCCTTTTAGACAAAACTATGATCTCTTATTTCAACATCGTCCAGTTGATTAGTCAGATATCTTCGAAAAATCGAAATTTGAGTTGACTATGGATGTGCAAAAGTATCTTTCTGGTGTGGTTCCATGTCAACTCAGAACCAAATGAACCCAAAACCTCTCTGAAAGTACCAACCTTATAAAATGAATTCTCGTCAAAATAAAAACAGAAAAGTACCTACTTCGATTTATTCCTGGGTTGAGATTAAGCTGCGAAAGCTGGATGTCATCATAATTTAGATATACATCCCAGGTTTTGAATGGTTTGTTTGGCAAAGCAGGGTTTGTCTAACGGGTGTGTGTAATTATTCTAATACCTTTCTTTCCAGTTTCTTATGTCAAAAATACGGGCTCAAACTTGTCAACAATGCATTCACTTCATAACCCGAATAAAGTATTGTTTTATATGGCAATAATAATTTTTCTATGATTGGCAGCATTGATTGATGATTGATTGTCTACGAAATGTAAACCAAAAAACGATGAAAATAAAAAATGGCGTATGCCGCGCGAGTGAAATAATTTTAACAAAATTTAAAAGTAACATGCATATAGAATATAATATATAAATATTAGAACCACATACTTCGCTTTCTGTCAATCAATTATACAATACGGCATTATAGGATGGGGCGGTACATATAAAAATCTAACACAAACAATTTACGTATCACAAAAACTAATAAAAAAAACCCTATACATATTCGTCAGAACTTTTATTCAGACAATTTAAGGTCAGAAAATTAAATGCATTATACTTCTACCACGCAACATCACAAATTTATAAAGATGATATTCAAAATAGAGTAACACCCTTTGAAAATAACAGAAATCTCAGACAAACGTCAATACTTCCAATTCTTAAATGTAAAAAAACAATAGGACAGCAAAATCATAAATATCTCGGTGTCAAATTTTTTAATTCACTACCAGAAAAAATTAGAAACATGAACACTAACATAAAAGAATTTAAAACACACCTTAAAGATTATAGTGAAAATATGAAAATATGAAATGAGTTATACCAAATAAAACTATTATGATAACACCCCCCCCCCATACACACAAGCCCTGCTTATTTATGGGGGTACATCAAATATATATATTATGTAACTAATTATTATATAGAATCATTTTAAAATACATGTATCTATTTATGATTCATAATAAAATAAAATATATATTTTATGCATATTTTTTCGTCTCCCCCGACGTAAATACTCACTTTTCGTGATAATATAGCTAAATATAACTGTTTGAATAAGAAATATTGCGTATTAACCAGGAAGCGGAGTAAGACCAAAATAATAATTTATTTAAGAAATTTTACTTTTGAATAACTGTTCCACTTATTTTTTATTTCTTTACGTGAATACATTGATACGAGATGAAGAATGACCCAAAACCCCGTCACTGGAAAAAACGCCAACGGCATCCGTCACGGCTCGAGTCGAGCTACGCATTGTAGTTTGTAGCTTGCGAACTTTGTTACAGGTACTTTACAGGTACCTACTTTCGTATGGTTCCATTTATTTTAAATAACTAAATGCATCAGAATTCGAATTGAATTCTTTTGTTTCGATTTTCGTTTTTTTTTGACAGACAGGAGCTTGTGAGAAAAAATGTGAGACTGCATAAAAACATTAACTGAGATTCTGTATAACTTATAAAATAAATTATCGAACCAAGAGACTTGTGTTTTGTTATTGAGCCCACATTGATACCCGACCCTATCAACCTCATAAGAGTCCCAACTGTTCCCGTCTGGCGCCGGTGAGACTACGGCATCCCAAATGTCACAATTTGAGAATGACATTTTGGAAACCATCGACTGTTCAATCAAAAGTCAGTTTTAGAATAAACTCTTGAATGAAATTAATGAATTTACTTGAAGTACTCACCTATGATACTAAACAAAATCGAATACTTAGAATCTCATCAAGAATTATAGGCATGGGGTACAGTAGGAGGCTGAAGGTAGTGGACTGAGGAAGGAGATGAGGAAGAGGAAGGTGGGGAAGTACCTGGCAATTCAAATCTGGTCTGACCAACGAACGTCTAAAGCCATTTCAGACAACGTTTCAATTCTGAATGGTGGTTTTACACCAGGGCAAATGAGATCTCTGAGGCGTATGTGTGGTAAAACCATGTATGATCATGTGAGAAATGTGGAGATCCGCGAAGAATGCAAGGCTGATGTAAGCGTTATGAGTAAGATTAAGAAAAGTACGCCCAGATGGTTTGGGCATGTAGAGCGATTGCATGAGGAAAGGAGTGTTAGGAGAAGATGTGACGCAAATGTGAATGGTAGATGAAGTCGGGGACGCCCGAGGAAGAAGACATGGCACGATCAAGTGAATCAGATACTTGAGTCAGGCGATGTCAAGAGTCAGAATAATAGAAGAGCATGTATGAGAAGATGTATGAATGTGAACGAGGCAAGGAGTGTGCGCCAAGATCGAGTTGTTTGGCGGTCCGTCCTCTCTGCCTACCCCTGCGGAGAAACGGCGTGATGGTTAGTTAGTTATAGTATATTTGCAGAGTGAAAGATACTATCAGTATCGCCATGGTGTAAGACCACCGTTCAAAATTGAAACGTTGCTTGAAATGGCTTTAGCCATGTTTAGTGACCAGACCTTAATAGCCAGGTACTTCCCACCTTCCTCTTCCCCATCACCTTCCGCTCCCCAATACCTTCAGACTCACAAAATACCCCAATTGGGGATGCCATAGTCTCACTGGCTCCAGTTGGGACTCTTGTGCGGTATTCATATTATAACATGATTAAAATTGTGAAATAACAAAATCAAATAAAATTTATTTACGCACACCAAGATTTCAACCCTCGTTCTCTGGGTTGCCAGTCGAGAGCCTTACCCCCCGACCACGGAAGCCGTCTTATTGTTTTTTATGACATGTTCGTAAATTCCGCATGGGTATGTAATAATATAAATAAATATTTTCGACAGTCGAACGCTGATTGGCGATTGGTTAAAAGTGTCAGCTGAGAATCGAAATCCGCATACATTATAATAAAATGATTTCGCGACTAGAGTACTAAGTACAGAACAGTGCGCATACAGAATAGCCAACGAGCACTGATCAATAAATAACTAGAAGTGTTCAGTAAAAACAAATTGTAAGATGTGGCCTATTTACAATTCAGACTTGCCAATTTAGTTACCTGATAACCTCAAAAAAGATATTGATACCCCGAGATTCGGGATCCCGGGATGCCGGCCCATTTTCGATCCCAAAAATACCGGGACTGCACTTTGGCTAATCCCGGGATTTTCGGGATTGCCACAATCAGGTCTAGTTTGCATTCCGTAATCCGTTTGCGCCTTTACCTGTTCGGAAGTTATGCGCGTACAAACATTTCGGAGATTCATTTTTATTCATATAGATAGATATTAACTGCGACGCCTGAAATAAAATTTCCCACAATTAAATCAACATAGTTACCAAGACAACGATTTGTTTTGCTTTTCGTCTGACGTTATCAATGACTAGCTTTTGTAAGGGACAATAAACGTACTACAAATATAATGTACTAACCTATACTAGTGGTCGCCCAATGGTCGAAATTCGAACCAAAGACGCGTGCGTGTGTGTCAAATACACGGTAGTGTGTGTTATGTTTTTATTATTGATTTAATGTATTTTTATGCAAAAATTAAAAAAAATATTTGCATTCTGCACTCCTCTATATAAACTATGTGTGCGACATTTCATACTCCTCCGTCCGCGCAATTTTCGTAAAAAGGGGTACAAAGTTTTGGCTTCACGAATTAATATATTGATAATTTCATAACGCCAGAGTTTACCATTGTATACAGCCTAAATTACTCGCGTATAATGTAGCTTTCTATTGGTGAAAGAATTATTGAAATAGATTTAGTGGTTTAGACGTGAAAGCGTAACAAACAAACAAACACACGCAGTTTCGCATTTATAATATTAGTACAGATAATAAAGATAAGTTGTCTTATGTAACAAGCAATATTAATAAATAATGTTTAAGAACTTACTATCTATGCTTTCATTTTATTTTATCCCAATTATAAACCACATTTCCTAATCCCGGGATAGTACTGGGATACCCTTTTACAAAATACCCTTTTCTATATTGATAGATGCAACACCAATTCCAATCAAAATGAATTTATACAAAGGACATGTAACTGCTATAAAAACAAATTCGCAAATATAGACACACGTGCTGACGTATTTACTGCTAGTTACTGTCGCTACAGAACTTCACTGTATAACATTCTAGGTGCGAATAACACATGAATTAATTGTATCTAATATTTTTATATTACTTGCGTGGCAACTTTCCCTTATCCCTCTCCTCCCCTTACCCTTCCCAACCCAAATCCCTATTTTGCAGTCTATTTCAGTTATAATCACACTTATTTTAATGTTGTGTATTAGTTTACCATTTGTTGAATTCACATTTGTACTCTTATTATTTTTTAAATATTCTAGTTTATATTCAATTAGTCTTGTTTCTAAATACCTATCTGTGAACATTAATAATTGGTCTGTTTTTTATCATCCTTTATTGTATTACTAAGACTGTTAATGTTCCTTAAATAAATAAATAAATAAATACCGGGATTACGCATCAAAAATCCCGTAGTCCCGGGATTTAAAAACATGCTCGGGATTGTATTCTCTAGTGAACTTCTACAATTTTAGTGTTCAGTGAGACACCGGAATGTAACGGCGCGCGCGACTAGACGGCATTTAATTTTAGATGACAGATCGCGAATCTCAAATTACAAGACGTGACTCGCTTGCTGATTCCCAGGACATCCAAACCATCTGCATACAGTCGGGGGGTAATTGGACATATGCGCAGCTCACTGGAGATGTGTTGTAATTTGAGCTGTGGCGTCATATCGCAGACGAAAAACGATCTACAAAAATAATAAAATAAAACCGATTGACTAACCATGATTCCGATTCTCCGAAAGGGTGGGCAGAGAGGATAGACAGCCAAACACACTATGTATAGAACCAGTCATATTCCTTGCTTCAATCACATTCATACATCGTCTCACATCAATCCTCTTGGTTCAGAACAAAGATGTTGAAATATAAGAGATGAGCAATCCGCAGTTTTTACTGGGTGGGACTGTGTTTCCTGGCGTCGCCGATATTGTTAACCTATACTACTGCATATCTTACAAAATCAACTTAATGAACGAATTCTTTCCATATTCAAACTATGCCCTTTAGGTAGTAGTCCGCGGGCGGCCATCATAGCATATCTCTTGTATTTCAATATCTTTGTTTCAGACTCTTTAAACGTATATTAATGGTAGGTAAATTTATTACAAGGAAATAATAAAATATAACCCACGCAGAAGAATAATACATTATTTATTAGGTATGTCATTACAGTCTTCTTGTAACTATATTCCGTGCATATCAACATATCAACTATTTCTGAGAAGGTATTACCAGATGCATGCAATCTAGGTAGAAGCGAGTATCTAAATGACTCAGTACCGATATTTATCCTCGAACGTCCCTGATTTTTTTCTAATTTTTTTTTTATGAATAACGCACAAGAGTCCCAACTGCTCCCGTCTGAAGCCAGTGAGGCCATGGCATTTTCGATTGGGGTATGTTTTGAGGCTAAAGGTAGTGGGGAGGGGAGAAGGAGATGGGGAAGAGGAAGGTGGGGAAGTACCTGGCTATTCAGATCTGGTCACCAAACACGGCTAAAGCCATTTGAAGCAACGTTTCAATTCTGAATGGTGATCTTACACCAGGGCGATACTGAGAGTATCTTCCACTCTGGAGCGTGCCGCAAATATGTTGTATATTATTTTTAATGATTTAATTGTGAAATAACATAAATGAATCAAATAAAATTTATTTGCCCACGCCGGGATTCGATCCCGCGACCTTCGGATTGCGAGTCAAGACAAGAGCCTTGCACCTAGACCAGGGGTCGGAATTTTGCATAGGCGTCTGCTGCTCTTCAGACATCAGTTGCAATTTCACCTCTACTCAACCAGCCTTATGAGATAGAGCCGCCGAACGATTACTTGTTGCATTCCGAACACAAAACTGGTTTTAATTTTATAAGGAATCTAAGCTAAGTTTGATGTGGATTACACAAAGCAAATCGTAATTATCGTTTCACCACATTTCTACCACAGTACTTATATTTTGATTATATTGATTATAAATGAAAACAAACTTGCCATTTATATTAAATTTCGTAATGAAGTCAATGTTCTTGCCCAACCTTTACTAATGCGTTTCATTGGCCACTAATTGACCAATGAAACGCATCATTTGCTCAACGATAAGAACCACGAAAATGATGATTAAATTCATAAATTGTACACCATTACGAAATCTTGCATGAAATTCCTCAATTACCAGCATTCTGGTCGACCTTACAAGAAATACATAATAATATTAATAACAACCTAATTGACAGCCCTGCCATTGTTACTACTATTAAACTCCATGTACCGACAAGGAATACTAGACAAAATATTACATTCTTTTGCAACACATACACAACCAACTATCTATCACACTCACTTACCAATAGGATGCATGATTTAGGCAACAAGTTTGGTGATATTGTAGATATATTCGCTGATTCCCTTTATAATCTAAAATGCAATTTAAACCAACACTTTGTGGAATCCTACAAATTATTGTAACGTGGGTATAATATATTTAACGATCTGATGTGTCATTGTAATGTTTTATATTGTATTTTATTCTATGTTATTGTCAAATGTTATATTGTTTCAAATATTTCACAGTTTTACGCTATATTCTTCAAAAACTACCTGTATATTTTTAAAATTTTTTAATTTTTATAACTTTTGATATAAATTCTATGTATGTATAATCCTCGATATCTTAACTATTATTTTATAATCTCTGTAAAAGCCCATATGGGCGTATAACAACAACAATAAACAATAATAATAATAAGGTCTTTATTCCAGGATGTGGGGAGGGGAGTACAATCCCACACATCCCATATAGGGTATAATTACATATGTTATTATATATGAATATTAATTACATATGAATAAATAAAAAGATAAAAATTAACAAAATAAAAAATTAAAAAAGAGAAGCATCATTAGATACACTATTCACAAAAAAATATAGTTAAGTCTTTAAATCAGGTTCTTGTTGTTCCATCGGATCTCAGATTGTAGGAGCCAGTGTTTTTCTCCAATATTCATCTATGCTCGATCCTGGAATCAGACGGGCTTCCATGATGAGGATATTACTGGAGTGGTTCATCCTTCCCCTCAGTCCTGCAATCCTTGTTCTTAATAGAGCTTCGAATCCTGGAACTCTCCCTTCTGTGAACATTGAAGAGGCACTACAGTACCTGGGAAGTCCGAAGCCTTTCCATGGTCCTTTTTTTGAAATTTGCCCAGAGCTCGCACGTGTACAGGGTGGTACAAAAGGCTAGGAAGAGCGTCCTTTTTACCCGTGGGCTGCAGAGCCGAAATCTTCTGCTGAGCATATTGCATTTTATGCTAAGTACTCTCCTCTGCCTGTCGATGTCTTCATCATCCGTTAAATTGTTACATAAAAGTAATAAGATGTTTACTTGTGCTGCACAATGAATACATTCTCGTTATTTGGATCCCATTAAAATTGCAATCAATGGGTCCGTGCGTTTTCATCCCACCCTAACAAAACATACCCTAACAAAATATCCTACGAACGAAACGTCCGCCAACAAAATATCTACTAAAACCTAACCTAACCTAACAAAAAATGGGACAAAAATAATAATAATATAGTAAATTATTGTTCAAAAATAGTAAAATGGTCTTGTTCAAAAATGAATGGATTCATATATTTTTATTAGCCATAAAAAGATACATGTATTACAAACAAATTTTACACAATATTTGATGTACCCCCATAAATAAGCAGGGCTTGTGTGTATGGGGGGGGGGGGGGGGGGTGTTATCATATTGGCACGATTCAGTTCAAGTTTTCACTATAATTTTTAAGGTGAGTTTTAAATTCTTTTATATTAGTATTCATGTTTCTAATTTTTTCTGGTACTGAATTAAAATATTTAACTCCAAGATATTTATGATTTAACAATCCTATTGTTTTTTTTACATTTTGGAGTAGGAAATATTGACGTTTGTCTAAGATTTCTGTTATTTTTAAAGGGTGCAACTTTATTTTGAATATTATCTTTATAAATAAGTAATGTTGCGTGGCAAAAGTATAACGTATTTAATTTTCTGACCTTAAATTGTTTGAACAAAAGTTCTGACGATTATGAAAAGGGTTTTTTTTTTTAATTGTTTTTATTATTAGTTTTTGTGATATGTAAATTGTTTGTGTTTGATTTCTATATGTACCTCCCCATCCTATAATGCCGTATTGTATAATTGATTGACAGAAAGCGAAGTATGTTGTTCTAAGAAATTTTTCTTTTAAAATATCTCTTAAAATCTAAATATGTATGCTAGTTTCCTTAACCTGTCGTTCAGAATATTTACATGTGGGGACCATTTTAACCGCTGGTCTATTGTTATGCCCAGGTACTTAATATCGGTTTTGCTTTCTATGTTTGTACACGATACATTGCATTTGTGGTTTTCCGTATGTGTCACAGAGTGGATTATTACGTTTATTTCTTTAGTGGATTTTTATTTTTATTTATATAAAACCCAACATTTGTTCCTTCGTACCCGGATGATCACATGAACTCCAACAATTATGTTAGGGCAAATGTAGCAATTTGGATGTCTATGAATACACCAGACTAGGCATAGATTATCCAATGACCCCAGAGGTCAGCTATCAGCCACGCAAGAGATATGAGGAGTCGTAGCATCAACTGATTAACAGACACCTCGAACCCGAGGTCAACTTAGTCAAGGAATACGAGAAATTCTAATTATTACTTGTTCTTCGACTAAGCAAGCCTTCATCGTTCACCGGTCGAGAAAATGAAGGTGCTATTGCACAAGAATCACTGGATAATGATTTTAATAAACGCATCGGTTACTTCGTGAAGCAATTAAGTATATCAATTAAGAGATATTGATAGGAAGAACAATTCAGGTACACCCCGGGGTACTTAGGTATAGACGATCGATAAAAACCTATATCAATCTAATATTGACCAAATCCGTCTTCTATGGTCAGTTATCAATGTTTGCGATCACGGTCAACAATTGCTAAGAGATACTCCGACAGAAGATCGATAGCAGATTACGTTAGAAGTCAGCTGGAGTACAATTCTCCCGTCTGGAATCCATATTATAATACTCATGTACAAGCTGTTGAAAGAATAAAAAACAAATTCTTACGTTTTCTTAATTTTAAAATGGGTATCCCAGCAATTATGTTGAACTATAACACTCTGTTAAATGATATTAATATGCTCAAATTGTCAGACAGAAGAATTTTCACTGACTTGGTATTTTTATATAAAATTCTAAACAATTTAATTGATAGTCCGGTATTGCTTGAACTGAAAGCTTCCGGATACCACAACGTATTACCAGAAGTCAGGATTTATTTCAGTGCAGAAATTCTGGTACTAACTACCATATTTATGTATTCCTCTTTGCCTAGAATACTAATGGAAGGAAATAACTATACCAAGTCAGTGGACATTTTCAAACAAATATAAAACATTGTTACTGAGCCTATCCAAATATGTACAATAAATACTGTACATATTTTATTATTCATAAAATATGTAAAAGCCTCTAAAAAGGGCGTAAATAAATAAATAAATAACTCTTAGCCCGGACTCCATATAACAAATAAATTTCGGTCAACTATCAACAATACACGCATTTAATTGGATAACGTCGTTCATTAAGAAAAAATACTGACTTATTTATTAATGGATTTCAACTAACGAAGCTTTTTGCATTAAAAGAAGTCGTATACGCGATCCATAGACTGAACAAATATGACCAAAGAAATGATCAACTAACTCCCGTTTAGTGTCAAAAAGTAAATGTGGACTGCCAATGCACATTTAGTTCAATATTTCAATTCAGCGTTGCCAAATTAGTATTATTTTTACGTAATTGATTGGCATTAGACGTTTCGGAATGTAAAATCGTGTACTGATCTGCCAGTGTAGCTAGCGTATATCGATTTCTTATTTATTCCCTGGCAATATCGGTTCGGTTTTCAACAGTGCAACCGTGCTCAGAATATCGATATAAAATCATCGGAAGTTACGCCTATCGATCCAATATTGTAAAGTTATCGATTTCACCATGCTGATATTATAAAGTTATCGATTTCACCATGCTAGAGCTCCTGGAGGACATGGAACGAATAATCCCTCCCACTGCGATTAGAGTGACAGTTCTGCTGGAAAGGAGTCCCTCAACCATTCTCTCCCGATCTGGCCTGCCACGCCGTTGGTGGGCAGGTGATTCCGCCGCCAATACCGGAAAACGACACCCATAAACCCGGGCACCCCAGCAGTCATCAATCGTAGCCACGAACCACTTGGGGTGACCTACAGTAATAAATGGTTTCCTGGGCAGCGGTACCCTTAACCTTGTTAAACATTACCTTTTTTTTTATCCCGCCTTAGTAACCAAATCGGAAAAATCCTGGCTAATTAATAACATTTAACAATAATTATTTCCTATATCGGTTTTTTAAGGAAAGGGAGGAGAGGAGAGTTCTGAGAAGGAAAAGGGTTTAAGGGGTGGGTAGGAATTTGGGATTCAGTGTGTCTTGGTCATCCGCCTCCAAGACCTAGACAAACTTCACCCCATGAACCCGGGCACCCCTGCTAAATCACCAAACGTATTGGCCCCTTCCCGCACGCAGTGAAATCATACAAAATTTCTCCGTATCCCATCTCGCCCCTGTTGTGGTAAATATGACCACTGCCGAATACGGGCGAATCTTTTTCTGATTTTTCGGTTTCATATTTTCGTGTGAGAGTAGCTAATATTGTCTTCAATGATTCAATATTACAATTTGAAGTTTTACTCATTGGGTTAAAGCTGGTTCACACACAGCTATCAAATATAAAAGATCATAATAAACGCCCGGGTTACCGGCACCTAAATAGCACGCCAAATAACGCTCTCCATACAATCCCTTCAGACCGTTCACACCTAAGCGTTTTTAAGCGCAGATAATCATAGACAATACACATCTTACGACGGAACCGCCCCAGACGCGATATGCCAGAAGATAACTCTCCCCCTCTCCAACTAAAACAGGAGAGGGGGTCATTGTAATTACGGAGCTGCCTAGACCCGTGGATGACAGATGTCAAGTTGACAGATTTCAGTACAAAAAATGAGCATTCCGTTGCCGCTCCCTAATTCAACTGACCCCCTCTCCTACCACATGAAGAAATATTTGATAGCGTCGTGTGAAAGTACAAAAGATAAGCGCTCGCGGTTCAACAGATATCTGCTCGCAGATTTATATCTGTGTGAACGAGCTTTTATTCCAAAAAGAATTATTCAGTAGAATATTAATTTTACATCACATTACTCACTTTTATTAGTTTCCCACAGTTCCCATGTAGGAAAACGATAGTTTTTTTTGATCATCTCAAATAACAAAGAGCAAAACATCATCTCTGAATCATTTGGCTTAACGATGTGAAAACAAAAGTTGTTATTGTTAATTTCATTACTATCCAACTATTCGTCATTTGGTTTAGATCATATCACGCACTGATTTTATCTTCTTAAAGGTATATTTATAAAAATTAAAATGTGTTTGGGGATTAGTGCATTGTGTATTGCTCTATTAAGCACAGGAAATGTTTGAAACTTTCAAAATACCTTCTTAAAACCCCCGCGAAGGTTTTTGGATTACTTCAACCACATGACAACACATCAGAAAAGTTTTTTAATCATCAAAAAAATTCTTGCGAAACAGTCGAAAATTTGAGAATTACATTTTGCAAAACAATGATTGTTAAATCGAAATTCAATTGTCGAAACTCGCTTAATACTTTGAAATGAATCAAGAATTATAGATATTTTAAATAGGTATCTATGTTAGGTACCAAATTTGATTAATTGTTCTTATAATAATATATATAAAAATGAATACTTGTAATATGTGAAAAATGAATAATTTTATTTAAAAAATTGTAATAGGTGGCAGGCGAGTTGTTTGAAAACTGAAAGTACTGGGACTGAATATATGGAACGCGGTAGGGGGGTTGGCGGGACGGGGGAGAGGGAAGGTGGGGAAGGTGGAAGGGGTCCTCGTGAGGGGAAGGGGACGCGGGAGGGGAACTGGGACGCACGGAAAAGGACATGCAGGGAGAAACAATTTATTTCTTTGAATATGGCATATGATTTATGTCTGGGGGAAAGAAGTCGTGAAGTTTTGTTGCAAAATAAATGTTGTTTCATTGTCCGAGTGTGGTTTTATAACTAAATAATAACATTACTCACAAAATAAATAAAAATCGCTTTTCGTTAAAATCGACCGTTTCTGGACTCCGTTTGCCAAGCGATTTATATGCCTAATACCTCTAGATTTGTGGTGATATAAGGGCACACTAAGAATATACGCATTTTTGCTTGCGTATTCCTCCATGAAGTTGTTATGATGATAGTATCAAATGGCGGGGTGACGGAAAGGGGGAAGAGAAAGGGGAAGGAAGGGAAAGGAGTTGATTGAAACAGCAGACGGTGACGGAGCAGATGACCCTGACGTGTGACGCTCCCGTGACGTCACCATCCGAACACAATCATTCTGACCAATTTGGGAAGAGAAAAACGAACACCTCTCAACACAGCCAGCGGGTGATAAACTCACAAGAAAAGGAAAGATAAATTATAACACGGTCGTGATCTCATATTTGTTGGGTGAACAAACTGAAATGTTTGGGCATTGATTTTCTCCGTATTTCTATACGGTGTGAACCCTCGAAATGTGGTGCAGGAGAAAATACCTTTATTCTTGTAAGTAAAATTTATGGCTCACATAAGATTTTGATAAGTTACTCACACGAGCGTTTATGTACGCGTCCAACTTATGGTAGTTAATGCTCACGGAGATTGTTCGGAAGTTTAACTTGCGTAAGTTCTCGCGGGAGCACTACACATGTAATTTCATTTCGCGTGAGATGGCTTCCTGTCAGCAACGATTTGCTGCTGTCAAATTTATGCGATTTTGTCAATAAAGACGATACTTGACGGCAACCGAATTCGAATTCAAATACGTAATATTACAATCGGAAACATTGAGATTAGAAAGAATTGGACCGATATTTAAATAGAAGGATGTTCATTTTCAGAAAGCTTTTTTCCCCATGAAAAATAAATGATATCTCTTCGGTTTTTGGAATCAGAAAAGTTTCTTTTCGTTTACATTAGTTTTTCTGGGTGGTGATTATTTGAGTTTTATCTAGTGTTATTTTTATATTGTTTTCGGGAGATAATAAGGTAGGTTATTATCCACTAAACCTAATCAGGGTTTAGTTAAAAATAATAAAAATACGGGTATTTATAGGATAAAAATTCCTACGAAAACAAATGTCTATTAATTTTTGACATCTCGCATGGGCGCATTTTGGAACCATTTCTTACGGTAAGCATATCAACTTATCAAACCGATATGACAAACTGTGAGAAGGCTGACATTTCGCGCGGCCGCGATTAGACCTGTCTAAAAACTTATGTAAAAACAACATATGTAATTTGCTATAAATTACGGTAAACGACTTATCACATTGGTAAGTTGACCATAAGTTACTTACGTAAGCGACTTACGGAGAGAAAAAAAAAAAAACTTAAGTGTGTAAAGGCAGCCATAGCATTGGTCTGGAGGCAAACAGTTTTAACAGACCGACAATTTTAATTTGATTTTCTGTGATACTTAAGGAAGGATTAATGCTCAACTCAATGTTTTTTTGGTTAGCTCTAAGAAATAGAATTCGTCTATAAGCTACACCTTTTGTACTTGTGTTTTTTTGGTGCAATAAATGATTTTTTGAATTTTGTAATTATTTTGTGTCGTGTATTATTGTCCAACTATCTTTTAACTAGTTATGCCCATAACTGTTATATTTTGCTTATGTTAGAAGTCAGCTGGAGTACAATTCTCCCGTCTGAAATCCACATTATAATACTCGTGTACAAGTTGTTGAAAGAATACAAAAAAAAATTCTTACGTTTTCTAATTTTTAAAATGGGTATTCCAGCAATTACGTTGAACTATAACACTCTGTTAAATGATATGAATATGCTCAAATTGTCAGACAGAAGAATTTTCACTGACTTGGTATTTTTATATAAAATTCTAAATGATTTATTTGATAGTCCGGTATTGCTTGAACTGATAAGCTTCCGGATACCACAACGTAATACCAGAAGTCAGGATTTATTTCAATGCAGAAATTCTGGTACTAACTACCACATGTATTCCTCTTTGCCCAGAATACCAATGGAGGGAAATAATTATACCAGGTCAGTGGAAATCTTCAATTTATCTTTAAATAAATATAAAATATTGTTACTGAGGCAATTCAATTATGTGCAATAAATACTGTATATATCTTATTATTCATGTGTAAAAGCCTCCAAAAAGGGCGTTAATAAATAAATAAATATTTGCTTTTAAATAAACATCATTTCAGTTACTTGATTTTAAAAAGATGAAAGAATTTTAAGGTGTAAAACAGCGTTTCTGTTTTAGAAAGTTTAAAGTTCACCCCTGGCTTGTATGAAGATTTCTTTAGTATTTTTATAGTGTATAATTAGAACGAACATATTTGATGTACGCTGAGTCATAATCTCTTTATTGTGATTACATATTATTATTTGCCTATCGCAACACCTCGACCTCGAGCTTTGTGCTCTGTACTTTGTCAGATGTCTTTGCAACACAAACGTCATTAATACAATAATTACATACCAGCAATTAAGGCCTTGCGGGCGGCTTTTGGTTCGGCTTCGCCCCGTTTAATTGTTGGTGACCGTTTTATAAATTCGATTGGAACTGGTTCCGAAAATTGCCGCTTCCTCGGAAGAATTATGACAGGGTATCCAGTGACAGTGACAGGGGACAAAGTAACCGCGACAGGCAATGATGGGTAAGGGTAAGGTTGGGAAGTACCTGGCTATTCAGATCTGGTCACCAAACACGGTTAAATACCCAGAAAAAGCTAAAGTTGAGTTAGCCTCTAGAAAACTGGGCGTACTGCACAGTGCCCGCAGATACTTTAATAGTACATAACTGCTAACATTGCACAAATCGCAAGTGCGCCCCACGGTTGAATTTAGCAGCAACCTCTGGTCTGGAATTCCAAAATACCTGAAAAATACCCTCGACTCTGTGCAGAAACGGGCAGTCCATTTGATATATTCACCTAACTTAACAAACGTATCGCAATCTTTAGACCACAGGCGTCGGGTGGGAATGTTATCCTTGTTCTACCGGCATTTCAATGGGAGATGCTCCGAGGAATTAGTATCATTGATCACTTCGGCACCAGAACATAGTCGGGAAAAACGCCAAACGCGCGCCCAACGTGCATGGTTGACATTTGTCACATGTCGCTTCTTCGACTCGTTCTTGAGTTCAACAGCTCGGCTGTGGAACGATTTTCCGGCCTCTGCGTTTTCTCCTTCCTACAACATGGGTCTCTTCAAGACCATTGAAGGTTATCCACCACTGACCCGCCCTGGTATAAGTAACAGATGGTTACTCCTTCAAGGCTCTCGCAAAGACTCTATTTTTTTGAAAGAACGAAGCTGTATTTAATTTAGAAAGAATCTAGACCTCCAGTGTCCCTGCATACGTTGTTAGTAAGCAGTATTCAAGTGCTTAGCGGGAAATACAAGATACAATATGTGTTAGTATGATAAAATAATCTCTAGAAGACCAATGTTCATTCCTTCCTCTCCTCAACAAGACTCTCCACAAAGCATCTCAGATGACGTAGGCCCTGAGAGAAATTATTTTCTGTGGAGTGTGGAGTTAATACATAAAATTTACATTTCAAGCAACTTTTCCAATGTGAATTTTTTTTTCCAGCGATACTTTATATACTAGCATTTACCATTACTTACTCCTGGGCTCCGAATGATGTCATTCAACCTGCGTAAGACTAAGACGGAGGCTTGTGGTCAGCACAAACGCGTTGGCGACAAACAAAAGCGATAAAAGAACCGCGACTCGTCATATTAATATATACACTACGAGGCAGAAAAAATAAATGTGCCACTTGCGTTATATTTTTTTTGGATCAGGAAGCATTTTTATTTATTTTTACATACGTTTCACACAGGACGCCACGCAGCAAACAATTTAATTCGGGCTATGGCTTGGGGCTCATCTATCTATGGCATAGTTTCTCAACGTGGGCGATGACGCCCCCTTGTGGGCGTTTGAGTCTTTCAGGGGGGCAGTAGAAGACCCAGAGAAAATTAGGAGCGTTTCGATGGCACAGTGAGGGCGTGGGCAGGAAAAAAAATGGTCTAAAAGACAAAAAAAACTCTCTAATCATGTACCAATAAAGCAAATTAAACTTTAATTTCGGTTAATTTTTGTTATCGTATGTATTGTAATCATTTTTATCACGTGTGCGAAAATTCACATATTTCCATCAGGAAGTGGATGAAAATTGAACTGAACATTATTACATTCAGACTACATTAAATTGGATATGAATTTTTTTTAGGATTTATCGGTCCAGTTAGGGGTTCTACCGAGCTGAGCTTAGTTTTTTCTGCGGGGAAGATTTAACCCGGACGTAAAGTCATAGAAAAATTTTAAAAAATTATATAATACCATCATTTTATGTGTATTATTATTAAGAATTGGCACTTTATCATTAATACGAGAAGGAAAGAGGTAGCAAGGCGGGACTTAAAAAACAAAAGAATTGCTTTTTCAACTTTTTTTTTTTTTACATTAACTCCACACAGGAGGCCCTGAGGAAAAAATAATTTCCCTCAGGGCCTATGTCATCTTTGAGGGTGCTGTTTGGAGGGTGTTTTTGAGGAGAGGAAGGAGTGAACATGGGTCTTGAAGAGACCCATATTGTAGGAGGGAGGAAACACAGATGCCGGCAAATCGTTCCACAGCCGAGCTGTTGAACTCAAGAACGAGTCGTAGAAACGACCCGTTCTCATGTGACTAATGTCAACCATGTACAAATGTTGAGCGCGCGTTTGGCGTGTTTCCCGACTATGCACCGGTGCCGAGGGGATCAATGACGCTAGTTCCTCGGAGCATCTTCCATTGTAATACCGGTAGAACAAGGACAGCATTCCCACCTGGCGCCTGTGCTCTAAAGATTGCAATCCGTTTGTTAAATTAGGAGAATCTATCAAACGGACCGCCCGTTTCTGCACAGAGTCAAGGGTTTTTTTCAGGTATTTTGGGGCTCCAGACCAGAGGTGGCTGCCAAATTCAACCGTGGGGCGCACTTGCGATTTGTACAGTGCTAGCAGTTGTGTACTATTAAAGTATCTGCGTGCCCTGTACAGTATGCCCAGTTTCTGAGAGGCTAACTTAACTCTGGCCTCGATGGAGCCCCCGTACCTGAGCTGGTCACTTAGAGTTACACCAAGCATATCAATGGAAGGCCTGTTCGGGAGAATGCTTCCGTTGAAGGAGACTAGATTATCATTTCGACCACTTGCTAAAAAAAAGTTATAACGAACAATGTAATATTTTTTTATCGAATTATTGATTTCGTGATAAATGAGCCTCCCCCCCCCCATAAGTAAAAAAATTGGGGGGCTGTAGAAAAAAAATTTCTCAAAGTGGGGGGTGGGCAAAATAAGATTGACAACCTATGATCTGTGGGAATGCCATGCGGAGGGCTTTTTTAGGGAAATGAAGAAGAGGAAGTAATGAAAGGAAGATTTATAAGGGGAGGGTAGGAATCTGGAGGTAAATGAGTCCAGGAGAGATGTAGTAGTTTCTCAAAACCAAAATTGGCATATATTATTATGCCCTTTGTTAAAATATATTTTGTACTCACAGCAGAGAAAATAAAGATGATCTCACATAAATAACCCACCGTTTTATTACATTACATTTAGCGCCTTACAAATATTCACATTACATTTGCCGCTCACCGTGATAATATTTGCACATTATTCCCATTACATCTATTTTAACTCTTGTCTTGACACAATCCTACTTCACTCGCATCGTCTCACATAATCCCAAAGTCAAATAATACAAGACAATTAAAAAAGCATGTAAGAGGCTCATTATTCCCATATCACTTAAATTCCTGCGGTTACTTCGCTGCTGTTTTTTCTTCGCGCTCGCGAAACGCAAATAATATTCAAGTTACCATTAGTTTAAAAAAAATGTAATCGTAAACTAAAGGAAATCAACATAAAAAAACACAAGTGTATTTATTTATCGTTGCAAAACTATTTCGACTTACTAACTACCTTACTTACAATTTGGGAGGCGGGAATGGGTACCGCCGCCCCGGGAACCTTTATTGGATAACCAACACCTCCACGATATCGAAAGAAGGGTAAATGCCGGTAACTCCGTTAATGGAGGACTGAATGCCGTTGGCGCAAATAAAAAACTGTCAAAAGGAGCGAAACTAGCAGTCCACAATGGAGTCCTGGTACCTACCCTGATGTATGGCAGTGAGGCATGGAACTGGCAGAGGAAGGATGAAAGTAAACTGAATGCTGTAGAAGTAAGATCCCTGAGGCGTATGTGTGGTAAAACCATGTATGATCGTGTGAGAAATGTGGAGATCCACAAATAATGTAAGGCTGATGTAAGCATAATGAGTAAGATTAAGAAAGGGACCCTCAGATGGTTTGGGCATGTAGAGCGAATGAACGAAGAAAGTAGTGTAAGAAGAATATATGACGCAAATGTGAATGGTAGAAGAAGTCGGGGACGCCCGACGAAGACATGGCACGATCAAGTGAATCAGATACTTGAGTCGGGCCATGTCAAAAGCCAGAATAATAGAAGAGTATGTATGAGACGATGTATGAATGTGAGTGAAGCAAAGAGTGTGTGCCAGGACCGAGTTGTTTGGCGGTCCGTCCTCTCTGCCTACCCCTGCGGGGAAACGGCGTGATGGTTAGTTAGTTAGTTAGTTAACACCTCCACCACAGGTCGCCCCAAGTGGTTCGCTACGTTTGGTGATTTAGCAGGGGTGCCCGGGTTCATGGGGTGAGGTTTGTCTAGGTTTTGGAGGCGGATGACCAGGACTCATTGAACCCCAGATTCCTACCCACCCCTTAAACCCTTTTCTCCTCCCAGAACTCTCCTTTCCCCCTTTTCCTTAAAAAAAAACCCTTCACACAGCATCCCCAAGGATATCATAGGCCCTGAGGGAAATTATTTTCCTCATGGCCTCCTGTGTGGAGCTCATGTAAAAGAAAAAAAAACTAACCATCACGCCGTTTTCCGTGGGAGTAGGCAGAGGGGATGGACCGCCACACAACTCGATCATGACACAATCCTTGCTTCATTTTTATTCAATAATACAAGTTCAATTATGTAAATTTGTATAAAGAAAGAATATACGAGATGAAATGAAAAATATTTTTCATTGGTGTATTTGAAATTGATATGCAATTTGAAAGCAACAATTGATAAGTGCAAGCATTACAAGAATTTCCCACTAATACCATGCGAGCAAAGCCGCGGGTAAAAACTAGTAATAAATAAATTGTATAAATAATTAATGTATTTACATATTTAAATAAGATGCGCTTTCGTTCATCGATTGGTTCGGTGGCCGAGTGCTTGACGCATGTGCTCGCTAGTGTGAAGGTCGAGGGTTCAATCCCCGCAAAGCGACAGCAGACATATAAATTAAGTCAACGCCAATTGTACCGACGTTAAAAAACTCTTTTATTCAAGATTGTTTTAATTAAATTATTGTTGATGTTTTTTTATCTTGCGTTATAATATCATTCTCCTTTATCCAGAATGTCGAGACTTGTTAAGGCGGTACACAACCCTAATAATTTTTGTTTGCTCAAAATTCACATTTTAGTCATTTCGGCGAATTTGTAACTAAAAAAACTTTTTTATTCCAACAGACCCCTGGGGATGTAAGTTCTTTATATTTAAAATTAATAAAAACAATACCTTACCATCAATATATTTTACGTAAAACTATTTTAAAACTTTATAATAAGTTTTTCAACTACAAAGTTAGCGGTGAGCACCAGATTTTATTTTTCTAGACGATGAATTAATAACTTTGGGAGGGATTCATAAAGAAACATCTTAAATATTTGTAACACGTTCTTCAGTATTAATTAAAGTGAACGCGGCGGAAAGGTCGAATCTCCAGGCCCGCTACGGCAAATTCGACCGTACGTTCGCCTAACACGCCGTGCCGCGGGCGTATATTTGTTTACACGCTTTTTCACTTACGTCGTTAAGATTCCCACATTATTTGCCTTCTTCTTCTTTTCTTTGATAGAGCAAATTCGACTGCAGGTCCGTCCAATACACGGGTCGCGAGTCGCAATTTGTGTACAAGGCTCCTTACGTCATCAAAATTCTGAATATATTTTAGGATATATTGTCGTCTTAACGCTAGTCAAAGCATTGCATTTTTTGGTGTTAGCCTAAATGACTTTCGGCAGTCGATACGAAATGTGTAATTTTTAAAGTCTTTTAAATCCATCTTCAAGCTTTGACTTGTAGTCTTCTATATGTTCTTTGTATTATAATTTGTCAATGCTCTTCCTTTATATGTACTCTCCTTTAATCTTCATTTCTTTTTTATTCGTGTTATTGTTATGTTATTAATGGACTATTTGTCCGTAAATAAATAAATAAATAAATACATAATATAAAATTATGGCCAAAAATTCGGGTCTTATTATAATTATATTATCAATTTATTGTGTTGTAAATATAGTTAAAGAAACAAGGCAATCTTTTTTACATTAGCTCCTTAGCTGTCATTATCACGTGTACTACAGACAATACACAGAAATCGAAAATATTCTATGTTGACTCGAATAAGTACCTCTCACGGCAGTTTTAGGGCCAATTGCATCGAAAATAATTAAAGTAAGGTTTAAAGTTAAATACTTAAACCGAGTTTAAGCCCTAACTAAAGTTAAGCTGCAATTCAGCACAATTGGGTTGCATCAACATTAAAAAAGTTAGTTTATAGTTACCAGTGTTGCCACCGAAATAGCTTCGAATTTTCCTTGGATTTGACATATTTAAATACAAATTGACAAACAATTTATTTTTACGGGTGTCAACACTAACCAAATCGGGTCGAATTCTTGACGTTTGACGGTTATGGAGGTTACGATTGGTTTATTTATGCTATGGAGGTTGTTTGATATTTCACAGTTGCAGTTTAAAAATGTCAATAACGTTTGTGGAATGATGATATTGTGGCCGAAGGCGGGCTATTATTGCTCCGCTGACTTATACACGAAATAATACTTTTATGCACCCCAGAGATGTCTCCTGTACATCTTTGCGTCGTTCCCGTTACATACAAATTCATTAGTTTTAGAACCTGGTCCATCCACAGTGCAAACATCATGATTTCTGATATGACTGAAAAATTATTTTGTTTCAGTGCCGTTGCATTTATTGAAATATTACAATGCTAGTAGGTATAAATTATTAAGATAAGTTTGAGTAAACACTTGTTTGTAAATCTAGTGATCTCATTGGCATTGTTGGCAATGAGTAAAGTTGATTGCCTAACCAATACTAACCATAATTTTTGATCCGAAATCTGGCAATAAAATTCATCTAATCAATAATACAATAAATTGATTATCAAAACCCGGGTTGTCGAGACATTTTTTATTATTATTTTCTATTAAAACAAAATTTCATTTCTTTCTGACGGATGACAGCTGACAACTTCACCAAAATCTAACTATAAACTCTCAACATCGCTGGGTTAAATAAAAGTAACTTTTTTGTAACTATTTAGTTAACTTTTTTGAACGGAGTTGAAACAACCCATTTTTGTAAGAAATGATAAAAATGTTACTTTTATTTAACTTTAACTAAAAAGTAACTTTAACTATTTTCGATGCAACTGGCCCTTAAAGTAACAAACTCGCATGATTCGCGAGCGTTGTAAACTTTACGATTTTTTTTTAATATGTTTTTATAAATCCTACAAATATGAGATAAACGATAAAGTACAGGTTAATTAATTGGCTGTATAGCACTATCATAAGTTTTATGTCTCCATGTTAAATTCGAAGGTATGATTTTTTTTGAGAAAAAGTTTAAAAATACGCTGTCGCTCCAGTTGTTAAATGTATGTGTTTATCTTTTTCGTTTCATCGAGTTTCAAATCACAACGGTGCTAAAGAAGTTTTCACTTGAAAAAAAAACTTCGTTTTTACGGGTTGATTTTTTTATCCATCTAGTACAAAACCAATACACAAATAAGGATCTCTTTAAAAATATTTATTTGTACATAGTTACGCATTGTGCAAAAAATACAACAGCAAGAAAAATCTTTCATTGGAATGATACGCTCGGAGTACACGAGACTAGTATTTCAAGCCAGGATAGCAAGCTAGTGCTAGTCACCAAGTAAGCTAGTAAGACTAGCTAAGTGTATACATAACTAGCTTTGTTATTGTAATGTATTGAAAAAGCTTCTACGTGATGCCAGCAGGGAAAATGCTTCTATCGATGGCCGACAGGGGTACCCGAGTAGGCGGGTATCGCCGAGACTGACTCTGGCCAACCGACCAGAATCATTAGCAACTAGATAGACAGGACGTGTGACTGGCAGCATTATTATTGTAAATACGTAAACTCATAATTAACCAGTTTGCTATTAAAAACCTAAAATTATTGAGAAGAACACTCACAGAATTAATAGCGTTAGAATGTAAATAATACCAAACATTAACATGCATAGTGAGCTAAATAAGTAGCTAAAAAGCTAGCCCCAGTAGGCAGGTACAGCCGAGACTGACTCTGGCCTACTGAACTACCGACCAGATTCATTAGCAACTAGATAGACAGGTCGTGTGACTGGCAGCATTATTTTTGTAAATACGTAAACTCATAATCAACTAGTTTCCCATTAAGAACCTAAAGTTATTGAGAAGAACCAAATACCAAATATTACAGTTATTAATATACATAGTGAGCTAGATAGGTAACTTAAAAGCTGCCTCTCAAGATATAATAGTTTATTTATTGATCAACGTCGTTTTTCAGGGCTTTTACACATGAATGGTAATAAATACAATATATATTGTACATAACTGAACTGCCTCAGTAACAATATTTTATATTTGTTTAAAGATAAATTGAAGATGTCCACGGACTTGGTGTAAATGTTTCCCTCCGTTAGTATTGTGGGTAAAGAAGAATACATATGGTATTTAGTCCCAGAATTTCTGCACTGAAATAAATCCTGACTTCTTGTATTACGTTGTGGAATCCGGAAGCTTATCAATTCAAGCAATACCGGACTATCAACTAAATCATGTAGAATTTTATATAGAAATACCAAGTCAGTGAAAATTCTTCTGTCTGACAATTTGAGCATAATCATATTATTTAACAGAGTGTTGAAGTTCAACATAATTGTTGGAATCCTCATTTTGAAATTTAGAAAACGTAAGAATTTGTTTTGTATTCTTTCAACAGCTTGTACATGTGTATTATAATGTGGATTCCAGACGGGAGAATTGTACTCAAGTTGACTTCTTACAAACGCAAAATAAAACAGTTTAATACACTTTATGTTGTTAAGATTTCTAGATTTATTTTTATGATGATGTGGTTCTATTATTTGAGCAAGGACCCACCACCACCACTGAAGTTACTACGATTAAATTGCAAGTACATAATACATAATATGTATATGCAATGATTGTTGTCTTTATATTAGCATTATAAGCAAAGCTGTGAATCATTCGCTGATATCACTAAGGCAAGAAGTCTTTCAATGTGGCGTTGGAAAAAATTACATGAATCATGAATCAAACCTCTACGATCCAGTCATCAAGTCTAGTTTTACAATTTAATATTATTATTTATTATGATAAACTATGTAAACCTGGGCGGGAGACATGACACGATTTTTAAGTAATCTTTGTCACAAAACACAAACACAGCAAGTGACGCAACGACTGAATGAAGGCGTACTATTTTTTCGCGTTGAAGTACAAATAAATAATACAGAAATAAAATAGAAATAATTATACCGAGTAAATGGACCTTTTCAGTTTATCACTAACTATCTTTTACCCGCGGCTTCGCTAGCATGGTATTAGGGGGAAATTACTGTAGCGCTTGCACTTATAAATTATCCCCCCCTCCTCCCACATTCCGTACATTCAGTTTTCAAACAGCTAGCGTGCCACTTAAATTTCATAATGCCAGAGCTCACCATTAGTAAAAAAATAACTACCCAATTTGGAAATTGTGCGCTTACAACAAACAGCTCGCGTGCCACCTAAATTTCATAATTCCACAGCTCACCATTAGTAAAAAAAAAAAATTATTTAATTTGGAAATTATGCGCTTACAAACATTTCGGAGATTCATTTTTATTTATATACTTATATAACTACTGAATATCAAAATATGAATAGAAAAATCCGTTTCCACGGCAACGATTTGTTTTCTGAAGTTAGCAATAACTCGATTTTGCTAGCGACAGAAAACGTATAATAAATATAATATTTATAATTTCAAAACACCAGAGCTTACCATTTTATACAGCTTATATTACTCGCATATAATGTCTTAACTTAGCTTTGTATTGGTGAAAGAATTTTTAAAATCGGTTTATTGGTTTATGCGTGAAAGCGTAACAAACAAACACACGCAGTTTCGCGTTTATAATATTAGTATAGATAAAAAATACAAAATGTTGTTACTGTGGCAGTTCAGTTAAGTATATTAATGTATAATTACTATTCATATTATGTAAAAGCCCCCAAAAAGAGCGTTGATAATTATGTAAATAATTAGTGTTATTATTATTGCTAGACAGAAATAAGTTATTATTTTGCATTCAAGATCCGGCTCGAAGGACCAAATAATTACAATTTTTTTCTTAAATGATGTGTACCAACTAGCAAGCTACCTTTTGGTAGGGATAACATCACATAAATGATAACTGTAATGTCCTTTGAATGTCTATATAACATTAATTAAGTTATGAATTGGGATGGCGGAATAATAGTCAATAAACTGTAATTAACACAATGCATTATCCCGAGTATCTGATGAAGAAGAGACATTGGACAACCGTTGACAAACTTTTATAGTCCAGTGGCCGACTTTTTAGATATAGACAGCAATGTTCCTCTTATTTTGAACGCTAAGTGTGAAAAATTTCATACTTTAATTTTCAGCTGATAGGCCACTCCAGACAAACCAGAATATCATAATATTCATACCTGGGGGATAACAATGGCATAACTCAAAAAACTTCCTTTTTTCAGGAGAGCAGTTTGAATAAGTCATTTGAGTGTTTTAAATCAGGTTATTGACCAATAAAAAAACATAATTTTACAAAATTTGAAAAGCAGTATTTTCATATTTATTAGGTTTAATATTATAATAGTGTTACAATGATCATTGTGCCACTATTTTTGCTTGAATTCGAGTAAAATATTATAATATAAAAACGACACATTCGCTTTTAAGGCCACAATAACATTTTTAAGAATTGTGGCGATTTTATCGAGGATAGAATAGATATCCAGGAACATTTCTGAACACTTAACTCAAAAATTCATTTTTTGACTTGTGCCACTGTTATCCCTCAGGTGCGTATGACTGTAGTAAAAATGTCGTTTACTGCAAAAAGAGCTTGAATTTTGCAGAAGAATGAAGCAGAAACATTAGAGAACATCATTTTTGATTTTTATTCGTGTTTTGTTTGGTTCTAAGTAAAACAGCTGTCACTTTAATTTGACTTGTGTTTTCGTACGAGATAATGAATTGTGTAAATCAGTTTATTGACAACTAACAGGTACCCGGCATGCGTTGCTATGCCATTTAAAAAAAAAGTTTCTCCCTGCGTGTCCTTTCCCATTCCCCTTCGGCCTCCCCTTCCCCTCTCGCGTTCCCACTCCGTCTCCGCCGACCTTCTCTCTCCCCACTCCACTCCCCCCTTCCCCCGTCCCGAGATCCCCTCCCCCCGAGTTCTCCTCCCCCCTTACGCATTCCATACATTCAACACCGGTAAATTCAGTTTTTAAACTAATATTGGAAAAATTGTTGTTTTTACTATCTTCTTAGCAATTTTTCCATATTTTCTCGCCGTTTAAACCTTCCCTGGATTACGACAAACATTTCAAAACCAAAATCAGCTAAATCGGTCCAGCCGTTCTCGAGTTTTAGCGAGACAAACGAACAGCAATTGATTTTTATATATTTTTGATTTTTATAGATTTTTATATAGCTGGGTTACCCGGCTTCGTTCAGGACAAATTCGAGAGTGTTCTGGAATGTTCCACAATTTATTTTATTTATTTATAGCGAGCCCGACAGACGTTGTCCTGTACACAACTGTAGGGACAAACTAAAATTAAAATAGAATAATATTGAATACTCGATACTGCGATGGTAGCGCAGTCTGCCGGATCCAATGTAAAACATTCCAAAATCAACAACTCCTTAGAAATAAAAAAAAAATTATTAAAAGAACATTTTCAAGTGGACCAAATTGTGAATCTAAACCATTCTCGAATCCCCTTGAACCCACACAAAAAATTTCATCAAAATCGGTCCAGCCGTTTAGGAGGAGTTCAGTGACATACACACGGAAAGAAGAAATATATATATTAAGATTATTATTCCGCCAACAAAATTCATAGCTTAATTTATGTTCTAAAGAAATTTAACGAAAATTACATTTATGTGATGTTATCCTTACCAAGAGGAAGGTTGCCACTAGTAGGTAATATTATTTAAGCAAGAAAAAAAACTAAATACTTGGTCCTTCGAGCCGGATCTTAAAAACAAAAATAATAGCGTTACATCTTCTGTCCAGCAATATTAGTAACACTAATTATTTTTTAAATTATTTACGTATTAACGTCCTTTTTAGAGACTTTAACATATGAATAGCGTTTATAAATATTTTTATATTGAACATTCACGTGGGAAGTCTGGATCCAGTACAGGTTTGTTCCTTAACACGAAGGGGACTCCTTTTCAAGCAATGACGACGTGGGAAGTGGTTTACTCGGGGTCTGACAATATTTATATAGAATTGCTTGAGTGACTTCACATCCACACCTCAATATAATAGCATTTATATTGAAAACACTCAGCGAATCCCGAGTTAATGTCCCTTTATAGTATGTTTATTTTCCGAATTTTACCGAATGCCCGGTATTTATTCTTAACTGATTTGTCAAGAAAAAAAAATCAGGCAAACGATAAAGTGCCTATCTACCTATCTACAGCTTTCGTGGTCAAAGGGGTTAGGCTCTCGACTAGCAGTCCGAAAGCCGCGGGTTCAAATCCCGGCGTGCAAAAGTAAATTTTATTGACATGATAACGTTTTATAAATCGATGAACGCCGGCCGCATTCACGAAAAAGCATGACTCATTGTCACGTTCCGCCTGAGCCGGGCGTGCAAGCAAGGGCGAGGAACAAACGTTCGGCGAGAGCGCGGAGAACAAGCGATAGAAAGGCACGATCGGCCTAAGTGTTCGGCTCGTGACGTTATCACGTAAAATTATCGTCCGTAAACCGACTTTACAGAAAACCAAATTTGAAACAATTTAAAATAATATAAGGTATACTTGCGGCACATCCCAGAGTGGAAGATTCTCTCAGATTTGCATCGGTGTAAGACCACCATTCAGAATTGAAACGTTGCTTGAAATGGCTTCAGCCGTGTTTGGTAACCAGATCTGAGTAGCCAGGTAGTGCCCCACCATCTCCGTCCTTTCCCCGCTACCTTCAGCCTCACAACATAACCCAATTGGGGATGCTATAGTCTTACTGGTTCCAAGCGCTTGGAAACAGTTGTGCGGTATTCACACAAAAGGCTTTTTTTTTTACTTTTTTTTTTTTTACATTAACTCCACACAAGAGGCCCTGAGGAAAATAATTTCCCTCAGGGTCTATTTCATCTGGGAAGCTGTGGGAAGGGTCTTTTTGAGGAGAGGAAGGAATGAACATTGGTCTTGAAGAGACCCATGTTGTAGGAGGGAGGAAACACAGAGGCCGGCAAATCATTCCATAACCGAGCTGTTGAACTCAAGAATGAGTCGAAAAAACGACCCGTTCTTATGTGACAAGTGTCATTCGTGTACATATGTTGGGCGCGCGTTTGGCGTGTCTCCCGATTATGCATCGGTGCCGAAGGGATCAATGACGCTAGTTCCTCAGAGCATCTTCCATTGATATACCGGTAGAACAGGGAAAGCATTCCCACCCGACGCCTGTGCTTTAAAGATTACAATCCGTTCGTTAAGGTGGGAGAATCTATCACCCGGACCGCCCGTTTCTGCACAGCGTCGAGGGTGTTTTACAAGTATTTTGGAGCTCCAGACCAGAGATGGCTTCCAAATTCAACCGTGGGGCGCACTTGCGATTTGTACAGGGTTAGCAGTTGTGTACTTATTAATGTATCTTGGGCCCTGTACGGTACACCTAGTTTTTGGGAGGCTAGTTTAACTCTGGCTTCGATGGAGCCCCCATACTTAGCTGGTCACTTATAGACGTTATTAAAATTTCTGTTAAAATATTAACAGAAGATTATTTTAATTGGCATTTTAAAAATTGAAATAGATTTGTTAAGAATTCAGAATATCAAAAGGGTACAAAATCGATAAACAAAAAATTTAAAAATCTGTTCCAATTTTGAAAATGATAAGTAACATAATTTTCTGTTAAATATTATATTAGAGGTGATATACAATCTTTTGAAAATGATACTTATATTCAAAACAAATTTGAGTTCATTGAACCAGATTGCAGGACTAATGAATGCACACCACGGATAACCCAAATTATTACTTATGCTCTTTGTGTCGATATCACCAAACCCACGCGTTTACCCACTCTAAGTAAGAGAGGACATTGATACCAGCAGACCCTCCCTAAAACCCAGCATCGTTATTAGATGGGGAAGTTAGAGGTTAGAAAGCGCCTGGTAATTTAGAAATGGACACTCAGCATGACTACAGCCGGTTCCACGCCAACTGAGAATGAAGTCAACTCAACACCTCTTTGAAAAGTCATTAAAAGCTATGAAATACATTTTTTTAAATAGCCCATAACCCTAACCTAACATAACCTATTATTAAGGGATCCCAAATTGTAATTGTATTGAATGTAGTATGGGGAAAGGGTAGTAGATTGGAAGGAGAAAGGATCTCGTAAAATTTGTAGTACCTAGTATTTATTAGAATATAAATAACTTATTTTATAGGTTTTTTCAGGTCTATGAGAAATTCCACAATAAGGGGCCATCCATAAATAACGTCACACATTAAGGGGGTTGTGGAGAAGCGTGTCATTGTGTGACAAGGCGTATGGGGGTGGGGTCAGCTTTGTGACGTCACATGCAATGCATTTGTAGCAAAAATATTTTCACTATCCCATTACGCCCCCCCCCCCCCCGTTGTGGTAAACATGATCGTTACAATAGCTACTTAAATGTCGATGAAAAACTTAAAAATATTGCCAAATCTGTTTTGATTATTTTTAGATGTAAAATCGCAAAAAAAGTGACGTCACATTAGGGGGGTGGGGGTCTCACATATGTGACGATGTGTGACAGGGACGGGGGAGTCAAAAAATTATGAAATTCGTGTGACGTAATTAATGGATGGCCCTTAATTAAAATAACTCCAATAATTCAGGTACCTAATTAAAATTACGTACATGGCGTATTTAATATAAGTTGCTTTTATGAATGTATTAATATTATTTATTGACTAGGTTAAATAAGATACAGAGAACGTTAAAAAACGTACCCCATTCAAAAGTACACACTTTTATTATTTATTTATTTTTATTATTTATTTAAGGTTTTATTCCAGCAGGACTGGGAGGGGTGTGCAATCCCAGTCTGCCATATTTCATAACAATAATAATAATACAATAATGCATACGGATGATACTTATTGACAGGTAAAAAACCATGGAGGTAGAAATGATTCAAAAACCCAAGAAAATATGGTAAAAAACCACCCAAACGACAACAATGACACCAACACATCCATCAGTTTCAATTTTAAAAATATCACACACCTAAACGCAATTATAAAAATACGCGCAGTAGAAGTGAAATCTTCAGTTAACTAAAGTAGACAAGAGTGGGGAGGCTAGACGAAGCACCGCACAAAGAGGAGACCGATCATTCTATCTCATTCTCTTGCTGGTTAATCTTAAAGACGTGTTTGTCTCTTTTTAGTGTCACTTTTTCGTTTCATCGAGTTTCAAATCACAAAAAAGGTGCTCAAGAAGTTTTCACTTCAATAATGAACTAACTTAGGTTAGGTTAGGTTAGTACACAAACTTACAAATATACATAATAATATCAAAGAAACTATTTGTATACACAATGAATAATCAGCAATTCCCGTACAATGTACATATTTGGTAAAATAAATAATTACCTTATCTCTAGGGCAAGACGTTGTTACTCATTTGCAAAAACACACAAGTCTTTTAAATAAAATCACTATTTTATTTTGTAAATTAAAGTGTCAAAATGGCACAGCTGCACTTAAAACTATTTAAATGTCATTTGCATCGTCACCGACTATTTTAAATTCAACACCTTCACCTTGTAAAACTTGTTTAGCAGAAAAAATGACTAGATGCAGTTAATTATTAACGTCAACACAGCAAATAAAAAAACATAACCTATCACTTTTCACGAACGCACATTAAATTAGTATATTACGTGATCTCTGCGACGCGCGGTTATTATTTTATTGAAATATTCAGAGATAAATCAATTCATAATTCACGACGAAAAGAACAAAACTTTAAATTATTTGACCGGAGCGACGCGGATCCATTAGAGCACGCCCACCCTCTACCGACGGCGGAAACAAACTGAAGTTTGAAGTTGGATTTTATTTTTAGTTCGGGGAAAACGAGCGTCGCGGCGCTGCGTGCGTTTCCAGTGATGCTCAATCTGTGGGAAATTACTTTAATTTAAAAAAATATATATTTTATGTATTAATTTTATAATTTCGGCATTACCGTTTTATTTTGAGTGGGCGTTGGTTTGAATTGTATTTAATTAGAAATTTTTGGCAACATTTCGCCACTCATTCACGACTGATTTTAAACCAAAGGCAAAAAAATTAAACTTATTTTATTTTATATTACGATGCGCGATGGGTTGTTACACAGAATTTGAGCAATTCATCAAATTTCAAAGTGAACATTAAAAAGTTCTGCGGAAGTCCTATTCACGTTCTTTTACTCTATTAAGGTACGTTGTGAAGCTTAAGGTAGTGTGGATGAGAAGGAGATGGAGAAGAGGAAGGTTGGGAAGTGCCTGGCTATTCAGATCTATCACTAAACAATACTTGAGCCCTTTCAAGCAACGCGTCAATTCTGAATGGTGGTCTCACAACAAGGCGATTCTGAGAGTATCTTCCACTCTGGAACGTGCCGCAAATATACTATACATTGTTCAAAATGAATAAATTGTAAAAATTGATCAAATAAATTTTATTTGAGCACGACGGATTTTGAACTCGCGACCTTCGGATTGCTAGTCGAGATCTTTACCCCTCGACCACGGAGCCCGTCAAATTTTTAATTTTTTTATTTGAATAAATACCTCACTGCTCTCAGCTGCTGCAGCCTAAGGTAGTGAGGAGGGGAAGGAGATAAGAAAGAGGAAGGTGAGGAGGTATCTGCCTATTCAGATCTGGTCCCCAAACATGGCTGAAGCCATTTCAAGCAGCATTTCAATTTTGAATGGTGGTCTTACAGCAGGGCGATACTGAGAGTATCTTCCACTCTGAAACGTGCCGCAAATGTACTAAATATTATTTTAAATAGATTAAATGTGAAATAACACAAATTAATAAAATAAAATTTATTTGCGCACGCCGGGATTCGATCCCGCGCCATTCGGATTGCGAGTCAAGAGCCTTACCCCTAGATTACGGAGGCCGTAATATAATATCACAATGAAACATAAAAATAAGTCAATTCCAATAAAAATAAAAGTTTGACATTGCGTGGAATTTCAGTACGACAGGGTAATACTGAAATGCAGGCCCAAAATAGCAACAATGTTAATTTATATGAGAAATCCAAAGTGATTTATAATTTGAGCTGTGGCCCTCGTGTCGGGGCGGCCATCTTTCTAAATATACCTACCCTACCTACGAACTACGAATCCACCCTTTCAATCAAAAATAATACTAATTTCGATAGTGTCTGTGATACCTAACACTGGTTTATTGAATTCGGATTTTATTTGGATTTAAGCATCTTTTTAAAAATTGGCATTTATTTTGTGAACAATTCAGGCAAGCGATAAAGTACCTACCTACAATGTAAATATTACAGAAAATTATCGTAATTTTCAAAATTGGAACATATTGTGGGAAGAATTTAGACAAGCGATAAAGTACCTACTTACCCCGTAATGTAATATTTTAACAGAAAATTATCGACATTTTCAAAATTGGAACTTATTTTGTGAACAATTCAGACAAGCGATAAAGTACTTACCCCACAATGTAATATTTTAACAGAAAATTATCGTCATTTTCAAAATTGGAACTTATTGTGGAAAGAATTCAGAGAAGCGATAAAGTACCTACCTAGAATGTAATCCTTTAACAGAAAAATATCATTATTTTCAAAATTGGAACTTACTGTGGGAAGAATTCAAAGCGATAAAGTACCTACCTAGAATGTAATATTTTAACAGACGTTTATTTTAATTGTACTTTTCAAAAACGTGTCAAGTTTTCAGAACATTCGATTTTTTTACGGTTAGAAATAAAACAAATCATAAATATTTAATCTCGTTACAAAAACAAAAATTTTCATTCGATATATTTATGCAGGTACGTATTGAAAAACTGTACTGTAATTGCAGTGTTTTCAGTGCACTGTGCTTTTTTTTCATTTATATTTTAATTTTGATTGAGACCCGATAATGTCACAGTGTGACGAAACCAGTCTAAATTGAATAAAATAATTGATACAAAATTTGATTGAGATTTCAAGTAGGAATAAAGTTGTGAAAAACTTTGGACTCTGACCGCGAGATGGCGGACATAAAACAAAGCAGAAAAAATAATAAATTCGGAATCACTAAATAATAATTTAAAGTGATTTTTAATTTGTGATTATAAAAATAAGATGAATAAAAATAATTTCATTTTGTTGACAATACATTGTTTTTAACTGTTTTTTTTCCCACTTGACATTCAATTCCGAATATTTTAACGAATCCCAAAATAAAAACTGTTTGAAAGCAAATGAGATCCTCTTTCAGATTTATCAAAAACATGCAATTAAAACATGAAATTTTTTAATGCAAACATGACTTAAAAGGGAATAACTAGACAACACCGGAAATATGTCATTGTCATATCAACTTATAGACGCATTGACTCTTTTCCACAAAAAAATATAAATTGATTTCGACAGACTGTTATTTATCTAGAGAAGCTATGTTTTAAATTTTGAGAAAATATGTTTATTTTTAGTACAATAAGGTTTTACCGTAGGTCGTTGGCAAAAAAAGTTTTGTATTATACAAAATATGTTTCAAATCATATAATCATGCAGTAAAATAAATAAATTGGGATACTTTTTCAGAATTTTAATTTTAGTTCAAATAAAATCATAAAAAAAAGATCCGCAACAACAAAATGGTCACCAACACTCAAAAACTGGGCGAAACCGAACTGAAAGCCGCCCGCAGAGCCTAGCGGCAAAAACCTGCGTAGCGGGTTTTTAACTGCTAGTTTTATTTTAATTCTACTAAAGCGAAACTATAGGGAAAGCTTCAATTTATCCAAAGTATATTTTTGGTAATTTATACCGATTCGTAGTAAAGATTAGTCTAAAATATGTTTGGTTAAAACCTCCCTTCTTTTCTCTGTGGTTAAAACACATTGTTGACAATTATCTAGGTTACCGGGATACCATGGAAAACCATTGAATTATACAGCAGAATTTAACCCCAATAATCTCATCATAAATTGTTACGTGTGCATTAAGCAGGTTACCTGTCGTAGGTTGTCCATCATCGGTGCAGGACAAACACCAACTTAATCATTCGGCGTCCTCGTCATTTAACACCGCTATTATTGATTTCAGCAACTTACCTGTGAACAAAAGAAAAGCAGATATTTAAAAAAAATATCGAATTTATTCTGACAGATTAATAACACAGGCCAACAAAAAAAATGTTTGTGAAAACTTTTTAAACAAATTTACCAAAATATTTAAAAAAATAGGAAAATTTTGAACTATAAAAATTTAAAAAATTCATAGTTTTAAAAATTGGTTATATTTTGCTTACAATCATGTTTAATTACTTAAATTTGAATATTAGATGCTTATTTTTCTCTCTGCAAAGTTTCTTGCGTAGCTTTTTCGCCGATGTGTTTGTTACGTTTTGTTGTTCTCTGTGAAGTGACCAACAGTAATCACCCATTATTTTGATATTCCACCGTCCCTGGTATCGTTTCCCCATCTCTTTCAGGCCCTGATGAAACCGTCTCCCTTGCTCTTCACTCACATCACCTAAATTTTCAGGAAAAAAGGCAAGATGGCTGCGCAAGAAGCGGACTTTAAGGCTCACCAAGCATATTTAATAGTGAAATGTGAAAAATTGGTGGGTGATACGACTTTTTTATAATTTTTTTCGTAATCAGGACACCAATTTACGCAGGAATTAGTAAAAATTATCAAAAAAGTTTTTTCACTGTTGGCCTGCGTTATTAACCATACATTTATGATACAAAATTTATTATATTAATATTCTCAACACCTGGGTTAGGTCTGGGAAGTTAGTAATTAAATATATGAATACTTTACTTGAAATTTCATTCGATAGACCAGACCATTAGAGAAATCGATTTTTCATAATTTTAGAGACAACTTTGATACAAATGTGATCAAATATTATATATTTTATTATATTGGCTCCACGCAGGAAGCCCTGAGGAAAAAATCCCTCGGGGCGTTTGTCATCTTTGAAGACGCTGGGTGCAGGTTCTTATTAGGCTAGGTTTACACTCGTAAGTTTTTTCCCGTAATTTGCTCGTGTAAGCGATTTATGGCCAAATTACCAATGTAAACGACACCAAGAGTCACTTAACGTAATTTAAAGCAAGTTACAGAACTTCTTCTTTCGGAAATTTTTTGACAGGTCTAATCGCGTTCGCGCGAAATTCCAGCCTTCTTAAAGCTTATAAAATCAGTTTGATAAGCTGAGGGACTTTCTGAGGGATAAATAGCACCAAAATGCGCCGTTGCGAAATGTCAAAAATCAAAAGACAATTGTTTTTATTGGATTTTTCCTATAAAACTAGTTTTTATTTCCACTTATTTGAGTTTTCTGAAAATGAGCATCCTTCTGTTCAATCATCGGTCCAATCCTTTCTAATCTCAATGTTTCTGTTTTTTAAATTACGTATTTGAATACGAAGTCGGTTGCTGTCAGCAGCCGTCAGGTAGTGTCATTCGCATAAAATGAAAGAAATCCATTAATTTGACAGCACAAAAGTGCGTGGAGAATTGTTTAATTAAAGCCAAATTCTATTTCAGCACGTTATTTGGGCCTTTTCGTCTTCATTGACAAAAGCGCGTAAATTTGACAGTAGCCTTAGGGAAAGAAAGCAGTGGAAGTTCTGGGAAGGAAAAAGGTACGAGGGGTGAGTAGGAATCCGGGGTCAGTGTTTCCAGTGAGTGACAGACGTATAAAGCCATTACTCCCACGGATGCGGTGCAAGGCGATGTTTCGAGAGTCCGGCTGGAGAGGTCACAAGGTCTCCCTAAACCAATCCACCTCGTTCCGGCCTACCACGCAACTGGTGGACAAACGCATTCGCCACCAAGTTCTAGACAAATATCACCCCATGAACCCTTGCACCCCTGCTAAGTAACCGGCCGTAGGTTGCTACTTGGGGTGACCTATGGTGGTTCCGCGGTTCATACCGCGACAAAATATCCCCGACAAAATATCCTACGGACAAAATATCCCCTAACAAAATATCTACAAAAAATTGGGAAAAATAATACAGACATCCTGTAAAGACAATAAATTATTTGTGACCTGTATTATTTTTGACCCATTTTTTAGTAGTAGTTGGTACCCGGCATGCGTTACAATGCCATTCAAAGAAAAAAATTGATTCTCCTTGCATGTCCTTTCCCTGCGTCCCCATCCACCTCCCGAGTCCCCTTCCCCTCCCGCGTTCCCCTTCCACCTTCCCCGCCTTCCCCATCCCTCGTCACCCCTCCCGCAAACCCCATCTCCCCCGTTCCCCCCCACTCCTCCCTGCCGCTAAAATACACACATTTTCATGTATACACATTTCATAACGCCAGAGCTTACCATTGTATATAGCCTACAGCCTTCGTAGGCGTGCGCACGACAAATCACCAAAGTTTTGTGATTTGTTGTGCGTTCTAATGGCAATCGGATGAACGGTATGGCAGCGCTTGAGATACGAATAAACAAACAAATTTTGATTTTTATATATAAGATTTTGTTGGGGGATGTTTTGTCGCATTGTCGTGATGAAAACGCTCATTACCACCTATGGCAGAGGTGCAATAAATGGTTCCCGGAACGGCGGTACCCATACCCGCCTCCCAAATTGATTTGAATTATTCAGTTTGGTTGGTTATTTTGGCCTTAAATCTAAATTTTTGTACGAAAGAGGGCACTCAGCAGCTCCTCTTAATACGACATAACATATTATACGATTGATCTAATCTGTATGCAATTGGATGCGGGGAAAAGGCAAAGAAAATACTTGCACTTTCCTCACATCATTATCTTCCGTGGTATTTGCATAATAATGTGAGCAAATTATCTTCTAACAGCTGCTGCAATGCAATTCAAACATTCAATTTAATGTGCATTTAATTCTGGTGCATTTCTCGTTTCACTTTCTCGTCTCCCATTCAATTTCGCTTCAAATAGATCTGAGGTTCAATGCATTTAATTTGTTTAATAGAGTGATAATAATAATAATAATAATTGGATGATTTATATAGCGCCGTTTTTGTGAAAAATCAACCGACACTAGATTATTAATGGATTATTGTCATACATTTTTTTTTATTGCGTCAGCTCAAAGGTAAAGCTGGAAAATTACCTTACCCATAAGAAATAACTTATCAAAAGAAGCTAAGCCTAGAGACATTGCCAGTGGTTAATATCTATATTATAATTTTAATAAAATCAGAGTGTGCAATTCACACGCGGTGAGAGTGGAACCTTCAGAAAACTAAAGTAGATAAGAGTGGAAGACTATGAAGCACTTTTTTATCAATGTGAAGGATGATTTTTTTCCATATTTTTGTCGTCGAATTCCAATGCACCTTTTCCTATACCATGGTAATCTTATTGGTAATTGTGTTTTCTTTTTCAGAGTCACTAGATGTCGCTTTCTTTTGTGTTTTCTTTGCCTGATCATATTGGAGTGGTTTATAGATTGGATATTGATTTTACAAAAATATATTTTTTTTTTTTTGGATTATGTAGGATTCGATCCTTGGTCCGCTAAACGTCTGGCCGCTAAGGTTCATCAGGCGCTTTATACCACTAGGTTACTAGATCAAAGGAGACTTGCGTGAGACCGTGGATTTATCGTATTATATTGGCCCGATTCCCGTGAAATAAACAAATATTTTATAAGTATCTCATTCTCTCGCAGGCTAAATCCTATAGATGTTGTCTATTTTTAGTGGCGCTTGCTTCCGTGTCATCACGTTTCAAATCACAACGGTGCTAAAGAAGTTTTCAATTCAAAATTTGCACTAGATTTTCAGACAAGTAACAAAGTACCCAGCTATAATACAATTTTTTAACAGAAAATTGTGTTGAGTGTCATTTTCAAAATTGTAAGTGGCAGGTAATAAATAAAAATAAAAAATTGAGAAAATCCCAAAAAAATAATGAAATACCCGCCGTTAGTTTAGCGGAATATTAACGATAATAATATTCAGTGTTCACGGATATGTTTTTTGTTGTCTGATTATTATGAATAGGTAATAGGCATCTTCCCAGGCATTGTTGGCAAGGCTATTTGTTGTATTTCTGCATTCATTACTAATAGGTACAGAAATAAGTGCAACGAGGTAAGACGGAGATATCCGCTGAATGGCCATGCCAGTTTGGCCACGTCGCCACCGAACAGAACGTACCTAGACGTGGAATCTCTATAATAAGTTGATTGGGTACTTGGCTAAAGGCGATGTTAATTTTGAGGCCGTAAAACAAGTAGTTGGTCAATTTGATAGTTCTGAGGCCATTGCAATTCAGTCAAGCAAGCTAGTATTTGAAGACGCATCCATTAAACAGAATATTCCCCTCATCTCAACACGTTTCCGTAAGTTACCAGATGCCATAGAAAAAATTGGAAACGATTGGAAACAAAAAACCTTCCTCTATTTAAATCAACAGAAATACTGGAAACAATGATCTAACTCGCCAATGTCCTTCCTAATCCAATGTCAGAAAAGATTCGTAAAAAGTTAGATGCTATTTTAAATTGTTATTTGAACCCGAGTCTTGAAGACATGAACAACAAAGAACATTTTAATGCCTACATCAACGGCACAGGTCATGCCTAAACAAGTATCTCCAGAAATGGCGCCAATTTTTAAATTTTGTCCAATGACGTCAGTTGACGTAGAGAGGTACGTTTTCGGCGTACACATTAATACTGGGTGACAAACGTCACAAATTTGCGCTCGAAAATTTGGAAAAATATTTAATTGTATATTGTCACCAAAACTATGCATAATTTTAAGAATATTTCGCTGTTTTTATAACGTCTTTAATTAAAATATATAAAAATTAAAATGGTTTTTTGATTTTCATTGTGCATATTTTGGGCAAATCACAAATTTTTAGTGCATATTTCGGCCTTTTTTAGTGCATATTTGCATGCATATTTTGGCACTTTGTTAGTGCATATAATCCGATGTCTAGTTATCAGGGAGCCTTGGTGTGTAAATCTTGGTACCGTTTCAAAATTTTGGTTTCCACATATGAGAGTTGGGGTTTGTTGGGTGCATCCTAGATCCCATTTCTTGTATTCTTATTTACTCTACGGTTTGATTAATCAGTTTCAACAAAAGGAAAATTTGAGCTCTCTTCTACAACACACTTCTATTGGTTTATTTGTTCAGTGGTTGAGTTTAATATTTCCATTGCATTGAATACCGCTTGTTAATTTCTTTGTTGTCTGCAAATCACGCTCGGTGTTCGGAAATGATCAAGAAATGCGTCCCTAATTATTATCGTCGTTCCTTTACGACAGTTCTAAAGCTACTATTTATTGTAAGGTGACGTTATGTGTCATACGTAGATAATAGAAACAACGGAGATGGGCCATCCATGAACCAATATTAGTATGAAACCGCGAGCACAAAAGGTTCGCCAACATCGTTCACCCTACTACTGCAAGTTGTGTATCTACGCACAGCGGCGCTCCGCCTTTGTTTCCCTCATGACCTCATGACCTATACCATCTTAGGGGATGCTATGTGGAGGGAATTTTTATGGAAAGGAAGGAGATATACGCTTAATACGATATTCATAATACAGATTGGTAGTGAAGATTTTTATTTTATTTTTTATATGAATGACGCACAAGAGTCCCAACTGCTCCCGTCTGGAGCTAGTGAGACTGCGGCATTCCCAATTGGGATATGTTGTGAGGCTGAAGGTAGTGGGGAAGGGGAGGAGATGGGGAAGAGGAAGGTGGGAAGTAGCTGGCTTTTCAGATCTGGTCACCAAACACGGCTGAAGCCATTTCAAGAAACTTTTCAATTCTGAACGGTGGTCTTACACCAGGGCGATACCGAGAGTATCTTCCATTCTGGAACGTGCCGCAAATAGACTTTATATTATTTTAAATGAATAAATTGTGAAATAACACAAATTAATCAAATAAAATTTATTTGTCACGTCGGGATTCGATCCCACGACCTTCGGAATGCGAGTCAAGAGCCTTAATTAATCGAAAATAGTGATTTCACTGACAGCTTTGCCTTAAAAACGAAAGATTTAAATAATTTTTCTAACTCTCATAAAAGCTCAGTATAAAAGACAGCCAACCTCTAATATTACTCTAAAAATACCAGATCGTCGAGAAACATGCTTAAAAAAATATATAACACCAAGGCCATGAACAAATATTGTAATGATCCTAAACCGCAATAATAATTCTACAATACGTAATCGACTCTTTGGTTAGACGGGGTTCTATCTTCACTTTACCTTATTCTGAAATATTCCAAAGTTTGCAAAGACCATTTCTCATTATACAGGGTGCGGCAGAGAGGACGGACGGTTTTAAAAAAATCATAAAATAGTTCATTTTTACTCAAAAACAAATTTATTGATGGAATCAGGTTCGCAAGGAAATAGCATTTGAGACAGTCAAGTGTGGAAAATCACATCAGGCATGTGGTGGCCGAAATCGTTGATGCAGTGCTGGAGGCGTTCTTGGAAGTTCGCGTAGACTCTCTCCAACATCGCTCTCTCAACTTGGGCGATTTTTTTTCTTATGGGGACACCTCAAGGCTAGAGTATACGAGAACAAGCCCCGAACTCTGGACGAATTGAAGGACGCAATTCGCGTGGAAGTCGCCCAAGTTGAGAGAGCGATGTTGGAGAGAGTCTACGCGAACTTCCAAGAACGCCTCCAGCACTGCATCAACGATTTCGGCCACCACATGCCTGATGTGATTTTCCACACTTGACTGTCTCAAATGCTATTTCCTAGCGAACCTGATTCCATCAATAAATTTGTTTTTGAGTAAAAATTAACTATTTTATGATTTTTTTAAAACCGTCCGTCCTCTCTGCCGCACCCTGTATATTTACCGACTTCTGATTTTGAGGTCGAATCCTGTATGCGATTAACTCAAAAACTACTGAACGGATTTTCATGCGGTTTACACCAATACATAGAGTGATTCACGAGGAAGGTTTAGGTATATAATTTGTCAAGGTTGTGTGTAAATTGGTTGAAATATATAAATTAAAGTAGAATGTCTGTGGTTGGTGGAATTGGTGAATTTTCATCATTTTTTTAAACTTTTAAATTTGAATATAAAGCGTGTTGTTTTCTCTTTCTAACACCGTTTAGATCATAGGTACTCAACGTGGGCGTTAACGTCCCCTTGGGGGGCGGTAGAATACCAAGAGAAAATTGGGGGTGTTTCAGACTTTCAGGGGGGCGGTAGGAGACCCAGAAAAACCCATCCCACCCCATCCCATTAGGGGCCATCCATCCACAAAAATATTTTAAATGTAACCCCATCGTGGTATCACATTACGTCCTCTTCATCGTGGTATCCCATTACGCCCCCTTCGTCGTGACGATAGGGGGCGCTAGAAATAAAATTTTTCTCAAAGTGGGCGGTGGGCTAAAAAAGGTTGAGAATCTATGGTTTAGATCATATTTCTAATCATATTCATAAGGGAGATAAAACGATATCTATGAGACTTGCACGAGTTGTTCCGAAAAGCACACAAATTAGACATTAGGCGTTGAAAAATGGAAGCTTTTAAAACTGTTAAACTTTAAAACATGTTAGAACTTCGTCATATCAGTATCTAAGGAAATACAAGATTATTATTATCTAAGGAAATACAAGATTCTGAAAATTATTTTAGTTATAGAAATGAGCAAAAAAAAATAGTTTGCATTTGAAAAAAATGTCAGTTAGAACCTCACCCGACCGAGGTGATTACATCACAAAAAGAGATAAATTCCTTGGCCGGAAATTATAAAAAAGATAACTTCACGTTTGGGATTTATCCTAATGATGTTCAGAAGTCTTACAATTTTTTATTACGAGTGTTATTATCCAGTCGACATGTTTTTAGTCGCTAGGTATCAGGTAGTCGGTATAAAAAACAGCGATGGCTGTACAGTACAGGCAGAGCCATCTGTGTTTCAGTCGCCGAACTAAAACGACAAGTGCTAGTTATATCGACTGGAGAAAAGCAGGATATCTCCATTCATTGCGGGATCTAAACCTGAGAAACTGCATTATTATCATTGGCGATAGTATTGAAATACTTTCACAGTCACAGCGTGATGCAAACAATCGTGCGCTCCATTATGTTGTCGATTTCATACGAGAATGATTGCATCTCCGGATTTCGTAATGGGAATATCGACCCCTCAGTAATTAAACGGTCCCATTCATAGAAGTGTATGTTAAGGCTTGTCTCCAGCGAGAAATGAACATGATCGGTTCAATTTCAAAACCCAGTTTCGAGTGCATGTTGACGCCACGCCGTACGCTCCGCGCCACAAATGACACCTGTGAACGTGGAATTTCAAACGAAGCTACGGTTGTAATTCGGTTTTAAATTAAAAAATTCGCAACAAGATGAGGCCTCTTCCGTCGTCAGGTTGGTGTGGATGTACCCCAGGCAAGTATAAGTCCTACGATTTAGTGAACTAGCAATATCCCTCCGAATATGGAAAGATAGATGGTGATACTCAGTTGTATCAAGCGGCTATATATTATTATTTTTTTTTTTATTAGAAAAAAAAGTAAATATTTACAATAAACAGATAATATATTACATTTCATATCAGACTTTTTTTGGTTACCCAATTAGTAGAGAAATATTCTCGGGTCTAACTGGGGAGCTAGTCTATGTAATTATATATAAAGATAATAAATACATTACATTACATCTGACATCTGACGTCATTGCCTATCTCGGTTACTTTGTCCCGGTGAATATCACTGGATGACAGTGGATCCGAGGAACAGGCTATTTTTGAAACCAATTCCTATTGGAATAAAATGGTCAAACACTAACTGGGCGAAGCCGAACAAAAAGCCGCCCGCAGGGCCTAGCAGCAAAACCTGCGGAGCGAATTTTTAACTGCTAGTATATTTTAATATTTCAGCGCATAACTTGCAAAAAAAGGATTTTTCCTGAAATAGTTTAATTACCGCCATCTATGAACAAGCAGATTATGTATAAGGGGCAGTTGTCCCTTTTCCTCAGTGAAAGCAACAGTTTGCAAAAAGTAAGTAATTTTAATTGTTTTATCATCACGAGTTTGAGCATTTTTGAATGTGGGTATTTATCAAAGCAAATTTGGAATGAAATAAAATCGATATTGAGTTATTACGTTAAAATGCTGGTATGGAGAATAAATAATCTTTCTCATCGGAACCGCCCTATACCGTTGCAAGGACACAATCGCAAGAATATCGTTCGACGAAATTTAAATTCTCGGCCGCCGGTTAATGGCTCTTTTGTATCACCATCTTGAGATACAATCATATAACACAGTTTGTATGACCATCTTGAGTTTTGAACAGGTAGCTATAATAGTAGCTTCTGCCCATGGAAGAAACATTCTTTCTTCCATAATACGTGAAGAAGTGAAAGTTTTAACATTCGCCACAACTTGTTCAGTAAAAAAAGGAAATTCCTTTAAGTAAACTTTTTAAAAGGCATCATACTTTCAAATAGCGATAGTTCTTACAACAAAATAATGTAATTGGGTCGTTCTTCTTTTTAACCGACATAATGTTGTCTCCACCAGTTGGTGGAGAAAAAATCAACAGAATTACAAATTTTATTGTTTTATAATTACTTTTAAATCTACTGTGCTAAAGACGTAACGACTGTGTGCGTTTAAAATAAATGTATTTATATTTTTGTAGTAAAAATTAAGTTTAGAGTTGTAACTTTAGTTAGAGTTGTAACTCCTCGTGGTATAAGTGTATTTCATACAAATCACAGTTGTCTTCTGCCACCTCGACTTGCGTATATTAAAAAACGTAACAAAAAATGATTTGACGACATAAAATATAAAACTATTTTTAAACTCCAAAAGGTATAATTTATCAAGTAACAGCGAATATTATTTTTATGTCGTACGTTAATTCTGTCACGTGGGTTGTCATTTGAAATAGGTATACACGCAGCTCGTGTTTGGCACCCCAATAGGCATTTTAAGCCTCCTTCCCCTTTTGGTACAATTTCCCCTCTGAGATCCAGAGAGAATTCATTTATAGTAAAAACAAAATGTGACAAGAGTGGTGGAAATGTGACAGACTGGTAACAGTTATTGTAGGTTTAAAAGAAGAACAACCCAGTTACATTATTTCGGGACTTAGACTACCATTAAAGAAGTATTGCTTATTAGGAAATATACTTTACTTGAATAATAATTATTTTTATGAAGCAAAAGGTTACGAGTCATTTACAAACATCATCATAATAAAAAATTATTTATGAATATTATTGTTTGTATATAATTGCGGAGCTGCGAAAGCTAAAAACCAAAGAAACCAAAGGAGACGAAATGAAAGTGAGTGAAAGAAGAGGTCAGGTAGGAAAACGAAAGTAAATAAAATGATATTGTACAGTGTACAGGGTGTTCAGGACGTGCTTGACTTACTTTAACCAGTGATTCTTGACATTATTTGTAGTAAAATAAATGTAAATGAAATTTTGGCCTCCGGTGTTAATTTTCGATGACTGGACGACTCAGAATCATAAAACTTCAACACCTTCTTTGAAAAGTCATTAAAAGCGATGAAAAAATATTTAAAAAAATGTTTTGGGCCCGGTAGTGAGCGTTCAAACAGAATAATTTTTTGTTCAATTTCGCATATACTGGTTAAAAATGCCCGAAGTTGTACACTTACTCTTTGTATAAAATTGCATTAATTGTATTTGTGTGACTTGATTGTTAAATTCATGTAATAATGACAGTATTGAAAAAAAAAACAAACGAAACACGTCTTTCATTACACGTGGTACACAAGGTAGATAGAGGTTCAGAAAGTTTAGACAACTGCCGCTAGAGCAAGTTGCTTCCCGGTGCCTACCGCGCTACTTCAAACCTCTGGTGGAACTGACCCAAGAGACGTTTCGTAAACCGTCTGCTTCGGAGTTCAGCTAACCTAGAGGAAGAAAATACTCGCTGAAACCGTTTTGGTAAAACGAAGAGTTAAGAGAACAATTAAGTTCCCTTTGGGAGAACAGACACAGGATAATCTGTAAAAATTGTTTCCCAATGAACCCATAATATTATTGTTAAAGTTTGTTATACTGCCTTGAACTGCTATACCTACACACGGGGCAGATTTTCAAAATGATTGCACCCAAAATAAAGACTAATTGTGTTCCCCGTAAAATTTGTGCATTTTTTAAATAATCCCGTTACAGTTCACAATATCAAAGAGAAAACATTAAAAAAAATCATACCCAAGGAATCATCAGCGAATCCGCTGTCATTGCTGTCATCGCATCTTCCCTTCCCGAGCTGTCTGTAGACCCCTGACTCCAGAATTCTGGCCGCCAGCCTCAGGGCCACCTTCTTGTTGACCTCACACACCTTCCCAGCATCCGCCTTCCCTGCGTCGTTCACCGCGTACGAAGAGCAACCGGACAACTCTCTTGACCTGGCTCTGGCCAAATACCCTGAAGAAGTCTTGGTCTGGTACTTGGAAACATTGTTTCTCACCATGTGATCGTTTAGGTTTTGAAGACTCTTCCCATTGGTCAAGATATGATTATTCTTGATGGATACAAAGTGATTTTTATTTGCCAAATTTTCAAGACTCTTTCCATTGCCAAACGAGAAGTAATTATTGTTGTTTTTATTTGAGTATATGTCTCGGGAATCTGGTGAAAATATGTATTTGTCGTCATTGAAAAATAACGCATCTTTTTCTAAGAGTGACGGGAAGCTCTTGTTCATAGATTTAGGGTAGATAACTTGATTCTTTGCGTTTTCTTTGAGGGTGTAATTGGATCCGAACTCCCTGTTGTTTTTTAGGTAGTTGATATTGTTGTTCTTGAGGGCGTAGGTTCCTTGGCCCCCTAGGTTGGATACTTTGGGGGTGACGTTGGAAGAACAGCATCCTTTTTTGTAGACTCTGTAGCTGCGTTTGTTTCTTCTTTGGTTTGTGCTGTCGTCAAGCATGAAGCTCTCGTCGTACTGCGGCATAGCGAGATGTTGCAAAATTGCAATTCTTCAAGATTCACTTTTGTTTTAATTAGTCATTTTTAATCATTATTACTGTTTAATTTTGATAGGATTTATATTCATCTTGATTATTAAGAACTGTAAATGAAAATTTTGTTTAGATTCACTCTTATTAGTTTAACCGCAAGAAGATGGTATTTTGTTCTTAAGTTTACCAAAGTTGACTTAGTTCATAATAACGACCATTTATTGAATTTTTTTAAAGATGGTATTTTGTTCATAAGTTTGACAAATTTGAAATAGTACATAAAAGCAACTGTAACATGTATTTTTAAAGATGGTATTTTGTTCTTAAGCTTGCCAAAATTTGAAACAGTACATAATAACAACCCTAACACGTCTTTTTTAAATACAGTATTTTGTTCTCTAGTTTTCCAAAGTTGATATAGAACGTAATCACAACCGTAACATGTATGTTTTATAAGATGGTATTTTGTTCTTAAGTTTGTCAAAGTTGATATAGTAAGTAATAACAACCGTAACATTCATTTTTAAAGATGGTATTTTGTTCTTAAGTTTGTCAAAGTTGATATAGTACGTAATAACAACGGTAACATGCATTTTTAAAGATGGTATTTTGTTCTTAAGTTTGTCAAAGTTGATATAGTATGTAATAACAACGGTAACATGCATTTTTAAAGATGGTATTTTGTTCTTAAGTTTGCCAACGTTGATATAGAACGTAATAACAACGGTAACATGTATGTTTTATAAGATGGTATTTTGTTCTTAAGTTTGTCAAAGTTGATATAGTACGTAATAACAACGGTAACATGCATTTTTAAAGATGGTATTTTGTTCTTAAGTTTGTCAAAGTTGATATAGTACGTAATAACAACGGTAACATGCATTTTTAAAGATGGTATTTTGTTCTTAAGTTTGTCAAAGTTGATATAGTATGTAATAACAACGGTAACATGCATTTTTAAAGATGGTATTTTGTTCTTAAGTTTGCCAACGTTGATATAGAACGTAATAACAACGGTAACATGTATGTTTTATAAGATGGTATTTTGTTCTTAAGTTTGTCAAAGTTGATATAGTACGTAATAACAACTGTAACATGCATTTTTTAAAATATGGTATTTTGTTCTCCATCAAAACACAAGCAACATTTTCGGCTTTCTGTAGTGGTAGTAAGAGATTTTCAAACATTATGTATGTTTTATAAGATGGTATTTTGTTCTTAAGTTTGTCAAAGTTGATATAGTACGTAATAACAACTGTAACATGTATTTTTTAAAATATGGTATTTTGTTCTCCATCAAAACACAAGCAACATTTTCGGCTTTCTGTAGTGGTAGTAAGAGATTTTCAAACATTGTTGGGTTATTCGTAACCCGGGAATGTTTGTCTTTATAGCCAAATATTATTATTATTAATAAAATACATGGCTAATTTGCACCTAAGCATTTAAAAACCCAGAGAAATACTTATGAAAAAATAGTTTATTTACTTTAAATCGAATACATACTTTTAATAACTTTTGAATGTTACATTCATACCGTTGAATTAAAAGACAACATTGATAAATATAAATGAAAAATAAAACAGAACAAGACACAGAAAAATAAAAAGGTAACGGTCGCAACTGGGACTCGAACCTAGGATCTCTTGTTCTACCGGGATACAGAGCCTTAACCAACTCGGCCATTGGGACTCATTGGGATCTCATATCCCTAATTCAGAATTAACTAATTGGACTAATTTTGAATAAAAACATCGAAAATTCTATAGGAATATTTATCAATGTCGCATTCTAGGTTGGTTGCTAAACGGGAAAAAATGGACTGGAAGACAAAGTTTGACTTGGTTCTTGACTTAGAAAACAGGGAACAATATGTTAAACTAAATAATGCATTGAACCAATGTCTTCCGAATATGGAATTCCACAGTGCACAGTAATGGGGCCTTTACTTTTCCTTAGATCAACGATAGGATCAGTCTAACTCTTGCTGACCTTTCTCCCTTGTTTCTATTATCTGAGACTTTAACAGTGTTAGTTATAATTCGCTGCGGGATGAATGGTTACAGCGCCATGTTGTAACTTTGCGGAATATTGCTAGGAGATGGATCGTGCAACTTATCAAGTACGAACTGCGCAATCCACGACCGAATATAATTAAGTTTAAATCTTCTCTTTTTCATTTTCAACACTCAGATACAATCACTTATAAAATTAAATTTGGATAAGATTTTGCCGATTTTCTCTATGCAGTGAGTGACAAGCTCTATGGTAGAGCGGTGAAATATTTGACTCCGGACTGTCTTGTGATGTCTACGTACATAAAATCAAAATATGCTTGCTTGGGGATGTATATATGAGATGTCTTTGCGTTGCTAAACCATTCATCCGATTGCGATGAAATTTTGGGGATTTAAAAAAAAAAATATAATAATGATTTCAATAACGTCCTGGTGAATCACCATGTAGAATCTAAACGTTACTTGAAATGGCTTTAGCCGTGTTTGGGACCAGATCTGAATAGCCAGGTAATTCTCCAACTTCCTCTTCCCATCTCCTTTCCCTTTCACTACCTTCAGCCTCATAACATATCCCATTTGAGGATGCCGTAATCTCACTGGCTTCAATTAGTTGGGGGCAGTTGGGACTCTCTTGTCTTGGATATACACAATATAAATGCACAAAAAATTGCAAAATTTGGCTCAAAAATCATCAAAATCTAAGAGAAAACACCCCGCTTATATTCAAATCTAAAAATTAAACACAAAATAATTAAAATGTACACCTTTACAAAACCAAAATTACGAATCGCAATTTAAGAAAAAAAAAATTAACTTGGGAATTTTTTAATAATTTCTTTTTTCATGGAAAGACAAAAAAGGAAGATGACAAATATTCGTTCGTCTAATGCTTAGTTCACACTGAGCTATATATCTGCGAGCAGATATCTGTTGATTCGCGAGCGCTTATAATAATAATAATAATAATAATTGGATGATTTATATAGCGCCGTTTTTGTGAAAAATCACCTCAAGGGCGCTGCACAAACTTACAATACATTTCTAAAATCTAGAAAAACTACAAACTAGAAAAAACAATTAAAACAACTAATGGCTAAAAATTGCATCCACAGGTTCATAAGAAAATATATGTACAATGTCTCGACCAATGAACGCGATGCTTCTTAAAAATGTATACAGGTCCATACTTACCTGGGAGGTCGCTTGAAATTAACACTTATTGTCTATTAAGAAATTTAGATATAGTTCGCACGCAGAGGACATTATTGTGTACACTTGTTATATGTGTTTAATCCTGAAATATATTTTAATATTAGTATAAAATACATTCTTTGATGAGTGTATTTTGGAAATCAAAAGCAACATTTTATAGTGGGCGGTACAGTAGTACAAGGATTTGATCTTCCTAAATGTGATTCGTAACGAGACAGATTGATGTGCAAAGATTCAAGTAATTAGAAAATTAATTAGAAAAGTGTAATTAAGACATATCATAGAAAATAAAAGTATGATACTCTCAGATAGGTTTATTTAAATTAAGGATATGAGAGCCCAAAAAGGTAGGTTTTTAATTTGGACCTAAATTCTGTTGGGCTTGTTATGCATCTTAGTTCCGGAGGGAGTTTATTCCAAGCCTTAGGCCCAGATACTCCAAAAGCGCGATCTCCAAACTTTGTATTTGGCTTGCGTTTAGGTTCCATTAGTCTGCCTATAGCTGATGATGTTGCTGATCTAAGGGTTGACTGCCTCGGACCAGTATTTTCCGGGACACATAGTTCAGAGATATAAGGTGGGGCCATTTCATTGATTGATTTAAACACCATCCAGCACAATTTGTACTGGATTCTTTCAGGGCACTTGAGCCAATGAAGGTTACGAAGGTGTTCTGAAATGTGTGAATATTTAGAGACTCCGGTTATGAGCCGTGCCGCTGCGTTAAAAACGGATTGAAGTTTGTCAGTTTGATATTTTGGAAGGCTAGCATAGATACCGTTACAATAATCGAGTCGCGAGACTACGTAAGAGTTGATTAGTAGTTTTGTCGCCTCTGTAGGAAGATTTCTTCGGACGGACTTGAGTTGTCTTAAGTGAAAAAAACCGGTGCTTACAGTCCTATTTATTTGACTTTTAAACGAAAAGTCTGAATCTAGATTAACGCCAAGAAGTTTGACGGTTGTCTTGGGAATAATATCGCTGCCGGAAATGGAAATAGGCGAATCGTCTATGAAATGTTGGCGTTTGTTTGTGGCCGCCCAGAGAAACTCAGTCTTAGATGGGTTCAGCTTTAGCTTGTTTGAAGACATCCAACGAGTTATTGCTTCTAAGCATTCAGCTACACGAATTTTGAGACTGCTGACTTCGTTTGGAGTGCAGTAAAAATAAACTTGCTGATCGTCAGCGTAGCAGTGTGACAAGAGACCAAATGACTCGATTATTTCGGCGACATCATTTGTAAAAAGGATGAAAAGAAGTGGACCTAAAACGGAACCCTGGGGCACTCCTGAAGAAAGTCTTGCGAAGTTTGAGAGTTTATTTCCAACCTTCACGGCTTGCAAGCGATTGGATAAATATGACGCCAGCCAATTTTTGATATCGGAACTCAAACCAAATGTTTCCTCTAATCTCTTAATGAGGAAGTCGTGATCAATCGTGTCAAACGCTGCACTCATGTCTAAGAGTGAGATAAGTGCTAACTTACCTGATTCTATGGCTAGAGTTATATCTGACAGCATACGAAGAAGTCCGGTTTCTGTTGAGTGAAACCTTCTATATGCGGATTGTCGATTTGTTAATAATTTGTTTGAATTCAAGTGACTGGTTATTTGAGTAGCAGCAATTTTCTCCAGGATTTTTGACACGAAAGGTAGATTTGAGACGGGTCGATAATTACCTAAGTTATCAGGGTCTAGTTGTGACTTTTTTAATATTGGTGTAACTACAGCTGATTTTAGTGATTCAGGGAAATCACCTGTACTGAGAGATTTATTGAAAACATGAACTAGGAATGGAGCTAAGACATTGACACATTTTTTTAATAACCAAGTTGGTATAGGATCAAGACTACACTGCTTATTTGGCGAACATGAAATTATCTTTTTTACTTCTTCAAGCGTTGTAAGTTTGAAGGAAGACAAATTTCCTTTAGAATTGATAGTGAATATTGGCAGAGGGGCGTGAGATGTGGAGGCACGAATGGTTTCAATTTTTTCCCGAAAAAACTTTGAGAAGGCATCCGGGGTAATATCTATTTTAGTTGGAACTGTGACTTCGGCAATAACAGTCTTTATTGAGTTCCAGAGACGCCGTGGATTGGCTCGCTCAGAGTCAACCTTTTCATTCCAGTATTCTGATCTTTTGGAATTTATTTTGCTCATGTACTGTTTTTGAGCAAGGATCCACTCATCTCTCGAAGTTACTGCAGAGTTTTTCCTGTATGACCTCTCTAATTTCCGCATAAGTCTTTTCTGGTTTCGGCATTCGTCATCAAACCAGCCGTCAGACTTTCGAACTTTACGTGTTTTTGACGTTGTCGGAGCATATTTGTTTAATAACAACAAAAAATCTTTTCTTTAAAATCTTATCTTTTGTCGTTTCACACGAGGCTATCAAATATTTCTTCCTGTGGTAGGAGAGGGGGTCAGTCGAATTAGGGAGCGGCAACGGAACGCATATTTTTTGTACTGAAATCTGTCAACTTGACATCTGTCATCCACGGGTCTAGGCAGCTCCGTAATTACAATGACACCTTCTCCTGTTTTAGTCGGAGAAGGGGAGAGTTATCTTCTGGGATATCGCGTCTGGAGCGGTTATGTCTGAGATGTGTATTGTCTATGATTGATCTGCGCTTAAAAACGCTTAGGTGTGAACGGTCTGCAGGGATTGTATGGAGAGCGTTATTTGGCGTGCTAATCTTTTATATTTGATAGCTGAGTGTGAACCAGCTCTTATAAAATATGTGTGTTTTTATTTTTTTCGTTATCAGTAATTTTAGTTAGAAAAAATGTAAGGTGAGCCATTTTTAAAACTTTTTTATGTTTACAATAAAAACATATAAATTTGTTGTAGACCACTTTCATTTTCCTTCTTCAGGAGAATATTGTAACTGAATTTTTTTATGTTTGCTTGCAAATTTGTGACATTTACTAAATTATACGATTATTTCGAATTAAAAATTTGAAAACGTATTTTATCACCTAAACAGTTTTTGGTTTACGAAATCTTTCAGAAATTTTCCTTTTATTTGGATTTTATTCTAAAACAAATATTTTAACCCTCTGACAAAATATGGTCGAGGCCTGAGGCGTTAAAAGAAATTCTAAAAAAAAATCGTTTTTTTTTTTTAAATACGCGGTGTTATAATGTGAACGACGATATCAAATATCACATAATTCCCAAAAGCCAAGAATTACATTTTATTATTTGACTAATTTAATTGCATATCTTTTATAGCATATAATTGTTAGAATGTCCATGAAAAATAATTACTTTTATCCAAAATCCTAAAAAATTTCACTAACCATTAAAATCAATCTGTGTAGTATATTTATTTATGGTAAATTTCATTGTTTTTATTGCGGCACTTAATTTTTATGTATTCACTTGTCCAACCCATAAAACTAATGTTGCAATGTCGTCACAAAGCCTACATTTGCCTAAATAAGGTTTTTATCGGCAATTAACAACCGTTCGTTGGCGTTTATTAATTAATATTGCGTTTATGGGTCATTTTTCATTTCGGGAGGCGGGTATGGGTTCCGCCGCCACGGGAACCATTTATTGGATAACCAACACACCTCTCATAGGACACCCCAAGTGGTTCGCTACATTGCAGGGGTCCGTCCGGGTCATGGGGTGAGGTTTGTCCAGGTCTTGGCGGTTGATGCGACCGCCCGCCTGCTGCGTGGCGGGCCGTATCGAGAGACACTGGTTGAGGACGTCTTTTGACCTCTTCAGCAAGAATCCCTCGACCCATCGCCTTGCACCACAGTTGGAGGGATGGATTCTTCCGTCCGTTTCTCCCGGACACACCGATCCCCCAGATTCCTACTCACACGGTATACCTTTTAAGAACTTCCTTTCCTAAAAAAAAACTCCACACCGCATCCGCTAAGATGACATTCTCCTGGGTGGAGAGCTAATGTAAAAAAAATCTGCATAAATGTATTAAAAATAATACATAGTATATTTGAACCACGTTCTGGAGTAGAAAATGCTCTCAGTATCCCCCTTTTTAGATAAACTTCACACAGGAGGCTCTGAGTAAAATAATTTCCCAGTCATCTAAGAAGATGCTGTGTGGATGGTTTTTTTGAAGACAGGAAGGAGTGAACATTGGTCTTGAAGAGACTCATGTTGCAGCAAGGACGAAACGTAGAGCTGTTGAACTCAAGAACGTGTTACTTTATTATATTAAGATATTATCAGCCTGAGGTGCAGCCGTCCCTTTCGCTCAGTATTCGGGGAAGTAAGAGCGGAAGTGACAGCAACAACGATTTGGTAAAATACCCGTTGTTCAAATTTGTATGCTATTCTTCTTAAAACTAGATAATATAACTACCTAATCTAACGACATTTGTTGGCGGAGATTGAAATTACCGTAGTCTTATGACATCTGTTGAGAGACATTGAAACTACAGACATATTCATATACACAACAGGTAGGTTAACGTTAATTTTGTGCAGATACTAGCAAGGTGCAATATTATAACGGAAAGAGAAATTATTATTTATTATTTTAACTTTATGAGTAAAACCTCAAACTGTAATATTTAATTAAATGAAGACATTATGAGCGAAACTCAATCGAAAATCTGGAAACAGAAAAATCAGAAAAAGATATTGGCACCTCTGGGACTCGAACCCAGGACCTCCCTACTTTCCGGGTTGGGCGCTCTTATCCACTGAGCTAAGGTGTCGATATCCAATTCGGTCACTTTTAACTGTACCATACTTCGACTAAGAACCACCCATATTATCTTCATTTTTCTTAACGCATATTTTAATTGGCTGCCATCTTTATGAATGATTGCAAGATTCAACTCGAACTAAATGCAATCTAGATGGTGTCTGGATAAATTATTATCCATTTTATTTAATGTGCGACATCTATTGACTCTTCAGCAAGTCTGGGATGAATATTATTATTTATTATTTTAACTTTATGAGTAAAACCTCAAACTGTAATATTTAATTAAATGAAGACATTATGAGCGAAACTCAATCGAAAATCTGGAAACAGAAAAATCAGAAAAAGATATTGGCACCTCTGGGACTCGAACCCAGGACCTCCCATTCATAAAGATGGCAGCCAATTAAAATATGCGTTAAGAAAAATGAAGATAATATGGGTGGTTCTTAGTCGAAGTATGGTACAGTTAAAAGTGACCGAATTGGATATCGACACCTTAGCTCAGTGGATAAGAGCGCCCAACCCGGAAAGTAGGGAGGTCCTGGGTTCGAGTCCCAGAGGTGCCAATATCTTTTTCTGATTTTTCTGTTTCCAGATTTTCGATTGAGTTTCGCTCATAATGTCTTCATTTAATTAAATATTACGGAAAGAGAAATGTTAAACCGACGTCGGTTAGCCCACATTTTGTAACACAGCATTTTAAACGCCTTCCTTTGCCCAGAGCAAAGTAAACACCGACTAGATCAATCATAACCACAAATCAGAACAATATTACTATATTATCTCATGAGAAAAAACACATTACTCAATAGCGTTGTAGGGTACTGCAAGCTTGGCATAGAAACTGACAGATTTCATAAATAAAACTAATAAATTACTCAGAAATGAATGCGCGAATAGTTTTAACCCTTCAACACTGAGCTTCGTCGAATCGACTACACCGAAACAAAATTTTTAGTTTTCTCAATTTGGGAGGCCACCTACTGCGTGGCGGGCCGGTTCTTGAGAGACTAGTTGAGGTAGACAACTTAGACCTCTCCAGCCGCACTATTTCCGATATTCCGAGAGTTCGGCTGGAGAGGTCGAAAGATTTCCCTCAATCAGTCTTTCCCGATCCGACCCGTCACGCAGTAGGTGGGCAGACGCATCCGCTATCAGGGCCTGGACAAACCTGACCCTTGAACCCGGGCACCCCTGCTCAAGTCATCGGTTCCATGCCAACTGAGAATAAAGTAAACTCAACACCTCTTTGAAAAGTCATTAAAAGCTATGAAAAAAATAATTTTAAAATAGCCCATAAACCTAACCCAACCCAAAAAATAAAATGTTACCAGATTATGTGTATAATAATGTAAGAATTAATAGTACAGTTCGTTGTTATCCTACGAGAAACTGCAACGATTTTAGGCTTCCTAAAACAAATTTATCGTGAACAAAAATTTATATTTATTATAAAGGTTTTAAAATGTTCAACGAACTCCCTGTAAATGTTAAGGAGGCTAAAAGACTTGAAATTTTTCGTGGATTATGTCTCAAGGTTGTGAAGTCCAAATTTTAGTAAGTAGATGATAAATAATATTATAGTAGTTTTGGAAGAGATTATATAAGATATAAGATGAAAAATTTTATAAGTAAATAAAATATACTTTTTTTTTTCTGAGGTGGGTCTGAGTTGGTTTCTTTCTGAGTTGTTCGGTAACCGAAGAAAATACTCCCTCTCTCTGTAATCTCTCTCTGAACTTGGGAGGTGTGAATGGGTACCGCCGCCCCGGGAACTTTTATTGAACAACCAACACCTCTGCCATAGGTCACCCCAAGTGGTTCGCTACGTTTGGTGATTTAGTAGGGGTGCCCGGGTTCATGGGGTGAGGTTTGTCTAGGTCTTGGAGACGGATGACCAGGACACACTGGACCCAAGATTCCTACCCACCCCTTAAACCCTTTTCTTTCCCAGAACTCTCCTTTTCTTAAAAAACCCCCCACACAGCATCCCCAAAGATGACATAGGGCCTGAGGGAAATCATTTTCCTCAGGGCCTCCGTGTGGAGCTCATGTAAAAAAAAAAGTTTTGCTTTTTTAAAAAATACATTGTCTAGTTTGTATACTGAACATCTGTTGATGGCGTTCAAACCAGGCAATTTTAACGATTTTCCTCTATATTTGCACTGGGGTTAAAATCCAGAGAGGAAATTGGAGAATAAGTTTGAATGGGTAAAGCGCCGCCCGGTTTCAACTTAAAAAGCAAATTAGTTCAAACATAATGTTTTCACAATAAATAGTCTACGTCTACAGTACGAATTTATCGTTACAATTTTTTGTAACCTGTAGCCGGATCGACGAAGGTTAGTAATAAGCGCGTACAAAATATTAGGTTCGTAATGCTAGGTTAATAATAATTGGAAAGAGGCCGACTGGATACGGGCCACATTATAGAAGTACAGACTGAGCATAGAACTGACTAGAAATGTAATTTTAATTTATGATTAATCGAATAGGATAATAACGCCGAGATACAGTCAATGACTCTGCGATACATGAGAAAAGTTGTATTTCAAAAGAAACTAAAGCGAGAGGCAAGAAATGGATAGTCGAATAACCTTGTGAAGGTTATGGGTCCTGTATACACAGACCTGAGTGTATAGAGTATATATAAAACAATATATGTAACAGCATCGCGTTCACTGGTTAAATGAATTGCACATAAACATAGTTGCATATCAGTGATCGATGAACCGGTGGATGCAATTTTTAGCCATATGTTGTTATGTTTATACAAAATTATTCATTACTAGCTTTTCCCCGCGGCTTCGCTCGCGTGGTATTAGGGGAAATTGCGTGCCACCTAAATTTCGCAATGCTAGTAGAGCTCAAAGAAAAAAAGAATTATCCAATTTGGGGCAGTCGTTCGGAATTTATGCACTTACAAACATTTCGGAGATTTATTTTTATTCAAATATGTGGCAGTTTGTAAATATAATAAAAAATAACACTATTTATTACAAAGTCTTTATAATCGTTACGAATTATATTTTTAATGTAGGAACTCTCATCTGAAATTTATTCTAAAACATAACACAACATATTCTATAATTTGAATTTTCTGGAGCAGCAGCCGACCAGTAGGTAGAGGGCAACATCGTTTCCACGGCAACGATTTGTTTTCTGACGTTTGCAATAACTCGCTTTTGATAGGGACAGAAAGCGTATAATAAATATTTCATAACGCCAGAGTTTACCATTATATATAGCCTATTTTACTCGCTTAAAATGTAACTTTCTATTGTGAACGAATTTTTTAAATCGATTTAGTGGTTAATGTGTGAAAGCGTAACAAATAAACACACGCAGTTTCGCATTTATAATACTAGTATAGATAAAGATTTATAAAATTTGAAGGCGTATTTCATCACATTTCAAAAACAGTTTAAATTTTCGAATACTCTATTTATTTGAATGTTATTGGAACGCCGAGATGTTTTGACTTTTCGACAAAACATGCCCTACGCCTGAGGGGTTAAAAAAATGATTATCATTATCTTATCATCCATTCGTTCCGCGTTATCCTATTGATGATGCTTGCTTCCTTCTGGAACCCTTTTCTGATCTCTTCACGTAATATAATATTGTTGACTGAACATAATGTTCACACAGATTCCTCTGCAATACAACGTAACATCGTAATGATCAAATAATCTGCAGACAGTTTTGTAATCGTTGCTTAAAGAGTCTATTTTTTGACCAGTCATATCTAATAATGAACACTCCATCTAACGGGCGTTTTACACGATTTCGTCCAGTTCCACATATAATTTTTCTCGAAACTACTTTTTTCGAGACGGTTGACATGATACCTCAAAGTTTACTGAACCAATTTATTTGAAATTTGGTGTGAGCCTTCTCTATAAATTACAAAACTATAACAAAACTTAATTTTTTATTATTTTTAACTCGTTAAATTCCATGGAGGAAACAATGTATAGCTGCGATGTTTTGACTTTGACGTAATATTTTGTGGATTTATTTTGTGCTGTCGTATATTATATTTACTGAAACACATTTCTTGAACAATAAACTATGCGTAAAAACAACATTACTTGCGTTTATTTGATGAATTTATATGTTTTAGGATCTTTTTCACGAGAACGACGCTACCCAATTTGACAGCTCAAGCACCGCGAAAAATCTCGGCCGGAGGGCATAGATAATTCCATAGAAATTATTCCGCTTCCCTAGGTGTGTTCACGGTATTTTATACCTTAATAACAAGAATGCCCCAAGCGATTCTCACCTTGTTCTTCATACGTTTTATTTATACAAAAGGGTTAAAATCGCATTCAAAATATATTTTTTTTAATATTTTGCCATGTGCGCCGGCGAACAAACGGCAAATAACGAGTAAAAGAATCGGAAAAGTAAAAAAATGTCTTTTTATTTCAGACAGCCGCCATTGTGCGAATTTTTTTTTTTACTTTTCCTTTGCACATAGCAGCATTTGTTTGGATAAAGAATTAGTTAGTTTTTTTTTCCAGATTACTAGGAGGGTTGCAATCGGGTCAACCAGGGTGCGCCATTTTTTTATACTCAACTTTTATACTATACTTCAACACCCTGTAACTTTTGAATTTTTTCCTTTAATTTTTTTTAATGTATTTTTTTAACGTTAATACATATTTGGTAACATTGTGTGACAAGGCGTCCGGGGGGGTCATCAGCTTTGTGACGTCACATGCAGCCAGGCTTACCAGATGACAGGAATTTTCCTGACATACTCGTCTCATTGTATGAATTTTCAAAACGAAAGAAAACAACAATGAAATCCCGTGTTCTTCTACACATACTCTCGTGAGTTTGTAAAACCAGGCTGACACCTCGCAGTATCCCATTTGGCCCCTCCCCGCACGCAGTGAATTCACAAAAATATCTCCGTGTAGCCCCTCCCCGTAGAGATGGCATTCAAAACAAAAATATCCCATCTCGCCGCCTCCGTTGTGGTAAATATGATCGCGACGAAAAACTTTTATTAATTTTTAAACGTAAAATTGCAAAACAGTGTGATGTCACGCTAGGGGGGAGGGGGTCTCACAAATGTAACAGCGTGTGACAGGGGCGGGGGATGGGTAAAAAAATCATGAAATTCGTGCGACGTAATTTATGGATGGCCCCTAAATGTAAAAATTAATAAGGGAAATAAATTCGGTACACTTGACTTTATTATTTATAATTCTGTGTGTAAATATTAAATCAGTTTTTGTTCGCTTTATTGCAAATTTTGAACTACGCATTAAAAGTTATTATTGAATTTGAAAGTAAGATATTTTATAATTTTGTTTTGAATGTGTTCTATGCTGTCGGTGTACAGTTTGTAATGCGGGTCAATGTTCGTGTAAAGCTAAGATTTTTTCATATGGATAATAATTCCATACGTGGATTCAAGCATCGTGTAAATCGACCTTTAGAATTTCTCGAGTAAATCGCTCAGAATTAAATTATCTCTCTTTCTGCTATTATGTAAGTACTGCAGTGTCATCCCACTTTTTAATAATCATATCATTTCACTTAGTTCTTTTTAATGCTGAATAAACATGTGAGATTAATTTATGAGTGCGTACCTACTTCTAAAAGGTGAATCTCTATCTTTTGTGTTGGGAGGAATATAAACGCTAGGAATATTTCAATTCTCATGCCTTCAGAATTTAAAACCGAGCGTCTTATTTGCAAGGCAAGTAAGCGAAAAAGTGTTTTTTTATTTATTTTGTGCCTAATTTTATAAGAATGAAAAAAAAGTTAGTTAGTTGGAAGCACCGGGTCGCTACCTCTAGAAGACACGTAAGTTATTAGTACGTGATAAGCATGTTTTTATGTTTTTTTTACAATTTGGGAGGCGGGAATGGGTACCGCCGCCCCGGGAACCTTTATTGGATAACCAACACCTCTGCCATAGGTCACCCTAAGTGGTTCGCCACGTTTGGTGATTTAGCAGGGGTGCCCGGGTTCATGGGGTGCGGTTTGTCTAGGTCTTGGAGACGGATGACCAGGACACACTGAACCCAAGATTCCTACCCATCCCTTAAACCCTTTTCCTTACCAGAACTCTCCTTCCCTTCCTTTCCTTAAAAAAAACCCTCCACACAGCGTTCTCAAAGATGACATGGGCCCTGAGGGAAATTATTTTCCTCAGGGCCTTCTGCGTGGAGCTCACGTAAAAAAAAATTTTTTTTTTTACCTGCCCACGCCTTTACTATGCCATCTCAACGCCCCCTAGTTTTCTACCGCCCCCTGTCTGAAAGTCTGAAACGTCCACAAGGGGGCGATATCGCCCACGTCGAAAATCTATGAGCTAGTCCAATAATGAGAATGAATAAGAAGTCTTCAAACATGCCACTAATATACATATACACTTGAAACATGAACACTAATATAAAAGAATTTAAAATACACCCTAAAAATTATAGTGAAAACATGAAATGAGTAATATCAAATAAAACTATTATGATAACAACCTCCCTCCCCCCCCATACACACAAGCCCTGCTTATTTATGGGGGTATATATATTATGTAAAGACTTGGGCATCATTTTCAATCAAATCTTTCATTTGTTAACCTCATAACAGAAATCTGTAATAAGGGCTTAAAAATGTTGGGATTTATAACTAGGCTAACTAGAAACTTTAACAATGTAAAGTGCATTAAACTGTTATATTTTGCTTATGTTAGAAGCCAACTTGAGTACAATTCTCCTGTCTGGAATCCTCATTATAATATGCACGTACAAGCTGTTGAAAGAATACAAAACAAATTCTTACGTTTTCTAAATTTTAAAATGGGTATTCCAGCAAATATGTTAAACTACAACACTATTTTAAACGATATGAATATGCTTAAATTGTCAGACAGAAGAATTTTCACTGACTTGGTATTTTTATATAAAATTCTAAATGATTTAGTTGATAGTCCGGTATTACTTGAATTGATAAGCTTCCGAATTCCACTTCGTAATACTAGAAGTCAGGATTTATATCAGTGCAGAAATTCTGGGACTAACTACCATATGTATTCCTCTTTGCCCAGAATACTAATGGAGGGAAACAATTATACCAAGTCAGTGGACATCTTCAATTTATCTTTGAATAAATATAAAATATTGTTATTGAGGCAGTTCAGTTATGTACAGTAAAATGTATTTTTCTAACTATGCTATATATGTTAAAGCCCCGAAAAAGGGCGTTTATTAATAAATAAATAAATAAATGTAACAAACTATTGTATAGAATCTGTTTGAAATACATGTATTGTACTATTTATGAATAAAAAAAATAAAAAAAAATGCAGTGGAGTTATTTTTTCAATGTTATTTTGTCAGGTTCATTGGCCGAACAAATAAACAAAATGATTATTTATTTACGTGTCGCTGATAATGAACACGGCTACCTTCTGTTTCCTGTATTCCTACACTTACAGAAGCGATGTTTTGTTTATATTTTTTCCGGCGATTGCCTGATCCGAATTCTCCGCTGCACCGCTTTGCTTTCTTCATTACGAAAATGCAACGCTCGGATAATTACTTTCGTTTTCTGTTGCTGCTGGCTTATCTCATTTCCTTCTCGGCTTAAATATACAACAGCTGTCCGTGACTTGAATTAGGAACTTACGTAAGTAAAAAATTACATTATGAATAAATGAAACAATAAAACTTTGTTAAAACCACTCTATATTTTATCTACGCCGACCGGTTTCGGAACAACCGTTCCTTCCTCGGGCAACATACATAATGAGTTGACAATTACAAAACAGTGGGCGGGTCTAATGTATTATTACTAAGTGTTGTGGTAGGGGTGGGGGCGTGGCCAGGGATTAATGAAGAATGGGTGGGAGAAAAGGAACGGAGATTGAATGGGAACATATCCAAGATTGGGCTATAAGATAATATTTTTTGTTTATTGATAATGGACTCATTATTTTTAAGAGATTTTTTTATTATTTCCAAGGCTTCTAAGTTATCTAAACGTTTTCCTTTATGGTTAATATGGAGAAAATTTATCCCTGTATTTTTTTCATATTGATAACTTAGGTTATTTTCAATGATATGGTTAGCGAACTCAGAAAAATTATTATTTTTTAGACACTTTAAATATTCTTTGATTCTAATTTCAAAATAACGAGTTATTTTTGGAATATAAAATGTTTGTAATGTTTTGTATGTATTGTAAGTTTGTTTGAGGAAGGAACAGTCGTTCCGAAACCGGTAGGCGTAGATAAAATGTATAGTGGTTTTAACAAAGCTATATTGCTTCATTTATTTGTAATGGATAACCACAAAGTTATAGCTACATTCAAAATTAATTATATTATGGCTTAAACCACTCCGACCCCTAGGCTTGTTTTAAAGATAATAAATCAATAGCAGTCAAGTACAATAAGCTTGTTTTCAAGACAATATATCAAAAGCAGTCAAGTACAATAAGCTTGTTTTCAAGACAATATATCAATGGCAGTCAAGTACAATAAGCTTCTTTTCAAGACAAATATATCAATAGCAGTCAAGTACAATAAGCTTGTTTCCAAGACAATATATCAATAGCAGTCAAATACAATAAGCTTGTTTCCAAGACAATATATCAATAGCAGTCAAGTACAATAAGCTTGTTTCCAAGACAATATATCAATAGCAGTCAAGTACATTAAGCTTGTTTTCAATACAATGTATTATCAATAGCAGTCATGTACAATAAGTTTGTTTTCAAGACAATATATCAATAGCAGTCAAGTACAATAAGCTTGTTTTCAAGACAATATATCAATGGCAGTCAAGTACAATAAGCTTCTTTTCAAGACAAATATATCAAAAGCAGTCAAGTACAATAAGCTTGTTTCCAAAACAATATATCACTAGCAGTCAAATACAATAAGCTTGTTTCCAAGACAATATATCAATAGCAGTCAAGTACAATAAGCTTGTTTCCAAGACAATATATCAACAGCAGTCAAGTACAATAAGCTTGTTTTCAATACAATGTATTATCAATAGCAGTCATGTACAATAAGCTTGTTTTCAAGACAATATATCAATAGCAGTCAAGTACAATAAGCTTGTTTTCAATACAATGTATTATCAATAGCAGTCATGTACAATAAGCTTGTTTTCAAGACAATATATCAATAGAAGTCAAGTACAATACGCTTGTTTTCAAGATAATATATCAATAGAAGTCGAGTACAATAAGCTTATTTTCAAGACAATATATCAATAGCAGTCAAGTACAATAACCTTGTTTTCAAGACAATATATCAATAGCAGTCAAGTACAATAAGCTTGTTTTCAAGACAATATATCAATAGCAGTCAAGTACAATAAGCTTGTTTTCAAGACAATATCAATAGAAGTCAAGTACAATAAGCTTGTTTTCAAGACAATATATCAATAGAAGTCAAGTACAATAAGTTTGTTTTCAAGACAATATATCAATAGAAGTCAAGTACAATAAGCTTATTTTCAAGACAATATATCAATAGCAGTCAAGTACAATAAGCTTGTTTTCAAGACAATATATCAATAGCAGTCAAGTACAATAAGCTTGTTTTCAAGACAATGTATCAATAGCAGTCAAGTACTATAAGCTTGTTTTCAAGACAATATATCAATAGCAGTCTAGTACAATAAGCTTGATTTGAAGCTAACGCATGTGTTACCACATAAATGGTTGTAACTTTTTTTTTTACTTTAACTCCACACAGGAGGCACTGAGGAAAATAATTTCCCTCAGGCTGAAGGTAGTGGGGAGGGGAAGCAGATGGGGAAGAGGAAAGGGGCACTTCAAGCAACGTTTCAATTCTGAATGGTGGTCTTACACCAGGACGATATTGAGAGCATCTTCCACTCTGAGGCAGTTAATCATAGACTGCCATAGGTCGCCTACCCCAAGTGGTTCGCTAAGTTTGGTGATTTTGCAGGGGTGCCCGGGTTCACGTGGTGAGGTTTGTCCGGGTTTTGGAGGAAGTTGCGCCTGCATACTACTGCGTGGCGGGCCAGATCCGGAGAGACCAGTTGAGGAAGACAACCTAGACCTCTCCATCTCGACCCATCGCTGCAGTGGGAGGAATGGATTCATGTCACTCCTGAACACTCTGACCCCCGGATTCCTAACTTTCTCTTCTTTGTTTCCTGAAAAAAGACCCTCTGACAAGACCCTGAAAGAAGAGGGGAATTATTTTCCCCAGAAACCCCTTGTACAGAGCTTCTTTCCTCCATGTTAAAAAAATAATGTTGTCTTATTGAAAAGAAACAAGAATAGACCGCGACAACAAGTTGGTAACGTCTGATTGATCCAATATCAAATAATATGAGACTACATCAGCAGGGCATGACGGCGGTGAAAGGAATCGGATTCGTTGGACCATAGACAAACACTGCCAATGGAGCCATAGATATAATAACAACTTGTATCACAGATAATAATGTGTTTATACCACAAAAGATACTGCCAGACACAACACAGATTAGGTAAATACCCAGGAGCTGTGCTGTGTACATGCTGAACAGTTAACACACAATAGAAATGCCTTCCGTCTGGATTTGAATGGAAACAATGTCACAACTGACTTAGTATTTTTTGGTTCTAGTCCAGAGAAATGAAATTTAGATCCGTAACAGGAATATTGTGTGATCCGAAAATGCCCAAATGCTGGGGAGGAAACTAAGTAAATTTCGCGAAGTTTTGACTTTGACGTAATATTTGTGGGTTTATTTTAAGCTATCGTATATTATATTTACTGAAACACATTCCTTGAACAATAAACTATGCATAAAAACAACATTAATTGCATTTATTTTACAAATTGATAGGTTTATCGATCTTTATTTCACGACCACGACGCTAGCAGTTTGACAGCTCAAATCCCGGGTAAAATGAAGGGTCAATGTCAAAGACGAATTTAATAAAAATAATTCCGAGTGGCTAGGTGTATTTAGGATACCTCATACGTCAAGAACAAGAATGCCACAAGCGATTCTGACCTTGTCCTTCATACGTTTTCTTTATCCATAAGGGTTAAAATCGCATTACATATATTTTTGAAAATTTTGGTGTGTGCGCCGGTGCACACCGGCAATGGACCTGTTAAAGGAAAGATTTACCGGACTATTGTTAGACCCGCGATAATGTATGGCTCCAAATGCTGGACTATGGATAACTCCTACGACGGAGGAGTACGAAATTTCGCACACTTATAATTATGTAGAGAAGGAGTGCAGAATGCTAATATTTTTTCAAAATTATGCTTAAAAAATACATTAAATCAATATAAAGAACATTATACATACATTAAATTAATGATGGTCAAATTTCGACCATTGGGCGACCACCAGTATTTGGAGATGTCTGACTAATCAACTGGACAATCGAAATGTACAATAGATAGATAGATACATTAGATTCTTTTACCACTGTGCCACATAGATTGTCATGCAAATTTGTTCATTGAAATAGAAGAATAGACGAATTTTCCATTAACGTTAATCGTAGGTTGAAACAAAAGGTAGTTAAATTGGAAATGAAGCTAATAAAGTAAAGTAAAGTTCACATCCATCATGCATCAGGCGAGTACCAAGTCTCTGTTCAAATAACCATTGAATTAATGGATTAACACGCGAACACATAAACAAATAGACATGTCCATTCTCTTCCCACTAAATAATCATTTTTCTCCCACACAAGTTGCACACCGGGAGCCCACAACACAAAACTTAACCCAACGTCATCCGATGCAAACCGGACAACTCAGGATGAAACCAACTAACCAACCTAACCTAACCAACCAACAGAACCCCAGATTCTTTCCCACTCCTTAAACCCTTTTCCTTCCCAGAACTCTCCTCCCCTCCTTTTCCTTAAAAGAAATCCTCCATACAGCGTCGCCAAGGATGACAAAGACCCTGAGGGACATTATTTTCGTCGAGGCCTGTGTGGAGCTCATGCAAAAAAAAACTCAGAACCACCTCAGAAAAGTCATTAAGAGTGACGAAAAAAAACTTTAAAAAATTGGTTAAATAGGTTACGTTAGGTTAGGGTTATGGGCTATTTTAAAATTATTTTTTCATAGCTTTTAATGACTTTTCATAGAGGTGTTGAGTTGACTTTGTTCTCAGTTGGCATGGAACCATTTTTGTTTTACATTAGCTTCCTACAGGAGGCCCTGAGTAAAAAAAATCTCAGGGACTAGGTTTTAGGGATGCTGTGTTATGAAGGGTCTTTTGATGAAAGGAAGGAGATGAAGTTCTGAAAAAGAATAAGGAATGGGGGCGCGTTGGAATCTGTGGGTCATTGTCTCCAGGAGTGACGGACGTATGATTTCATCCCTCCCACTGCGGTACAAAGCGATATTCTGAGAGAATCCTGCTGGAGAGGTCAAAAAGGTCTCCTTCAACCAGTCTCTCCCGGTCCGACCTGCCACGCAGCTGGTAGACGTATCCACCGCCTAGAGCCGGACGAACCTCACCCCATGAACCCGTAAATTAAGTCACCTAACCTAGCAACCCACTCTGTGACCTATGGTAGAGGTGTTGGTAACCTAATAAATGGATCCCGGGCGGCGGTACCCATAACCGCCTCCAAAATTGAATACTGGTATTGTTTTCATTTTTATATATTTCCTAAAAAATCTTTGTAAACAGTGAATCCATTCTTGTAAGAATATTTAATAAAGATAGATTAAAGAAAAAAAGGCAAAATTACAAAACTTTTATAACATTAAATAATGAAACATATACGCGAAAACTTCTTTAGCACCGTTGCGATTTCAAACTCAATGAAACAAAAAAGCGACACTAAAAAGAGATAAACACATACATCTACAGAATTTAGCCTGCGAGGGAATGAATAGAATAGAATAATCGATCTCGTCACTGTGCGGCCTCGTTGCCTCCCCACTCTTGTCTACTTAGTTTTCTGAAGGTTCCACTTCTACCGCGTGTGAACTGCCACACTTGTAATTTTTGGTTAGTTGTTTTTTAAAAACAGTTTTTCAAAGGTTTACTGAACGTCCATTTACGGAACTGATAGGTTTCGTTCGATGACGTAGGGTTATGTGTTGAGGGCTCCCGGACTACTGGAGCAAAACCATCGCCATAGCTTCAAGCATAATAACGTCACGATTATTTTATTTTTTACACGGCTTAATTCAAAGGTATTTTTTTATAGAATTATTGTTTATATCGAGCATTATTTTCCTGGCACACCCACGGCAAAAAAACCTGTGTTCAAATTAGGCATGGCGATATCTAATAAAAATGTTACTTGCGAGGTTATTGGAAAAGTGTCCGAAATTCTCATTTAGATCCATGCACTGAAGAGATGTGGTACTAGAAATGTGCTGTGGGGGTGTCCGTGTGCCCGAATTATTAAAATTCAAAAGAAGCATTGCTGGCTATGTTCGATGGCATCATGAGAAGTAATCTGGAGTATTCTAGTGGCGTGTGGACTCTGCATCAAACAAAAAGGTATTATAGACAATTTGGGAGGCGGGCGTGGGTACCACCGCCCCGGGAAACATTTATTGGATAACCAACACCGCTGCCAGAGGTCACCCCAAGTGGTTCGCTACGTTTGGTGACTTAGCAGGGGTGCCCGGATTCATGGGTTGAGGTCTGTCCGGGTCTCGCCGGCGGATGCGTGTGCCCACGATCTGCATGGCAGGCCGGATCGGGAGAGAATGGTTGAGGGAGTCCCTTTGACTTCTCAAGCCGTACTCTCTTGGAACATCGTAAAAAGGCGTACACCGCAAATTATACTTTAGATTCGTGTACAAAAATTTGTATACTGTCTTCTATTTGTATAAACTAGTGGTCGCCCAATGGTCGAAATTCGACCATAATTGTAATAGTACCCTTTACACGCAGAGTTCGGAGCGGGACGTGCCCCGCGCCACTTCAGGCCGCCGCGCAGAAAAGTCTCACAGTGAACTGCGCTGTAAACCGTTATCTTACTTTCGGTCTTTACTTTTCTGCGCGGCGGCCTGAAGTGGCGCGGGGCACGTCCCGCTCCGAACTCTGCGTGTGAAGGGTACTAATGTTTTTTTCATGTTTGGCATTCAGTAAGACCATAGACAAATAATATTAAAGACAAACAATATTTATCTATTCGCAATTTGACCATAGACTTTAACAATAAACAATAGAGTAAAGACGCGTGTGTGTGTGTCAAATACATGGTAGTATGTGTAATGATTTTATTATTGATTTAATGTATTTTTATGCATAATTTTTGAAAAATATTAGCATTCTGCACTCCTCCTCTATATAAACTATAAGTGTGCGAAATTTCATACTCCTCCGTCCGCACAATTTTCGTAAAAAGGGGTACAAAGTTTTGGCTTCACGTATTAATATTATGATTAACTGAATTTTAATAAAAAAAAATTCCATTCATCGTTTGCTTGAAAATAATTACGAAAAATACGCCCTTTTAGCCGCCGCTACCCGAATTTCTACCGATTTCTTACATATCTCCCTTAAACATTTGAAGTTTTTAAGCTCTTAAAAAAATATATGTTATTTTTGAAGATAATATCTAGATGCGTTCCACGCCGAAACGCAAATTATATGAAATTCCCCCGATAGAAAAAAATCGCAAAAGTATGCTCCGAAAATTACTAAAAACAAGTCTATTTCTATTATTTTACAAGTTATATTAGCGAGAAAATTCACAATGTTTCTTTAAATGATACTTAAGATATCTTCCACGAGATTTTTGCTCTATTTTAAACGAGTCATGTTTTATTAAGCGTTTTCTCAATTTTCGCTTCATTTTTATCACGTAAAATGTTCTCTCCATCTTCTTCATTTTGAGCCGGGAAGCGCCGCCTTAAATGAAAAGCATTTTGTAATACATTTACCACTTTAATTAAAAAAATATATTTTCATTGTGAGTTGTTGATGTAGATATACTATCTTCGTTGATGATTAAATCTCTAAATATGATCACATTCACAACAATTTGATAAGATCAGTGTATAAATGTAATATATGGTGTAATTTCAAGTAAAAACTGACGAAACTTACAAATATTAGCTTGATTGACGTGCATTCCCACTTGATTGTACTAGAGCGATGTGTTCTCATTGTTTTGTGCAAAAACAATTTGAAGATGCCTTGTAATGACTAATAATGATAATGAGTCTATTTTACTTTCAAAATCGTGATGAATTCAGGAATAATTACAACTACGAATTTCAGGCCATTAAATTAATCTTTATGATTGAATATGCGCCAGTGCTAATGGAACATTTTTATAATACACAGCTTTTATATGCATTTAATTATCATATTCACAAGGTTAAATACTTCTGTAGAGAAGTTGTTATTATTACTAGACTTAAAATTAAAATACATCAATAATGTAAATCAAGTTTAATTTTTTGAAGCGAAAACTTCTTAACAAAAAGAAACAAACACATATATCTATAGGATTTAGCCTGCGAGAAAAACAGACAGACAAATCGGTGTCCTCTTTGTGCGGTGCTTCGTAGAATAAAATGTAAAATAATGTTTAGACCTTGTAACAATATTATTATAAATAAAACCTACAATTATCACACTCCTGCATTCGTCTCATTCTCCCGAAGTTTAGTTCTGAAGTTTTCACTTCTACCGGTGTGAACTGCACGTATGATTTTTTTTTTACGTTAACTAAAAAAATTTGTTAGTTTAAAAATCCAACAGGGCCTTTGTCATCTTTGGGGATGCTGTGATATTGTCGATGCCCCGATATTGTTAACCAATACTTACTGCACACCTTCAAAAAATCAACTAAATGAACGAATTCTTTCCGTTTTCAAACTATATTGTTAACCAATACTTACTGCACACCTTCAAAAAATCAACTAAATTAACGAATTCTTTCCGTTTTCAAACTATATTGTTAACCAATACCACTGCACACCTCAAAAAATCAACTAAATCAACGAATTCTTTCCGTTTTCAAACTATATTGTTAACCAATACCACTGCACACCTCAAAAAATCAACTAAATGAACGAATTCTTTCCGTTTTCAAACTATATTGTTAACCAATACTACTGCACACCTTCAAAATTCAACTAAATAAACGAATTCTTTCAATATTCAAACCATATTATTAACCAATACTCAACTACTGCACACCTTAAAAAAAATCAATTAAACGAACGAATTCTTTCCATATTCAAACTACGCCCATTAAACGGTATTAATGTCGTCCGTCTAATGTCGGGCGGCCATCATTGCATAACTCTTGTATATCAAGATCTTTGTACTGAGAAAATAATTATAACCATAGATTCTCTGTAATGTGTGTACTTTGAAATCATGGGTACATTGTTAAAGTTGATTTACATTATTTAAAAAATATATATATTTAGAATTGTTGCAAATGGCACGATTTGGAAAGCATTTCTTTATAAGAATTTTCCTATTATAAAATGATTACTTGAAATTGCGGTAAAGACTGCACAAAAATAATAATAACAATAAATAATGTGGAAGTTCAACGTTACGTGACGGCGAGCTTAAACAAGCTGAGCGAGTTGGGCGAATGTTCATGAAATTTCCTTTAATCTGAACACAATTAAATGTTCGGACATTGTGATCGGCGAATTTGAGTCACGGGTCGCGGTGTCGTAGCAGATAGGATCGTGTTAATAACGTAAAGATTGAATGAAATAATACAACAATGGGATACAGCAGAGAGAATCTACATTAACTTTCGTATTACGATAAAATATAATTAGCATTAGGAAAAGCGCGATTATAAAATTAATATGATTATTGCTTGTCTGAAAACACGTTGACGGCCTCCGTGGTCGAGGGGCAAGGCTCCGCACTGCGAATTTGAAAGTCGCGGATTCAATTCAGTCGATTACAATGAGCGAGTCTACAAGCTACTAGTCGGTAAGTTTAAAAGCGGGTGAATCGGCGAGTGAGATTGTCATGACAGACAAAACTGTCTACTCGCTCAGTAGCGACAGTAGCAGCTAAAATAACGACTCTCGCGTGAATTTTGTAAAAAAAATGAGCTCGCAGATAGAGCCACACGCTAGCCAGTAGCGAAATCAGCTGTTCTGACAGTTACGAAATCAGCTGTTGATAGGCCGCCATCTTGAGCGAGTAGCGAGTAAAGTTGACCACCTTCCAACTTCTTTCGTAGATTGTTCACAATCTGCTAGTTAGCAAGTAATACGATGACACTGAGCGAGTTTACCAGCAGATAGTGAATTGCCCAGATAGTAGCTTGTAAACTCGCTCAATGTCATCGATGCTTAAGTGTCAATTTTATTTAATTACGATGGCCTCCGTGGTCGAGGGGTAAAGCTCTCGACTGGCAATCCGAAGGTCGCGGGATCAAATCCCAGCGTGCGCAAGAAATTTTTGAAATTGAAATTTGACTGAATTGTGTTGTTTCACAACATAATCATTCAAAATAAATAAAGTATATTTCCGGCACTTTTCAGCGTTGAAGATACTCTTAGTATCGCCCTTGATAAAAACCACTATTTAGAATTGAAACATTGGCTTTATTTGAAAGAGAGAGTACGAAAACAATGTGCAACATAGTTGTGAACGACGAATACTTGGAGCAGGTGGATGAGTTTGTGTATTTGGGAAGTATGTTTACGAGAGATGGGAAGACTGATAGAGATATCGAAAGAAGGGTAAATGCCGGTAACTCCATTAATGGAGGTCTGAACGCCGTTGGCAGCAACAAAAAATTGTCAAAAGAAGCGAAGCTAGCCGTCCATAATGGAGTGCTGGTACCTACCCTGATGTATGGCAGTGAGGCATGGAACTGGCAGAGAAAGGATGAAAGTAGACTGAATGCTGTAGAAATGAGATCCCTGAGACGTATGTGTGGTAAAACCATGTATGATCGTTTGAGAAATGTGGAGATCCGCAAAGAATGCAAGGCTGATGTAAGCGTAATGAATAAGATTAAGAAAGGGACGCTCAGATGGTTTGGGCATGTAGAGCGAATGAATGAGGAAAGGAGTGTAAGGAGAATATATGACGCAAATGTGAATGGTAGACGAAGTCGGGGACGCCCGAGGAAGACATGGCACGACCAAGTGAATCAGATACTTGAGTCGGGCGATGTCAAGAGTCAGAATAACAGAAGAGCATGTATGAGACGATGTATGAATGTGAACGAAGCAAGGAGTGTGTGCCAAGATCGAGTTGTTTGGCGGTCCGTCCTCTCTGCCTACCCCTGCGGGGAAACGGCGTGATGGTTAGTTAGTTAGTTAGTTAGTTTAGTGACCATATCTGAATAGTCAGGTACTACTCACACCTTCCTCTTCCCCATCCCCTTTCCCTTCAAAAGACCTTCAGCCTCACAACATAAGCGTTGGAGGCTCTTTTTTACATTCCACCACGCCCTGAGGAAAATAATTCACCTAGGGGCCTATGTCATCTTTGGGGATGCTGTGTGGAGGGTATTTTTGGGAAAGGAAGGACAGGAAGTTCTGAGATAGAAAAATGAGGGGAGGGTAAGAATCTGGAAGTCAGTGTGCCTAGGAGTGACGGACGTATGAATCTATTCCTCCCACTGAGGTGCCAGACGATATTCCGAGAGAGTTCTGCTTAGGTCTTCTTAAACCAGTCTCTCCCGATCCGACCTACCATGCAGCTGGTGGGCAGACACATCCACCGCCAAGATCTGGACAAATCTCACCTCGTGAACCCAGGCACTCCCGCAAACTTAGCCAACCACTTAGGGTGACCTACGGCAGGGGTGTTGGTTATCCAATAAACGGTTCCCGGGCGGCGGAACTCATACCCGCCTCCCAAATTGAAAATTGGGGATGCTACAGTCTTACTGGCAGTATGCGGTGGATAGGCGTAGTTGGGACTCTTGTGCACACATTAAAGCACGTAGAAAACCAAAATGCATTTTGCATGTCAAAAAATGATTAAAAAAGAGTTATAAATGGTAAAATAACAAAATCAACGAAATAGCCTAACTGTTTACGAACGTGTTACTAATAAATACCACCGAACGGTTCCGATATTTAATGTATTGAATATATTATAATAGAATAATTAAATTATTGAAATTGAAATCGATAAATAACATAAAAGCGATTTACATACAGACCATTTCAGGCAAGAATAATCGTATAATAGAGCTAGTGTTGCTTTTACGGTATTTTTAAATAGGGCAATACCAAAAGGTGGTAACATTCCAGGTGAAACGGCAGTGGCGTAGTGCGGGTTGGCGCCTGGGGTCCTATATTCAAAAGATGATTTGATGATTTTAACTAAAAGAGGCGATAAGAGTCCGACTTAAGCCGCCGCTATCCGAATTTCGACCGATTTCTTATATATCTCGCTAAAACATTTGAAGTTTTTAAGCTTTTAAAAAATATGTTATTTTTGAAGATAATATCTAGATACGTTCCACGCCGAAACGCAAATTATATGAAATTCCCTCGATAGAAAAAAATCGCAAAGTATGCTCCGTTAATTATTTAAAACAAGTCTATTCTTATTATTTTACAAGTTATATTTGTGAAAAAATTCACAATGTTTCTTTAAATGATACTTAAGATATCTTCCACGAGATTTTTGCCCTATTTTAAACGAGTCATGTTTTATTAAGCATTTTCCCAATTTTCGCATCAATTTTGTCATTGAAAATATTAGCGCGCTCTGTCCAACATTCGTTATTACATATCTCCATCTTCTTCTTTTTGGGCCGGAAAGCGTCGCCTTAATGCAGTGTCCTGGCCTGGGTTAAGGTGGTTTTGGTTACACTCCTGTAGTATCGTATCGCGCAATTATTGCAAGGACGCAGGCAGTGCCGCGGGGCTGAGCAACATATGGTGCTCAGGCTCCGGCGGATAAACCAATCAGGAGTACGAAAATTTGCAGTTTTAAATTCAAACATAAGCTAAAATAATTTTTGGTTGCGTATTTTTTCACCGGCCATTATAGAGATGTCCCTGTGTAGTGTATTATTTTAAGTGTTACAGCGGTAAATATGAACAGTCTACTCATGATTTAATTTTCTTACTCCACGACTCGTAACTGCCCAACTTATTTTAGTATTTAAGGTAATACTTAGAAGAATTCATAATCTACTTTTTCATAGATGGCGCGAGTTTAAATAATGTATTTGTTAGCATTTCTTGAAAGTTTTTAGCTAGTTTATCCGACAAAACTATTTGTTCAATTTCACATTGAGTATTTTACGTGTGCAAATAATTAATTCGCCTTAACATTTTTAAACCATAACTTGTAAAAAAGCGTTTTTCCGTAAAATAATCAAACTAGAAAGAGTAGATTATGTTTTTTTTTGTCAATCGCGAATCCCGGTGAGTGACCTTGCGCTGTGTGCGGCTGAGCGCTGCGCACTCTTCGCGCTCTATATTAAAAACGGTTAAGCGTATAAAAATTATTTAAGACAAAATTTGTGTAGAATTTTATACTCTATATAGAATGCAAATACGATTCGAGGTAAAGGAAGCGAGATATTTCCAAAAAACTGATTTTCGCGACCTTTGACCTTGAATATCTAAGGACGCACACACGTGACCTTATGAGTCTTTTGGGACAATATTTGGAAAGCCAAAATGAAGATTTATGCTAATTTTCAGCTTATTCCATTTCATTCCGAGGTGAAACCATTTATTGACTGGTCTATAAGTAATAGTCCGGTAGGGTATGATTTTAGGTTTTCACGGCCAAAAGTATTTTTGTTATTTATTTTTGGGGTGTTGTGCAGTGTTGCGTTACCTCTTTCTTTAGCCAACGTTTCGGGCAGCGTTACAGTGTCCGAAACGATGGCTAAAGAAGGAGGTAGCGCAACACGGCATAACACCCCAAAAATAGTCAGGTATATCGCTATGTTATTTAGAGCACTTGAGGTGAACTACAAAAACCACGCAATATAAATTAAGTGTTATTACTATTAAGGTTGCCCCGAATCACGTAAATTTGAGGCAACGCCACTTGCCGAAACCGACAAGTAGGTACAAATCCGGTAGGAGGTTAGTTTTTTCTTACGTTTCTTCTCCGATTAGTGGTTTTAATTCGGCGCACTTAAAAGTAAGAGTTGATTCACTAATCGGCTGGTGGTTGGCTGGAGGCTGGTGACCGAGTGAGAGGGAACACAGACTTATAAGGTCACCTGCCCAAAGTGCTACACAGGTGATACTAGACCTGACACCTCCTACCTTCTAGATCTGATCAAAGGCGAGGAAAAAGCACCAGGGATTAGTGAGAGAAACAGAGCGCAGAAACAGTAAAGAAATCTATGATTTATTAGTGACCATTTTAACTTTTTTTTAACATTAAGCCCATCCGCTCAAAAAACCAGTCGACAACTCAATCACTATCTACAGGAAAGCAACTTGCAAATTGGCGTTCCACACAGGCAACTTCTCAAAGACCAGTTCTCAAGGGCGACGCAACCAGTTGACAGGTTGCCACGGTAGCGACTCACGATCTGTGAGTAATTTGCGATATGTCAGAGCGGAAAAATATCGATTTTGTTCAGGAGGTTGATAAATTATTATTATTATGTATTAAGGTTGATAATTGAATAATTATTGATAAATCATATTTTGAATAAGCCGATATAATTACTGAAATTGTAAAGTTGAGTTGCCATCCAGTTTTAATTTGGTTTCAGTTTCTCCGTGAGCCAAGGGCCTAACTCCACACATCATATCAGATGACGTAGGAGTTAACGTAAAAAAAAATCAGAGTGTGCTAGAGAAGTGAAACCTTCAGAAAACTAAGGTAGACAAGAGTTGGGAGACTGCGAAGCACCGCAAAGAGGAGACCGATTATACTATCTCATTCTCTCGCAGACTAAATACTATTGATGTAAGTGTTTGTATCTTTTTTAGTGTCGCTATTTTTCGTTTCATCGAGTTTCAAATCACAATGGTGCTTAAGAAGTTTTCATTTCAAAAATACATTCATCACTCCTGAAAACACTGACCCAAAGATTTCCTACCCAACCCAAATAGCTTTTTCCTTACCAGAACTTCCACTTCTTCATTCCCTTAAAAGATCTCCACAACTCCACACACCATCACCAAAAATGGTACACGCCCTGAGCAAAATTATTTTGGGCCTACTGTTACTGTATGGAGCTAATTTAAAAAACCGAAAGTGTAATTAAGGTATGCTTTGTGCTTACCAATGTGAACATTATGAATAGGTACCCACTGAACAAGCAAGCCTTCACTAACCTTTAGCCATATCCAACGAGTCGAATTTATTGTGCTCTGATTTTTGGTAAATCGTTGACCGATTAGTTACACACAAAAAACAACAACTCCGTTTCATATATTTTTATAATGGAAATACATCATTCCTTTTTTAAAACTATTTTATTACATTCCTTAAGATTTGTGCAACTATCACTCGGTTAGTTCAAGGTTTGTATGAATTTCTCGCTGCCAGTGTAGGCTGCTGTACTTTTAGCTGTTTGTAAGAAAGTGTGCCTTGTTTGTTTGATTGGCCGCATACCTTTGCTCTCCGCTGGTAAATCTCCGTTTCCACAACCAGTGGCGGCTCGTGGCACTTGATACACATATAAAAAAAAACTGAAAACAATTTACTATGCACTATATCAATCTTTAATCGAGTACGGTACTATAGCCTGGGGAGGAGCCAACGCTGCAGACATTGACCCGATTTTTAAAGCTCAGAAACTTATTATAAAAGATTACATTAAAACTGCCGATCACAAGCAGTTATCACACAAACCTACAGGAAAATCTGTGTCTTGGACGTTAGGTAACTATATGCCAAAAACATACTAGCATACCTCTCCAAACACAGACCTTTAAAAATGTCCAAACTGCTCGAGATTCCAGAACCAAAGGGCATGATCTCTTACTTATCCCTTTTGCTAAAACAACTTTTGGAAAAAGAAAGACAGATACTTTGCAACAAAACTATTCAATGCACTTCCACCGGCCATTAACCAAAACACAATGTATCTCAAATATAAATTTGACACCAAGTCCTGGATTACCAGCTAAAACAGATCCAACTTCAAAGATATTATCAAAACGAACCTATAAGTATGTATTTTTTCAATGGTACAATGATGATTGTATTGTTCTTTAAATGTAATGTTGTGTTATTATGTATTTTTACTATATGTGTTACTCTCAACACAGGTTTTCCTAGTGAGACAGGCATAGGACATCACAAATTGGAAGTCTAGAATAAATACAGATGAATTAATAAAATAAAATACTAAAAAAGTTGTCGCTTGAATCTGTGCGGTATGTGTACAGGCCTGGTATTTGATACCTCAGTACAAGTACTTATAAAATACGTGATGCGGCACTCGAAGTCAATCCTCTGTATATTCTGCTAACCGGGTATTAAGTGGGCCAATAGTAGGCGAAACAAGACGCAACGAGAGATTCTCAATTTCAATGAATTCCGTGATAAGAATAATTGTAGTGATAATATTGGGGGCGTTTTCATCATGGCTCACGAATTTAAAGTTTTAAAATAATTTCCTTAATTTCAAATTATCAGACTGTTTTTTTTATTAATTTGTACATCAATCGCCCAGTTGATTAGTCAGACATCTCAAAATACTAAGTTTGAGATAATTAGAAAAGCAAAATAAGAATGCTCACCATAAATCAAATATTATTTACACTTGTCGGTATTTTATACATCAAAAATATACTATTCAGGTCGCTTCTTCGACTCGTTCTTGTGTTCAACAGCTCGGATGTGGAACGATTTGCCAGCCTTTGTGTTTTTTATGGGTCTTTTCAAGACCAATGTTGTAGAAAGGACCCCCCCACACAGCATCTCAGAAGATATAGGCCCTGAGGGAAATTATTTTTCTCAGGGCCTCCTGCGTGGAGTTAATATTAAAAAAAATACGAGTGTGCTTTAGACTTTAGACCACACGACTGAAGTAAAACTTCACTGTTCTCTCTTGCTCCTACAGTGTGATACAGACAAAAGGCCTGCACTGGGTCTTAGATATACGAAACGTAACTGGCTATGAGAGAAAGAGAGAAAGAAAATGTGTGCTGGCACCTCTCTTACTTGCCCCTACAGTAATATACGAAACGTAACTCTCTCTTTCTTTCTTCGCTAACTTATATCTCCCTCTCAACTTCCGTTCGCCTCGTTTTCGTAACGCTCTTGTCACGCATTCACCAGTTTACTCCCCAAGTCAAGCGTGCGTAAAGAAGTTTTACTTGAAAAATTATAAAAAAAGGCAATTACGTATGGAATCGATTCCATATCCACAAAAGTTACAGAATTGCATGGCAGAATAAAAATCCTTTTCACTGTGAATTCTTTTCTAAGATGATGTCAGATTATGTGAAAGTTGTATGCATTAGCGAGATGTTGATAATCAGCCCATGGTATTCATGTATTCAGTTTTTGTCACCAATCTTGACAATGAACCTGTGTCTTGACTTGTTTAATGAATTACTGCATTTTAATTATTTGTTTGGTTTATTTATATGCGCCATACATAATCTTCTTTCCGAAAATAGACTTGCAAATCTGGAAAGATTGTCCTATATTTAATAATAGGTCGTAGTATATAAAGTAAAGTAAATGCGAATGTTAGAGAGAGCGAACTAATATTAAAAACGATATTTTAAGCGAAAATTGTGAAAATAGTTAATAAAACACGACTGTTTAAAATAGAGCAAAAATCTCGTGGGCAATGTCTAAAATAGCATTACAAGAAACACTGTGAATTTTTTCATCCATATAACTTGTAAAATAACTGAAAAAACGTGTTTATAATAATTTTCGGAGCATTTTTTGCATGTTTTTTTCTATCTAGGGAATTTCATTTAATTGCTATTTCGGCGTGGGGAGTGTATAGATACTACCTTCAAGAATACTAGTAAAATATATTTTTTGAATAGTTTTAAAAATTACATTATATACGGAAAATACAAGGTTTTCAAATAAGAGGTGTTATTTTGATATTCAAAGAAAAATGCCATTTTTTAATATAAATGATCGAATGTTTATTTCATTATAAAGAGGAAGGTATGCCGTTAATAGCGGAAAATAACATCAGGCAAATGACCACCACGACCACGCTTACAGGACCATATCCTTTTCATGAAATTTTCCATAACCAAATCGCAAAGTGGCTGCCCTATGTCCTCGATGGCCTCACGAATTCCATCTTTGAGGTCTTGAATCGATGCTGGGCTGTTGGCGTAGACCTTCTCTTTCAATGGCCCCAAAAGAAGAAGGTGTTTAATCACAAGATCTCGGTGGCCAATTGTGATCACCTCTTCGAGGGATAACACGGTCAGGAAACTTTTCCCTTAAAAGATCAATGGTTTCGTTGCCTGTGTGGCACGTAGCGCAGTCTTGTTGAAAGTAAACGTTGTCCAAATCAATACCATCCAATTCCGGTCATAAAAAATCATTAATCATCTCTCGATAGCGCAATCCATTCACCGGGCTATTCAAAATAACACCTCATATTGGAAAACCCTTTATGTAATAAATCGGTAGAAATGCGGGAGGCCGGGCCTTAAACTAAAGGAAGTAGCACACATAATGAAAGATAGAAGTACGTACTAAGAATGAGTTAATGATGAATGTAAGTAAGGCTGAAGTCGTAATGGTAGAAAGAGAAAAAGCGTATGAAAACAGAGTGCAACATAGCCGTGAATGATGAATACTTGGAGCAGGTGGATGAGTTTGTGTATTTGGGAAGTATGTTTACGAGATATAAGAAGGCTGATAGAGATATTGAAAGAAGGGTAAATGCAGGGAACTGGAACGAAGCTAGCAGTTCACAATGGAGTGCTGTTACCTATCCTGATGAAAGGCAGTAAGGCAAGAGGGAGGATGGCAACAGACCGATTGCTGTAGAAAAGAGTTGTCTAAGAAATATGTAAGATAAAACCATGCATGATCTCAACATAGTTAGTTAGAAATTGAGGATTTTTTAAAAAAAAAAACAGCGACATACAAACCATCCAAATATTATCTGATAGCTAGTATTATGGCAAAAGAATAAAAACAATTTTCAATTGCAGACGCGATGGTTCGACCTGATGGTACCTTTGTCCCTTGACTTTCTCCCTTGAGATCAAAGGTTCCTTCAGCGCAGTCAAAATTATCAAATTCCTCCAAACTGGCACTGAACCAAAGGTTACAAGCATCACGTCTTCTATAGAATAGCACCTGCTAGCAGCGTTCGTTCCTAAAACTGCATATCTACGAATTCCTTATATATATATATTACTAGCTTTTCCCCGCGGCTTCGCTCGCATGGTATTACGGGATATTACTGTAGCGGTTGAACTTATCAATTATCCCCCTTCCTCCCCACCCCATCCCCTCCATTCCATACATTCATTCCCTTACATTCAGTTTTCAAACATCTAGCCTGCCACCTAAATTTCACAAAGAAAAAAAGAATTATCCAATTTTGTTCATTCGTTCGGAATTTATGCGCTTACAAACATTTCGGATGTTTATTTTTAATTAAATATTTGGAAGTTTGTTAATATAATACAAAATTACACTATTTATTATTTAGTCTTTATAATCGTTACGAATTATATTTTTAATGTAGAAACTCTTATCTGACATTTATTCCAGCTTGTCCAAAAAAAAACAAAACATATTCTAATATTTAAATTTTCTGGGGCAGTAGCTGACCAGGGGGCTGAGTACCTACCAGCTTAGAGCCCACAAATATAACAACATCGTTTCCATGGGAATGATTTTTTTCTGACATTTGCAATTAATTCGCTTTTGTTAGCGACAGAAAACGTATAACAAATATAATATATTAATATTTATAATTTCATAACGCCAGAGCTTACCATCATATACAAAATATAGTTTGCGCATATAATTTAGCTTTCTATTGGTGAATGAATTTTTAAAGTCTTTTTATAGGTTAATGCCTGAAAAGGTCATAAACAAACTCGAGCAGTTTCGCATTTATAATATTAGGATGGATTATATTCCTTAATATTTGAAAAATAAACGCGGTTGCCGAGAAATTTGAATGAGAGGTATTTTACAAAAGTGTTGCTATCATTGTTGCTGTCAGTCCCCAGAATGCTAAGTGAAAGGGACAACTACTGCACCTCAGGCTGATCACACCTAAATAAAACCTTCAAAATCGAAATTTTGTATTTCCATGTTTTCTCCTTCAAAACTAGGTCGATTTTAAAATTTTTTCATCAACTGTTTTAGAAGAATATATTCTATGTGTGTACGTTTTGCTTTTTAAAAAATACTAAGTCAAATTTGTATACTGAACGCTTATTGATAGCGTTAAAACTAAGCAAATTTAAGGTTTTTTTTACTCCCAACTCCTATAAGAAGTATCTTTTCGAAAAAAGCAAAACGTAGAGAAATGCCAATAGTTAATTTATATATGATATTAAAAAAATATTTGCACTAGTGCCAAAATCGAGAGAGAAAATAGGGGAATTCCTTTCGGTAAAAAACGGCGCCCGCGTTTCCTTTAAGTAGTTGAAGTTGGTATTCACATAAAACAAAAAAGGGCCTTTTTATAAGCAATAAATATTATTGACAAAATAAATTTAAAATTATTAAAATACCTATATAATTGAGGTGGTTTGGAGCCGTCCAAATGTAGCCGAGGAATTCATAATTTTTGCTTTCACACAAAGAATTCGGCATCGTTCGAAGACCAAAGCGTTTTTGTGGTTTTATTATGAGTTCGAAAGCATAACCCAAATGTTTTTTATAGGCAATGAGACCATTTTAAGATAATTAGTGGAATGTAATAATTAATATTCGGATTAAGGCGGTCTCCGTGGTCAAGGGGTAAGACTCTCGCCTAGCAATCCGATGGTAACAGGTTCGAATCCCGACGGGCGCAAGTAAATTTTATTTGATCAGTTTGAGTTATTTCATAATTTATTCATTAAAAATAATATATAGTATATTTGCGGTACGCTCGTAGAGTAGAAGAGTAGAAGATACTCTCGGTAAGGTCCTAGTATAAGATCACCGTTCAGAATTGAAACGTTGCTTGAAATGGCTTTAGGCGTGTTTGATGATCAGATTTGAATAGCCAGGTAATTCCCCAGCTTCTTTTCCCAATTTTTTAAACGCTTAACCGTTTTTAAGATAGAGCGCGAAGAGTGCGGAGCGCTCAGCCATACATGCCATAGCGAAGGACAGCCACTGGGATTCGCGATTGATTCCTATCTGCCTAATATGAACGAAACCTGTAAATTTGACGGTCCTAGAACGGGAGACCTTGGACGGTCAAAACTTCCTTACACTGTTATGTATTTTTATAACTAATAAATAAATAAATAAATAAAAAGCAAACATTACAGAAATAGAATATTTTCTTCTGACATAGTTAATAAAAAAATCTTCCAAATCGGTCCAGTTTTGGAGGAGAAAATTGGCTAATAAAAAACCACAATTGTGATGATTTTATAAATGTATCATCAGCTTAAGGTGAAGTTGTTACTGGGGAGTAAGAGCAACAGTGACAGCGACAATTTGGCAAATTTCTCCGCGACCAGGTTTCCTTTTTGAGGTTCTTCGTACATACGCGTATCTTGTTAACATGATCATATTGCATTCAGAAACGTATCATTTGAAAGTGTGTTGGTCTATGGATGTTTCTTGTAAGGGATGCACCTAATTACTGTATTTAGACGTCTGTTTAAGACGTTTTCATGGCGAGTTTATCTTTTCCCATGTATAAATCAGGATGTTGCAAACATGATTTTATTAAGTTATGTTTTCCCGGTAGTTCAAATTCCTTTGTTTTCTTTGTTATCATTGTTATGCCTATACTTCCCGATGTTAATTGTGATTTGTACTAAGAGTGTCTGTGACCTGGGCGGGTGGGCGGCGTGGATTCTTTTTAACTCTATCTCTATACATGTCATATTTGGAGTTTGGAAGGTCTTTTTAGGAAAATGAAGAAGAAGTTTTGGGAAGAAAAAGGTTATGAGGAATCCGGGGTTCAATGTGTTCGGGAGTGACGAACGTATGAATCCATCCCACCCACTGCGGTGCAAGGCGATGTGTCGAGAGAGTCCGGCTGGAGGTTTCAAAAGGTCTCCCTCAAAAAACATCTGTCGCCAAGATCTAGACAAACCTCACCCCGTGAACTCGGGTATCTCTGCTAAGTCACCAAATGTAGCGAAACACTTGGTGATTTATTGGAGTGGCTAATGGCAGGGATGTTGATTATTCAATAAGTGGTAGCCAATTCTCAATTTGGGAGGCGGGAACGGGTACCGCCGCCCCGGGAACCTTTATTGGATAACCAACACCTCTGCCATAGGTCCCCCAAGTGGTTCGCTACGTTTGGTGATTTAGCAGGGGTGGCCGGGTTCACGGGGTGAGGTTTGTCTAGGTCTTGGAGGCGGATGACCAGGACACATTGAATCTTAGATTCCTACCCACCGCTTAAACCCTTTCCCTTCCCAAAATTCTCCTCCCCTTCTTTCCTTAAACAAAAAAACCCTCCCCACAGCATCCCCAAAGATGACATAGGCCCTGATGGAAATTATTTTCCTCAGGGCCTCCTGTGTGGAACTCAAGTAAAAAAAAAAGAGCCGGGGTGGCGGTACCCATATCTTTCATGTCGTATCTTTTATGCTAGATGTCAGTCGCACGGGTGTTAGATAAAGTAACATTGTAAGTACGTACTATAATATATGTAGAATGTCGAACATCCTGTTCCAGGCGTATTAAAAATAGGTACCGTGACGGAGAGACGAACGTCAACACAAAAATGAATTTCTAAATCCGGTGGCTGATCTGATCGTTTTCGCGCTGTCTATTTTGAATACCCGATACGATTGAACAGAGTCCGTGTTATGGCAATACACCGTATCTGCGGAAACAGCGTTTTGGCTTTACAGCGCTCAATCAATTCCATTCGTCGAGCTACACCAGATTATTTTAATTTTATTTAATTAAAGAAGAAGATAATAAGATAATACCAATAAATCTAAACGCAAATATGAAAAATAACAAAACCCAGGAAAATAAAATGGTAACGGTTATCGGGAAAAGCGCTTATCCTCAACTCATTGAAACTCTCATTTCTAAGTGTTTTTGTCAATCTCATATTTCAAATTCAGAATTAACAATATTATTATCTTTGACTAATTTTTTCATCATATTTTTGATAGCTACCCTTTGAAATGACAACAATTATGTGAAAAACCGGTTTGCAACTTAGATAGTGTCTCAGATAAACGAATCTCTATCTATATGGGACATCTATTGACCTTTTTCTAAGAATATACCATTTTTTATTATTTTATTTTTATTTTTTTTATTTTATTTATTTATTTTTAACAATAATAATTACATTTATAATATAATTACCTAGGTATACATAAGAATTAATTTTATGGTTCTACTACTCCATAAATTGAGCTCTAGGAGCTCGTGTTTATGGGAGGAGTATTTAAACGCATAAAAAAAAACATATTGTTCTGAAAAGTGTGAATACAATGATCAAAGACTTAAATGTCTTGAATGAAATAAATATACAAATACTTTTTGACATAGATATAAAAATAAAAAAAAACAATAACAATAATACATTTTTTTAATTAGATGTTAATTAGTTAAGGGTACAATATATCATTATCCAATTTCAGGGACTTAATTTGATTTTTAAATTGTTCATATTTCATTGTTTCTGTTACATTTATTTTGTTTTTGGATAATAATATATTGTACCATCTCACACCTAAATATAAATAGTGGTGTTGAGCCGTGGTCGTTCTAAGCATAGGAATGGCTATTAAGCCATTAGTTTTGAATCTATTGCTTATGCTATCTGAGGGATGAATTTTTTGGATGAAATATTCTTTGTAGATTTGATATAATGCGTTTCTCTTATACAATTCTGTGATAGTTGGCACATTAAATTCTCGAAATATCTCTAAAGTGGGGAAGTCATATGGTTTCCTAAGGATGATTTTAATAATTATTCTTTGTATTATAATTATGGGCTGTAAGGAAATCTTAAAGGCCCCTCCCCAACCAATAATGCCGTACTGTAATAAGGACTGAATTAGCGCATAATAGACAATTTTGATAGTTTTCTTGTTTAAAATGTTTCGTATGTTGTAGAATACATAGATAAGTTTTCTTATTCTTTCCACAGTGAGATCTATATGATCTTTCCATTTAACATTTTTATCTATTAAGATTCCAAGATATTTTACATTAGATTTATGATTTAGCTTAGCGCAGTCCGTATTACATGTACCGTCATTTGCACAATTTTTGGAATGGATTATTATGTTAATTAAATTAATTGGCACATCTTCTTGAAGAGAAAATGGAATATAGTATTTTTTTCTGTGTTGAGTGATAATAAATTGTTATCGAACCATTTTTTTATAACCTTCATGTCCTGATTGGCTGCATTTGTAATATCGTTCCACGTCTTTTTTTCGATAATTATTGCAGTGTCGTCAGCAAAAGATATAAGTTTACCATTAAGTGTTAATTTAAACATTTGGTTAACGTAAATTATAAATAAAATCGGTCCAATAACAGTCCCCGGGGGAATTCCAAATGCTAAAGTTTCATCTGCACTTAGTGAGTTATTTAATTTTACTTTTTGACTTCTTTGAGTTAGGTAGCTTTGTAGCCAATACCTAACCTTACCAATAATGCCGATATCATTTAATTTATTAATTAGTTTTGTATGGGAGATACTATCAAAAGCCTTGCGTAAATCAATGAAAATGCCCAGGCATTTATTTTTTTTATCCAATGCATTGTATATAGTTGAGGTTAGTTCAGCAATGGCATCATGAGTGCCTAGTTTCTCTCTAAATCCAAATTGACTAGGACTAAGTATTTTATTATTTTCAATATAGTACATGAGTTGCTTTTTTACGATCTTTTCAAAAATTTTTGCAATGTTTGAGACGAGAGATATAGGTCGATAATTTGATATTTCTTCAGAGCTGCCCGCTTTAAAAACGGGTGTTACGATGGATTTTTTATAAATGGAAGGGAATATTCCACTATTCAAACTAATATTTATAATGTGTGTAATAGGAAAGCTTAATAAGTTGTTGTATTTTTTCAATATTTCCACTGTGACTCCATCAAATCCTGGTGCAGATCCACCTTTTAATTCGTTTATAATATTTTTTATGTCATTTGTTGTTACCGGTTGGAAAACTGATAGATTATTTTGTGTAAGACAGTCCTTTTCGAAATTATCTACTTTATAATTTTCATCAATCCGTGTAGCTAGATTTTGACCGACATTAGCGAAATATTTATTAAAGGCATTAGCACATTTTGTCGGTTCTCTTATGGCATAAACAGAGTTTTTTTCGATATAAATTTTTTTAATTAGAGTTTTTTTGTTTTTTCTACTATTAATTTCATTTATTGTTTTCCAAATGTGCTTAACATTTTGTTTAGCCAGGTCGATTTCATTTTTGTAATAGTTTTCTTTAGTAATTTTTATTAAAGAGGTTAATTTGTTCCTATATTTTTTGTAAAATGTAAATATTTTTTTATCTAAGGGAAATTTCTTTGTCAGGCGATAAAACTCTTCTTTTTTTCTAATAGACACGACTAAGCCATGTGAGATCCATGGTTTTATTTTTTTGAATTTTGCTTTAATATGTATAGTTTTAATATCAGTCGATGCTGTAATATAATTGCAGAGAATAATTGCATTAGAATAACTAACTCTCTTTTATAAATAAATAATCTAGAATAACGTTCAAAAGTTATTATAACGACAGTTAACTAATCAGTATATATTAATACGTGAAGCAAAAACTTTGTACCCCTTTTGTACGCGCACACTTATAGTTTATGTAGAGAAGGAGTGCAGAATGCTAATATATGTTTTTAAATTATGCATAAAAAATATTATATAAATAAAAAAGCATTGCATATTAAATTAATTATGGTCGCATTTCGACCATTGTGCGACCACTAGTAAAAAGAAATATTTTATTAAGGTTAAGGACTTTTAATTTTCAATTTTTTATGAGAAAAACTCTCTTTTTATAACTTTTGAAGGTTATTCCCATCAACGTAATATATCATTGAAGAAGAAGATAACACTTAATAAAAATTGTTCACAATCTAAATGAAAATATGAAAGAACTAGTTGGAGATAATTTTTTTTTTTTTTTTTACATTAACTCCACACAGGAGGCCCTGAGGAAAAAATAATTTCCCTCAGGGCCTATGTCATCTTTGAGGATGCTGTGTGGAGGGTGTTTTTGAGGAGAGGAAGGAGTGAACATGGGTCTTGAAGAGACCCATATTGTAGGAGGGAGGAAACACAGAGGCCGGCAAATCGTTCCACAGCCGAGCTGTTGAACTCAAGAACGAGTCGTAGAAACGACCCGTTCTCATGTGACTAATGTCAACCGTGTACAAATGTTGAGCGCGCGTTTGGCGTGTTTCCCGACTATGCACCGGTGCCGAGGGGATCAATGACGCTAGTTCCTCGGAGCATCTTCCATTGTAATACCGGTAGAACAAGGACAGCATTCCCACCTGGCGCCTGTGCTCTAAAGATTGCAATCCGTTAGTTAAATTAGGAGAATCTATCAAACGGACCGCCCGTTTCTGCACAGAGTCAAGGGTTTTTTTCAGGTATTTTGGGGCTCCAGACCAGAGGTGGCTGCCAAATTCAACCGTGGGGCGCACTTGCGATTTGTACAGGGCTAGCAGTTGTGTACTATTAATGATTCTAAATATTTGAAATATGAGATTGACAAATATGACTGTTTGACAGAAGGCGGCAGTAGCGAAATTGGAAAACGCGCACGTCCCGGTTAGACGAGAGGTCTGGGTTCGAGTCCCAGTTGCGACCATTGTCTTTTTCTATTTTTCTGTGTCTTGTTTTCTTTCATATTTTCATTTAGATTATAAGTGTTATCTTCTTCTTCAATGATACTTTTAATTTTTATTAAGGTTACTTCCCAAGAAATTGACGATGGCGCAAAGCTGTAACTGTATAAAAAAACCACTTGTGTATTGGCAAAAAATTGTTAATTAAATTACAGCATTCTGCCAGGATACTTTAACGAATACAATACTGTTTTGCCATTACAACGCGCGCCGTTGCCGTGCGGAAGACGGGATGTTCGAGTTACAGCGTATCGGCCTCACGTATCTGCAGCCATCCGTGCCACGTGTGCATCGCGTTCTGTGCCAATAAGATTTATCTCCAGAAAGTTAATTTTGACATAATTTTTTTTGAGACTTTCCTCGCAAACTAATAGTAAGTAGTAACACTTTAAAATTTTGAGAAAATTTTGATTGAGAATTAATTTTAAATGTTTATTAAAAATACCCCGTGTATTTCAAAATTCATGATGTATTTTATAATTTTATTAAAACATCGTAAAATAAGAGTCAATCTATCCCTTCACCAAATGTACACGAAAAGTACACAAAAATGATCAATTTCACTCGACAAAGGAAAAATTGTCCTTACTTCGTACATAACAAAAATGCCCACAACACATTTCTATTTGTTTTTTCTTCAGTGTACAAACAATTACTACTCACTACTAATTCGATAATCCAAGAATGAATCGCTTTCTAAATAACACACAGTAGTTTTTTTAGGATTCTATTACTGAACGAATTCAGACTGATTAAATAATAATATGTTTTATTACATTGCCGTATTTTTTCAATGTTACCAGTGTCAAATTAGCAATTTTAGTTAATAATTAAGCGGAAACATTGTCTACAGAAATTACAATAATTTCAATGATAATGTACTTGAAACATTTCACTATGGAAGTTTACATTGAGTTGTGAAATTATTTCAAAAAAATTCCAATCTTATTGAACAATTCGTATGCATCAGTTACGCGCGAAGCTAACAGTGAAATCATTATTTTCGATGGTTTCGTGAAAGCTCAACAAAGTGTTATTTCAACATCGTTTGAAAAGTCATTAAAAGTGATAAAAGTCTGCAGATTAGGTAGAAGTGAAATCAGAAAACTAAATTAGACAAGAGTGGGGAGGTTACGAAGCACCGCACAAAGAGGAGACCCATTGTTCTATCTCATTCTCTCGCAGGCTAAATCCTGTAGATGTGTGTGGTTGTCTATTTTAAGTGACGCTTTTTCGTTAAAAAGAAGGTAGCGCAACGCGGCATAATATCCCAAAAATAAATCAAGATAATATGTTTGGCTGTGACAATCTCAAATCATATTTTAGTTCTCTTGACGGGGACGGTGATTGCACGTTTAGTGACAAAGTTACATTTAAATTTCTGTAACTTTTAAAGAATGGCAAAGTGACATTTAAATTTCTGTAACTTTTAAAGAATGGCAAAGTTACATTTTTTTAAAGTTACATTATCAAGTTTAATTTGTAGAACTCCATTTTAATTTGTTATTTCTTTCATATATTCAATAATATTATTATTCAATTTATAAAAACAGTTCATTTATAAACAAGTTCTGCTATGTAATTATTATTACGAGTGACAGCGGTTCCGCTTCCTGAAGGCATTATCAAACTGTGGTCATGCCACCTACAGACGAGGTATTTATGTTATTTCTAGATAGGATTTCGATGACTAATTTCTAATTTATGAGTAAACTGACTGAAATTATTAATGGTTATTACCCTACTTAAAGTTTCCCCAATTACTTAAATTGTTTAAATTTAAAGAATGATAAAGTTACATTTAATTCGTCAACTTCGGAAGCCTACGCACAAGTGGCAGTACTCCAAAAAGGGTACGAATTTGAAAAGTTACGAGGTAGACGAGTAAAGTAAGGAAAAGTTAGATACGAGTCCGTTCCGCCTGTGCGCCTTTACAAGGAAATGTCGTGATGACATACCTACATACAGACATGCTGAATATATGTTTGAAATGCAGACAATAAATAACTGCACATCGGACACTAAACACCGCGTTTCACAGATTTATTGATGCCTGTCGAATAGGTTATGTGCATTCCCACTGCGGCGCCTCTTGAACCGTAGCCAAAGACAAGACAAATTCCATGGTCTAATTACCAGGTTGATGATAGGTGATTGGCACCACATTTCTATATAATTGTGAACAAATTTCAAGGAGGAAGCAAGAAAGGCGATCCACTGTTGCACACACAGTATGAAAACACCTGTAGAATAAAATGGAAGGAGATTGCAATAGTTCGGGCTGATTTAAACTAGACAAGTACAACACGCAGTAATGAACCATGTTGCTGGTGAAATACAGGATAAGGCGAGTCAAATTCGAAAAACTACGGTCAAATAAATGAAGATCGCCAGACAAATGGAATTCACGTCGTAATAATACGGTAAAATAATCGAAGATAGCCAGAGAAATAGAATTCACGTCGTAATAGTACGGTTAAATAATCGAAGAAAGCCGGAGAAATGGAATTCACGTCGTAATAGTACGGTCAAATAATCGAAGATAGCCAGAGAAATGGAGCTCACGTCGTAATAGTACGGTCAAATAATCGAAGATAGCCAGAGAAATGGAATTCACGTCGTAATAGTAAAGTTTCGAACTTTATTTTTTTACGTCGTCGTAATAGTAAAAAAATAAAGTTCGCCAGACATATGGAATTCAGGCCGTAATAGAGCCTAACGCAGTGTGAGATTTGGGGAACGCGGGTGAAATTCGAAGGATTTGATTTTCGACAGATTTTTAGGGTAATTTAGGGTACCGCCGCCCATGTATTGGATAACCAGAACCTCTGCTAAAGTCACCCCAAGTGGTTCGCTATGTTTGGAGACTGAGAAGGGGTGACCGTTCATGGGGTGAGGTTTATCCGAGCCTTGGCGGCAGTTGCTTCTGCCCGCCCACTGCCCAGAACTTCCTCACGTTCCTTTCCATAAAAAAACCAGCCACCCAGACCCCTAAGACGACATAGGCCCTGAGGGAAATAATATGTTTAAAAAAGTTGATTTTGCATTACTTCGTAGTGCTCCGCCTTGCTTGCAACGATCTCAATTTATTATTTGTTAGTTTTATTTTAGTAAATTGTACATTTAAGTTTACAATTTCCTAATTAATTATAACATATCATATTGCAAACTATATTTTTCTTGTTTTATGTAGCTTATACAATACATTTTGAACTTTCCAATTGGTGCGGCCTTTAAAGTTTCTGGTAGAGAATAATATAATATATAGTATAACTTCATCCCTTTGTATAGTAAACTGTTCTGCGTATTCGTTTTGTCCTTTTTTGTAGTCTGATTTCCTTGCAAGTCCTTGTGTTGTGTCTGTGTGAATGTCCTTGTTGTATATAATTTTGTTTGAGAAGTATTTGGGTAACATGTTGTTCACTATTTTATGGATAAATATCATCGTTATAAATATCAACATCTGTTTCACGGTAAGCCAATTTAGTTCCTTTAACATTTTATTTACTTTTGAAAATCTACTTAGCCGAATTATTCTCATTGCCCAGTTTTGGAGAATTTGAAACTTATTTTGTTCTCGTTCGTTACACAGGAAAAGGATAGTTGAGCAGTAGTTAAAGTGTGGAGCAATAATTGAATAATTGAATAAAAGTTTTGCCGAATTCTTCCCAAAAAAGATACATTTTTTCCAATTTTCTTTTCGGTATATTCAGCATGTTTATTAAAGGTTAGTTCGGAATCTAAGAATTTCATTTCAGTAACATTTTCAACAATTATTTCTTTCTACTTCTTGACCGACAGGCTAAATCGAGATAGCGTTGATGATTTATAAGGGGTGTGTTGTTCAGTGGAACGAGATGTTTGCCATTGGTCACTAATGGAAGAATAAAGGATACATTTGTCAGAGTACAAGCGAGCACCTGTAATTGCAGCCAATAGATTGCCTATCAATGTCGAAGGTGATGAATGGGCAACAGTTGAAGAGGGTCGGAATAATGGAGATCCGTCAGGTGGAACGAACAATCTCAAGAAAGAACTACACTTGATCAAAGACTATTAATTTAAAAGGTCGTAAAAAAGGAAACTTTTTTATGTGAATACCGCACAGGAGTTCCAACTGTGTAAATCCTGTGAGGCATCCGCGATTTTGGGTATATTATAATGCCGAAAGTAAGTACCAAAAATAAAATTGTTTTACTAAAATTTGAAGCATTTACAGAGTGTTTACAATCGTTACAACAAAAGAATTGCCGTTGGGATGTACTAGATATGTAATAGATATTCACACTCCAATTAGAAATGTTCACAGCGTGAGTAATCAATGTTTAGTTGTTACTAGACGGAAATGATTGTAGTGATAACAGAAATAATGTTAATCAAAATGAAATATAAAACATAGTAGGGTCAAATATGGAACAAATAATGTCAAATACATAACCTGCAGAGAAAGAGAAAAAAAGGGTATGACAATAAAACAGCTACATAACTGTTCTCCACAAAGTGTCATGGTAAGAGTTTGATAATTTGTTTATTGAAATATGTGAGATTGTTTGCGTAGATATGGTCACATTCAATGGTATTATATAGACGACATATTCGAGACAGTGAAATAAAACACAAACAATGTCTTTCTTTGAGTGGCATTGCAACGCATGCCGGGTGCTCGCTAGTATTTTCTAATTTAAAATACAAATAAATAAAGAAGCACGTATGCTTACTAAATATTTTGCAATTACGCATCCATACTAATATTATAAATGCGAAACTGCTCGAGTTTGTTTGCTACGCTTTCACGCATTAACCAATAAAAAGACCTTAAAAATTCTTTCACCAATAGAAAGCTATGATGGTAAGCTCTGGCGTTATGAAATTATAAATATTAATATATTATATTTGTTATACGTTTTCTGTCGATAACAAAAGCGAGTTTTTGCTAACGTCAGAAAAAAAAATCGTTTCCATGAAAACGATGTTGATATACTTGTGGGCACTATGCTGGTAGGTACTCAGCCCATACGTTCTGGTCGGTTGCTGCTCCAGAAAATTCAAATATTAGAATATTTTTTGTTTTTTTCGGACAAGCTTATGTTTTGAAATGAATGTCAGATGAGAGTTCCTACATTAAAAATATAATTCGTAACGATTATAAAGACTGAATAATAAATAGTGTATTTTTTTATTATATTTACAAACTTCCAAATATTTAAATAAAAATAAACATCCGAAATGTTTGTAAGCGCATAAATTCCGAACGAAAGAACCAAATTCGATCATTCCTTTTTCCTTTGAGCTGTAGCATTATGAAATTTAGGTGGCAGTCGAGATGTTTGAAAACTGAATGTAAGGGAATGAATGTATGAAATGCGGGAGGGGGTGGGGGTGGGAGGGAGGGGTATAATTGATAAGTGCAAGCGCTTCAGTAATATCCCGTTATACCATGCGAGCGAAGCCGCGGGGAAAAGCTAGTACTAAATATTTTTCAATTTGTTTAGGTAGTTTGGCTTCAAATACAAATTTAAGTCTTGTATGAAAAGGGCCGCGCTGTCATTCCTCTAAAATAGTTTTCTCAACAACCGTTTAAATAATAATAAGATAAATCAGAAGAATACTTGATTTGTTTTGTTTCCTCGACCAGTTTTTGTGTTCCGCGTTAACAGTTGTAGTTTTTGCCACTTCCAAAGTTAACTGTGCATTTTAGCATGTTTATCTAAATGGCACAGATACGTGCCTAGACTAGAGTTGCAACGGACCGTTATTCGATCGTTGACATCCACCTGCACTCTCTGTGCATCTCCTTCCGCCTCGATTCCAGTGAACTTGATGGCCCTCCAAGCCAGCAATCTGTGATTAAATCAAAGATATCACCAAAATATAAAAACGGAGCTATACTGTCACTAATATATGTTTCCATCGATATCTTTGGCCTAATTTATATGGGGATAGATTATCAATTATATTGGCCTGTTTGGAGCCCGTTAAGCAAATTAGCGACATCAATTTTCCATCAAATTGTTATTTATTAATTTTGTTTCAGTTTATTTGGGAAACTAATAGGGAATATAAAATTAGATAATATTTATGAAAAATATAGATAATATTTATGTCCAGTGATGGTTATGATAAATAAAGTAGATAATAAATAAAATTGAATCAAATACCGATCCTTAAGGAACACCCAGAAAACGAACCTTTGGCTTCGGAATGATTTTCTTGCATTTCACCAGAGCATCACTGAGGTTTTATCTACGCAAAGAGGGATATTCTATTGTGTAGATTACAATTATAAGGATTTTCTGCGCAATGGCAATGATACTATTATTAGATTTTATATAGAGATCTGGAATAAATGATTAAAAAAAAATATATATATATATATATAAAAATGCAAAAATCAGTCATTTTAAAAACATGTAGGGTTACGAAAGATCTTTTAAATATTTAAATTGAGGGATCAGTATGATTTATCGGTCCAGTTAGGAGTTCTACCGAGCCGAACCCTCTGATATGAAAATATCTGGAGTCGGTGAATTATTTTCCCATTTGGTCTCTGGTAGGTTGACATATTGTTCTTGTGTTGTTTTGAATTTATTATTCTTATATAATAAACTTGCACAGCGTGGATTGACAAGATGATCATTTGTGGAAAAGTGTGTGGAAGGGTTTAGTTTTTCCTGTGGGGAAGATTTAACCTGGACATAAAGTCGAAAAATTATTTCAATATATTATTTTGTGCCATTTTTATTATTTTATAAAATTATTAACCTCTAAACAGGATTGTCATTGTGAGGTTAAACATTGAAACGAAAACAATAATAACATGTGAAGAAACAATAAACAATTAAATAATAAATAAAATTGGACCAAATACCGATCCCTGAAGAACACCAGAATTACGATCTATTGGCTTCTGATTGCTTTTCTGGTATCTCACCAAAGTTATACTGAGGGTTTCTACACATTATATTCTATTCAGTGACTCAGAAAGATACCTGTAAGATCAAAGCAAGCTGTTTATTGGAGACGATAAATCGTCGGATTAAATAAAAGCATAGAAGGATTTATCGGTTTGAAAAGAAACAAGAGAGAGAGAGAGCGCTACGCATGATGCATGAAAGCCGACATTTAAATGGTAATCATTTTGAAATCACTCCGCCATTTAATCTGTCACACCTTGCGGAGTAAAGAGGTTGGAGTGCTTATCATCAACGGTCAATCAGTTCTGCTTGGACCCTAGTGGGCAACTCTGGTTTAGGCAGGTTTACAGAAGATACTGACGTGAAAACCAACGCAGGAACGATAAAAGTCTTTACTCAATAATATCGGTTATTCGTCGCCATTAGCGAGCACGCCAAGTATCTACATTTGACAGTTGACATCGATTAAAATATCGTTAGTATACCGCGCCGTTCGTTCCATCGAGATGCTTCAACACACGAAGAAAAACATTGCCGAAAAAAATTGGCGCGGATATCAACTTGCACAGGCTGTTTTTTTTTTAATGACGATACATTTTAACTTGTGGAAACAGAGTTTCGATAGTTTTTCCGAATATCAGACGTAATGTCTAACGACCATTGGACAAAATAAATCAACAAATGCATAAAATTAAAAGAACTGATTTTGGTTGTGGGACTGGCGAGTTTTCGTTTTGAATTTAAGTGTTGAGAATTCAGACAAGCAATAAAGTACCTACCAATAATAAAATATTAATTTACCAGAAAATTGTTTTAATTCTATATTTGAAATGTGTATTTTTGTTTAATTGTCTTGGAATTAATCTTGAAAGGAAAGTCAGATTTCGAGATTTTTTAAGTACCGTGCTTTTTCAATATACAAGAAAACGTTTTTTTATTAACAAAATATCTTAGCTAAGTCATGTTTAGCTGCGAATGCATCTGCTCACCAACTGCTTGGCGGGCCGGATCGGGGAAGACTGGTTGAGGGAGACCGTTTGACCTTTAGAGCAGGACCAGCAAGACTCAGCAGTGGGAGGGATAGATTCATACGTCCGTCGCACTGACCCCCCAAATTCCTGCCCATCCCTAATATCTTTTTCCTTCCCAGAACTTCCTTCCGTTCCTAAAAATACCCTCTACATAGCATCCTCAAAGGTGACAAAGGGTTTGAGGGGAATTATTTTCCTCAGAGGCGAAAGCGTGGAGCTAATTTTTAAAAGTTCTCAGAGTAGATTAAAAAAATGGTCGGCCGCAAATTCATTTGGAAAATTAATCAAGATTCCTTTTTCTTGTGATTTGGGATTTTCACGGCCAAAAGTATCACAGTGATTTACTTTTCGGGCAATAAGCCGTGTTGCGCGCTTCCTCCTTCTTTAGCCAACGTTTCGCAACACCAAAACTAAACGTAGAAAACCATTTTCATTTATACTGTATTACCAGTTTTTAGAGGATTGGAGCTGGTAATATGGCATTGCATCTACATACATAAGCACACACTTCACCATAATCTTCGATTACACATCTGCCTTAATGGCGGACACTGTACTGCTGTCTGAAACGTTGGCTAAAGAAAGGGGTAGCGCAACACAGCGTAATACACCAAAAATAAATCACCATAAGATTATATAATCACAGATTACATAAAATACTGCATTACAAAATTGACTGTCCTGAATTGCTTCAATTAATCAACATGCACATTCCCAAAAGATCTTGCCGACATTTTCTACTATTTTACTTCAACAACACCAGGACATATTCTTACCAAAATTCCCCGATTACGAGACTTCACAATCTCTGAAATAAATATTCCGATCTAGGAGACATATTTCACCGAATAACCATAAACATTGTTTATTCCAATTCACAAATAGTCGTGGATAATTTGTGCAATTTTTGTTTATATTGAATATCTTTTTATGAGTGACTTCTTATCATTTTTACCAACGTACTTTATTTTATGTTATACGCTATTGTTGTTACATTTTTTTCATTATATTATATTTTCTTTATTGTTTTAGTTTTAAAGTATTTAAAAGTACTGTGATACTTAAATTATAAACAAATAATGTAAAAGCCCATTAGGGCGTGTAATAAATACATAAATAAATACATGAAGAAGAAGATAATACTAACAAATCTAAGCGAAATAAGAAAGACAACAAGACACAACAAAAATCACTCTAAGATTCCTTTTTATGGCCGTTTTTAGCTTTGAAAATTGCCTGATTTATTCATCGTAAACTTGAGATTCGCTCTACTTTGAGAGGTCCCATAGTACCGGTCGATAAGTGGCGAGTAACGTTATCCAAGCACTTGAATAATTCACGTAACAGTGAAAAGTCGCATCTCGCACGCCCACAGCAAAGGCAAACCTCTGCGGTCGAATCCACCATTCGACCACTGCCCATTGCCGTAAATTATTTATTATTTAGGGTACGGACCACCGTCACACACCGCGGCGTCGGGCGCAGAGCAAGCCGTAACGGTCAGCTGACCGCATGCATTAGGTACACATTACGTCCACGCTGATCCGTGTCATGTGAATACGACAACCCAAATAGTAGTCCAGTCCAACTAAGCAAAAAAGGGGTAAGCTGAATTTTTGCAGGTGAATGGTACATACATATTGGAGGTTATCAACCGCAGTCCAGTCAATCTAAGCAAAAAATGGGAAAGCTGAATTTTTGCAGGTGAATGGTACCTATTATATTGGAGGTTATCCACCGCAGTCCAGTCAATCTAAGCAAAAAAGGGGAAAGCTGAATTTTTGCAGGTGAATGGTACCTACTATATTGGAGGTTATCCACCGCAGTCCAGTCAATCTAAGCAAAAAAGGGGAAAGCTGAATTTTTGCAGATGAATAGTACCAACAACATTGGAGGTTATCCACCGCTTGCCTGCCCTGGTATAAGTAATAGATGGTTACTCCTTCAAGGGTCTCGCAAGGACTCCAATTTTTTAAGTGAAACTTCTGTAGCACCGTTCTGATTTGGAATTCGATGAAACGGAAATGACACTAAAAAGCAAACACATCTGTAGGATTTAGCCTATAGCTTGGAATGAAACCTTACCGCATCGGCCGCTTTGATTACGAGCTCACTTTTCAGGGCTCCTATTGGTTGAGATTGTATTGTGAAGATTTCACTTCTATCGCGTGTGAACTGCACTCGATTATTTTAAAGAACGAAGCTACATTAGTTTAGAACGAATCTAGAACTCTAAGGTCACTGCATACGTTGTTAGTAAGCAGTATGCAAGTGCTTACATAATAAACTTGATACAAAAAAACATGTGTAATGCCATGGAAAGATGATAGAAAGCAAGACGAGACAAGAAGGACAGCAGCAGAAAAATTGTATTTTGCGTATGCTGCAAGCACCTGCAAGAAAGGGATAGGAGAAAAGACAAACATGATTAAATAAAATAAAAAAAATGGCTCTGCAGTCGGGAGGGTTCTCTCTCTCGTCGTCTGGCAGTACCAGCAAGAATGTGTGTGAAAAAACCATAACGAGGCAGGGCGTCCGCGCCCCTTAAAGTAACTGAGAAGAGGGGTAAAGTGCCCAAAGACCCTAAGGACTAAAGCGTCGAGTTGCCGGAGGTAGGGTGGAAGGTCGCCCAGCCAAACCTCACGCCCACACACGTTGCTGGGGGGGCGCAGATGATCTGAGAGGGCTCCGTTCCGAGGATGTTCAACGCCTGACTGGCCGTTTGGGACGTCCCAAAACTCACCCCCAAATGGGGAAGTAGTGTCTACTACAGGGAGTATTTTAACAAAAGTCCTCACTTCTCCATCAAACATTTTAATCGAAGGTTCTACGAAAGCCATTATAAACTGGCTTTTCAAATCTGGTTACAAGAATGGTGATCTCTCACCTGGGCGACACTGAGGGTATCTGCCGCTCTTGCATGTTAGTTAAAAAGGATTACGAAACACCATACCATTCAAAAACACTTTGAAGGTCGCGATCATAAACAAACAATTTGAATAAAAAACCTTACTATCTCTTTCATTTGTCTAAGAAATATTTTGTAATCACACAAAACAAATTGTTATTAATGATAGCAAACAAAAATAATGGCAGGACGGATATATGTTATCAATTTGAATATCCTCCAAGTGCGGATTCTTTTATAATCCAAGGATTATAGAAAGGAGAATAAAAATTATAAAGATATTTTATTTTTATTATAATTATGCATTAATGTTTATTACATTATATCTAAACACGAAGGTTCACATTGTTTTCAACAAGTACCTAAGTAATGTAATAAAGTAACAGTGATCTGCCTTGCCTCATCGAAAATGAAGAAAACATTCTTAAATATAGACTCGGACATATCCCATTTCGGAAATAATTATCAAAAAATATGATCACACAAATATAAACTGATTTTATTATTTCTACACAAATCTGGATACATACCCAACATGAAAAAACACAATTCAAAGGAGTTTGCAAATAAATAAAGATTGTTGTGCGCATGTGAAAACGTAAAACTTCGTTTATTCGTCTTTGACAGTTGCAAAAAATGACCCGGCAAGTCATAGAAAATTTGTATCGGTGACTAGTCGAGCGCTAGTCGATAATGGATTCGAGGGAAAAGCTACTTTGGAACCGGTTCCTACGCCTTTGCCTGTCTCGGCTATTTTCTACCGGTGACTGGGGATTACTAGATGACAGTGGTTTCGAGGAACAGGTTTATTGGAACCAGTTCCACACCGGATTACGGAGACAAGTGAAATCTACAACTATTCTAAAGTGTACTGTAATGCTAGCTCGAAGTGGAGTGGAGCTGGCAACACGGTATTGATTCCAAGTACATAAGCACACATTTCACCATTAACAATTACACAATTACACATCTGCCCTGATGATGGACGCTGTAACGCTGTCCGAAACGTTGGCTAAAGAAGGAGGTAGCGCAACACGGCATAACACCCCAAAAACAAATAACAAGAAAAAACATAGAATATTCATTTAAAAAGATTAATGAAACTATCGGTTACGTCAAGAATGATATTGGTACAAGCTATTCTGACCTTGTCCTTTATAGAGTTTCTTTATACATAAGGGTTAAAATCGCATTTCAATAAAAAACAAATGACAGGTTTTAAGAGGGAATAACCAGACAAAACCGGAAATATGTCATTTTTCAAATCAAATTTTAAACGCATTGACTCTTTTCCACAAAAAATTATAAATTGATTTCGAAAGACTGTTTTTTTTTTAATAGTAAAGCTTTTTTTTAATTTTGAGAAAATATGTTTATTTTTATTAGGGTTTACGTAGGTCGTTGGCAATTTGTTAAATTTTCAAAATAAAATTTTGCATTATACAACATAAATTTCAAATCATAAAATCACGCAGTAAAATAAATCAATAAATTGTTTGGGAAAGCTACAATCCAGAATTTTAATTTAAGTTCAAATAAAATCATAAAAAAAGATCCGTGCTTTTGTTTTGTGACGAAAATACTTCATTTAATTAAATGAAGACACTACGAGCGAAACTCAATAGAAAATCTGGAAACAGAAAAATCAGAAAAAGATATTGGCACCTCTGGGACTCGAATCCAGCACCTCTCGCTTTCCGAACGCGCTGTCGATTGCGCCAAGGTGTCGATATCAAATTCGGTCACTTTTAACCGTAACTGTACTTCGACTAAGAACCACCCTTATTATCTTAATTTTCTGAACGCATATTTTATTGGCTGCTGTCTTTATGTATGATTGCAAGATTCAAATCCGAACTAAATGCAATCTAGATGGTGTCCGGATAATTTTTTATCCATTTTATTTAATATTTATTTATTTATTCACGCCTTGAAGGCTTTTACATGTACACGTTATTATTATAGTAACATAAGTTATTTAACATTGTAATAAAAATTATGACAGAATTTAAAAAATTTCTGATATAAATTTTGGTAAAGAATAAATGAAAATATCAACGGAACTGAATTTATTTCCAAGCCTATGTAGTCTTTGGATTGGGGAGTTAATGAAAAAGTTATTTTTTGGCGGATAAACAAAGAACAGTTCTGGAAGTCTCGTGCCACGATTTGGTACTCGAAATGTTATTAGTTTTGTTAAGTCAGGTGCGTCAAGTGATCCATTAACTAATTTGAATAAAAGTACCAGATCGCTCTTGGTTCTTCTACACGATAAGTCAGTTAAATTTAGTAGTCTCATTAAATTATCATAATTAATTTGTTCAATTAATGAATCTTAAAAATATATGTTGAACTCTTTCAATTTTAAATTGATGTGTTTTATAGTATGGGGACCAAATAGTTGAATTGTGTTCTAAATTACTTCTAACTAAGGCAGTGAAGAGATTTTTAAATGAATAAAGTGACGAAAAATCTTTAACTGTTCTTAAAATAAATCCTAAACATTTCATAGCCTTATTAATATCTTCATTAATGTGTGGAACAAATGTTAATTTTTCGTCAAATACGATACCCAGATCCTTGATTTGAGACAACTTTTTAAGAGAAATATTGTAGATACTATAATGAGACATAATAGGATTTTTGTTTCTACAGAAAGATATAAATTGACACTTATCAATATTTAATATATATAAATATATGCGACATCTATTGACTTTTCTGCAAGTCTAGGATGAATATTATTATTTTTAATATTAAATATTAAGTTGGAAAAGCATTATGTTCTGTTTGAAGATGAAGTATTCAAAAAACGTGTCTCATTTCGGGTACAAGAAAAAAATTATATTTTAGTGGGTTCCATTGAACTGTAAAATTAACTTGTATAAAGGCACTTGCTAGCGCATCTTATTTCAACCGCATAAAAAATATTATTGGTCATTGTAAGATACTTTATCATTAGTAACATTAAAGGTAATAATCGAACATTCCGCAATAATCGAACAATCGAAACGTGAGGATACCCGTGGTACAATTTAATAATACATAGTGGGTACATAAATTATGCAACGATTGTAAATTTGGTCGAATGTGAGAGCGTTTATTATTATTATGGTCAGGTAGGTTCGAATTTGGTCAGGCAGGGTCAAACTTGGTCAGGCGGGGTTCACACATGGTCAAGACTGAGTCTGACGTAAACACATAATGATACAATAAATTAATATCTTGCAATCATTCATAAAGATGGCAGCCAATAAAAATATGCGTTAAGAAAAATGAAGATAATATGGGTGGTTTTTAGTCGAAGTATGGTACAGTTAAAAGTGACCGAATTGGATATCGACACCTTAGCTCAGTGGATAAGAGCGCCCAACCCGGAAAGTAGGGAGGTCCTGGGTTCGAGTCCCAGAGGTGCCAATATCTTTTTCTGATTTTTCTGTTTCCAGATTTTCGATTGAGTTTCGCTCATAATGTCTTCATTTAATTAAATATTACAGTTTGAGGTTTTACTCATAAAGTTAAAATAATAAATAATAATAAATTAATGCACAAATATTGCAATATAACTGAGTTCGTCGGGTGGACAAATGTATGTAGCAGATTGACAGTAGATTATATGGTCATAAGAGGAACAAGCCAAAAATGTGTATATTCTTAAAATGCCTTATTTCATCATGAATACAGGCAATAGGCATAAAAATAGGTTGGCAGAGGGAATCTCAAAACGCAAAAAAACGTTTTATTTTTATTTATTTCGTGCGCAATTTGATATGAAAGAAAAAAGTTAATCTAAAGTTAAGAGGAATTGTTACAGATAATCTTTGCGATTTATGTTGAGTGTTGTGACATCCTATTTGAAATATTTAACATTATTTTCTAACTGTCCTTTTTTATTTAAATTCATCGAATCGAATTCTATTAATACGTTTGCGTCTGCGTGGTACAAGTAAGGCGTGCATCGATAGGCCTTTCAAAGGAATAAAAAATTTCGATGATATCTCACACACATTTTGTTTTATTTAAAATTAAAGATATGAAACGCTTAATGAAAGACCCTTTATATGTAATTATTATCAATATTTAAAAAATATATTTTGTCAATATGAATTAAAAACAAAAACGATAAATTGATTATAATTTATGTTTTTTTTTCAATTGATACGGACAAACAAGCTTACTTCGTAAATAATATTATTATATAGTTATTGTTAAGAAATATAATGATTATGTAAGTGGTCGAGTCGTGTGGAAATCGCAGCCCGCGGATGCCATTTTTGTTCCCACTCGAAAGGTCAGTGTTTTAAAGGTTAGTCCGTATGCAAATTATGCTCGTGGGCTAATTGCTTTATAAGTAGACAGGTTCGTGTTGAGAGGACTGGAGAGAATACTTGCATGGAATCATCCAAATAATATTATAATGTGGTTGATTTTGAAATGAAAATTCTTAAATATTTTTTACTCGGTGTCCTATAACTCTTAGGAAACTGGTGAATCTACTTCACAGAGAGAAACCAAAAAAAAATATTTTTTTGATCCGAGTATTTCGTTTTTATTCGGCAGCAAAGAGGTCAAAAAACTTGCGCTTCAACGAAAGTAAATTACGTTAAATAGCAGATATTAAACACTTTTAGCCTTACTAATAAAACAATTATATTATGTATGGAATATAACATTGTTCAAATGTCCACCGCGGCTTCTCTGGGTGGCGCGCATCCGATATGTCCAATTTTCCATAAATCAGGCTGAATTTGACCGATATCATGGGTTATGTTGGCTTTGAGGGCCGCTGTAGTTTGTGGCTTATTCGCGTCGACCTGCGATTTAAGAAAACACCACAAGAAAAAGTCTAACGGGGTCAAATCGCACGATCTAGGTGAACAGTTCACCTCCACGTGAGATTTTATCAATAAACAATTAAAAATAACTAGTGTTCGCCCAATGGTCGAAATTCGACCGTAATTGTAATGTTATTTTATGTATTTTTTATTCATAATTTGATTTAATATTATATTGAGTGCGTATTGAGCGGTATTTTTATGGTTATGTTTGACATTTGACATTCAGTAAGACCATAGACAAATTGACCATAGACTTTAACAATAAACAATAGAGTAAAGATGCGTGTGTGTGTGTCAAATACATGGTAGTGTGTGTAATGTTTTTTTAATTGATTTAATGTATTTTTATGCATAATTTAAAAAAAATATTAGCATTCTGCACTCCTCATCTATATAAACTATAAGTGTGCGAAATTTCAAACTCCTCCGTCCGCGCAATTTTCGTAAAAAGGGGTACAAAGTTTTGGCTTCACGTATTAATATATTGATTAATTCAATTTTAAACAATTTTATCATTTGCCTATGTTATTGAACTCTATATCCGTCCTTGGTGGTTTGACAAAACAGACTGAATAAATGACAGCAAATTTGACAGATGTCGCTTCAACAATATGGCCACTATCAACTGTCAGAGTTCGGAAGTCGTTGCAGAGATCAACATATAAGGATAGTGTTTCTGTTTTTTCCCTTGAGATCTGTCAGATTGCTCTTTTTGCGATATGTTGTCCACGCAAGGTAAATTCATAATCATATTTTTGAGTATTACGCTCAGAGAGTTCTGGGGTTATTTACACGCCCCAGCCTATTAGCCTCAGAAACTGGGCATACTGTACAGGGCCCGCAGATTCTTTAATAGTACACAACTGCTAACCGGTACAAATCACAAGTGCGCCCCACGGTTGAATTTGGCAGCCACCTCTGGTCTGGAGCCCCAAAATACCTAAAAAAAAAAACCTCGACTCTGTGCAGAAACGGGCGGTTCGTTTGATAGATTCTCCTAACTTAACAAACGGATTGCAATCTTTAGAGCATAGGCGTCAGGTGGGAATGCTGTCCTTGTTCTATCGGTATTACAATGGAAGATGCTCCGAGGAACTAGCGTAATTGATCCCCTCGGCACCGGTGCGTAGTCGGGAAACACGCCAAACACGTGCCCAACATTTGTACACGGTTGACATTAGTCACATGAGAACGGGTCGTTTCTACAATCGTTCCACAGCTCGGCTGTGGAACGATTTGCCGGCCTCTGTGTTTCCTCCCTCCTACAACATGGGTCTCTTCAAGACCCATGTCCACTCCTTCCTCCCCTCAAAAACACCCTCCACACATCATCTTCAAAGATGACATAGGCCTTGAGGGAAATTATTTTCCTCAGGGCCTCCTGTGTGGAGTTAATGTAAAAAAAAGGCTCGCATATTATAATAAGCAGCATTGTTTTATATTTTAAATTAATATTATTGTTTGTCAATTTGAATTAATAAGTGGTTCGTAATACACAGGGATGTTTTATTTCATAAAGGTTACACAATATTTATAGATAGGTCCGTTAATTAACTTTGATAACAGGAGATTGATAAATCCAATCAAAACCTGATGCATTTTCCATTACAGCCCAGTGGTTCAGTAGATTGATGTTAATAATAGATTTATCCCATCATGTTTTAATGAAGGTAGTGCCTTACGAGGCCTGTCTATCGCTTCAACTGTGATGAGATTAGATACCAATGTTATTATCATATTATGAGGAAAATAGAAAGAAGTAAATCGGTACCCATTTTTAATAACAGAATTTCTGGCTTTCAAACATCAAGGGTATTCTAGAGCAGGGGTCGGAATTTGCGGCTCTTTGCATAGGCGTCTGCGGCTCTTCAGACATCAATTGCAATTTCACCTCTACTCAACCAGCCTTATGAGATAAAGCCACCGAACGATTATCTTTTTTGCATTCCGAACACAAAAGTGGTTTTAATTTAATAAGGAATCTATGTGCGAGTCCGTTTATAGAAACACTTAAATGGGCAGAAGTGTGATAGTACAGTAAGAATGTAGATAACACAAAGCAAATCGTAATTATCGTTTCACCACATTTTTACCACAGTACATTACAACCCCCCCTTCACCCCCCTCTCCCGTTATAATATAGCTCTGTGATATATTTGCTATCCTGTTTCTTCGACAAATTGGCTCTCCTCACTTGACAAAACTGCGAATCCCTGTTCTAGGGCATCATTTCAAATTACGGAGAAAGGGAACGTGTAATGACTAATGAGTAAGATTAAGAAAGGGACGCTCAAATATATAGATAGATTATTTAAAACATTTCCATGGCTAGCCATTTTTTTTAAAGGAAGCTACTGAAATGCTATATCTATTAAGACCATAGTTGTCGCAAATCTGAACGCCGTAGACTATTTTATAACGATGTTAAAAATACATTTTTGAAATATTTTTTTCACGCAGAATTTACGGTTAAAATTTCAGCTGTTTACGGTTAAAGTTAAGTTAATTAATTAATAGAAATGCACCATTCATTATACTACATACCACATACTACATACAGAATTCTATGTTGACTCGAATAAGTACCTCTCACGGAGTTTCAAAGTAACAAACACGCAGGATTCGGGCGGTTATAAATAAACTTGACGTGGACCCGTGAAAGAGGGGGAACAGTGGCGCATCCGGCACGACAAAGAACTGTATGATATATATCAGGCCCCTAACATCTCAGCCCACATGAGACTCCTCAGGTTGAGATGGGCTGGACATGTACAGAGAATGCCGGATACACGCGTCCCCAAGAGAATTTTGACTGGACACCCAGGTGGAAAGAGAAAAGTGGGAAGACCCAGACTGAGGTGGGAAGACGAGGTGCGACAGGATGCAGCACAGCTTCTCCACATAATAAACTGGAAGTCAGCCGCTGAGGACAGGAGGAGTTGGAGACGAATGTTGCAGGAGGCCAAGGCTCGATATGGGCTGTAGCGCCATAGGAGAGAGAGATAAACTTGACGAAATTTTCCATTTTTTATAAATACTAAAAATATGAGATATTCGGCAAAATACAGGTTAATTCGTTGGCTATATAGCCCTATAATAAGTAATGATTTTTTTTATGTTGGCAAAAAATTTGAAAAATGATCTTTTGGAAATCTCGATCAATCGAGGCAAAACGCTCCGGTGGTAGGATAAAACTACTTGTCTGTATACTGTATACATCAGCAAGTACAAAACATCAACACTGTAAATAAATTGGTTTGATATCCATACCAACTTAATATTGAAGGCTTTTAGGTTTGAAATTGGTCAATAATTCACAAAAAATTATAATTTCTTTATTATTTATTATTTATTATTAAAAGGAATCCAAACCACACAATCTTCAAATACTAAAAATCGAGATTACGGGAATTGGTAATTAACTCAATAACTAACTTGTTCATTTAGATCTGCTTGTCTCTGAAACCTGTTCGTACAGTACCTACAATACACATAACCTACATGTAACCGCATATCCCATATAATACTGTACCAATAATAAAGTATGCAATTCTAACATTAATTTAACCCTAGAAGCCCGATCTAGGTCATTTTTACCTATACGCAAACAAATATCTGCTTTATCTTTCGTACACTTTTTTCGATTGCCCTGATTGATCGAACCAACTTAGTACCCGCCAAGAGCCTATAAGGGGGTGTTGCCTTGGTAAGTCCCTTCATATTGGAGTTATCGTACTGTTGTAGGTCAATTTACTTATGTTTATGCTTTTTGTAATTTTTACATGGTTTTGAAAAGTATTTTCGTTATTTGTTTTTGGGGTGTTATGCCGTGATGCGCTACCTCCTTCTTAAGCCAACGTTTCGGACAGCGTTACAGTGTCCGTCATACATCATAAGGGCAGATGTGCAACTGTGATCATACGATTACACGTCTGCCCTGATGATGGACACTGTAAAGCTGTCCGAAACGTTGGCTAAAAATGGAGGCACCGCAACACGGCATAACACCCCAAAAACAAATAACGAAAATACCTTTGGCCGAGAAAATCTAAAAAATTAGCTGTGTGAAAAGTGTTTGTAAAGAAAAAATAATTATATAAAACTGTTAAATTGTTATAAAAAAATTATGGGTTAGTAGAAAAAAGAGGATTTTGTTTAGTTTGTTTTAAAAAATTTTAGTTTAAAAGAAGCAAACCGAAAGGATCTCATTTTGTACCAAATTTTTGTATTAATTAGTAATAAGTGTTTTTTCAAAGTCTAATAAATAAATATTATTCTAATTATGTATTTTTTCGTTTCCTAAATAGTTAATGCGAATAAATAACGATAAAAAATAATAAATTACACATAAAACTATCACATTATAAACTTGTTGAACTCATATGTATAAATTTTCAAGATATTGCAACTAATGTATTTTTTATTTATTTTTTCTATGTGTAGGTACTATTTATCGCTGCGTTAATTTTGCTAAATTCTTGAAAAACTTGCTTTCGAACAATTTATTCATGATCAAGTTAATAATAAAATCAACATAGTAAATACCTACACGTTCCTCAATAACTACTTTTAAAGTACCTTAAGCACTCTTCTTTTACATTATTACACTATGAAAAATTATTAACTCCTTTGTACAATTTTCATGATAACGAAACTACATACTTACGTACATATTAAACCTGCTTGTATCCTCAATGTAAAGTCTATAATTTTATAAACTTCATGCTTACACTTATACTCCTGAATAACATGTGTAACTTTAATAATGTGATACTGTAAAAGCCTTCAAGGCGTGTATGAATAAAAAAAATTTAATAAAATAAAATAATAAACTATGTTACAAGTGTATTTATTCACGAAGGTAAATTTTACCTATGATTGGGCTTTTTAGATAGCAAAATATGATTGGGCTTCTAGGGTTAAGCAAATATAACATTGTGGATAGTGCTGCAGGTTAGAATTTGCAGTTCTATAAACTCGTCGGGCGTTTTGATAGGGGTTTATTTGCATCATGCACAAATAAATGTAGTGCATATTTAATGTGTTGTACAGTTTGCAAGCTGCAGCAGGTTTGTATTTCGCAAAGTCCTGTTGCAATATCGGTCAAGTGGAATAGCACACAAACCGGGTTGTTAGAATTATGCAGGTGTTTTCCGTTAACAGTAAGATTATTTGCATATCAAATTATTTAAATGCACTTGCGCACTATCTTAGAAAACGAACTTATTAAGTATTTGGTTTTCTTGAAGTTAACCCATACGACGGCCTCCGTGTTCGCTCTTGACTCGCAATCCGAAGGTCGCGGGATCGAATTCCGGGGTGCGCAAATAATTTTCATCAGATTAATGTGTGTTATTTCACAATTAAAGAGGGGGGGAGTAAGGTTTTAAAACTCATTATTAAAACTCATGTAAAACATGTCGAGAGTATTGTGTCAAAATTTCAAGTAAATCGGAGCAAAACTAACGAAGATGCAGCGTTTCAAGCGACCGGCCCTCTTGCTCTATTCAAGTATATTTCGAGTATGAAAATTTAGCTAAAATCGCATTTTTGACTTCAACATGCTGCAAAAAAAAACACTTCGTCACTACCTCGGAAAACATATCACCTTTTAAACGCATTCTGACTTTTTGTTTCAAATGATTCGTTAACGAGTTAGCATAACAACTTTTTCGAGGCGCCTCCGGAGATTCGCTCTCACGGACTTATTTATTGATATTTTTAATAATTTTTAAAAAAATATTTCAGATATCATACTATTACGTGTATACACAATTAATAAACCAACATTATTCATATCGCAAAAAAAATCATGAAAATATACCTTTTTTACCTTTAAAACCTTACCCCCCCCCCCCTTAATTCATTTAAAAAAGAATATGTATTATAATATAGTATATTCGCGGCATGTTCCAAATACTCTCGGTATCGCCTTTCAGAATTGAAACGTTGCTTGAATTGGCTTAAGCCATGTTTACTGATCAGCTCCTTCCCTTCCCCCCTACGTTCAGCCTCAAAATATACTCCAATTGGGGATGCCATAGTCTTACTGGCTCCAGACGGGAGCAGCTGGGACTTAGTGTTATTCATATATAAAAATAAAATAATAATAACAGAAGACCGAATTTGTCTCATAAAAATCGTCGTATCTCCCTTACTGTCATGGTGAGAAGTACGATCTAACCTGTGTTAGAAAGAGAAAACTCTACGCTTTATATTCAAATCAAGAATAACAAAAGAAAAATTTAAATGTGCACCTCTATGAAACTAAAGATTCCGATAGCAATTTGAAAAAAATTTATGAAATTTATAAAATTTCGATATTTTTTCATTAATTATTTTTTTATGAAACGACAAACACTTAAACTGATAATAACGTTTATAATACATTTTCCTAATAAAATATGTGTTTTTTTTTTCTTTTTTTCGTTATCAGTAATTTTAGATAGAAAAAACGTACGATGAGCCATTTATAAACCTGTTTTTATGTTTGTATTAAAGAAATTATATTTCAGAAATAACTTGTTTTTTTCTAATAAAAAAACATTTGAAACCATATACTATCAGCATTCAAAAACAGTTTTTAGTTTTCGGATACATTTAGAAAAATTCAATTTAATTGAATTTTATTGCAAAGCGGAAATATTCTGACCTGACATAATATGCACGAGACCCAATGGGTTAACTCCTTACCGAAGATTCATTTTCCGTTCTCTAATATGTTTTGAGAAAATTATTGGTGTCCAAAGCTTGTAAATTTCTATAGTCGTTCAGGGTTTAAGTACATTGGTCTACCTTACTTTTCATTAGTGGACACTTCCTTATAGGCACGAGTTCTCGCTGGTTCCTGCAGTTCCCATGTAAAATGTCCGCATCCATAAACGTTACAAAACCGTTATTATTTTATCTATGTGCTTCCATTAAATTTTAATACGAATATTTTATGAATATCTCAAGTAAATTCACATTGAGCAATAATAAACGTGAGTTACAATTCAATTACCTGGGGGCCTACTTCGTCACTATAAAGTAAGTCTTTTTCAAGAATATTGGATATTAGTCGACTTTCGTGAGCACAATTACATTTGACAGTTGATATCGACTAAATTTACCGTTAAGTTTTGCGAGCCCATACGCTCCCTAGATTGGTATGAAATACAACATCTAAATAATAACGTCATTGTCAACAATATTGGTTATTAGTCGACATTCACGAGTAAAACAATTACATTTGGCAGTTGATATTGACTAAAATATCGTTAATTTACCGAGCCGTGTACTCCCTAGTGTTTGAAAGCCAAATCGAAATGATAAAATCCTTATCAATAATATGGCTGTCAGTCGATATTCGCAAGAACGACAATCAAATTTGACATTTGATATCGATTAAAATGTTGTTACTTTTCCGAACCCTTACGCTCCCTAGATAAGTATGAAAGTCTAATTTAACAATACCTATCGGTTATTAGTCGACATTCGCGAGCAAAACAATTACATTACTTGACAGTTGATATTGACTAAAATATCGAGTCCGAATACTATGAAATCCGATTAGTATGAAAGCCAAAATCAATAATATTGGCTTTTAGTCGCCATTCGCGAGCACAAAAATAATTAAATACGGTAGTTAACGTCGAATAAAATGTCGTGAGTTTACCGAGCCAGTACGCTCCCCAGACTAGGATGAAAGCCAACATCGACACCGCAAAGTCTCTATAAACAATATCAGTAGCCATTCGTGAGCACGAAAATAATTTAATTTGACGGTAGATATCGACTAAAATGTCGTTTTACCGAGGCTGTTCGCTCCCCAGATTACTATGAAAGTCAACATCGACACCACAAAGTCTCTATCAACAAGATTAGTCGCCATTCGCGAGCACGACAATAATCTCATTTGCCAGGAGATATCTACTAAAATGTTGTTATCAACAATTAGTGAGGACGACAATAATCACATTTGACAGTTAAAATCGACTAAAATGTCGCGAGTTTATCGAGCCAATACGCTCCCCAGATTAGTATGAAAGCCAATATCGACACCATAAAGTCTCTTATCAACAATGCAAGTCGCCATTCGTGAGCACGACAATAATTTGATTCGACAGTAGTAGATAGACTAAAATGGTCAGTTTACCGAGCCCGTACGCTCTCCAGATTAATATGCGATAAAGTCTCTATTAACAATGCCTGATGCTTATTAGTAGACAGTATAGTACGAGTATAACAATTAGGTACGTTTAACAATTGATATCGACTAAAATATCGCCAGATCACCGTAACTTAAGTGAGCTTGTACGTCAAAAACTGCCACAATGGGCTGATTTTTAACAATTTTTCTTGGCACGTTCCATGGTGTTGTGGGGTACTTCAAAACCTTTCACAATTCGTAGAAATTAAAACACTTTCACTGCGACAGTAATTTAATTAACGACTAAACTAGCCCATCCCCAAACCATGTCGGTGGCGAATTTGTGATGCATCATTATTTAAGTTCGAACATCGCGTGTTGAAGTCCATGAGACAAAGTGATAGAATATCACGCGATGATAGCGAGTACCAATGCATAAATTCATGCAATCGAATTATTATTTTTGTAGGTAAGGCAATGAATTGCTGGTCATTTCACTCTCAGCTTTGTTTCTATAAGGCAAGGATTGGCAATGATGTTTCATTATCTGAGGTCCTAGATCACAGGAAAGCAGCTGTGATTTGCCTTTGCTGTTGCCATCAACAAATCACAAAAAAACACACTCGAAATTCACACAAAGTACACTTTCTTCATGTACTGTAAATGTATAATATACTGCGTGGGCCGGCAGCAATAGAACCGACAACAAACTGATATCCCTTCAAGCGGCGCACATAAGAACGGCCTAAGCAAATTACTGCGCCAAAAATAAGTAAAAGTATTGTCTTCAAACTAATCAAAAAAACCTTTAAATTATTCACTTTAAAGGTATTTAAAAGTATTCACTTTAAACCGGAATTTAATTTGGAAACGCAACGTAAATTCCTGCACATATGCCCAGAACAGCAATTCTCTAAGAGATCGTTCTCCCGCGAGATGTCCTGTCAGATCTGTGTGATTTTCTACAGCTGATATATGAATAAATAATCATGCATACTTGCAGGAATTCGTGTTTAAAACGACCCAAACTAAAAAACTTGACAGCTCACAGCTGAAATTTTGACATCGGCCGATAGAAAAAGCAAATAACAGCCGTAGAAAATCACACAAATCTGACAACACTTCTCGTAAGAGAACGATCTCTTATCGCAAATTTTATGGAATAGCCTTTCAAAGGGTGAAACTTCCAACTCAGAATGAGACCAACTCAGAATCACCTAAGAAAGGCCATAAATAGTGATGATAATAGTGATGTTATGGACGATATTAAAATTATTTTTTTCATAGCTTTGAGTTGGCATGAGGCCGCCCAGAGTTACCTATCGCCTGAATCGGTATGGAATAAAGCTCTTGCAAAACTTTTTTAAACCACCTGCAATCGTTGGTTATCCAATGAACGGTTCCCGGGGCGGCGGTACCCATAGTCGCTTCCAAAATTGGAAATGCGTACTAGGAGAAAATATTTTTTTTTTACGTGAATACCGCACAAGACTATGGCATCCCCAATTGGGGTATGTTGGGAGGCTGAAGGTAGTGGGGAGGGGAAGGAAATCGGGAAGTGGAAGGTGAGAAGTACCTGGCTGTTCAGGTCTGGTCACCAAACACGGCTAAAACCATTTCAAGCAACGTTTCAATTCTGAACGGTGGTCATACACCGGGGCGATACTGAGAGTATTTTCCACTCTGGAACGTGCCGCAAATATACGATATATTATTTTAATTGAATAAATTGTGAAATAACACAAATTAATCAAATAAAATTTATTTGCCACGCCGGATTCGATCCCGCGACCTTCGGAATGCGAGTCAAGAGCCTTACCGCTGGACTACGCCGTCCGTTACATAAATAATGTAAGAAAATTTCCGTCATTTTACAGAGTAATCGTTTTAGGTTATACAACTAATTCAAAATAGAGAAATAATTTAATATGGGATTTTTATTTATTTTTAATTACGGTATTTTTCTCCATCTACTCACAAGCATTTCTGATCAGAATGTCAAATAAAAAATATATTGGCGTCGTAAATTGACAATTCGGCGGAGTGTGCGGCGATGGAATCAATCACTTCTTATTTATAGCACCGGTGTCAATCCATGTATTAGGTATATTATTACACTAGACGTAAATCACTGACCGCGGCGTTCTGTAATGACACCATGTCAGCAAATCCATTCTCCATATCAAAACTACCGCAAGTTACGAACGCAATAAAAGCTGGTTCACACAGAGCAGATATCTGTTAAATCGCGAGCGCTTATCTTTTGTGCTTTCACACGAGGCTATCAAATATTTCTTTCTGTGGTAGGAGAGGGGGTCAGTTGAATTAGGGGGCGGCAACGGAATGCACATTTTTGTACTGAAATCTGTCAACTTGACATCTGTCATCCACTGGTCTAGAGCTCCGTAATTACAATGACCCCCTCTCCTGCTTTAGTCGGAGAGGGGGAGACTTATCTTCTGGACATATCGCCTCTGGAGCGGTTACGTCAAGATGTGTATTGTCTATGATTGAACTGCTTAGGTGTGAACGGTCTGAAGGGATTGTATGGAGAGCGTTATTTGGCGTGCTGATATTTGATACCTGTGTGTGAACCAGCTTTAACGCTCAGACAATGTTGAAATTGCCGATTTGTGTGCCAAAAGGATATGGCAAAAAACCTTGCTTTATTTTATTTTTAAATATTTTGAATTGAAACTTATTTAGCACTGTTGTGATCTGAAACACGATGAAACGGAAACGACACTAAAAAGAGGCAAATACATGCAGTTTGTCAAATAAGTGTAGAAAACATAGGAGGGCGTCACTGTTGTTCAAATGGCAATGCTAAACATATAACTCGTGGTGTTAATGTAAAGCTGTGTAACCTACATTTTTATAAGCAGAAGATTTATCAGCAGAAGATTTCGGCTTTGCAGCCCACGGGTAAAAAGGACGCTCTTCCTAGCCTTTTGTACCACCCTGTACACGTGCGAGCTCTGGGCAAATTTCAAAAAAAGGACCATGGAAAGGCTTCGGGTGCAATATAATAATGCATACCGTCTAATGTTCGGACTTCCCAGGTACTGTAGTGCCTCTTCAATGTTCACAGAAGGAAGAGTTCCAGGATTCGAAGCTCTATTAAGAACAAGGATTGCAGGACTGCGGGGAAGGATAAGCCACTCCAGTAATATCCTCATCATGGAAGCCCGTCTGATTCCAGGATCGAGCATAGATGAATATTGGAGAAAAACACTGGCTCCTACAATCTGAGATCCGATGGAACAACAAGAACCTGATTAAAGACTTTACTATATTTTTTGTGAATAGTGTATCTAATGATGCTTCTCTTTTATTATTTTTTATTTATTTTGTTAACTTTTATCTTTTTATTTAGTCATAATAACATATGTAATTATAACCTATATGGGATGTGTGGGATTGCACTCCCCTCCCCACATCCCGGAATAAAGACCTTATTATTATTATTATTATTATTATAAAAAATTGAAAAGGCATAAAGGTGAAAAAAATATTTTTTTTCATTGCAATATAGAATACCCACTGATCTCAAAATTAGAACTGCATACAGGTATTTTATTATTGTATTTTTGCAATTTTGTATTAACATAATGAAGAATAACGATATAGTAATAAAATAAAAAAGCACACTTTAGAAATTAACATATTTATTTAATACTAGCTTAAGTACTTAGCGTTGCCAGGGATCATGTCTCTAATAAGCCGCCTTTAAGGTTTATCTGTTTTCTTTTTTAATTAGTTAATCCCTGACTTGCTTTATATTATTCGCAGCTTGTATAGTATGTAAGCACTTGCATACTGCTTCCTAACACCGTATGCAGGGACACTGGAGGTCTAGATTCTTTCAAATTTAAAAGAAGATTCGTTCATTCAAAAAAATCATTTAGAGTCCTTGTGAGAGCCTTGAAGGAGTAACCATCTGTTATTTATACCAGAAAGGCTATTCCCTAAAATTTGTGATGAGAGATTGTTCTCCCGCGAGAAGTGCTGTCAGATTACTGTAAATGTATAATATACTGCGTGGGCCGGCAGCAATAGAACCGACAACAAACTGATATCCCTTCAAGCGGCGCACATAAAAACGGCCTAAGCAAATTACTGCGCCAAAAATAAGTAAAAGTATTGTCTTCAAACTAATCAAAAAAACCTTTAAAGTATTCACTTTAAAGGTATTTAAAAGTATTCACTTTAAACCGGAATTTAATTTGGAAACGCAACGTAAATTCCTGCACATATGCCCAGAACAGCAATTCTCTAAGAGATCGTTCTCCCGCGAGATGTCCTGTCAGATCTGTGTGATTTTCTACAGCTGTTAAATGAATAAATAATCATGCATACTTCCATGAATTTGTGTTTAAAACGACCAAATAAAATACGTGACAGCTCACAGCTGAAATTTTGACATCGGCCCATAGAAAAAGCAAATAACAGCCGTAGAAAATCACACAAATCTGACAGCACTTCTCGCGGGAGAACGATCTCTTATCACAAATTTTAGGGAATAGCCTTTCAGGACGGGTAAGTGGTGGATAACGTCCAATGATTATTTATGTAAACGAAATGAAAGTTTAACTTCAGAAGATCATGCAAAATGCTTCCATCATTTGTATGATGCAGATTTGACACTTGTGTTATTGGCGAGGAGAAATTCGAATACCTAGTTTGCGATTTGGGCTTGCCACCTTTCTTATTTTGCAGCTAGAAGGAAAGGAGTGGCATTATGGCACTGTACTTATGCTGTACGTGGTAGCGCTTAGAACGTGCTTGATCGACGTATCGACAAATCCGGGTTTCGAAAAGACCCGGATTCTTCAGAAATATTTTGACCCTCTCACAAAGTACGGTCGAGGCCTGAGGGGTTAACGACAATAACATCAGATAATGAACGGGTAATGCTATTTGATTGGGTAGGGGGGGGGGGGGGGGTAAGCAGGTAAGGCGAGGCAGTGCGGAAATGTGGCCTGGCGACTAGATCACCTGGTCATCTCGGTGAGAAACGCTATACATTACATAAACACGCGGCCAGGGGGCACAGAGCCGAATAAGATTCGCTGATTATTTAAAATATAACAATACATTCGTTAACTTCACTTTTCATCTTTATACTGAATCGCCAACTTTGTTTCCCTAATTTGTTTTTGGTTTTTTTTATTTTTTTATTAAAAGATAAAAAAACTTTGTACCCATCACTTTATTTGATACACACTCTACATGTTTCAAGAACAATGTTCACCTCATCAGGAGTTAAAGTATACTGAAGTTTCAAATTAAATATAGATCAAAGATTAAATATAAGGGTTGGGGTAGAAGGGAGGGGGAGGGGTGAAATCGGGAGAAGTTTATTGGAATTCGGGATTACAATATCATTAGAAGGGAAAGGCCGGTTAAGTGGGAAAATATTCAAAAGTGGGTTCATAAAATATCTTACCCCCAGCTGCTCCAAAATGTCTGGAGCCAGTGAGGCTATGTCTAAGGTAGTTGGTATGAGAAGGATATGGTGAAGAAGTATCTGGATATTCAGATCTGATCACCAAACACCGCATAAGCTATTTCAGGCAACATTTCAATTCTGAATGGTGGTCTTACAACAGGACGATACTAAGAGTATCATTCACTCAGGAACGTGCCGCAAATATACTACTCATTATTTTAAATGAATAAATTATGATATAAAACAAATTTAACAAATAAAATTTGTAAATTTTACCATTCGATGAAAAATAACACACCATTTTACAACATTCGATGAAAAATAACACACCATTTTACAACATTCGATGAAAAATAACACACCATTTTACAACATTCGATGAAAAATAAAGAAAATACTACCATAATTTGTTGTTTCATTAATGTTGCAAGTGTGCTAGAAAAGCTTGCCTTACAAGCATAAACAGATAAGGTAATTCTACGTCATAGAATAAATAGGAACCGAATATATAATTCAAACCTCTCAAATAAGGAAAAGCTATCTTCAAGATCTCCAGATTTGGAATACGAGTGGCCCTAATATGGACCCCTGCGGAACTCCACATTTTATGCTATTGCGTCGACATTTTCTTTTATCTTCACTGCTAACACATTGTTTACTGATTAAGACTAAAGTAAAAATTTGCCAACTGTTATTCTAAATAACAAAGACACGACACAGTGTGGTATGATATTATGAGACGAGTGGTACAATTCGCCCGTCTCCTGCGAATCGATACGAGTGGCCCTAGTACGGATCCTTGAGGAACTCCAAACTATATGCTATCGAGTTGAATTTTCTTTTATCTGCAATGCTAACATATTGTTTTCTGATTCATAGTGCAGTCTAAAACCAACAACTTCTATCCCAGATAACAAAAACACGATGCAACGTGGGATGATAATATATTACGAGGTGTACATGATAGAATTCGACCCTGTCTCCTGCGAATCGGTAACCCACGATCCGCAGCCCGTAGCACCGTTAGCTTGGCTCGCGGTTCTCCTACAAGAGCAAGCACATAGCATCTACATTCTACAAACAGGTAAAGTTGTAGCACTGTGTTAGATCGGGCAGCTCTAGGACGATAGCACGAAAGTCAACATCGATAAAAGTCTTTAATCAACAATTTAAGAGTTAAAAAACTAGAGACAGCGGAGTTATGTTTGACGAAAAAATAAAATAAAATAAATGACATTGCGACTATAAACGAAACACAATCAATAGTATGAAAACATTAGGATTTTTGTTTAGAACCATTAATTGTAACTAGCAGCTAGACCCAAGGGGAAGCTTTTGGTTCGACTTCGCCCAGTTTGAGTGTTGGTGACCATTTTATAAATCCGATAGAAACTGGTTCCAAAAATAGCCGCCGGTTCCTCGGATCCACTGTTATCCAATGACAGCTAGTCAACGGGACAAAGTAACCTCGACAGGCAATGACGTCATATGTAATATATATCCGCTTGATACTATTATTCAAGAGTCTTTCCATATCCGGAGAGATACTCAATATTTACAAATCCGTAGTACTTAAACCTGCCGTGGACTGATCCTCATGCGATCTTCTAACGTAAGTGGCGCCATCCTTTGACGAATTCTTGAATTCGAAACCGAATTACAAAAGCAGCTTTTTAACTTAAAGTAGCTTTCATGTACGAAGATGGCTTGGCATAAGGCGAGGCGCCAGATTGCATTCTTAGCCGGATTCTTAAATTTCAACCGTACAGACGTTAACATAATAATAGCGTCCGATTATTAAGATTGAAACGTTGACTAAAAATGAGGTAACGGATCACGGCATAATAACCCAAAAACAAATCACGATAATAAAAGGACTTCGTTAAAACGTTGTTTTTTGTAAGATCTGTGGTATCCTAACTCTATCTTGAGCAAACGTTTCAAACTTTTGCAACATCTTTTTTGATCACGTTTAGTTGGTGAACCTGTTTGGCATCGTGAAATAGAAACACAGGTATTAATTTGAGGGCATTTCCTAGAAGGACTGGTGACCCCGCATTCGTCAGGATCAGCTATGACTCCGAATCACTGATATATTAAAACTAAAAAATTCAGTCATGGTTCCTGCAAGGTTGTCCGAAACGTTGACAAGATGAAGCTATACGTGAAATCCTATTTAGATTAATCTTTTACTACCTTTTCTATGTATTAGAATTACAATAAAATTATTATTTACAAAACAAAAAATATAAGCGTAAACCACAAAAAAAAATGTTTTTGCATGACTTAACTATGAAGTAATATATGAAACAATTTTTTTAAATACCCCTTTATGGCTAAGAATATTTTTGAAGTTTTGTGTATTCTAACTTTTTTTCATTCTAATAAAATTATGCACAAAATAAATAAAAACCACTTTTCCGCTTACTTGCCTGGTGCAAAATTACGCTCGATTTTAAATTTTGAAGGTATGAGAATTGAAATATATCTAGCGTTTATATTCCTCTTAAGGGGATCCAATAGTCAAGGGAAAAATCGAAATTGGAATTCACGCCCTTTGTGGGAGGAGTTTAAAAATATTTGAGAAAAAGCTTTTGGAACGGTTGAAAAATTTGTTTTACAGGTTGATTTCGTAAAGGCCTAAAAAAACATTAACTCCTTTTTTACACATTGTTTATTGTAATAACAAGGAAATTTAAAATTGATTTCACGGAACCGAGCGATGTGGAGCCACACGTCTGTTCCCTGCTCCGGCCAGGGCGATTCTGAAAGGAAGTGGGGTGTGGCAAGCCAGTAGTCATTCGGTGAACGACATAAGGGTCACTTTAGAAATCCACATTCGTCGGCTGCCAGCCGTATTGTGAAATGACAACGCAAAAATGCATATTTTATTTTATTTTGTGAATATCGGGCGTATATATCAATTTTTTTTGCGATTGTCATAAAAGAAACTTAATTTTCTACAATAAACAATAAAACCATATCCGAAAAGATGTTCATAAGTAGGAGAGTTTGCACTTGAAAGTGTTTTTTCATAAACCTATTACTTTATTTTTTTCTAGGCTTATTAAAAGACTTATGAAAAAAATGACCGATATTTTTAAGGGCCAAGATATGTTCTACACGCAGTATTTAATTGCAGCATCTATAATATTTCTAAGAGATCAAATTTTCAAAACAAAAACACATGATTTTGTGTGATTTTGCATTATTTACTATGGCTTCATCTTAAGGTGATCCCATAGTCCTTGAAAAATTCGAAATCGTCTGTTTTGCGAGGGATTATAAAATACTTGAGAAAACTTGACAACCAATAATAGACGAGAGGCGTCAGGCTCATAAATCCCGAGTTCCGCCCTCAAATACACTGTGGTAAAAATTGTGAAAAATATGAACATAATAATTATATTAAATACTTATTTATGATTATCAAAATACATGGTAAAATTAACATATTATGGGCCTAATTTGTAGAACAAGTAACTTTTATTTATCAAATTTTACAGGAGGCAGTAAAGACTGTTTTTTAAACTCATGAACCAAGATGAACCGCTCTCCTTCGCACGGAATAGACTAGGTTTATAAAACATTTGAACGTTTATAAAACATTTGTTTATAAAACATTTGAACTTAAGATTTGTATAGTTTATTAATAAAAAATGTTTAATAATTTTGAATTTTTAAATTATTTTTTATAACATAACTTTATAGGTAGTTATTAATATGCAATTTAAAGTTATTTTATCATACGATTTATTTAACTCTTCTATACACTCTTGCAGTTCACATTTCTTTAGAATTCTATTGAAAAGTTTTTATTTTCAAGCAACCAGTTGGGCAGCGTTGTGGGGCGGCTTAAAGAGGATCTGTAAGAAGGGATGTATTAACGCGAATTTTGAAGATGACGGAATATATGAAGGAATCATTTGCTCTGTGTGGAGGAGGGTACATTAATGCAAACATTTAGTTTACAGTTAAGTAATTGACTGAGAGTGGTGAACTCCAACTTTTAAGTGGATAAAAAAAAATCTTCATTCTTGGGAATCTGTTTTATATAATACCGACTAAACTTTAATTAACAGTTAACAAAATTATGGCGTTGTTTCTATCAAGAAAATTTATCTTATTTTCTAGTGCCTTTTTTATTTTTTTTTATGTGAATACCACACAAGAATCTCAACTACTGCTATTTGGAGTCAGTGAGACTATGGCATCCCCAATTGGGGTATGTTGTGAGGCTGAAGGTAGAGAGGAAGCGAAAGAGATGGGGAAGAGGAAGGTGGGGAAGTACCCGACTATTCAGATCTGGTCACTAAGCAACGTTTAAATTTCTAATTTTGGTCTTACACCAGGGCGATACTGAGAGTATCTTCCATTCCGGAACATGCCACAAATATACCATAATAAATTATATTTAATTATTTGAACCCGCGACCATCGGATCGACTTTCCCCTCAAACACGGAGGCCGTCAAATACATTTGACCAGGAGGCCTACAATTATATTTGAACTGCTAATAAATTAGATTGTTTAAAATTCTTTTGGACAATTTGCATTTATTTAAAAATAAAAATATTGGAAATAACAATTTTCAACAAAAATATTCACCAACAGCTTGGCGGTTAACAACTGAAAGGGAAAGCTTCGGACTGTAATTTAGGTATTAATAAACAAAAAAAATATATTTAATCATTCCCCAAAAGTAAGAACTTGGCAATAAAAGTTAATTAATTAAAGCTAATACGTTTCTCTTCTACGGAGATTTCATGTGCATAGTTAGATTTATGCCAGTGTTAACAACGTAAAAATAATTAAGTTCGTTAATGTTACGGCGGAATTTAAAAAATCGTGTTTTTTTAAATAAAAATAATATAACTTTTTCAAAATGTGAATCGAGTACTTCAAGGAAGTCGCTTTATACGGAAAATGAAACGAATTTATAAATATTAAATTGTTAACGATATATTGAAATTTGCTCACTGTGCGGTACTGTTGTCACTGTTTAATACTCAAAAGCGCGCCAGATTTAAAATTGTAAATGTCAAATCATTGGCAAAGTTATTGCCTACTTCAAACGACATTTGGCAACAGAATTATATATTTTTTTTCAAATACGAGTATTATTATATAAATAAAGTAAATTATAAAGTGGTTAACCGGTATATTCAAACATCTACGTATATAACTAGGAAATTTTAAAATCGATAGTACGTAAACTCGAATAACATTTTACGGCGCAGAGAGTCACGGACGCCAAGGACGTCCGTCCACCACAACTGTTGGGTGGAGAATGCGACAAAAAGGCGGTGACGATTGTGTGGTTCTTACGTCCATGGCATAAGGTTCACTTTGAAATAACATTTTCGTCGAATGCCGGCGGTCTTGATTGATGTCAAAAATAACAACGCGAAAATGCACATTTTATTTTATTTCGGGAAGTTCATGCATAAATATCGACTTTTTTCGCGATTATCATAAAAGAAACTAAATTTGCCACATTATGCAATAAAATTAAATACGAAGAGGGGTTTACAAGTAGGAGAGTTTGCACTTGAAAGTGTTTTTTTATAGACCTTATACTTTATTTTTTTTTAGGCTTATTAAAAGACTTATAAAAAAAATGACCGATATTTTTAAGGGCAAAGATATGTTCTACACGCAGTGTTTAATTGAAGCATCTAAAATACTTTTAAGCGATTAAATTTTCAAAACAAAAATACACGATTTTGTATGATTTTGCATTATGTCGCAAGGCATCATCTTAAGACACTTTTCTACGGGTCGTGCAAATATCAATTTTTACCAGACCCTAGAACCCCTCCAAATCTACGCATCTTCCGAAATAAACGACTGTTTTGGTGGAAAAGAAAGTCTTCCATGTTAAAAATAACAAGCGCTTACGTAAAAAACTTAATTTGTTAAATTACATATGGTGCATACGTAGAGAGTTTAATTTCGCCACACGACGAATTTGCCAATTAAAATTCGACAAAGAAAACAATTAATTAACTGTAAATAATTAGTAAAAGGTACTTTTCACAAATCGTCTGTTGTTGCACACAGCTGTTGTTCACCTGTGTGGGCGAAACTGGATTCATTATGCGAAATGGTGAGCAAATAAGACTAACATGTATGTACGCTGAATTCTGCTCTTCACAAAAGGCAAAACACCGTGTAATTGTATGCAAATATGACACGGGGATTAGCGAAAGAGATCTCATAAACGACAAATGGGTCTTGCGTAGTACTCTTATTTATAGATCATTAATTATTATATCTAAGCGAAGCCGTTTTCACAATCGAATAGTATCAAATGTCAAATAGTTAGATCTTTAATTACAACATTGATAACAATGCTCTTGCGACATTAATACAAATTAAAGACCTAGGCAGCACTTTTAAATCAAATCTTTAATTTGTTAACTAGAAATTTTAACAATATAAAGTGTATTAAACTGTTGTATTTGGCTTATGTTAGAAGTCAGCTGGAGTACAATTCTCACGTCTGGAATCCACATTATAATACTCATGTACAAGCTGTTGAAAGAATACAAAAAAAAATCTTACGTTTCCTAAATTTTAAAATGGGTATTCCATCATATGAGAAACTCGACGATCCGAGACCTAAACATTGAACCACTGCTACTCTTCACAGAAAAATCGCAACTGAGGAGGCTTGGGCATGTACTAAGAATGCCTGATGACCGAATTCCGAGGAAGATACTAAGTGCGATTCCAGAGGGTAGACGTCCAGTGGGCTGCCCCAGACACAGCTGAGCGAGGCAACTCCAGAAACTGTGTGAGGAGAGGATGGGACTGCCATGGACTGAGGCCGAACAGTCAGCACAAGACAGGGACGTATGGAGGAGCCTTGCCGATGCAATGGGTCCCCGACCCGAATAGGATCAGGGGATGAAGATGATGATGATGGGTACTCCAGCAATTTTGTTCAACTATAACACTCTGTTAAATTATATGAATATGCTCAAATTGTCAGACAGAAGAATTTTCACTGACTTGGTATTTTTATATAAAATTCTAAATGATAAGCTTCCGGATACCACAACGTATGCAAAATATGTAACGTCACACTAGGGGGAGGCGGTCTCACAAATGTGACAATGTGGGACAGGGACGGTGGGGGGGGGGGGGGGGGGGGGGCAAAAAATCATGAAATTCGTGTGACGTAATTTATGGATGGCCCCTTATTCTCAGTTGGCATGGAACCCCTAATGAGACAGGCATAGCTCATCACGAGTTGTAATGGAATAAAAGATGAATAATTAAAAATCAGGTAAATACTATGAAAATGCTTTCATAAGAAATGGCGTGTAATTTTGATGGTTAATTGGATGGTTTTTGAGAGGGAACGTAGCTTTGTTTTGATAGTGGCCAGGTACTCTGCAGTACCATTACCGTAGAGGTGTTTGCATGATTCAAAGTTAACATGTACCAGTTACCAGTATGTGGAAACTACGTAAACAGGGTGAAGAAATATTTACATCATTTGATGTCGGTCCGTACAAGGTACGTGACCGTAATGATCGAACATTTATTTCTAAGCGATTAGAATGCACGCTTTTAAAAAAGTCTATGGAATAGAAAGACGTGAAGCTAAAAGCCGATGAAAACGACAGCGAACAAAATTAACTCCTCAGGCCTCTGGCATATTCTGTCAGAAGGTCAGAGCACTTTTGTTTTGCAATAAATTCCAAATAAATGGAATATTTCTGAATGTATTCGCTTTCAAATTATTAGAAATAAACGTTTAATTTATGAATAATTTAATTTTTTTTTTTGAAGAAGAAGATAACACTTATAATCTAAATGAAAATATGAAAGAAAACAAGACACAGAAAAACAGAAAAAAACAATGGTCGCAACTGGGACCAGTTGCGACCATTGTTTTTTTCTGTTTTTCTGTGTCTTGTTTTCTTTCATATTTTCATTTAGATTATAAGTGTTATCTTGTTCTTCAATGATATATTACGTTGATGGGAATAACCTTCAAAAGTTATAAAAAGAGAGTTTTCTCATAAAAAAATTAAATTTTTTTAATTCAAAAATTAAATTTTTTTAATTCAAAAATTTTAAAATTGCTCACCTTACGTTTTTTCTAACTAAAATTACTGAAAACAATTTTAAAAAAAAACACACATACACACAACATATTTACTACACAAATGCATTTTTGTCGTTTCGTGTAAAAATAATTCATAAAAACGTTCCACAGTTTCATATTTTTTTTCAAATTGCGGTTGTAAACTTTGGTTTCATCAAGATGTAAATTTTAATTATTTTGTGGTTAATTTGGATTTGTTTATAAAGCGTGGTGCTTTCTCTTTCTAACACCGTTTAAATCATATTTCTAACCATGATAGTAAGGGAGACAGAACGATTTCTATGAGACCTGCCCGAGTTAGATACGATCTTAAATTTTCACGGCCAAAAGTATTTTCGTTATTTGTTTTTGGGGTGTTATTGCGTGTTGCGCTACCTCCTTTTTTGTTCAACGTTTCGGAATATCATGATTTTTCGACCCTCCCCTGTCCCTGACACAAATCGTCACATTTGTGAGACCGTCCCTCTCTAGTATGACGTCACATATTTTGCAATTTTACATGGAACAGGAGTTCAAATTTTTAGTTTGATTTTTACATGTGACGTCACTCCTCTCATATGACCCCCCCCCCATACCCCTTGTTACACTTCTCTACTCCCCCCCTCTTTAAGGTGTGACGTAATTTATGGATGGCCCCTCTGCCCTGATGATGGACACTGTAACGCTGTCCAAAACGTTGGATAAAGAAGGAGGTAGCACAACACGGCACAACACCCCCAAAAAAATAACGAAAAAACCTACACAAGTTGTTCCGAAAAACGAAAAAAATAGCCCGAGGAGTTAACACACCACTGTTTTGCCTTGTCAAAAAAACCTTGTAAAAAAGACTAAAATTGATGTTAAATGTGGAAATCTCTTTTTCCTTCTTGGAACCAACACCCTTTTACACTTTCCCCGGAGTTGAACGGTAAATTGTAGCTCTGGGCGTGTGGCCAGATTATTGTTGTATTATTTCTAAGTCACGTTTCGTATTTATTCCATGGCGCGAGATTACTTCTCCGCGAAATGTGCCAATTAGCAATTTAATATTATTTTACGTTCCCGGCTAGATATCACAAAATAACGGCGAAGTGACGTGCTGTCCGCTCTGCGGGTGCACCAGGCAACACTGTCTCACAGTCGGGACCATAGATAATATAGAGGGAGGCGGAGGGAACCATTATTAGCATAAAACCGCGCACAGGTGTCACCAAAATCATTCTACTTGCCACTGCAAATCAAATGCCCCGCCTTTGTTTCACCTATAAACATTAAAGCGCCGTAGACACGCTAAAAAAGAAGATGGAGAGATGTGCAATTACGAATGTTGGACAGAGCACGCTAATAATTTAAATGATAAAAATGACTCATTTAAATAGCGCAAAAATCTCGTGGATGGCGTCTTAAGTATCATTTAAAGAAACATTGTGAATTTTTTCACTAATATAACTTGTAAAATAATAGAAATAGACTTGTTTTAAATAATTTTTGGAGCATACTTTGCGATTTTTTTCTATCGAGGAAATTTCATATAATTTGCGTTTCGGCATGGGGGACGTCTATATATTATCTTCAAAGATAACATGTATTTTTTTAAGAAATCGGTAAAAATTCGGGATGCGGAGGCTTAACTTTGGCCGCTTTGACAGTACGTGCAGTTTGGACGTAGTTCGAGGACAGTCAGCATGCTTCCATGCCGTATTATTTTATTGAAAAAATATTTTTTAACGTTATTAGTTGTATTAAAAGTACCCAACAAAAAGACTCATGAACACTATTTTAACATTCCCCACAGAGGAAAACATTTCCCTCGGGGCCTGTATCATCTTTGGGGATGGTATTTTTAGGGAAAAGAAGGAGAGAAAATTCTGGGAAGGAAAAAGGTATGAGGGGTAGGGTAGGAATCTGGGGCCCAGTGTGTCCAAAAATCTCCCCTGCGGTACAAGGCGATGGGTTCAAAGAGTCCGACCGGAGAGGTAAAAAGATCTCCCTCAACCATTCTCTCCCGATCCGGCCCGCCAGTAAGTTGGAAAATATGTGCTGCCAAGTCCTAGAAAGATCTCACTCCACGATATAGTCATGGGCCTTGTCACATTAAAAGAAAGAATAATATGTACTGATCTATTTTTTCTTTATAAAATTGTTAATAACATGTCTGACTCCCCTGAACTCCTTAGGCTGATTAACTTTCATGTGCCTAGTAGAACGGTTCGTCAGAAGTTACCTTACCATTGTAACAATTCAGGTACCAATGCAGAAATAAACTCAGTAATGAACCGACTGCTCAGTGCAGGGAATAAATATTACATGAACACCAACGGTACTGAATGTCCATCAGCCCATAAAAACATAGTTATTAAATCTGTATGTCTATCTTGATAGCTTTGAAATGTTTATAAATTTTCAATATGTATCGAAATTTATATGAATGTGCGTCCTAAAACTCTGTGGTTTTTAAGTTAAATTTTGTATACTTGGTACTTGTTTTAATTGTGTTATCTCTTTAATTCTTTGATAAAATCAAATGTATTTTTAATTTTATCATATGTAAAAGCCCTAATTGGGCGTGTACAAATAAGTAAATAAATAAATGGTGGAACGGTTTAAGTTGCAAAATATGAATAACAGAAAATATTAACTAACAAACCGTCGTAGAAAATACACCGATTAAAAATACCATACTAAAGACATGAACGCGCTGCATCGCAACCTGAAATCAGAATGAATAACTCCAAAGACGAATTATCGAAAATATTTAATATGTAAAAAAGAGCTGCAGCATTATTGTGATAAGGAACCTCTGTTTATTGCCTTTTTGTATAGAATTTGCACAAATTTTCGAGGTGAAGGCTGAAACCCTTTGTTGATGAAGCAGCAACATTTCTCGATCGGTAAGCTCTGGCGTCATGAAAGGTTTTTTGGGAGTGAACCTGGGTATTGAAGAAACCTCTGTCGTAGGAGGGAAGAAACACAGAGAGGCTGGCAAATCATTCTACAGCCGAGCTGTTGAACTCAAGAACGAGTCGTAGTAACGATCCATTTCCATGTGACAAATGTCAACTGTGTGCGGTGCATGTTTCCCGACTGTGCACCAGTGCTGAAAGAATAAATTACTCTAGTTTTTCCGATCATCTTCCTTAAAATACCTAATATGCTCTAAAGATTGCCACCCGTTTGTTAAGATAGGATAATCTATCAAACGGACCGCCCGTTTCCGCACAAGTCAAGTGTTTTTCAGATATTTTGTGTCTCCTCGGCAAAAACCAAAACTTCCACTCGAAACAACTTATGGAGTAATATATAAATATAGGTAATAGAATAGGGCCGAGATGGCTTCCTTGCGGTACACCACTAATTGCATAAAATGACTTAGATTTTGAATATTTCATTTTGACGAATAAGATCGTCTTAGACATAATCAGACATGATTGGGTCTTTGAAGCATAAAATTCGACGAGGTTATTCTTACCCCAAGAAGAGATCCTCTCGAGAAACTGTATCACTAAGTTATTTTGAAGTTAAACCATTAATTAAGCAACTCGTGCATGTAGAAGTTAGTACAATATGTACATGTGTATGCGCAGCAGTTTCTGAAGATAATGTTTTAATGGGTTTTCCTCGCCATCTGTACCGATATTTGCATTAGTTTTATGTTCAAGATAAGTAATACGTACATTAATAATAATCCACGAGTGTACTTATTTGACAAGGTGACTCTCGACAAACATTCATTTCAAAATTACTTCAAACAAAAGTTTGTTTATGTAGTCCCAAGTGTTTACCACGTGACTTGAATATGGTGCTCAGAACGTTTGTGAACTAATTAAGTTTACTTTAACATTACACCGCATACGAGTCCCAACTTCCCGGAGCCTCCGCCACACTGTGCGCGTCGCGCCACAAATAACATCTGTGTACGTGGAATTTCAAACAAAGCTACCGCTGAATTCGGTTTTGAATTCAAGATTTCGTCACAAGATGTCGCCACTTTCGTCAGCAGGTCGGATGCGAACGAACGAACGATAGGAACGAAACCCCCTAGGAATAAGTGCTACGAATTTGTTAATATGTAGTGTCTCTCCGAATATGGAAAGATTGACGGTAATACATAGTTGTATCAAGCGGCTATATATTACATTTGACGTCATTACCTGTTCGGCTACTGTGTACCGGTGACTATCACTCGATGACAGTGGATCCGAGAAACAACAGGCTATTTTTGAAACCTCTTAATTCAAAAAACCAAAAACCATTTGTTGCACAAAAATACAAGTAGGTACAAAAGGTGTAGCTTATAGATACATTCTATTTCTTCCAGCTAACCAAAAAATACAAACATTATACGATACATATATTATAAAACCAAACAATTACATGTTACATTATATGAGAAAATAAAAACTAAAAATAAAAAAAACAGATTTATTTATTTATAATGGATTTATAAAATGGTCACCAACAATAACTGGGCTAAGCCCAAACAAAAGCCGCCCGCAGGGCCTAGCAGCAAAAACCTGCGGAGTTTTTAACTACTGGTTGTGATAATTATGGTATATTGCCTTCTTTGTGCCATCGCCGTTTCGTTAACGTGGGAATAAAGCATTATGTGTGTTATTAAAAATGACGTCCAAATTATATCGTTTTTTTGCAGGCTGCGCCATATTATAATACCCAATCGATTGGTCAAGCAAAGCATTTTATAAGTCTGTTTTCGGTAAGTATGCTTGTCGGCCTGCATTAGAAAAGAATAGAATAAATATATTATATAGTACTACAACTTGTCGAACATTTACAATAGTTTCCAGTTTCAACGGCCTTGAGAAGTCTACAAGTAGGAACTGGGAACCCAATATGATTACTTAAGACTGTATCATAAAAAAAGAAAAAAACGTGTATTCTAAATAACATTGTTGCGTAAGATTTGGGCTGAACTGACTTTGAAAGTCAAAGTATAAATCAATCGACTACAGGTGGCGAAGGAACTATCTACCAATAAATTGATAACATATAAAACATCTGATAAATATAAATCACTAGCGAGTTCCCGGCATGCGTTGCTATGCCACGTAAGACCGAAATTGTTTTTCCCTGCGTGTCCTTTCCCATTCGTCCCGTTCCCCTTCCAACTCACCTTCGTCTCCCACGTCCCATCCTCCTTACGCGTTCACACTCCGCCTTCTCCGCCTACCCTCTCCCGCCAACCTCCCTCCTGCGATCACCCCCCCTCTCCGCTTTCAATATATTCAGTCCCGGTACATTCAGATTTTCAAACAGCTCGCGTGCCACATATTGAATTTTTCTTTCCAAATTTTCTATCAAATTTGGTACCTATTTAAAATAAATGTAAATTTTGATAAGCTTCAAAGTATTCGGTTTTATAATTGAGAATAAATTAATTAATTTAAACATTTTCAAAAATCGAATTTTAATTTAAGGGGGTATTCTAGTCTAGCATGAATTGTAGGTGTTTTTTTAGGTGCAACAAAAAAAAACAATAATATTTTTACCAACTTCTATTTTACGAAATATTTATTAAACATTAAAGAATCCATTAAAAAAAAGTCAAACTAAAAAATTAAAAATTCAGAAAGTTACAGGGTGTTGAAGTGGGGGGTCTCAAAAAAATGGCGCGCCCTGGTTGACACGATTGCAACCCTCCCAGTAATCTAAAAAAAAAAATAATAATAATTCTTAATCCAAACAAATGCGGCTTTGACCCGAACTAAGGGAAAAGTAACATTTTTTTTTTGCAAAATGGCGGCTGTTTGAAATATAGAATACGTTTATGTACCAGTTTTTTTGACTTTCCAAATTTTTTAAAAATAGTAAAAATAGAAATTTTGTTATGGTTCTAGTTCCCGCCATAGAGGAATGTATAGAGAAGGCTCACACCAATTTTCAAGTAAATTGGTTTAGTAGAACTTGAGATATCGTGTCAACCGCCTCGAAAAAAGTGGTTTGGAGAAAAATGGGTTTGAAATTTTGTTCTATTTAGATTTTGGTTAGATTCCGTCTAAACCGCGACATTGAAATGGCTATAACTTTTAAAATAATGCGAATTTTGAAAAATCCTTTCAAGTATATATCTTTGAATATTTAAACATTGGAAATGTGAAGACAAAAAAAAAGTTTTTTTTTTGTAGACTAGAATACCCCCTTAACAATCGATGTCATTCCAAAAATTGTGACAGTTTTGTAAGATTTTTTGTGATGTTAAAAAAACTTTTCAGATGTTTTTTCATGTGGTTGTAATAATCCAGAAACGCTGTTAAATTAACAAATAATCGTGCATACTTGCAGGAATTCACGTTTAAAACGAACTTACGTGACAGCGAAAATACGTGACAGCTAAAAGCTGAAATTCTGACATCGGCCAATAGAAAAAGCAAATAACAGCCGTAGAAAATCAGACAAATCTCGCCTGAGATCTATCTCGATCTCAAAAAAGGTAGAGAATTGCTCTTCTGAGGGGAATTGTTTTCCTGGGTGTGGAGGTATTGCAAAAAAGAAACTCTTCCTATTTTTAAGACAATGTTTTGATGAAATAAAATCCACCATTGCACCCAATCCTAAGTCTATTGTGTTGTTCGCCTGGATTCTAATTGCTCGAACTATACCTAGAGTTGTGGTTAGCTGCGAGCATTCACGCCAATGCAATGGTAGCATCGAACCTAGAAGCAACGGTTCTTACCGCAGAGCCGTGGGTTCGCCGCTCGTGACTTAGAAATCCTCCCAACTCACCTGCCTCCCCCCACAACCGCGATCTTCTCACCTCCACAATCCAGCATCGCAACAAATAGACATGGACCTATGTAGCTAAATTCTCTCTGCCATAGCGTTTACCTGGTACCCTAGCACGGTCGATCGATAAGGATTGTATCGATAACTTTCGGTAACTTCTCGCTATGGACAAACATGGTGTACATGCTTGGTGTAACTACGAGTGACCAACCAGCTCACGTATGGGGGCTCCATCGAAGCCAGAGTGAAGTTAGCCTCTCAAAAACTGGGCGTAGTGTACAGGTACTTTAATAGTACACAACTGCTAACCCTGCACAAATCGCAAGTGCGCCCCAAGGTTGAATTTGGCAGCCACCTCTGGTCTGGAGCTCCAAAATACTTGAAAAATACCCTCGACTGTGCAGAAACGGGCGGTCCGTTTGATAGATTCTCCCACCTTAACGAACGGATTGCAATCTTTAGAGCACAGGCGTCGGGTGGGAATGCTATCCATGTTCTACTGGTATTTCAATGGAAGATGCTCTGAGGAACTAGCGTCATTGACCCCTTCGGCACCGGTGCATAGTCGGGAGACACGCCAAACGCGCGCCCAACATATGTTCACGGTTGACATTTGTCACATGAGAACGGGTTGTTTTGTCGACTCGTTCTTGAGTTCAACAGCTCGGCTATGGAAGGATTTGCCGGCTTCTGTGTTTCCTCCCTCCTACAGCATGGGTCTCTTAAAGACCAATGTTCATTACTTCCTCTCCTCAAAAAGACCCTCCACACAGCATCCCAGATGACATAGGCCCTGAGGGAAGTTTTTTCCTCAGGGCCTCCTGTGTGGAGTTAATGTAAAAAAAAACAGGTCGCTAACGTTCAAACAATGGTTGACGTCGATTATATTAAAAACATTTAGTCATTGTGAACTGTTACTTATTCGTCAGCGATCTGCAGTCATGCTAGTGATCGATTAGAACCAACATTGACACGGTAAAAGATTGGCGATAGATACGTATTGCTGTTTACAGAAAATGTTTGAAACTTTCAAAATATTTTCTTTCCACCCAAGCGAAGATTTCTGGATTATTACAACCACATGACAATACATCCGAAAAGTTTTTTTTAATTATTACAAAAACTCTTACGAAACCATGTCACCCTTTGAGAACGACATTTTGCAAATCATCGATTGTCCTTAACCAAAATTCAATTTTCGAATAATATCTTTAAATTAATGAATTGGAGTCCTAGCACGGTCTATCGATAAGGATTGATAGGATAACTTTCGGTAACTTCTCATCGTTCTCTGGGACAACTGGGACAACATTTTTCACAATTTGGGAGGCGGGAATGGGTACCGCCGCCCCGGGAACCTTTATTGGATAACCAACACCTCTGCCATAGATCATCCCAAGTGGTTCGCTACGTTTGGTGATTTAGCAGGGGTGCCTGTTCACGGGGTGAGGTTTGTCTAGGTCTGAAGGCGGATGACCAGGACACACTGAACCCCAGATCCCTACCCACCCCTTGAACCCTTTTCCTTCCCAGAACTCTCCTCTCCTTCCTCTCCACTCAGCATCCGCAAAGATGACATAGGCCCTGAGGGAAATTATTTTCCTCAGGGCCTCATGTGTGAAGCTCATGTAAAAAAAAACTGCAGTTGTCCCTTTTGCACAGTATTCGGGGAGTAATGACCCGTTCGCATTGGGAGAGTATTTTAGTCAAGTGGAGAGTATAGTAGTAACTAAACGTGTCCAAACACCATAAATTTAGTAGTTAGGGGCCATCCATAAATTACGTCACACGAATATCATGATTTATTGACCCCCCCCCCCCCCCCCCGTCCCATATCATCACGTTAGTGAGACCCCCTCCCCCCTAGTGCGACGTCACAAATTTTGCAATTTTATATCTAAAAGTAATCAAAGACGTCACAGACCTGATGACCCCCATACCCTTGTCACACTTCTCTACTCCCCCCCCCCACCTTAAGGTGTGACGTAATTTATGGATGGCCCCTTAGTAGTAGTATATTGGTCAGTCAAGGAGCGAGTATACTCGCTACTCGACTAACCACTTGACCAATGTGAACAAGCCTTACGAGCGAGTTTGGTAAAATACCTATTGTTTAACCCGTCTAATCACAGGAGACCCTAGTTGTCCCAAAACATCATATGCCGTTATAATAACAGGAGACCCAGATTGTCCCAGAACGACCGAGCGTCATTAAAAGTTAGATATCTCTCTTCCTGTCAAACAAAAATTTGTGATTTCTTTTATATTTGAAAGCGAAAGAAATATTGCTTCTTATTGCCTTAGGAATGAACGAGCCATATTGATCAGATATTTTACAAACCCGATCATAAGTGACGATTTTATTTTGCGCCAATGTGTGACGTAATAAACAATTAATTTAAAAATAAAATTGTATGAATGTGATAAAAAGTGAAGTGACAGTTTTATTACAAATTTTCTTAAAAAAGGAATCTGTATTTAAAATTTTAATTTTCTTTTATTTTATGTACTTTTTTGGGGAGACCCCAGGTGCGTAATTTTTAAGCTAATTCACATTTTCAATATAAAATTTTTAATATTTTAAAACAAAAATCTTAATTTTTGATAAGCACATCGGAAAGATTATTTTATCTAGATTTTAGAACAATTTTTTTTTTCAAAAAGATTAAAAAATAACCAATAAAAATGAACATTTGAAATGTATGGGAAGAACCGAGAATTTTTGCGTGCAAACTTTGACAGGCAAAAGTTCATAGATATTATTTTCTCATTATTCGAAGGGTTAAATTTCTCGGCGCCCGGGTTCCTCCTAATATTGTCTTCAATGTTTAATATTCCATTATAGGTTGAGTCCGCCTACGTAAGTTTGATGTCGTACACGCTACGTAGGGGGTTTTAATTATTTATAATGCATGGAGAAATTTTAACGATTATGGCTTTGTCGTTATAGATAATGTAGAAGGCGCAATGAAACTAAATTGCCTGACCAAATTAATAATTAATTGGAGGTCGTGTAAAGAATTGCTTTTCACTCTCCCACTGCCGAATAGATTCGTGATTTTATATTCTATTATTTCTTATTACCTATTCCCGCCATTAGCTCTTAATTATTACGTAGGTACATGAGAATTAATTCATTGTTCGGCATTAGATATGTCAATAGATTGCTAATATAAGTCTAGTGTAGTCAACGCAGCTCCTTTCGGCACTGGAGCCCTTTTTGCCAAAATATGGCACAATCAATATAACCCTCGACTCTGTGCAGAAACGGGCGGTCCGTTTGATAGATTCTCCTAATTTAACAAACGGTTTGCAATCTTTAGAGCACGCATCAGGTGGGAATGCTGTCCTTGTTCTACCGGTATTACAATGGAAGATGCTCCGAGGAACTAGCGTCATTGATCCCCTCGACACGGAATAGTCGGGAATAGTCGACATAGTCGGGAAACACCCAAACACGCGTACATGGTTGACATTAGTCACATGAGAACGGGTCTACGACTACGACTACGGTCTACGACTTGGCTGTGGAACGATTGCCGGCCTCTGTGTTTCCTCCTTCCTACAACATGGGTCTCTTCAAGGCCTGTGTACACTCATTCCTCTCCTCAAAAACACCCTCCAGACAGCATCTTCAAAGATGACATAGGCCCTGAGGGAAAATATTTTCCTCAGGGCCTCCTCCTGTGTAGAGTTAATGTAAAAAAAAAATTAAAATACCTCGGATTCTTTTGCTGCCAATTTTGGCAAATTTTCCCTTATTTTTAAGTAATTAAGTAGAAGTTTGAGATTTTATTTTTTATTTTATTTATTTATTTATTGAAACAAAGTACATATACATTATAAAAAAATACTTTGACTGTCCAACTAGGAGATTTCCCGTTTTAGGACAGTCAAATTTCCTGGTTTAGTTCACATTAGGTAGTTGTTGTTTTTTGTAAAACATAATATTGTATCTAATAATTACAAATGTAAACATCATTTCAAGTACAAGGTTATAAAGGCCGTAAAGCAGTTAAATATAGTAATAGTTGTAAAAGTTACTGAGAAAAGTTACAAAGTTTAAATAAATAAAATGATAATATATTAAAACTATAAAGAAAACTAAAAATATAAACTCATTGTTTTGTGAACAGAAAATAAAGGGGAGATAATTGATAAGTGCAAGCGCTACAGTAATTTCCCGTAATACCATGCGAGCAAAGCCGCGGGGAAAAGCTAGTATATTATATTTGTTATACGTTTTCTATCGCTAACAAAAGCGAGTTTTTGCTAACGTCAGAAAAAAATCGTTTCCATGGAAACGATGTTGATATATTTGTGGGCTCTATGCTGGTAGGTACTCAGCCCCCTGGTCAGCTACTGCTCCAGAAAATTCAAATATTAGAATATGTTTTGTTTTTTTTTGGACAAGCTTCTGTTTTGGAATAAATGTCAGATAAGAGTTCCTAAATTAAAAATATAATTCGAAACGATTATAAAGACTGAATAATATATAGTGTAATTTTTTATTATATTTACAAACTTCAAAATATTTAAATAAAAATACACATCCGAAATGTTTGTAAGCGCATAAATTCCGAACAAATGAACAAAATTGGTTAATTCTTTTTTTCTTTGAGCTATAGCATTATGAAATTTAGGTGGCATGCGAGATGTTTGAAAACTGAATGTAAGGGAATGAATGTATGGAATGCGGGAGGGGGTGGGGGTTGGGGGGATAATTGATAAGTGCAAGCGCTACAGTAATTTCCTGTAATACCGTGCGAGCGAAGCCGCGGGGAAAAGCTAGTACATGTATATTTTTATGAATAATAAAAAAAATATATTTATAATTTTTATACATTCTTTTTAAGATATCTTATTGCCACTTTCTCTAAGTTATTGCATATTATATGTAAATTTAATTATGTTAATGGCACATGTTGTGCCCGTATAAATTGAAAAAAAAAACTTATATACATTATTTTAATACCCACGGGAGTAAATCCTCAGTTGTAATATCAATCAACAAAGACAATACTAGCGACTCTCATTCAAAAACTTGAAAAATCAGAAAAGATACGGTCTATCTAGGAATTGAACCCAGGACGTTGCCGGGCTAATAATGTTTCATGGCCCATCTCCTTGTTTCTGTTATCTATCCATGCGCAAGTTCGATATTGTCAGCGAGGATGACTGCACTATTGGAAATACAAGTCCAGATCAGCTGATCACCGCCCAGCGCAAGATGACGCACTATTTTATTTAGTTTATTTTATTATCTCTGAGATGGAAGCTGGCCAACACGGATTACCACATACAGAAGATGACGATACAAATAAGAATATATCTTGCACAAATAAATAATACCTATACAGAATTGTGTACCGGACAGTATTAGATTAAAGATTAGACACTGAACGAAAAAGTGGTTAGTTTATGGATATTCTTTAATGTTTAATAAATATTTGGTAAAATAATGGCTACAAAAAAATATTGTTTTTTTTATTGCACCTGAAACAATTCATGCTTCTAGATTAAAATACCCCCTTATTAGTCCAGTCAGTGGGGGATAAAAAAGGCCTCCATCTTGCAAAAGGTCAAGTAGTAGCGATTTTGATATATGTTGTTTAGATTGGGACTCTAAAGAAAAAAAAAAGTTTTCGACCTTGGGGGGGGTCGAGCTCGAGCCGCCATCTTGGATTGAAGGGGCCAAAATTTGGTTTATTCAAAATAACTGTGCAATGGTTGAGTTTACAACCAAATTGTTAAAGACAAACTTAAAGAAGATAAAATTTCTATTAAAGACAAACTTAAAGAAGATAAAATTTCTAATATTTTAGTCCTTTAATTTTTTTTTAAGTCAAATAGGTAAAGAGTTACAGTGGCGGAAGTGTGAATATTTTTCTGAAAAATGGTGAAATTCCCAATTTTTGTTATTTTTTCAGGCATAATTATAATAATTTTGTAAACTCATTTCCACACCACCACAAGGTAGAGAAAATGGCTCATTTTTTAAATTGTGAAATCCCTAGTATGTCTGTTCCACAGATATTCCAGATTTCGGCGCTATAATATCTGCAGTTGCAAAAAATCAGAATTATTTCGTATTTCTCTTTGTAAATGTATCAATAACGAATGTCTAAATAAAAATGAGTAATTGTTTGCCCACTTCACCTATATTTCTGTTTAATTTCGCTATTTTTATATATATGTATATCTTTTTTTTTTAATTAGTTAATATGATTTTATTACTTTTTTCATTTTCATTCAAAAATCCATCCTCAATTTTACCATTAGAAAAAAATATAAATTATAACTTAAATAATCATTAAAATGATATAATATCATACACTCAATACATTCCCTTTACAAATAAGAGTAGAGGGGGTAAAAAAAAAAATGGACCAAAAAATTGACCGGCAAGATCCACATTATTAATCTTTGACCTTTTTTTAACTCAAATCCATGGTCCACGTTGGGCTGTCGAACGCGCGAGTCCCCTTTACGCACCACATACCTCCCCCCCCGAACTGAATAGAACACGATTTAAAGTCTCCGCGTGTATGGGCTGCCTTGCTGCCTAATATAATCAGTATATTTTTATATATCTATGGCACGGACGGTGGCTATAAAGGGATCGGGTTCTTTCGGCGAATTCTATATCTAGGCTTGATCTCATTGACCTGGTTGGCCGAAGCTTGATCTAATACATTTGACATTATACGCGTGGGAGAATATGTATAACAATAAACACAAATAGTTCGGCAATGACCTTGGATATAAACGAAAAAGACCGATTTAGTTTTTTTTTTTTATTTATTAGGGAGAAAACACAGATACAAATGTTAATTGACAAGAATTTTCTCAAGACGTAAACTAGAGAACTCACCTGCATCCAAACTATTTCTCACGAATTGACATTAATAGCAGATAAAAACATGTACAAATATTTTAACATATAAATAGGAAAAAACATAAGAATATTATTTTTAAGAATATTATTTTACAAAAATTAAGATGAGAGAAATGCGCAATATCCTTACAAAAGTTTAAAAACTATATTTACAGAAATTGAGATGGTAAGACAACAAGAAAAAAATAATAACAAAATACATAAATAGATAAAAAATAATGTTATACAGAATTTAAAAAAAAGTACTTAAAATCATAAACGAAGTATGTCTAAAAGAAAATAACTTAGAATTATAAACGAAGTATGATGTCTAACTTTATTTATTTATAAATAAACGCCCTTTTTCGGGGCTTTTACATATATAGCATAGAAAAAACATTTTATTGTACATAACTGAACTGCCTCAATAACAATATTTTATATTTATTCAAAGATAAATTGAAGATGTACACTGACTTGGTATAATTGTTTCCCTCCATTAGTATTCTGGGCAAAGAGGAATACATATGGTAGTTAGTCTTGTTGTACTTTGTAGGAAAACAGCCTTCAATTTTCTACTAAAAGTACAGTTGTTTATAATAAAATTGTAGCGATAAAAATACTGATGCCGTACAGTTTTCAATTTGTGAGACGGGTGACGGTACCATTCATTGGATAACCAAAACCTCTGCCGTAAGACAACCCAAATAGTTAAATACATTTGGCGATTTTGAAGGGATGGCCGGGTTCATGGGTGAGCCCACCAATTGGGTAGAAGCTCAGATAGCGACAGACTGGTCGAGGGAGACCTTTTGACCTCTCCAGCCGGACTCTCTCGACCCATCGCCTTGCACCGCAGTGGGAGGGATGGATTCATACGTCCGTCAATCCTGGACATACTGACCCCAAGATTCCTATCTACACCTCATACCCTTTTCCTTATCAGAACTTCCTCTCCTTCCTTTCCCTTTCCTCCACACAGCATCCCCAAAGATGACATAGGCCCCGAAGGAAATTGTTTCCATTAATTTTATATGATTAGTTTGTGTTATTTCACAATTAATTCATTAAATATATTTAGTGTATTTGCGGCACGTCCCAAAGTGGTACTATCAGTATCGCCCTGGTGTAAGACTTAAAACATTATTATTATTCAGAATTAAAACATTGCTTTAAATGGCTTTAGCCATGTTTGGTGACCAGATCTTAAAAGCCAGGTTCTTCCCCACCCTCCTTTATCCCATCTCCTTCCGCTCCCCATTACATTCATCCTCACAACATTCCCAATTGGGGATGCCAAAGTCTCACAGACGGGAGCAGCTGGAACTCTTGTGAGGTCTTGGCCCCCTCAAGAGTCTTCCTCCACTCATTTCGGTTTTGTGCCAGCTCTCTCCAGTTTAGAAGTTCCGAGGTAAATATGTCTTTGAAGACATTGTCGCTCCATCTTAATCTTGGCCTTCCCAGGCTCCTTCGCCCAATCGATCTTGAGTTCAGCAGGGACTTGATGCTCGGTCCTTCTCTCCAAATGACCCAGCCACCGAAGTTTTTTTTTTTTTTTTTAAATATGTTTATTCAGTTTTAATTTTACAATATTTTATTTTACAAATCTTACGAAACTGATCAATCAGTTTGATTGTAAGAAATCTCTCATTTTTTTCTAATTATTTAATACAGTATACTTTTCAGTTTTACATAGTATATACTAAATATAATACTTAATATTAAAATACTAATTATTACGACAAAATAATTATTATAATGTTTTAATGTTTATGAATTGCGTTGTAGTAAAAATATTTTACACAGTACAAACATACGGTGAGAAAATAAATAGATAGGAACTATTTTATTTGATTTCATGTTCTTCGGAGGTAGAAAGATTTACTTTTGTTTTGATTTTTGAATAAGATGTCTCATTTTTGATATTTTCAGGTAATGCGTTAAATATTTCCGGAATTTTATGACTTTTTGTTCTATCTCCGTATATATTTTGATTTTTGAATAAGATGTCTCATTTTTGATATTTTCAGGTAATGCGTTAAATATTTCCGGAATTTTATGACTTTTTGTTCTATCTCCGTATATATTTTGATTTTTGAATAAGATGTCTCATTTTTGATATTTTCAGGTAATGCGTTAAATATTTCCGGAATTTTATGACTTTTTGTTCTATCTCCGTATATATTTTGAGATTTATTGACAATAAACATTTGTGCTTCTCTATGCCTAGTAGGGTAGTTGTGGTTTACAGTCTTCCCAGTTTTATAAATTTTGAGATGTTTAGCTCCTTAAACAGAGTATAGAGCTCATTATTGTAACGTCTGCGCCAAAATCCATTTTCTAGAACCGGTCCGAAGATGCGCCTCAAAATTTTCTTTCAAAAACGTCCAGTGCTCGCTCATTCCAACTCATAACAATGTTTCGACTGGTTCAAAATTTAGCGGAGAAAACAACATCGCAACGGCGATAAGTCGAATTGTGAACACAGCAAAGCATGTTGAAGAGCGAGCTCACTGAACTGATGATGTGAAAGGAACAGAGAAAGGTTGCAGACAGATAACAGAGAAGAATGTAATCCGAACACTATTACACTACCATTATTATTAAATCGACAGTAGTTTAATGGAGATTGTTCCGTTAAGTTAGCCGCGGTCACGATAAGAGAATAGATGAAAAATACTTTCGCTTTGGCCGTTCTGATCGAAATTACATTATCAGATCTTAGGCACTGTTTGTTAGTTTTGTTGGAGGCAGTTTCAACACTTTTAACTTTTGCACAGCGCAAATTATTTTTTTTTCGGTACATCTTACAATTTTATTTATTTATTTATAAATAAACGCCCTTTTTCGGGGCTTTTACATATATAGCATAGAAAAAACATTTTATTGTACATAACTGAACTGCCTCAATAACAATATTTTATATTTATTCAAAGATAAATTGAAGATGTCCACTGACTTGGTATAATTGTTTCCCTCCATTAGTATTCTGGGCAAAGAGGAATACATATGGTAGTTAGTCCCAGAATTTCTGCACTGAAATAAATCCTGACTTCTAGTATTACGAAGTGGAATTCGGAAGCTTATCAATTCAAGTAATACCGGACTATCAACTAAATCATTTAGAATTTTATATAAAAATACCAAGTCAGTGAAAATTCTTCTGTCTGACAATTTAAGCATATTCATATCGTTTAAAATTGTGTTGTAGTTTAACATATTTGCTGGAATACCTATTTTAAAATTTAGAAAACGTAAGAATTCTTTCAACAGCTTGTACGTGCATATTATAATGAGGATTCCAGACAGGAGAATTGTACTCAAGTTGGCTTCTAACATAAGCAAAATATAACATTTTAATACACTTTATATTGTTAAAGTTTTTGTACTTAATGTTTTAATCCTGTTCTTCCAAAGAGCCATTAAGAGGAATATAAACGCTAGAAATATTTCGATTCTCATGCCATACAAAACTGGTAGGCAAATTAAAGCAGTACGGAGAAACTTGACAACAGAGGCGACTAAATTACTTGTCAATTCGTACGTTGTTTCACGTCTGGATTATTGCAACGGAATATATGCTAGTCTCCCAAAATATCATATTAACAAATTACAATCCGTGTTCAACGCTGCGGCAAGACTTATCACCGGCGTATCTAAATACTCCCATATTTCTGAGCATCTCAAAAACCTTCACTGGCTCAAGTGTCCCGAAAGAATCCAGTTCAAGCTCTGCTGGATGATATTTAAGTCCCTTAACGGAATGGCTCCGGCTTACTTATCGGAAATGTGTATTCCAGAAAATTCCAATCCTCGACAATTAACCCTCAGGTCAGCAGCAACATCAGCTATCGGAAGGTTGAAGGAACCAAAACGCACACAAGATACTAAATTCGGTGAGCGTGCTTTCGGAGTGTCAGGACCTGCCTGGAATGGACTGCCACACGAGTTAAGAATGATCACAGATTCAGCGGAATTTAGAGCTAAACTCAAAACTCATCTTTTCAGACAGTCTTATCCATAAGTTAAAAAAACCTTTCACCTTCGCCTTCACGGCCCACGACGTTGTAAATAACTAATTGTGTAAAATATAACCAAATTCTTATTTTAATCTTTTGTAAAGGTCATTTTATGAAAATTTCCAGCCCCAGAGAGCTCTAAATTCACTAGTCTTTCAAAATAAATACTAATTCAATTTTGGCATTAATCTTCTTATAAATGTAAAAGCAACAGCGATGGGGGTAGCAAAGGTAAATTCATGCAATGTCCAGTGTTTTCAATATAATGTCCTCCACGTGCAAAGTCGTATCATCCCCAAGCATAAACTTTCTAAAAAAGTGTGTTTATCGGAAGTGACCTGCCAGGTAAGTATGGCTCTGTATCTTTTTGTAAATAATAAAATTAGATAGATTTTAAGAATATAAAAAAAAAAAAAAAAATAAATAAAATAAAATAAAACTGTAAACCGCCCTTGAGGTGATTTTTCACAAAAACGGCGCTCTACAAATTGTCCAATTATTATTATTATTATTATTATACAAAATTTAAAGCCGCTCGTCTTATTTGCACGAGGCAAGTAAGCGAAAAAGTGGTTTTTATTAATTTTGTGCATAATTATTAAGAACATACAAAACCTCAAAAATAGTCTTAAGGCCCGTTTATATTGGGAATAGTCTGTAATCCGTATTCGATAAGCCCTAGGCCGTAGAAGTTGGAAGATAGGAAACCTGTGTAACCGTTTATAATAGATGGCAATAATCTTTAATAATTTTCCATAACCGAAAAGATGGTTCAACTTTATCTTTTACGGTTATGGATTACAGAAAGCTTAGATATATGCTGAGATTTACGTATTTTCGATCAATACTCTATGGTATCTACAATTCACTTTACTTGAATAATAATTTTGTGAACAAATATTTACGCGGAGTTAATAAATACTTTACCGAATTTTAATTTATATTCGCTGAAGGCGAAAGTGATCTAATAAAGAGTAATGAACATCTCTTATAATCTAATATAATCTCCCGGTTGACAGTTGACATAGACAAGTGATAGCGGCATTGTCACTTCTATGGGCATATTCTATTCTATTCCTATTCCAATTATAAACGACCATCTAATATATTACGGATTACGGATTACGGCCCCGGCCTATTCTTATCGCTTATTCCTAATATAAACGGGCCATTAGCCATAAAGGGGTATTTTAAAAAAATTGTTTCTTATATTATTACTTCATAGTTAAGTCACGCAAAAACATTTTTTTTAGTGGTTTACGCTAATATTTTTTGTTATGTAATTAATAATTTTATTGTAATTCCAATACATAGAAAAGCTAGTAAAAGCTTCATTTTGATGTTCATAATGTAAACCGATTCGTCGTAAAGATTCACCTAAATAGTATCTAAATAGCATTTCACGTATAGCTTCATCTTCACCAGGGGCCGAGAATTTAAATCTCGTCGAACGATGATCTTGCGATCGTACCCTTGCAACGGTACAGGGCGGTTCCGATGAGAAATATTAATTATTCTCCATACCAGCATTTTAACAAAATAACTCGATATCGATTTTATTTCATTCCAAATTTGCTTTGGTAAATACCCACATTCAAAAATGCTCAAACTCGTGATGATAAAACAATTAAAATTATGTACTTTTTAAATGATTTTATTTTGGACTAAAATTAAATTTCTGAAAAGAAGCTTTACAAATAATTTAATGATTTATTTCACAGCATGATTATGTGTATATTTTGTCTTTAGAAATCAATTTATAATTTTTTTTACGGAAAAGAGTCAGTACGTCTAAAATTTGATTTACAAATGACATATTTCCGGATTTTTTTTGGTTATTTATTCCCTCTTAAGTGGAATGTTTGCGCGGCCCTTTTCGGTCCGTTTTATACAAATCTTAAATTTGGATTTGAGATCAAAATACCCAACCAAACTGAAAAATTATTTTTGTAATCAAAAGGTATATCAAATATCTAGTACGGATGTGAGCTACTTTATTTATTTTTGCTTTAAATTACAAGATATAGGCCATTAGATTTTAGTGTTTCAATTCAATTCAATTTATTCACTTTAAAAACATAACAAAATTAAAATTTCAAATCGTTTTTAAAATAGAGAAAATATTAAGATTGAAGCATATTTAAGCAATTTAAATAATATAAACAATTCAAACAAATTATACAATATAAACATCAATGAACAATTTAAACATCAATGAAGCGCAATCAGACAAACAGCAATAAAGCTTGCTGTCTAAATTGTGCTTCATTGATGCTGAACATGTCGATATTCAAAGTGATTCTATTTAACAACAAGACTGCTCTCCCGACTGGCATAACCATTGGCAAGTTAGTTCTGCAAGTTCAGGCGTTTAGTGATTTTAGAGGAAACTTGGGCAATAATTTGTGAGTAAATAAAAAAATTATTTTACTATACTTATCACAGAAATATAAAATAAAAATTATAAAAAAATCATTTTGATAGGTGTAAATTTAAAATACAAATTATCTATTTACGGCGGAAAAAAAAGTCCTTTATACTCGTACATTAAAATTACTATCCAAAAAAAATCATTTTTAACGAAATTTTATTTTTAATTTTATTTTTGATTGTATTGTAAAATAAACACAGTACTATTATTTTTTTATGTTAAAAAAAACAGAGAAAATACTCTATATTGGTCTCCCTCCCTCTAATAAACAACTTTAAAAGAAATACGGATAGAGGTTTACAAAATAATAATAGACATAATAATAAGAACAACTTCCCGCTATCTTTGTTACGAACAACAATAATTATTCAGCAATTATTAAAAATTCCTGGCACCATACCACACCACCCCACACCGCTTTGCCAGCCTCTTTGGCGGATAGAAAAATTACAACAGGCGAAGCGAAATGGATGGAATAATAAGGCAGAGGTATTGAAAGACTTTACCGCAAACGAGCCACTTGCAATGTGATTTTTCAAAATTAATATTTAAGTTCATTAAGGATTTTCAAAGGCATCGAATTTTAAAAAGAGAAATTTAAAATTAAAATTTTCGAAAGCGTTTAAAATTTTAATAGGAAGGATGGAAATAGACCCAACGATCAACGAGGCGTGTGTGTGGTCATGACCATGTAACAAATTAATGTAGGCAACCGGTTTAAGCTTTTCGTTATTTATTTTCTTGTTATTTTTACAATATTTTATAACTTACATGATTTTATTATCTGAGCTCAAATTCTCTCAAAGAGCATTCATTGTCTCTTTATGGTCGAAATAAATAAATCACATCATTTTAAAATTAAGGGGTACTTGGATTTCGAAGGTTAGAAAAGTGCAATTTTCTCTATTTTTATATAATTAATAAATCATATCATTCAAAATTTTAAGGGCAACGGAGCAACTTTTGAATTATATTTTAAAATATTTTTATTGAAAATTTTTATCCTTCGTTTAAGCACAAGCTATAAACTAACCAACTAACGAAAAAAAAAAGTTTTTAATGTCAGATGAAGCTATCATGAGTTATTCGGGTGGGAAGCTATCCTTGTTCTACCGGTATTTCAATGGAAGATGCTCCGAGGAACTAGGGTCATTGATCACTTCGGCATCGGTGCATAGTCGAGAAACACGCCAAACGCGTGCCCAACATATGTACACGGTTGACATTTGTCACATGAGAACGGATCGCTTCTTCGACTCGTTCTTATGTTCAACAGATCGGCTGTGGAGCGATTTGCCGGCCTCTGTGTTTCCTTATTCCTACAACATGGGTTTCTTCAAGTCATTCCTTCCTATCCTCAAAACGACCCTCCACACAGCATCCCAGATGACATAGGCCCTGGGGGAAATTATTTTCCTCAGGGCCTCCTGCGTGGAAATGTAAAAAAAAAATTCTTTCCATCGTAAATCCCAACAGCTGAATTTTAAAATATTTTGGACGAAAAATATAAAGATTATTAATTGTTTAAATGTTGCACTTTTATATGCTTACAATTTTAAACAATATAATTTATTTATTATTTAAAAAAAAATAAGAGCGAAAATATGCTTTCTCTAAACTTCGAAACCAATGTAGACCTTTAAAGTGAAGTTGTGAGATAAAAACACAGATTTTTTTAATTTACCATAAAATATAAAACATAAAAATTTAAAAGCAAACACAAAAAATAAATAAAACAAGCATGTAAGTGGCTCCTCATTGCACGCCAGCGAAACAGCCGAGTTGTAGTGTCCATTTCGTAAGGTTTGAAATGAAATGTAAATTGTATTGAGTTTGTTTGCAAGTGGAACCGAGTCACGGATCATAACTAAATACTTTTTATAACAAACACTCCGGATGAAATTGCTCCGGGGAAATAAATCTTTTGATTCTAGGAAAAAATATAAGTGCTATTCGCTAATGTTCGTAGGACAGGAATTGCAAATCTTATATTTATTTTAATACTAGATGGGGTACGCGAATTCGCTCAGGGAATTGATATGAGATTGAACTGACGTTGGAACTTAGAACTAGCTGGTACCCGAAATTGTTTCTCCCTGCGTGTCCTTTCCCATTCATCCCCTTCCTCTCCCGCGTCCCCTTCCCCTCTCGCGTTCCCACTCCACCTCCTACAACTTCCCTCACCTCACTCCACTCCCCCCCTTCCCCTGCCCCCTCTAAGGTTCCCCTCCCCCTCCCGGGTTCCCCTCCACCCTCTCAGGTTCTCCTCCCCCCTCCCGCGAACCCCCTACCAGAATTCCCCTCCCACTCCCCCCACCCGCATTCCATACATTCATTCCCGGTACACTCAGTTTTCAAACCGCTCGCGTGCCACCTATTGCAATTTTTTTATACATATAATGTAGATGTTTGATTCCTTAATTTAATTGATAAATAAAACACTTGTGTTGCTAAGTTGTGTAACGAAGAAACGACATTTATGTTTATTATATCACTTTCTTTTTATGGTTTCTTCTAACAAACTGACACTTTACAATAAAATCATATAATAACAAAACAAGTGACAATTCTCAATCTAACCGACACCACAACAATACTTTTTCTTTACATACATATTTCATAATGCCATATCACCAGTAGTAAAAACAAGAACTATCCAATTTGGTGCAGTCGTTCGGAAGTTATGCGCGGATAAACAATTCGGAGATTAATTTTTATTTATGTAGATAGATATTAACTACGACGCCTGAAATAAAATTTCCCGCAAATATATCAATGTGGTTACCAAGCCAACGATTTGTTTTGCTTTTCGTCTGACGTTATCAATAACTCGCTTTTGTAAGGGACAATAGAGTTTTAAGTCAGTAGTAATAAGTCTTAGTCGTAAGTCACTAGATATATAAGTCTTAGATTAGATGTAAGTCACTAGTTATAATTTTAAATCTTAGTTGTAAGTCTATCGTATTAATTTTATTTTATTATATGTTTATATGTACAGCGCCCTTGAGATGATTTTTCATGAAAATGGCGCTTTATAACTAAGCCAAATATTATTATTATTATTATTAATAAACGTATAATAAATATAATATATTAATATTTATAATTTCATAACGCAATAACTTACCATTACATTCAGCATATGTTACTCGCTGATAAAGTAGCTTTCTATTAATGAAAGAATTTTTTAAATCGTTTTATTGGTTTATGCGTGAAAGCGTAACAAACAAACACAGGCACTTTCGCATTTATAATATTAGTATAGATTAAAAAAAAAAAATCAATATCAAATATTTTCGTCAGTTTGAAACATTTGGTTAAACGCTTTTAATAATCACACTCGCAAGATAAAGAAAACTAATAACTTCAGATGAAATTATAGATTACGTTCTCTGAGCTTTCGATTCGACCTGAAGCAGGAAGTGGCGGTTACTTTATATTTATATGTGGTGTATGGTATAGTCCAGTGACTCCCAAAGTGGCGATATCGCCCCCAGGAGGGTTGGAGAGATTCAGGGGGCGGTGTTGGTCTCGAGGCAAAAGGGCACTCATGGGGCGGCGGTAATAAAAAGGCGTTAGAAAAGAGTTGACACATACATATGAGAATAAACTTTTCATGATTTTTTTAATGAATATTATTTATCTGTAAGAGATAAACAGGTTATATTTAAATTACAGAGGTAAATATATACATCAAAGCGACGCTTCCCGGCTCAAAAAGGAGAACATGGAGAAGTGTGTAATTACGACTGTTGGACAGAGCGCGCTAATATTTTCAATGACAAAATGGATGCGAAAATTGGGAAAATGCTTAATAAAACATGACTCTTTAAAAATAGAGCAAAAATCTCGTGGAAGATATCTTAAGTATCATTTAAAGAAACATTGTGATTTTTTTCACAAATAAAACTTGTAAAATAAATGAAATAGACTTGTTTAAAATAAATTTAGGAGCATACTTTGCGATTTTTTTTCTATCGAGGGAATTTAATATAATTTGCGTTTCGCATCTTCAAAAATAACATATTTTTTAAGAGCTTAAAAACTTCAAATGTTTAAGAGAGATATGTAAGATATCGGTAGAAATTCGGGTAGCGGCGGCTTAAGGCGCAGTGTACCGGCTCAAAAATAAGAAGATTGAGTGATATGTAAATACGAATGTTAGAGAGAGCGCGCTAATAATAAAAACGATAAAAGCCGAAATTGTGAAAATGTTTGATAAAACACGACGCGTTTAAAATAGAGCAAAAATCACACACTCTTGTTTAACTTACATTCGTAATACATCTTATTCTGTTCCGTTTACTCCTCACACGATTTTTAAATTTATTGGATAAACAACACCCCTGCCATAGGTCACTCCAAGTGTTTCGCTACGTTTGGTGACTTCGAAGGGTGCCCGGGTTCGTGGGGTGAATTCTTTATTTTTTATTTTTTTATTTTTTTATTAATTTTTAACGCCATGATGGGCTTTTATATGATAAGTGCATAATAAATACACACACAGTTTTTCAATAAAAAAAAAACTGGAAGAAATAAACTTCATATATGAATGGTATAGAGATGAGTTGAAGTAAAAATAATGCATTACAAGAAAAGAGAAAGATTTTAAATTGCAAGTGACGTATAATTTTATAAAATTTACAGTTGACAGGGGAACATACATCTACTTTGTAGATAAATATAAGAATACACAAATATATGCAATAGCCCCTAAGCGATGCTCCTTAAATATCAAAACATAAAAATATCATTAAGGTATTTCTTAAATTATGGTTAACTTATATTAAATATGTATTTGAGGTGAATTTGTTTTCCAAGCGTGAAATTGAGGAATAGGTGCATGTATTTGGTAGTTGCAGAATAGTATATTTTGCCTTGTTGCTCGATTAGGTATCTTGAAATCGATGAGACGCCTGTCTAAGTCTTGGCGGCTAATGTGTTTACCCGCTTACTGCGTGGTTGGCCGATCGAAAGCAGTAGCTTCGTGCGTCGGTTTCATACCAATAATGCTTCATGACTCGTGTTTGAGAAACTCTGATTGAATCTACCGCCGAAGAGAATAATGGATTATAATGGGCGCAGGGAAGAGGTACATATAAAAAAGGTATAAATGAGCGAGCGGCGAACACGGGGGACTGGGGGCCGCGGCGGGCAGGAACCTCGCTCGCTCGGGACGCAGAGCTGGAGGTGAACCAACCCACTGACGTTGCGCTGCGAAGGCATAACGGGGCTAGCCTATTATTATTACGAACTTCTGCGGGAACCGAATTATTACAGGTACAAACATGTGAAAGGAACTAAATTGGCTAACAGTGAAACAGATGATGACCTTGAACGACATGATATTTATACATAAAACTCAAACACTTTTTTAATAAAATTATATACAATAATCACATACATAACACAAGGACGAGGAAATCGGACAACCAAAAAGGGGCAACGCTAATACGCAAAATGGTTTATTTAATTTTTTTTATATTGAGGAAACCCGGTCGCCGAGAAATATTTTACCAAACTGTTGCTATCACTGTCGCTTTTACTACCCCGAATACTGAGCGAAAAGGACAACTGCTATATAATACTTAAATAAAATCATCAAAATCGAGGTATTGTATTTCCCATTTTTGGACTGATTTTTAAGGTTTTTTTACTAATTTTATTAGAAGAAAATACTCTATGTCTGTACGTTTTAATTTAAAAATAAATCATTGTCTAGTTTGTACACTGAACTTCTGATGATGGCGTTTAAACCAAGCAATTTAAACGATTTTTTGAGGGTCCTAACTCCTATAAGAAGTTACTTATCAAAATAATTACAAGTCTGCAGTTCACACGCGGTAGTAAAGAAAACTTCAGAAAACTAAAGTAGACGTTCCAGAGTGGAAGATGCTCTCAGTATCGCCGTTCAGTATTGAAACGTTGCTTGAAATGGCTTTAGCCGTGTTTAATGACCACATCTGAATAGCCAGGTACTTCCAACCTTCCTCTTCCCCATCTCCATCTCCTTCTACTCCCCGCTACTTTCAGCCTCACAACATATCCCAATTGGGTATTCTATAGTCTCACTATATGGCTCCAGACGGGAGCAGCTGGGACTCGTGTGCGGTATTCATATAAAAAAAAGACAATAGTGGGGAGGCTACGAAGCACCGCACAAAGAGGAGACCGATTATTCTGTCTCATTCTCTCGCAGGCTAAATCTTAGAGATAGATGTATGGCCAATGATCATGCCAGTCGGGAAAGCTGTCTTGCTGTTAAATAGAATCACTTTGAATATTAACATGTCTAACATCAATGATGCACAAATCAAACGGCAAACTTGGTTGCTGTTAGTCTAAATCTGTTCATGTCGTATAAAATATTTTCTCTTTTAAAAACGCTTTGTAATGTTTTTAAAATAAATAAATAGAATTGAAATTGAATTCTCTTTTTTGTCGCTTTTTCGTTTCATCGAATTTCAAACCACTAGGGTGCTGAAGACGTTTTCACTTCAAAACCAATACGCTGCTGGTGGTCGATATCATATTATAAAAATATTTTTCAGTAGTGTCAAAATCCAGAAAGGAAATTGGGGAATGCGATTGTACGTACAAAATGCCGCCCGGCTTCCTCTCAAGTTTAGCCTTATCTGAAATTGATTGTTCACGGGGCATTGATTTGTGATATGGTAAACATTATCAATTAATTACTGTAAAAGCCGAACAAATCGCAACAAAATTACATTATGTATTGCGTGCGGTTTTATTGTTATAATGCCAGAAACAGCTAAGAGAGTTCAGCGGCATGAAATTATTTATCGAAGAGTTAAACAATGATTTATTAAAATAACTCTTTGGAAATTATTGCAGTGCCTACCTATGTGTTGTTAATTAACCCTTCGATTAGTGAGTAATTTTTTTATGTATGTTATGCTAGAAAATAAAACCATGGGTCATCATTTGGGAATAATTCACATTGATGATTAAGAGTACATAACGACCTTCAGTCGAATTTAAACAATACAAGTAATTGGGGAAACTTTAAATAGGGTAATAACCATTAATAATTTCAGTCAGTTTACTCGTAAATTAAAAATTAATTAACGAAATCCTATCTAGAAACTACATAAATACCTCGTCTGTAAGTGGCGTGACCCCAGTTTGATAATGCCTTCGGAAGGCGAAACAGCTGTCAAGCGTAATAATAATTAGATAGCAGAACTTGTTTATAAATAAACTGTTTTTACAAATTGAATAATAATAATATTATTGTATATCTAAAAGAAATAAAAAATAAAAGTCCAGTGATATTTAATTACAACATTGATAACAATGCCCTTCAGACATTAATGCAAATTAAAGACTTGGGCATCACTTTTCAATCAAATCTTTCATTTGTTAACCACATAACAGAAATCTGTAATAAGGGCTTAAAAATGTTGGGGTTTATAACTAGGCTAACTAGAAACTTTAACAATATAAAGTGTATTAAAATGTTATATTTTGCTTATGTTAGAAGCCAACTTGAGTACAATTCTCCTGTCTGGAATCCTCATTATAATATGCACGTACAAGCTGTTGAAAGAATACAAAACAAATTCTTACGTTTTCTAAATTTTAAAATGGGTATTCCAGCAAATATGTTAAACTACAACACAATTTTAAACGATATGAATATGCTTAAATTGTCAGACAGAAGAATTTTCACTGACTTGGTATTTTTACATAAAATTCTAAATGGTTTAGTTGATAGTCCGGTATTACTTGAATTAATAAGCTTCCGAATTCCACTTCGTAATACTAGAAGTCAGGATTTATTTCAGTACAGAAATTCTGGGACTAACTACCATATGTATTCCTCTTTGCCCAGAATACTAATGGAGGGAAACAATTATACCAAGTCAGTGGACATCTTCAATTTATCTTTAAATAAATATAAAATATTGTTATTGAGGCAGTTCAGTTATGTACAATAAAATGTTTTTTCTATGCTATATATGTAAAAGCCCCGAAAAGGGCGTTTATTTATAAATAAATAAATAAAATCGAAATTACAAACATGGCAATTACTTACCATCTGTCGCGAATCTGACACGTTTACATTTACCACAAAGGGGGGCAGGGGGGGGGGGGGGGGGGCTACGTTTCAAAATAAATATTAACTCTACTTTTGGCAGTAATATCAGTGATGGGGGTAGCAAATGTAAAGTCATGCAATGTCCAGTGTTTTAATGTCGGAAGGGACCTGCCAGGTAAGAATGTTTTCGGTATTAATTTGTAAAGAAAATAATCCGAGTGTGGAATTCACACGAGGTAGAAGTGAAACCTTCAGAAAACCGAACAAGACAAGAGTGAGGAGGCCACGAAGTACTTTTTTGGCACGTAGAGGTGAGTTTTCACAAAAAAATCGCGCTCTACAAATTATCAAATAATAATTATTAGTATTAATAGTACTTTCAATTAGGTACCCATCTACGACGTCCAACAAAGAGGAGAAAGTACACCGGTATTCTCTGTTTGGCGCATTGTATAATATAGCGTGTGGAGAAATTATCATTTGCAGCGTTTCCTGTAGCCCTTCTGCAAAGCGGAGTATCTCGAGGAAGTAATGACCATTAGCGGCAACCGTAACATCAACTTATTATCTACAGGCATACCACCGAGAGGTTAACCCCTCCGGCCTATTTTTTGGAAGGTCAAAATATTTCCGCTTTGCCAAAAAATACAAATAAATGAAATATTTCTGAACGCATCCGAAAGCTTAAAACTGTTTTTGAAACGGGATGAAACACGCGTTCAAATTTTATTCGAAATAAACAAATATTTTTAATAAGTGCGAAATTTTTGAATGCAAACAAAAAAAGGAAAAAAAAAAACGTTTGTCTCATTTTCGACCGTTGTCATTTAGTGTGTAAGAAAGAGCGGCAGCATTACATGTTTAAAAACAAAAGCAAAACCATCAGTGCATTGATATTTAAGGGGGTATTCTAGTGTAGAAGCATGAATTGTAGGTGTTTTTTCAGGCGCAATAATAAAAAACCGATAATATTTTTGTAGCCATTATGTTACCAAATATTTATTTAACATTAAAGAATACATTAAAAAAAAAAAACGAAAAAAAAAAGGTTACAGGGTGTTGAAGTGGGGAGTCTCAAAAATATGGCGCGCCCTGGTTGACACGATTGCAACCCTCCTAGTAATCCGAAAAAATTAAAACAAAATATTTTTTTAATTCAAACAAATGTTGCTATGGCATAAACCCCGGAGAAGTCATATTTTTTTTTTCGCAAAATGGCGGCTGTCTTTTTTTTTTTTTTTTTTACAGTTAATACCGCACAAGAGTCCCTACTGCTCCCGTCTGGAGCCAGTGAGACTATGGCATCCCCAATCGGGGTATGTTGTGAGGCTGAAGGTAGTGGGGAGGGGAAGGAGATGGGGAAGAGGAAGGTGGGGAAGTACCTGGCTATTCAGATCTGGTCACTAAACACGGCTAAAGCCATTTTAAGCAACGTTTCAATTCTGAATGGTGGTCTTACACCAGGGCGATACTGATAGTATCTTCCACTCTGGAACGTGCCGCAAATATACTATATATTATTTTAAATGAATAAATTGTGAAATAACACAAATCAATCAAATAAAATTTATTTGCGCACGCCGGGTTCGAACCCGCGACCTTCGGATTGTGAGTCGAGAGTCTTGCCTCGGGACCACGGAGGCTGTCTGTCTGAAATAAAAGACATATTTTTACCAGTTTTTTATACTTTTCCGAATTTTTTTTTAATAGTAAAAATTACAATTTTGTTATAGTTCTGATTCATACGATTAAGTAATGTATAGAGAAGGCTCACACCAAATTTCAAGTAAATTGGTTTAGTAGAACTTGAGATATCGTGTCTAGCGTCTCGAAAATAGAAATTTCAGAAAAATGCTTTTAAAATTTTGTTCTTTTTAGATACTGGTTAGATTCCGTATAAACCGCGACATTAAAATGATTGTAACTTTTAAAATAATGCTAATTTCGAAAAATCCTTTTAAGGAGATATTTTTTAATATTTAAACTTTGGAAATATGAAGAAAAATTTTTTTTATTTGTTTTTTTCACTCACACTTATCCTTATAACTATATTCCATACTTTCAGAATTATCGTCACGGCTAGTAATATTGTAGAGGTCTACGTAGACGTCACGGTGCGGTTTGTGAGAGAGATGCAAGAAAATGATGATTTTTTCCTTTGGAGAGAATAGACCTACGTACATATGTCTATCTCATCTTTTGAAAGAGCTGCAGCATTATTGTGACAAGGAAGTGCGTTTATTGCCTTATCTATGCCGTCACTATACCGTTACCGTGAATCGTAGATATAAAAGCGACCATTTCGTGGAAGAACGAAATCTCCAGTTTGACATTTAAAGGACACACATCAATTCTGACATACTGCAACGTCGTAAAACCTACGTATAACCGTAAATTGTTCAACATGCATAATAAATGACGCGAAACATATTATATTTATAATCCAGGTAGTGATTTGGTAAAAATATGACTTCTTGACATTTTATAATATCATGGTTGTGTCGTTTTTTGTGAATTCTAGATTTACCATCTATTTGAGAAGTATGTTTACGAGAGATGGGAAGGCTGATAGAGATATTGAAAGAAGGGTAAATAATGCAGGTAACTCCATTAATGGAGGACTGGATGCCGTCGGCGTTAACAAAAAACTGCCCAAAGAAGCGAAGCTAGCAGTCCACAATGCTTTGCTAGTACCTACCCTGATGTATGGCAGTGAGGCATGGGACTAAAAGGACCCCACCACTTTCCCAACGGCTGTGTGAGGAAACTGATTGTTTAACCTCCTTAGCCGCACACGTCAGGACTCTAATTTTTTTGTAAAATGGAAGCTACATTTATTTTTAAACGAATCTAGACCCTCCAATGTCCCTGCATGCATAATTGTTAGTAAGAAGGAAAATGTATGCATACTTACATTTGCAGTGATTAACAAGATTAAGACACATCATAGATGTGTTCGCCTGTTAGTTCAGCATCTAGTTACAGTGAAATAAAAACAAAATATTTACATGTGTAAGTAAGATTAAAACCAAAGAAAATATATAAAAAGAAAGATATCGAGGGCAGTTTGTCCCACTATCGCGGGGCAGTCCCGGCGAGAATAAGCGTGCAAGTGGCCTGGCCGCAACGTGCCCAAACACCCGCGTCCCTTAGCCGGTTTTCCAAGAATACCCCTGAAGAAGTGTTTGTGGAAAAGAGGGGAGATACTCCCAAAGACCCAGGGGAATGAAGTGAGCCTCGGATCACCGGAGGCAGAACGGAAGGGAACCGGACTCGCGCAAACATTCCTCAGGCTCGCTCATGACGCCGGGGGAGGCACGGGCGTTAGTAGGACGGCCCTACTGGAATTCTGCCACCTGACTGGATGCAGGGACCGGGTCTATCCACCCCCATGGCGGGGAATCGGACAGTACAGTACGATGGAGTTCAGTACAGCAACCTAGTCACAAGTCAGTGTGTTAGTAACATAATTAAACCAAATGAGACAGATAAAAAGGCAGAAAATAAGTTGTAATCAGCAACAAATTGACGCAACATAATAAAGAAATAGGAGAAAAAAAAAATGTACGCATTAGTAGAGCGCAAAAAAAAATAAAATAATTATTATTATGTAGATATAACATTCATTTTAAGTAAAAAAATTAAATATAAAAACAGAATAATAAATACAGTGTGGTCATGCTGCCAAACAAGAAAAGTAAAAACAAGAGTATAATAGAAATATAAAGCAATCGGGCATAGGCAGTAATAAAATTGAGATAGAGGAGTAACCATAGAGAGACAAGAGCAATACGTTTGGCACCTGAAACAAAGATGATTTTAATCTAAGTCAGCAACTCTAAGCACAGGCCATCTCTCCACCCACGACTTTACAAACTTTTTGAAGCATTCAAAATTATCTCTGTTCGATACCAGATCGGCATTCCACGCCGGTCTTGTAATCCCTCTCAAACCATCCAACATTTCCTCTCTGGCATCCTTCATCAACTTGCAGTGCCACAGAATGTGCTCGGCTGTCTGGTTGGTGTCACCACATGCGCAGTTCGGATGAGGAGACAGTGCCAGACTATGCAGTCTTCCCCTGAGCTCCCCATGACCGGACACCAGTTGCGTCATATAGTGATCCAGTTTTATGTGCGCCCCTTCCATTCTGCTTTTAACTGAAGGGAAGAAAGAGAAAGTCAATCTACCCTTCGTCGACCTATCCCATCGCTCTTGCCATACACTCAGCGTTCTATCTCGCATCACTTTCAATAAGCCAGGGAGGGACACCGCTCCGCCTGGTGCCAGTTCGACTCCCAGATGGACAGTAGCCCTCCCTCTCCTCAATGCCTTTTTTGTCAAAACTTCCCTAATTTCCAAGTCAATCGGCAGAGTACCGGCCAGAACCGGCAATGCATCGTTAGCCACAGTCCTATATGCGCCCGAGAGCGCCAGCAGGGGAGTCCGTTGGCCCCGCTTGAGAGCCAGGTGTATCAATGCATTATCTAGCCGGTGCTCCCATACAGAGGCGGCATACGAGACTTGCGCCACGTACACACACTTGTACAGGAGGCGAAGTGCCGGAGTCCGCAATCCCCACTCAGCTGTTGAGAGCCTTCTCAATTTCAAGAAAAGAGCCTGGGCCCTGCTAGAAACGCTCTTGACGTGCGCTAGAAACGAAGAGGATCTATCTAAGATGACGCCTAAATACCTGGTGTTTTCAGCAAAACGAATAGTGGAGCCTCCCATTTTGATGGAAGGGTTTCTGGTGCGACTGAGCGTACCCTTCATCAAGAGTCCCACAGTCTTATGGGGAGCGAAGTTCAGCCTGTTTCTCTTACCCCATTCAAGAATTTCACGCAGACCTTCTTCTGCTTTGCTCTCCACTTCCTTTCTGCTGTCCCCAGAGACCAAAAGAAACTTATCATCAGCGTAGTCGACCGATATGCATCCTTCAGGCAAGGGTAACCTAGAGGAGTCATCAAAAAGTATGTTCCACAAGTCCGGTCCGAGGACCGACCCTTGTGGACAGCCCATATCAACATCACGTACGATGAAAACATCGCCGTACATCACAATTACCTTTCTGTTGCGTAAATAATCACTAACAATTTTGAACAGTAGAGGCGGGCAATTACGACTTTTCAATTTAGTTAAAATCATCGGCCACCACGCGTGATCGAAGGCACCCGAGATGTCCAAAAAGATTCCTATTACATACTTCTTGGTGCAAACCCTCACCCATTCAAGCGCATACTTGATGGCGTGCTCCGTAGACTTACCGGGGACGAAGCCAAATTGACGGTCGCAGGGTGTAGACAGGGTGAGGCGGAGCCTATGTCTGATGATTTTTTCCAGTATTTTACCTAAAATTGGAAGTAAAGTGATGGGCCTGTAGGCCCCGATATCTGTTCTCAGCTTACCGTTCCCCTTCGGTATAATCCGGAGCACGCCTTTCTTCCATTCTGTAGGGAAAACCCCCCTACGCAAGCACGTTTCCAACACTTGATAAAACTCTTCTTTGGCGTGGATCCAAACATTCTTCGCTATTATGCCATTCAGTCTGTCAAATCCCGGTGCCTTTTTCGGACCCAAACCCTTAATTATGATTTCAACCTCTGCTCGACTTAACGGTGGTACGCCGTCCCCCTGGGCGAGGTCTCTAGGTGGAAGCCGTGACAGGTTTCTAACCTGTTGGTGGTGAACACTTTCCCCAGTGACTGAGTCTAGAGGAACTAACTTGCCCAGAAGTGTCTCAAGAGTGGAGACTATGTCAACACTCTCTACGTTCCCTTCGGTACTTCCGAGCATGACGCTCGATAAATATCGTTCTGATCCTTTTCCCGAGTTTTCGACAGCGCTGTGGATTTCCCACGGGTTGGCGTTACCCACTTCGTTTACCCAACTATGCCATGCAGCTCGTTTTGCCGAGAGGACCCCTGATCGATAGGCGCCACGGGAAGCTCTAAAACGGGTCTGAAGAGCAGCTGCTTCTTCAGGTGAGCATACACCCCGTCTAACTACCACCAGGCTCCTATAGGCCTTCTTGTAGGCCCCTTTCAGCAAAGTCAGCTCTTGTGTCCACCACGGCGTCCTAATGACCTTCTTTGGGTTTGACCTGCCCAAAGAAATTTCAGCAGCTGATACCACCGCCGCGTTAAAGAAATTCCCCAAGTTATCCGGTTCCCTAGCGGCTACGTCTTGAAAACCCCTTAAAGATTGACGGAGCGCATCCCCAAAGCTATCCCAATTCGCCCTTGTGGTTCTGAAGTTCCAAGATGATCTTGGAGCTTCTGTCTTTGCAATTCCCACTGAAAAAGTTATTAATCTATGATCGGAAGCTATCGCACACTCATGAACCGTCCACTTTGATATTTTTGCCGCAACAGATCCAGAGCAGAGAGTGAGATCAATGTTGCTTTCGCCCCCGGTTCCCGAAAATGTTGATAACGTACCGGGTTCATTGATGATGAACAGACCTTGCGCTGAGATAAGATCTTCGACGGCGTAGGATCTTTCCGTCCGATTTCCGCTAAAGTCGAACCAGAGAGGCGAGCGCGCATTGAAGTCGCCTCCAATAATAATGTTTCGGCCTTTTAGTTTATGCAAGGCACGCGTGAGGCTCAAAATATGCGGTTCCACTAAATTACCATATTTAAAGTATACTGAGATCACGATGATCTCAGTATTGCCAAATTTAAATGAAACACAGGTTTGGTATTCGTTCGAAAGCCCCTCGAGAAGGAGGGGGCTGATCAACGAGGTGTTAACCAGAACACCCGCACCCGGGGAACTGCCTACTTCGAGTACCGCCCCTGGACTAATGACACCAGGTGTTTTTCCTTGCCAAACGTATTGCTCCTGAATAAGCAGAATGTCGATCCCAAGGTCAGTCATGACCCGCTGGGCCTCAAGGGTGGCTACCCGAGACCTCTGCAGGTTGACCTGGCCTATGGAGAGAGTATTAGCGGCGGCCATAATCGGTCATGCGGACTTGAGCCTCGATCGCAGCTCTGTGCGCGGGGCAGGCGCGGTCGCCAGTACAATGGTCGGCTGGTTTCTTGAACTTGGTACAGGTGGCGCAGATAGCGGCCTGTGCTTTCTTGGAGGCATGGGACTGGCAGAAGAAGGATGAAATTAAGACTGAATGTTAATGAGATCATTGAGGCGTACGTGTGAGAAATAAGTGCATAAATATGAATGGCAGTATAAAAGTAGAAGTATAATAGTAGGAGAAGTCGGGGACGCCCGAGGAAGACATTGCACGGTAAAATGAATCAGATACTTGAGTCTGGCCATATCAAGAGTCAGAATAACAAATTAGTGTGCATGAGACATGTAGGTACTTTTTTTTACATTAACTCCATACAATGTCATCTGAGATGCTGTGTGGAGGGTCTTTTTGAGGAGAGCAAGGAGTGAACATGGGTCTTGAAGAGACCCATGTTGTAGGAGGGAGGAAACAGAGGCCGGCAAATCGTTCCACAGCCGAGCTGTTGAACTCAAGAACGAGTCGTAGAAACGACCCGTTCTCATGTGACTAATGTCAACCATCTACATACATTGGGCACGCGTTTGGCGTGTTTCCCGACTATACACCGGTGCCGAGGGGATCAATGACGCTAGTTCCTCGGAGCATCTTCCATTTAAATACCGGTAGAACAAGGATAGCATTCCCATCCGACGCCTGTGCTCTAAAGATTGCAATCCGTTTGTTAAGTTAGGAGAATCTATCAAACGGACCGCCCGCTTCGCTTATGCCTTTTAAACAAAATCCTTTTTAATATTGGCGCGCTCTCTATGATTCGTATTTGCATATCTCCCTTTCAAACAAACGCTTATAGCGTAATATATTATATCCGCGTATTTTAAAGTTTTCACTCCACGCCATGTTGAATTTTGAATGGTGAAATTTTTCGTTATTTTTTTAAGTTTGAATTGATTTTACTCGTTTTACTCAAAGTTTAAAGTTTTGAATCTTTATGACCTGCACGCCACTGATATAAACATAACACATGCGAGAACATCACACTCTACGACTCTGCTAACTTTCCAACTGGTCGGCTGCTGTGAGGATGGCATACTTCCCTAATTAATTATTAGAAAAGCCCTTTCGTCTGTTTATTGTTGATTCTGGTTAGCCGTTAAATACATACGATTTTCACGAAGAAGATGCTAATTGCATATTGTATCTAACTTTCAGATGTTTAAGAATGTACACGTGTATACGAAGGGCTTAGGCTAATGTAGCATATACCTGCCGTCATTGATCCCATCTTTAAAGCCCAGAAACTAACAATTATAAAGATTATTTTTAAACTGTACATAGTGTACATACATCTGCCTTCCTCACCCAACCTGCTGTCCTTAACTGACAGTGTGTGGCCAATTTATCGACGTGCAACAATTTGCAACAATGAGTCCGATTCGAGCCGCGGTCAACAGTGGTTGTGTGTACCTTACCTATTGCTTAGTGCCGTTCGCCCGTTCCCGTGCCTCATACAGATAAGAGATTATTGTTACATTTTATTTAATTCTGTTTATCGTATACTTATTTGTTTGCATTCCTACTTACGGCTAATTCGTTTTTGTTTGTACAGTCAATGAAATAGACTGCGTATTATTTTTTCAGTTTAATTTTTAAAAGTTAAGTTTTTTTTTTATATAATGGAGGAAGACGAAGATAGACCTCCCGACCCAGGATCGATATTAGATTTTTCTGATTCGGAATCTAACACTAGCCAGGCTTCTATTACGCTTCCATCTCGTAAACGACGACCATCGCATAGCCTTCACATCCCATCGAAAGTTAAATCTATACCGCCGATTCAACAAACCTCGACCTCTAACGACCTTAACCCCAATAGTAACACCCAGACAAGTACTTTAGCTAGTGATAATACAAAAAGTACTGACTTACTTTATCCTGCTTCCGCTTCCGGTCCTTTTATCGTAATTGTTCAGAGAACTGAACAAGGAAAACTTATTCATCCTTTAGATTTTGGAAAATTCTTATTTGACTCAAAAAATAATAACCTTGGTATTGTTAATGGTTCAATTAAACCGGAAGGGCGATATAAATTATCTATCGAGTTTAATACTGCCGCTTCCGCAAATGGATTTGTAAAAAAAATTGACTCGCTCTCAAAACATAAATATAAATCGTTCATCCCGTCATTTAACCTTACGAGAATGGGTCTTATTCGAGGAATTCCCACGGATATCCCAGAGGCTGAAATTGTTGATGCTTTGAATAATTCCCAAGGAACCCCGAAAGTAATAAAAGCACGTCGACTGAACTACAAGGATTCTACTGATGGAAACAAGATCTGGAAACCTTCCCAATCTGTTGTTGTTACATTTGAGGGACAATCCCTTCCGTCTCGTGTGTTTATTTATTATACCTCGCTTCCCGTCGAAGTTTATAAATTTCCAACTGTTCAATGCTTCAATTGCTGCCGGTTTGGACATACAAAATCCGTATGCCGCTCCCCTCCACGTTGTTACTTTTGCGGAGAAAATCACCCATTTGATCAATGTCCAAAATCTTCCAATAATCCCATTTGCATTAACTGTTCGGGTGCACATACCGCGGTCAGTCTAGCCTGTCCGGAATTGACAAGACAGAGGAACATAAAACATAAAATGGCTACCGACAACATTTCGTACTTCCAGGCCTCAAAGTTATTCTCTCCCGCGAAAAAATCTTTCGCAGAGATGACATCGTCCTCAGCTCCTTTCCAATCAACCACCTTTTTAAATTCAACGTCATCTTCTCACAGAGAAACCATTCTCAAGCCAGTCAAACCCAACCCAAAATATACTCCTTACCTTGATAAAAAACAATTGAATAATATTTTGACCAGCCCGAATGGGAATGCCAAATCTCGGACCCCCAATGGGTGTGCCATTAATAGTAATACATCCCCTCCTGCTCTCCCCGAAATATTGAATAATAATTCTTTTATACAAACTTTAATTACCCTTTTAATTTCTATCCTTACAAACAACAATACTGTACCGTCCAACGCTGCCGATTACATTAAATCTTTATTATCTTGCCTCCCCAATGACTTCGAAACTGAACAAAATTCTTCAGTGGAACAGTAGAAGCCTCTTCGCTAACAAATCTGACCTAATTCAATTACTCGACGAACACGACGTTTCAGTGGCCGCCATTTCTGAAACGTGGTTAAAACCCTCCTTTCACTTAAGAATTCCGGGTTATTATTGTCTCAGACACGACAGACCGGATGGTAAAGGCGGCACGGCTCTGATAATCCATAATTCTATCCCGTTTAAACAAATTAATATACATACTCCCTCCGACGATATCCAGATAATAGCAGCTGTCTTATCTGATATCACAATATTATCAATATATATTCCTCCCTCTACCACTTTTATTGAAAATGAATGGGCACCAATCTTAACCCAGATTTGTTCCCCTTTTATGATCCTAGGAGATTTTAATGCACATTCCCCTTCTTGGGGTAGCAAAATAACAAATCGTTCTGGCCGCAATCTTTTAGATTTTATTGATACCCATAACCTATGTTTTTTAAATGACGGATCTCCAACCAGATTCACCCCCCCTCATCAACGGAAAAGTGCTGTTGATTTATCTCTTTGTTCATATTCGTTAGCATCTAAATGCTCTTGGGACATCCTAAACGATCCCCTCTCTAGTGATCATTTTCCAATTATAATCCGATTCCAACATCAATCTAACACTTATCCTCCACCAGTTAAAAATAATCTCAAATTTAGAATAAATGATGCGAATTGGAGCACTTTCTCTTCTGAACTAGATAACCTTATTAATTTTAAAAAAAAATCGTCCCCGGGAGACATCAGATTGCAATGTGAGACGTTTCCCTCTATGGTTATAAATGCAGCAGAAAAATCCATCCCGAAACGCAATGCGAACATTAAAATAAAACACTCTAATCCGTGGTGGGACGAGGAATGCACTCGCTCCGTCAACTCTCGTAAAAAAGCAATTTCCTCTTTTCGTAAGTGTATGACACTAGAAAATTTTTTATCAGTTAAAAAAGCCCAGGCAGAAACCAAACGAATTTTGAAAAATAAAAAACGCGCTGGATGGCGGAAGTTCTGTGAGAACCTGTCTCCGGAAACTCCCCAATCTTCAGTTTGGTCTAGCTTAAAAAAATTCGGATCATCGTATTCTCCGCCGAGTACCAAGCATATATCAGAAGAAATTCTTATAGGATTTGCGGATAAAATAGCCCCCCCATCAGTGGCCGGATGTGAAGAAATGCCTTCTATTAAGCCATATCCATCTCACTCTAACTGGCTAGATGCTCCTTTCTCCATTGATGAGATGAAACTAGTAATAAGAACCCTTTCTGACTCTGCTCCGGGTCCCGATGGAATACTTAATAGTTTCATTAAATCATTTTCTGATATGGCGGTTGAATATTTCTTATCTCTTATTAATAATATGTTTGAAACAGGACTAATTCCGGATGATTGGAAAACTCAAAAAATCATTCCCATTTTAAAACCTGGAAAAAATCCATCTGAAATTTCGTCTTATCGGCCTATTGCTCTTTCATCATGTTTGATGAAAGTAGCGGAGCGTTTGATGAAGAACAGATTAGAGTGGTTTGTTGAAAGTCAAGATATTATCTCACCAAATCAGTATGGTTTTCGGAAAAAGAAATCTACAATGGATAATTTAAGTTTGTTCACAACTGATATCCGAGTTTCCCAATCCCTAAATTCTTATACATTGGCCACATTCCTTGACCTTTCATCAGCTTACGATGATGTTTTACTGAATGTTTTGAAAGAAAAGCTAATTAAAAAACAAATCCCCCCGAAATTAGTCCAATTTATTATTAATTTACTCTCAGATAGGTCCATTATTATTGAGTCTTCCTCTAAATGCTTAAGGCGCAAACTATGGAGAGGTTTGCCCCAGGGTTCTGTTATTAGTCCTCTGTTGTTTAATATTTATATAAGCGACCTAGACTCAGTAATTCCTTTTTCTATCAAGCGTCTTTACTTTGCGGATGATATCCTTATATATTTGTTACATAAAAATATTATTCTTGCAGCTAAGGAAATGAATTTGGCTTTACAATGTATTAAAAGCTGGTTGTCAATAAATGGGATGAATCTGGCGGCATCTAAAACAAGGGTCGTGGCTTTCACGCGCAAAAGAAAAATTCCCCAATTCTCAATTTCTTTTGATAATGTGCCTCTACAAACCGCTACTCAAATCAAATTCCTTGGTCTTCTTTTGAACCATAAACTTTCCTGGCTTCCACACATTCAGATAATTTCTACAAAGTGTGAAAAGGGACTTAATATGATGCGAGCAGTTTCCAGAGTATGGTGGGGATCTCATCCTACCACTCTTAAATTAATGTATAATTCCCTAGTTCGGAGCCACTTGGATTATGGCTCATTTCTTTTTGACCCACTCCCTAAATATCTAGATAAGAAAATGGAAAGAATTCAATCAAAAGCCCTCAGAATGATTATTGGAGCTATGAAGTCTTCTCCAATTAATGCGCTTCAGGTGGAATGTGTGGAGCCTCCATTATATTTCAGAAGGCAATTCCTTGCCAATAAATATATTTTCAAGGCTTTATCGTTATCACATCATCCTATTAAACAAAGTCTTAATAGGTTAAGTGTTAATTTGAATTCTAACAAAAGATTGAGAGAAAAACAATGTTTTCCTCTCTTAATTAAAAGTTTTCATCTCTATAATTCTCTATCATCTTCCCTCCAATATCTTCAAGAAGTTCCCAATCTTCCTATATACAATATTCCATTTAAGGCAATCACTTTTATGCCAAACACAATAACATCAGTCTTTCAGAAGAATATTTTATCTTCCCCAAATAAATTTCAAAATGTGGATGATTGTTTTAAAAGCATAGTGGCTTCGAAATTCCCTGGATTTTCCATCCTTTTCACGGATGGTTCCAAATTTGAAAATAAAAGATGTGGAGCATCTATATATAGTCCAGAATTCAACATCAATCTCACTTATAAATTACCGAAAGAAGCTTCCATATTTACAGCCGAATGCTTTGCAATTGAACAAGCGCTAAATCAAATCCAGGTTCTCAACATTCATCGAACCTTAGTATGTACTGATTCGCTAAGTGCTCTAACTAAAATTAGGTCAAATATTTTACGTTATCCGGAAGACAATATTATATGTAAAATAAAAAATCTTCTCAATTCTCTTAGTGAATCTGGGTTTGAGACGATATTGGCCTGGGTCCCTGCCCATTTGGGTATCGAGGGTAATGAGATGGCCGATTTTCTCGCCAAATCTGGTTCAGATTCCGGAACTATCCCACTAAATTTTAGAATTCCTATATCCGATGTCTTTCCGATTCTTAAATCTAATATGACTCGTGCCTGGGAAGAAAATTGGGCAGTCTCCAAAATAAGAACTGGATCTTTCTATGCGGGAATTCAAAACCATATCCCTGCTAAGCCATGGTTCCACGGTAAAAAACTTTCAAAACGATTCATTTCATGTATCTCGAGAATGAGAATTGGCCACTGTTCAATTGCATCTCACTTGTCTAGAATTAGAGTTTTAGATAATCCGTTCTGCCAGTGCGGTGTGGAAGAGGAAACCCTCGACCACGTTTTCTTTAACTGTAAAAACCATTCATCTTTCAAGAACATATACCGCCGGCTTATTAAAATCACACACCAGTCCCCGCTTAACATTTCATACCTTTTATCTCTTAACAATTCTCGTGTTCATACAGCTTTATGTAAGTTTATTAACCTGAATAAATTCAATATTTAATTTGTTTTAGTGATCTAAATGAGTCCAATATTTAATTTGTTTTATTATTTTCCCATTAGATTAACCGAAATTTCTTATCCATTTTAAATATTACCGGCACAAAGCACTCTCTCCAGGGTGAATTGCCTTAAACCAAAAAAAAAAAAAAAAATTTGCAACAATAAATCATGGTACAATCAGTCTAATAAGGGAATAACAAGTCAAAACCGGAAATATGTCATTTTTAAGTCACCTTTTAGACGTATTGACTCTTTTCCACAAAAAATTATAAATTGATTTGGAAAGACTGTTCTTTTATCTAGTGAAGCGACTTTTTAAATTTTGAGAAAATATGTTTATTTTTAGTACAATAAGGTTTTTACCGCAGGTCGTTGGCAGATTTGTTAAATTTTCAAACAAAATTTTGTGTTATAAAACAACATACATTTCAAATCATATGATTGTGCGGTAAAATAAATCAATAAATTATTTGGGAAAGCTGCTTTTCAGAATTTTAATTTAAGTTCAAATAAAATCATAAAAAAAAGATCCGCGTCCTTGTTTTGTGGCGAAAATACTTCAGTTTGTCTATTTATTTACGGTCTTACAAACTAATAAATTTAAAAAAAAAATTACATTCTTATTTTGCTTAGACATTATTGAAAAATTATAAATACAAAATAATTACAAAAAGTTCATAATTTTAATTGTTTTATTTTAACAAAAATTTGGAATGAAATGAAATCGCTATTGAGTTATCATGTTAAAATGCTGGTATGGAGAATAATGTATCTTTCTCATCGGAACCGCCCTGTACCTTTCCAAGGGTACGATCGCAAGATCATCGTTCAACGAAATTTAAATTCTCGGCCGCTGGTTAATGGCTCTAACACAATTGTTTTTGTTTGATATCAAAACTACTCGTAACGCTAGAAACTAATCCATAATCTCTTACTCCCTTTCGCTAAAACCACTTGGGCCAATAAATTTTATTGATACTTTGCAACAAAGCTATAAAGTGCACTTACACTGGTCATTAAACAGAACACAAAATATTCTGAATATAAATTAGACGCCAAGTCTTGGATCATCAGCCAAGACAGATGAAACATCAACGATTTTATTAAAACCTGTTTATATATGTATTAAGAATGGCACGATATTTTGTAATGTAATATTATGTTGTAAACTTAATTTACTTTTTACTTTTGCTGTAAACTGATTGTGTTATAAACTGAGCCAGATCTCAACACGGGATATCCTAGTGAGAGTAATTTACTTCATTAATGTAATATGAACGTAAAGTTGCAAAAAAAACATCAGCGATAATAGATTAGTTTAAGGGGGTATTCTAGTCTAGAAGCATGAATTGTAGGTGTTTTTTCAGGTGCAATAAAAAAAAAACAATAATATATTTACCAACTTTTATTTCAGCAAATATTTATTAAACAAAAGAATCCAATAAAAAAGTCGAACCTAAAAATTAAAAATTCTAAGAGTTACAGGGTGTTGAAGTGGGGGGTCTCAAAAAAATGGCGCACCCTGGTTGACACGATTGCAACTCTCCCAGTAATCTAAAAAAAAAATAATTCCCAATGCAAACAAATGCGGCTATGGCCCGAACTAAGGAAAAGTAAAAAAAAAATTTTTTCGCAAAATGGCGGCTGTCTGAAATAAAAAACACGTTTTTGTACCAGTTTTTTTTAACTTCTAATTTCATGTGAGTACGAAATACGTACACAAACGAATAGTATGGATACTTCGGGTACTATTTGTAGGACGATCTAAATGACTTCATGTACATATTCCAAAAACTGAGGTCATCTTCATATTGATTATAATTAGGTATTCAAAAGTTAATAATTACTTCTTTAACATCTGCAGCCTCGTCAAAGATTTTTGAAGACAAGTCGTGACAAACTCGCAGTCTGTTCAAGAAATACAATATAAGATTCAAGGATTAAGATTTGAGTCGTCATCATTATTTTATAACGATGTTAGCACCTCTACATAAGATACTTGCAATCTATCTGGTGTCGTGACAGTTGATCCGCCGACAATTGGCCCCCCGAAATGATAAATATATAACTATACAAATATTATAAATGCGAAGGTGAGTGTGTTTGTTTGATACGCTTTCACGCCTAAACTAATAAACCGATTTTAAAAATTCTTTCACCAATAGAAAGCTACGTTATTTATTTATTTAAGGAACATAAACAGTCTTAGTAATATAATAAACATAAGAGGATGATAAAAAAGACCAATTATTAATGCTCACAGATAAGTATTTAGAAACAAGACTAACTGAATGTAAACTAGAATATTTAAGAAAAATGAAAAAAAAGCAGAGAAATAAGCAGCAATTAAAAAAAAAAAATAATAGCACAAATCTGAATTCAACAAATGATAAACCAATACACAACAATAAAACAAGTGTGATTATAACTGAAATAGACTGCAAATAGGTTATTGGTTTGGGAAGGGTAAGGGGAGGAGAGGGATAAGGGAAAGTTGCCACGCAAGTAATATAAAAAATATTAGATACAATTAATTTAATCGTCATGAATATGTGTTATTCGCACCTAGAATGTTATACAGTGAAGTTCTGTAGCGACAGTAACTAGCAGTAAATACGTCAGCACGTGTGTCTATATTTGCAAATTTATTGTTATAGTAGTTACATGTCCTTTGCATAAATTCATTTTGATGGGAATTGGTGTTGTATAGCCTATGTTATCAGCGAGTAAGACTGTATATAATGATAAGCTCTGGCGTTATGAAATTTGTATAAATGAAAATGTGTGTATTTCATATACTTTAGCGGCAGGGAGGAAAGGCAGGGGGAAGGTGCGGTTCGCGGAGAAGGACGAGACGAGGGAGTGGGAAGCGGAGAAGGTGGAAGGGAATGGGGGCGCATGGGAAAGGACATGCAGGGAGAATCAATTTATTTCTTTGAATGGCATTGCAACGCATGCCGGGTACCAGCTAGTAACTATAAAATTACAATTTTTTGGGCATTATTTATCAATATCAAACGTAAAATCGACTTCAAAAATACCCTTAAAGGACAGAAAAATTTGTCATAATAGAATTACATGATAAAATTTAAAAAAAATAACTTATATCATTGATGTCGCTATTCCAAATTCCTTTAATATTAAAAAATCTGTTTCTGAAAAAATAAGAAAATATACAGATTTAGGAAATGGGATTAAAAGAATTTGGCATTCTCAGACTAAAAAAATATTACCATTTGTTATTTCGGCTACTGGCATTATACCTAGCTCTCTCATTAAAAATTTAGGTTTATTAGATTTGTCAATAATTTATATATAAAAATGCAAAAATCAATTTTACATACATGTAGGATCACGAAAGATTTTTTAAATATCTATATTGAGGGATCAGTAGGATTTATCGGTCCAGTTAGGAGTTCTATCGAGCCGAACCCTCTGATATGAAAATATCTGGAGTCGGTGAATTATTTTCCCATTTGATCTCTGGTAGGTTGAGATGTTGTTCTTGTATTGTTTTGTATTTATTATACTTATATAATACACTTGCATAGCGTGGATTGATTAGATGATCATTTGTGGAAAAGTGTGTGGAAGGGTTTAGTTTTATCTGTGGGGAAGATTTAACCCGGACATAAAGTCGAAAAAAGTCGTTGTTATTTGTTATGAATATCAAACGAATTTATATACAGGGTCGATTTTTTGTACTTACGCGCTGGTGTACACAGAATATAGACAAGTAGATTTTTCCTTGATGCATTTGAATCAAAACATGTTTTATTTTGTTATTCGGCGGTACAACATCTCTGCACATCCCTTCAGAGTCACTTAGTTATATTTTGTGTAATTAGGTATACAGTATTTTTATTTATTTATTATTTTGGTAGAAAGCAGTCACTTTGTGGTTAAAACAATTACTTAGTAACTTACGTAATAGATTGCTTAGTAATCGGTAACTACGATTTTTTTTTTTTTTTTAAATACCGACCGGTTTCGCTTAACACAAGCATCTTCAGGGTACAAAATTAAACTGATCGATCAGTTTCGATCAACTTTCGACCGGTTTAATTTTATACCCTGAAGATGCTTGTATTAAGCGAAACCGGTCGGTATTAAACAAAAAAAAAATCGTGGTTTTAAAAAAAACTCATTGTTTTATTTCAATTCATATCGTATTTTCCCTAAACCGACTGCATATTGTATGTAAGTACGCCGGAGGGGCAACTGTCGTGGAACCAACCTATCTATAAATAATTAAACAGGGTGTTAAATGACTTACGATATCCGATATTAGACCAAATGAAATTTATCTCCGGTGACATTTTTGACGATTTTTTCATTTTAAAACCTCAAAAATCAGTAGGTAGTGCAACATTTTTTACTTCAAATGAGAGACACCTATAAACTATTTTAAACAAATAAAAAAATAAGCAATTCAAACATTGTAATATGAAATATCTATTTCAAGTTATTTGAAAAAGAAAAAAAACATCAATAATTTGCAAACAGAAGAAAAATACCATCTCCTTAACAGTAAGTAACATTGAAAAACACATCGATTTTATTCAATCAATTTTTCACATATTAATTTTTTTATCAAAAACACCTGAAAAAAAATCACAATCAAAAAATTTACCCAGCTGCAAAACGCCGTAACTCACTTTAAAAAAAAAAACACTTTTAATTAGGTAGCTTTTACACAATCACATTTAATTATTATTAATAAGAGAACGTCACAATTTTGTTTTAAATTTCCGGCAATTTTCGTGTAATCATTGTATGTGTAGGTGTTTTCACATTTTCTCGAATTAGCATTTTTACAACTTGGATAGCGTTCACGCTCCCAAAATTAATTCTCTCAACCGTGAACAAAATTGTCCGTTTATCTTTTATTTAACACAAGGTAATAAAATAAAAATAAACGATTTAACTGAATTTCACCCAATCAGCGTAGAGATATACTTAATAACATCATTAATTTTTATATTTTAAGCATTAAAAATTGCATTACTTTTGATATCGACATTTTTATAAAAATTATTACTTTGGACTGGAGCGTAGCAAAACCTGATGAAATAGTTTAAATTTTAATTTAAAAACCTTATCAATGATTGAAAGCTTGATTTTAGATTTTCACGACCAAAATTTTTTTCGTTATTTATTATTGGGGTGTTATGCCGTGTTGCGCTCCCTTCTTTAGAGCTGTGACCATCATCATGGGTCGACACATCTGCCCCGATGATGGACACTGTAACACTGTAATTTGGGAGGCGGATACGGGTACCGCCGCCTCAGGAACCATTCATTAGATAACCAACACCTTTGCTGAAGGTCACTCCAGGTGGTTCGCTACGTTTGGTGACTTAGCAAGGGTATCCGGGTGGATGGGGTGAGGTTTTTCCGGGTCTTGGCGGAGGATGCATCTCCCCCCAGCTGCATGGCAGACCGGATCGGAAGAGAATGGTTGAGGCTTTGACTTCTCCAGCCGTACTCTATCGGAACATCGACTTGCACCGCAGAGGGAGGGATGGATTCATACCCAGATTCCTACCTACCCCGAATACACTTTTCCTTCCCAGAACTTCCTCTCCTTCCTTACCTAAAAAGACCCTCCACACAGCATCCCTAAAGATGACAGGCCCTGAGAGGAATAATTTCCCTAGGGCCTCCTGTGTGGAGCTAACGTAAAAAAAACAGGAGACAGCGCAACACGGCATAACATCCCAAAAATAAACAACGAAAATTATTATAGCACTATTAATGTCAAAAAAATCTCAAGTTGATAAATATTTTAGTTATATTTTATACACTTTATTTAGTTAGAATGAAAATTTTCACAATTTCCACACGAACATTCAACGCCATCGTTCCGAAGAACACAATTCAACAAAACTGCAACTTGTCAAAAAAACATCACTTTTTTCATTAGCATAGTCGACAAATTAATGTCGATTTCACCGCTGCTTGACACTTCAAACGTAAAAAAAAAAAAAAAACAAAAGTTGATCGACGATTCCAAACAGCTTTCAAATTCTGGAATTTGACCACAGGAGACGCGAAAATCACCGCCGTTTCAACACATCGAACGTTCGATTTTCAAAAAAAAAACAACAAAATACGATCGGAATCATAGAATGAAATAGGTCCAAATTTGAATTTCACAGCTGTTCGACACTTATAACGTTAATAATTTGCGTAATTTAAACAAAGGCGCTATCGGTTAGTCGAACAATTGAATGTGGAACGCCGATAATTTATTTTTAAATAAAAATAAAACAAAATCGGTATACCGTAGAATAAAATAGGTCCAAATATGAATTTGGCGCTGAATTACGATGCTACGCAACGGGCAGTACGCTAGCGCACCTCGCGAGCGGCGACCGCTGACTGGTGCGCGTCTTTGAGTGCGGCGCGGGGCGAGGGGCGGTGCCGGTCGAGGGGGGGAAAAGGTCGCGGCTTTTCTTTCTCCCGATCGCCGTTCGCCGGTAAATGAAAATAATAGCGAGTTCATAGCGAGTATTGTTAGGCTGGCTTTACATTCGTAAGTTTTTTCCCGTAATTCGCTCGTGTAAGCGAATTATGGCCAAATTACCATGTAAACGACACCAAAAGTCACTTAACGTAATTTAAAGCATGTTACAGAACTTCTTCTTCCGGAAGTTTTTTGACAGGTCTAATCGCGTCCGCGCGAAATTACAGCCTTCTCACAGCTTATAAAATCAGTTTGATAAGCTGAGGAACTTTTTGTAAGAAATAGTACTAAAATGCGCCGTTGCGAAATGTCAACAATCAAAAGAAATTTGTTTTTATTGGATTTTTTTTCCCTATAAAACTAGTATTTATTTCCACTCATTTGAGTTTTCTGAAAATGGGCATCCTTCTATTCAATTATCGGTCCAAACCTTTATAATCTCAATATTTCTGTTTTTAAAATTACGTATTTGAATACGAAGTCGGTTGCTGTCGGCAGCTGTCAGGTAGCTGTCATTCGAATAAAATGAAATAAATCCATTAATTTTCGCCTTTGATTGAATTGTTTAATTAAAGCCAAATTCTATTTCAGCACTTTATTTGATCTTTTTCGACTTTATTGACAAAATCGCGTAAATTTGACAGTAGCAGGTCGTTGTTGAAAGGAAGCCATCTTACCGCAAATAAATTTACAGATGTAAACGGTCGCACGAGCAGTTGCACAGGTCGAACTTCCGAAACACTTCCGTGATCATTAATTACCACAAGTCAGATGCATATGTAAACGCTCCTGGGAGTAACCTGTCAAAATCTTACGTAATCCGTAATTTTTAATTACGAGTGTAAAGCTAGCCTTATAGATTATAGCGACTTTTGTAATTTGTAAGCAGTTTGCGCCTCTCTCGTTTTGTGTTGTGTGTTGCGAGCGCGCTTTGGTGCTTTGGTAGGCGTGGATGTGTTGCGGATGGTGTACTGAGTACTGACAGGTTAATCATAATCCACTATGGAATATGAAAGGCCGCGCGTCTGATTGAGAGGAAATCACAAATAATAATAATAATCAAAAATAATTGGTCATATTAAACACATGTAGGATTACGAAAGATTTTTTAAATATTTATATTGAGGGATCAGTAGGATTTATCGGTCCAGTTAGGAGTTCTATCGAGCCGAACCCTCTGATATGAAAATATCTGGAGTCGGTGAAGTATTTTCCCATATGGTCTCTGGTAGGTTGACGTGTTGTTCTTGTATAGTTTTGTATTTATTATACTTATACAATGCAATTACATAGCGTAGATTGACTAGATGACCATTTGTAGAAAAGTGTGTGGAAGGGTTAAATTTTTCCTGTGGGGAAGATTTAACCCGGACATAAAGTCTAGAGAACAATAAAAATTGTCCGTCTGTCTGTGCAATTCTGGTTCAATGAACTCAGATTAGTTTTTAATGCGAGTGTCATTTTCAAAATTAGCTGATTGTAGGTGACCTTTTGATCCCTGAAAACAGATTAAGAGGACTTTAATACATTTTTGTGAATTATTTATTACTAGCGAGTTCCCGGTGTGCGGCAATACCGCGCAAGAGTCACAACTGCTCCCGTCTGGAGCCAGTGAGACCAAGGCATCCCCAATTGGGGTATGTTGTGAGGCTGAAGGTAGTGGGGAGGGGAATGAGATAGGGAAGAAGAAGATGGGGAAGTACCTGGCTATTCAGATCTGGTCACTAAACACGGCTAAAGCCATTTCAAGCAACGGTCCAATTCTGAACGGTGGTCTTACACCAGGGCGATACTGAGAGTATCTTCCACTCTAGAACGTGCCGCAAATATACTATATATTATTTTAAACGAATAAATTGTGAAATAACACAAATTAATCAAATAAAATTTATTTGCCACGCGGGGATTCGATCCCGCGACCAAGATTACGAGTCAAGAGCCTTACCGCTGAACTACGCCGGCCGGCATGCGTGGCTGTGCCACTTAATAAATAATTTGTTTCTCCCTGCGTGTCCTTTCCCATTCGTCCCGTTCCCCTTCTTTTCCCGCGTCCCCTTCCCGCGAACCCCTCCCCTCTCCTGGTTTCCAATCCCCCTTCCCGCATTCCATAATTCATTCCCGGTACATTCAGTTTTCAAACAGCTAACGTACCACCTATTTCAATATTTTATACAAATTTCATAACGTCAGAGCTCACCAGTATATACAGAAACAATCGCTGGCAGGCACACATCAAATCCCCAAAGTTTCATCGCAATCGGATGAATGGTTTAGCAACGCGGAACATATATACATAGACAGAATCAAACATATTTTCATATACATTGAAGATGAACCTACGAGCTATAATAACCCATTGTATTTTATGTTAATTTTATAAAATAAATATATTTTATTTGAATTAGAAACACCATCCGATTACTAAAATACTTCAATCATTCCCATCAGTAATTTCACAGCGGTGTTTCACGAAACGTGAAAAGAAATCGATTTGTCCACTATTTTGCAATAGCTTTTGCGCCTCAACACAAGTTGCTTACCTTTTGAATATTGAAACACTAGTCAACAAAAGAAACAGCAGTGACTTTCCAGACAGGAAACAAAGCTATTGAAAAGAAATGCGGTTGACATCAATATGAGAAGGAATCTAATAAAGACTGCATTGAAAGAATTACATCAACAATCTTTTCATGGTTTTGTTGGTAAATTGTTATTTGGACGTAATTACTAACTGTATTAAAATTCAACAAAAAATCAGTATAATTGTGTGCAGTTCACACGCAGTAGAAGTGAAACCTTCAGAAAACTAAAGTAAATAAGAGTGGGGAGGCTACGTCACACCGCACAAATAATAGGAGACCGATTATACTATCTCATTGTCATGCAGGCAAAATCCTGTATATGTTTGTGTTTGTCTCTTTTTAGTGTCTCTTTTACGTTTCATCAAGTTTAAAATCACAAGGGTGCTAAAAAAGTTTTCAGTTCAAAAAAAATTGTGTTTAGTTCGCACGCGATAGAAGTGAAACCTTCAGAAAACTAGAGTAGACGAGAGAGAGGAGGCTACGAAGCACCGTACAAAGAGGAGACCGATAGGCACCGCACCGATTATACTAAATCATTCTCACGCAGGCTAAATCCAATATATTATGTATGCGTTTGTCTCTTTTTAGTGTTGCTTTTCCGTTTCATCGAGTTTCAAATTACAACGGTGCTAAAATAGTTTTCACTTAAAAAAATATGTGCTAATTATAGAAGATAGCTGGTACCCGGCATGCGTTGCGATGCTATTCAAAGAAATAAATTGATTCTCCCTGCATGTCCTTACTGTACGTCCCCGTTCCCTTCCACCTTCCCCGCCATCCCCCTCCCTCGTCTCTTCCCTCTCCGCGAACCCCACCTCCTCCGTTCCCCTTCCCACTGCCTTTCCTATTTTACACACATTTTCATTTATACAAATATCATAACGCCAGAGCTTACCATTATATATAGCCTATATGTTATTCTGATGTATGAGCTATATTATTGTAAAGCTTCATAAAAAATTATTATTACTAAAATTATTATTATTATCATTACTAGAAGTCAGGATTTATTTCAGTGCAGAAATTCTGGGACTAACTACCATATGTATTCCTCTTTGCCCAGAATACTAATGGAGGGAAACAATTATACCAAGTCAGTGGACATCTTCAATTTATCTTTGAATAAATTTAAAATATTGTTACTGAGGCAGTTCAGTTATGTACAATAAAATGTTTTTTCTATGCTATATATGTAAAAGCCCCGAAAAAGGGCGTTTATTTATAAATAAATAAATAAATAAATAAATAAAAAAAAATTTCCACACATCATTCCCAAAGATGACAAAGGCCCGGAGGGAAATTATTTTTCTGAGGGCCTTCTGAGTGGAGCTCATGTAAAAAAAAAACCCATTGAGTAGTTTTTGCGTGAAAGAATAACAAACACACATACATCCATACAAACTTTCGCGTTAATAATATTATTAGTAAAATGATTGTTGGAAGCATCGGCCAAGTGTTATCTAGACAGGACGTGTGAACCTTAAAAATAACACCGAAATAAAAATTATTGTTAAGAAAACATTTATCGAAAAAAAAGTGCTGTCGATCGATCGGAAGAAGCATCGCTGGTTCCATGGTAAACCAGAATCACGCAATTCCAACACTACTTTGAAAAGTCATTAAAATTTATGAAAAAAAAATGTCCCTAACCTAACGTAACCTTCGGAACCAATTTTTTTTCATCACATTAAATGACTTTTCGAAGGAGTGGGTCATCATGGGTCATCCCCAACGATGAAGTTAACGCTTGATAAAAATCTTACATTTATTTCTAGCAAAACAATTACATCGACCAACAAATTACGACAACACTTTTGCCACAAAATGAACGATTCATTTTTAGAAGCTTGTACAATAAGTTTACAAAAAGGTGGGTTGTTGAGATCATCTCTACATCTTGTGACGCATGCTTTTCAAGCTTGCTAACACATCTAAGAATTTTACAAAATACCACGTAAACTTATATCAAAAGATTGAATTGTAAACCTCACGGAACGTGTGTCGTGTGCATTTTTAACATTGCCACCCTAAACTGATCATTTAGTATAGATATTAGACAGAGAGCAACAAACAGGGCTGACCCGTCAAATGGAAGATTTCAAAGGGTAAATGACCGGATTTGGAGCACTGCACAAGTGAACAGATAAATTCGGAAGTACTCATTATCAAATTCATTTGCAGAAGTCTTCCAAAGGCAATTATTATATGAGATGTGAGTGGGGTGGATCCGTTGATTTTGTCATCAAATGTTTGGGTCAGGATCGGTTTCAACCAATTGCTGAAAACTTGTCCGAGTAATGTTCTCGAAAACAGTTCAATGACAATAATTTTTATAGGTCTGGTTTCAATAATGTATGAGTGCGGATGGTGGAATAAGTCGTGGGCGTCTGCAACAGGTGGCATGACTGAGCGGAAAATGCATACCAGATTGACAATAATAATACGTGACGATGAAACTTGGAAATGCATAAAATAATCGTAAACAAATTTTGAATCGGGAAGAGTTCCAACTGTCCCACAAGTTAGGGACAGTTGAACGATTTTGCGACACTCACATAAAAAAAAAATGTATATATCAAAAATCAGCTATTCATACATAGAAGCTATCTATTTCATGCTAATACATACAAACGCAAGTTGAATCCTTCTAAATATTCAAACTAGGGTTTCAAAATCCCGCACCCTTTTCAAATTCTGCGGGAAAGAATTTAGAATTTAATCCCGCGGGTTGCGGGATTAAATTTAGAAATGCCGCGGGATTGCGGGAAAAAAATTAGAAATTCAGCGGGATTACGGGATAGAATTTAGAAATCCCGCGGGATTTTCATGGCATTTTAAATTGACATAATATTTCTCATATTTGGTATTGTTTTTGACAACAGTGTATTATAAAAAATCAACCCACAATAAAAAACAAAGTTTTTTACTATAATACACCTATTTTCATTTTAAGCAAGTAGCCAATTTCAGAGAAATGCGTGTGTGCGCGTGAATGCCAAATAATGCATTGTCAACGAATGATTATCTGTCTGTCGATTTTCATTCAGCTCGAACGGATGTGGGGAAGTAGGTTAATTTCCACTTCTAAAATACCAAAATTAAAAATACTTTTGAAAAGGTAACCTAATAAGAATTTTATGAAGACTTTGATAAAAAAAATCGTTAAAAGTATAAAAAAACATAAATATATAAACAATTAATTATATAGTTAAATTTAAAAAAAAAATCAATCATGCAAATCTCACACATGAAAATCCCGCAAACCCGCAGAATCAAATATTGCAGAAATTCCGCGAGATTGCAAGTCCTAATTGACAGGAATAATTTTTTTAACGATGAGTTACCAAAAATCACAAAGGTCGATTGGAATACCAAGCAAAAAGAGAAATTGTGCATTAATACAGTATGTACCAAATTAATATTAATTTCACTTTCGTACGGATAATAAATACACGTGTAATGAATGAGATTGACACGAATACGCGATGCACTCGTACACGAAGACAAGATAAATGGAAAAATAAATAAAAAATGCGGGCTACTGTTCTTTTTTGTTTTTAATTTTTGATGGACAGATCTTTTCTTATATAGTTTTAGCCCCTCGGGCCTGTCGTCAAATATTCCAGCTTGAAATTCAATTTCAAATAGATTCGCTGTTTTATATTCCCTGTATTAAGTAGATACTACTTGCAGTGTTCAATTTAAAAATTCTACAAACCAAAATTTTTTATTTTTCAAAATGAAAAATTTTTGTATGAAGATTTTTAGAGCTCTAGCGTAATAAAATTATTTCCTATACGATTCATCGGATTGCGATGAAACTTAAGCGAATTATTAAGCGCACAATCCAAAAAAAAAAACGTAATAAGAGGTTTTTCGCGTCGAAATTTTAAATTTAAGCCATTTAAATCTTATTTTATAAGTAATCATTATATTTTAATAGTAAACAAGATACATTGAAAAAAATATACATCGTAAATTCACAAGTACAATAAAGTAACAGATATCCGTATTAAATATTTGCTACACCTGTTGATTAAAAAAATAATTATTCAATTCGCTCAAGTATTCAAATATAGATTTAAATTTTGTTTGAAAAAGGCCGAGTAGTCGTAGCTCTTAAAAAGCGTCTTAGTGAAATGCTACACCAAATACCATGAAAATAGTAATTTCTATTCATTAAGTAAAAAAAAGATGTACATTTACACATACATGTAACCCAAATATAAAATAATGTATGTAATCCAAATTCATACACATTGTTATTAAATTATTAACGGATAGAGAGCCTTCTTTACAAAGTACAGCAAGATTCATTAATTGCAGAACACCAAAGTATGGCATGTTGTCGCAATGGATATTATTTTACTGATTTATCAATCAGGAATACCATTCCGAATATTTTGAACAAGCTGAAGTCCCCGGCGTTGCACAGGTGCTACACAGAATTTCATTTTTTAAATCTAATGTAGACAGTGACCTTTCTATTGTTTTGTAGGTCAAGTGTGCATAATTTCGTCAATCTCTGAATCAAAATATAGATTTGCATTAAAAAACCAATTTCTATTCAATATTTTAAGTTTCTAAAAATATAAACATTATATTTAAGATATTCTGTACATTTGCCAAGTCGAACTGGTGATTATATAATATTATCTCGATAGAAAAAATCGCAAAGTATGCTTCAAAAATTATTATAAACACGTTACTTAATAAATTAAATGTATGAAAAAATCACAGTGTTTCTTTGAATGTTATTTAAGGCGGCGCTATTCGGCTGAAAAAGAAAAAGATGGAGAGATGTGTAATTACGAATGTTGGACAGAGCGCGCTAATATTTTAAGTGATGAAATCGCAGCGAAAATGGCGAAAAAGCTTAATAAAACATGACCCGTTTAAAATAGAGCAAAAATCTCGTGGAACGTTTCTTAAGTATCATTTAAAGAAACATTGTGAATTTTTTCACAAATGTAACTTGTAAAATAAAAGAAATAGACTTGTTTTAAATAATTTTCGGAGCATACTTTGTGATTTTTTTTCTATCGAGGAAATTTCATATAATTTGCGTTTCGGCGTGGAACGTATCTAGACATTATCTTCAAAAATAACATAAATTTTTTTAGAGCTTAAAAACTTCAAATGTTTAAGGGAGATATGTAAGAAATCGGCCGAAATTCGAATAGTGGACCCTTAAGACATTTCCCTTAGGATTTTTTGTTCTATTTTAAACAAGAAACATTTTCACAATTTTCGCTTAGTTATAATCGTTTTTAAGGCCCGGTTTCCCGCATTTCTACCGATTTATTAAATTTTTTCCTCAAACACCAAGTTTTAAAGCTTTTAAAAAAATATAAGTTATTCTTGAAGATAATATCCACACATTCCCCAAGCCGAAATGGCAATTTTATCAAATTCCCTCGATAGTAAAAAATCGCGTCGTATGCTCCAAAAATTATTATAAACACGTTTATTCAGTTATTTTACAAGTTACACGTAAGAAAAAAAAATGTGTTTCTTTAAGTGCTGTTTTAGACAATCCCCACGAGATTTTTGCTATATTTTAAACGAGTCGTGTTTTATTAAACATTTTCACAATTTTCGCTTAATTATAATCGTTTTTAATATTAGCGCACTCCCTTTAACATTCATACTTACATATCTCCCCTTCTTCTTCTTTTTGAGCAACTCTTTACTACCGGGCCTTAATAGAAAAACAAAAAAATGGACCCTCATTTAATCGATTCAGACTGAATTGCTAGATTCAGTCTGACAGTTGATTTTAGAATTGAGAAGATTGTTGGCGTTCAGCTACCAATGCAGTTTACTGAATATCGTGGAAGGGGCGATTTCTCCGCGAATTGGAAAATTCACACAGAATGTAATACATACGCGTATATTTAATATTTAAATATTTACAAAAATCTAATAAGCTGTTTGCATCAATTTACGAGGCAAACACATTTACGAGCCGAACCGCTGGCAGAACCATAGAGCTTCACGACCTTCCCATTCCTCGTCTCCACGCTTTTGGCCTCACAACATTGAATTGAAGGCCTCACAACTTGATTGAATTAGATAACCAATACCCATGCAATAGCTCACCACAAGTGGTTCGCTACGCTTTGCGACTTAGCAGAATGCCCGGGTTCATGCGGTGAGGTTTCTCGAGGTTTTGGCGGTGGATGTGTTTGCCCACCTTCTGCGTGGCGGGCCGGATCGGGACAGACTGGTTGAGAGAAACTTTTTGACCTCTCCAGACTTGCACCGCAGTGGGAGTGATGGATTCACACGTCAAACACTCGTGACTGAACTCCAGATATATACCCACCCCGCATACCTCTCTCCTTGCCAGAACTATCTCCTTCCTTTCCCTAAAATTACTCTCCACACGGCATCCCCAAAGATGACACAGGCTCTGAGGGAGTTTTTTTTCTTCAGGACCTCCTACGTGCAGCTAATGTAAAAAAAGGTTTGTTTTCCTATGAAATTTCCCTGCATCTCACAAACATTCCATAATCACAAACATTCAACAATCACAAACATTAAAAAATCACAGACATTAAAAGATTACAAACATTCAACAGTCACTAACATTCAACAATCACAAACATTCAAAAATCACAAACTCTGGCATTTCGACTATGTACCAGCGTAATCATATTTTTTTTCGTTTAGGCAAAGTGTTAAACATGATAAATAAGCCGTTCCGGCCATTCTATCCGCGAATGTTACGAGTTACGTGCGCACACAAGGTACAGATGGTAATCAAATGAATCGGCGAGTAATTCAACAAATGAATTGCATAAAAACCGACTCGCGTAGAAGAGTTCGCACGTCGAACAGTACCGCCTTGTGTTTGTGTACATATTACGATCATGTTGCAAGTGAAAAAGAAAGTTATTAAGATAAACAACAAGAGTGACTTAGACCTGGCTTTCTTGTACGCGATTGATGCAGAAAACAATTATTGCATAACAGCCTTATATATTTAAAAAAACGGTCGGAAAAAAAGTATCGAAATTTTTTTTAAAGTGCGATTTTAACCCTTATATATAAAGAAACTGTATGAAGAACAAGGTCAGAATCGCTTGGGCTATTCTCGTTCTTAACGTTAAAGGTACCCGAAATACGTCTTGCCACTCGGAATAATTAACATTAAACTACCTTTTCCCCGCGGCTTCGCTCGCATGGTATAAGGGGAAATTACTTTAGGGCTTGCACTTATCAATTTTCCCCCCACCCCCTCCCGCATTCCATACATTCATTCCCGGTACATTCAGTTTTCAAACAGCTCGCGTACCACCTAAATTTCATAATGCTAGAGCTCAAAGAAAAAAATAATCATCCAATTTGGTGCAGTCGTTCGGAATTTATGCGCTTACAAACATTTCGGAGATTTATTTTTATTTAAATATGTGGAAGTTTGTAATTATAATAAAAAATAACAGTATTTATTATAGTCTTTTTGATCGTTACGAATTATATTTTTAATGTAGGAACTCTCATCTGACATTTATTCCAAAACATAAGCTTGTCCAAATAAAACAAAACATATTCTAATATTTGAATTTTCTGGAGCGGCAGCCGACCAGTAAGTAGGGGGCTGAATACCTACCAGCGTAGAGCCTACAAATATATCAACATCGTTTCCATGGCAACGATTTGTTTTCGCTTTGGTAAGCGACAGAAAACGTATAACAAATATAATATATTAATATTTATAATTTCATAACGCCAGAGCTTACCATTATATACAGCCTATAGTCCTCGCATATAATTTAGCTTCCTATTGGTGAAAAAATTTTATAATCGTTTTATTGTTTTATGCGTGAAAGCGTAACAAACAAACTTAAGCAGTTTCGCATTATTTATAATATTAGTATGGATTCTCTACGACGTCCACTCATCATTTTTTGCCGTGATTTTAACTGTCAAGCACGAAGCGTGGTAGATAGCAAAAAATATCGAAAAACCTATCAATTTATCAAATAAACGCAAGTAATGCTATTTTTATGCATAGTTTATTGTTCAAGGAATGTGTTTCGGTAAATATAATATACGATAGCACAAAATAAACCCACAAAATACTACGTCAGTCAAAACTTTGCGAAATTTACGTGGTTTCCTCCCTTGGCAGGCAGGTTTTAGAAATGACAGCAGGTTTTAGTCAAGCTCCAAACCTAACAACTTTGAGAACCTAATACCCTATAGATGGCAGTAATAGTTACCGTTTAAGTATATTACTTTTTAATACTACCTATAGTTGTATTATTTTTAGTAACGCTATTCGTTTTACATTTTAAAAATACAAGAAGGTAACTAATAAAACAGTAACAATTACAAAACAAAATTAGCATTCGTTTGAAATATTAATTATTAGCGAAGACACGTGAAAATTTCACTCGGGTTTGGCATTCAGAGCTCGTCACTAATGGCCGCCGGCCACACCACGCTTTTAATAATAAATATGTGAAAGGTTGACATTTTTTACAGTAAACTTGTACACATTTTCTCTGTAGCCACGATAGACAAACAAGGTGGTCACTAATTAATAAATAATTATAGTTAGACGTAACTTTTTCCCGAGTAAACTGAGATTTTCGAATTCAAAACAGCTTTTTATCATTCATTAGCCACGTACGCCATTGTGAAAAGCAAATTGATATCTTGCTGGTAGGTCGCTAATCTCTGGTACGGCGATATGACGAGATTCCTTTGGATCTTGGGAAAAATATAATATTAAAAAATATGGAAAAGATTAAGAGGGAATAACCATACAAAATCGGAAATATGACATTTTTAAATCAAATTTTAGACGCATTGACACTCTTTTCCACAAAAAGTTATAAATTGATTTCGAAAGACTGTTCTTTTAGGGGCCATCCATAAATTACGTCACACGAATTTCATGATTTTTTGACTCCCCCCCCCTGTCACATTTGTGAAACCCCCCCCTCCCCCCTAGAATTTCATGACTTTTGGACCCCCCCATATCCCTTGTCACACTTCTGTACTCCCCCCCCCCCCCCCTTTAAGGTGTGACGTAATTTATGGATGCCCCCTTCTTATCTAGTAAAGCTATTTTTAAAATTTTGAGAAATTATGTTTATTTTTAGTACAATAAGGTTTTACCGTGGGTCGTTGGCAGATTTGTTAAATTTTCAAACAAAATTTTGTATTATACAACGTACATGTCAAATCATGTAATCATGCAGTAAAATAAATCAATAAATTATTAGGGAAAGCTACTTTTCAGAATTTTAGTTTTAATTCAAATAAAATCATAAAAAAATATCCGCGTTTTGTGACAAAAATACTTCAGTTTGTCTATTTATTTACGGTCTTAAAAACTAATATATTAAAAATAAAAATAAATTATTTTGCTTCGACATTATTGAAAAATTATAAATACTTATGATAAAAAAATAATTACAAAAAGTACATAATTTTAATTAATTTATCATCACGAGTTTGATCATTTTTGAATGTTGGTATTTGTCAAAACAAATTTGGAATGAAATAAAATCGATATTGAGTTATTATGTCAAAATGCTGGTACGGAGACTAATTAATCTTTCTCTTCGAAACCGCCCTGTACCGTTGCAAGGGTACGATCGCAAGATCTTCGTTCGATGAAATTTTAATTCTCAGCCACTGGTAAATGGCTCTTAACAAAGGATTTATAGCAGTGATTTTTTTTCTCCCTATTTTAATTTCCATTTGAACTCGCAATGAGACAGGCCACGAGCCGCCAGTGGCTCTGACCGTAGCCCGTTATGACATCACCTAGTTCTAGTATACAGGTTCATCTATTCCCTAACTATACAAAATCTCTCTACACCATAGATTCCCAAACTTATTTGTGCAGGCAAAAAAATATTGAGTGAAAATTACGTATTTTGAAATATCACGATTGGTAGTGTTATTGGTTCCCACTCGGGCGTTGCTAGTTCGATCTTTTTTTATATGAGCTCCACACAGGAGGCCGTGAGGAAAATAGTTTCCCCTCAGGGCCTGTGTCATCTTTGGGGATGCTGTGTGGAGGCAAGGGGGAGAGTTCTGGGAATGAAAAGGATTTAAGGAGTGAGTAGGAATCTGGGATTCAGTGTCCTGGTCAGCCGCCTCCAAAACCTAGGCAAACCTCACCCCACGAATCCGGGCACCCCTGCTAAATCACCAAACGCAGCGAACCACTTGGGGTGACCTATGGCAGAGGTGTTGGTTATCCAATAAAGGTTACTGGGGCGGCGATACCCATTCCCGCCTCCCAAATTGTATCTCCTATTAGTTTAGTCGTCCATCATTGCACAAGCCTCATTTTCCATTCAAAATTGTAGAAGAGGGTGGATTTTCAACATTCTGAAATCAATTTAATCAGGAAATGTTGCTTTCTGAATTTAAGAAAATGTTTTTTTGAAACAATATTATCAAAACAAAAAAAAAGTGATGAAAAAAGCCCTCATGGAAATAATTTTCCTCAGGGCCTCCTGTGTGGAGATAATGTAAAAAAAAAATTTGGGAATCACTGCTTTACACTATATTATATCTCCAGGTTCTGAACCTAGCCCGGTTTAGCACGGAAAGATAGACACTCGTAGTAACTAACTAACCATCACGCCGTTTCCCCGCAGGGGTAGGCAGAGAGGACGGACCGCCAAACAACTCGATCTTGGCACACACGCCTTGCTTCGTTCACATTCATACATCGTCTCATACATGCTCTTCTGTTATTCTGACTCTTGACATCGCCCGACTCAAGTATCTGATTCACTTGGTCGTGCCATGTCTTCCTCGGGCGTCCCCGACTTCGTCTACCATTCACATTTGCGTCATATATTCTCCTTACACTCCTTTCCTCATTCATTCGCTCTACATGCCCAAACCATCAGGATGCGTAATGTCACCGTGGTTATTCAATCTGTACATGGATAATTGTATGCAAGAATTGAAAGAGATGGGATTGGGCGCGAAATTGAGTGATCTAGAAGTATGTTGCCTGTTGTATGCTGATGACACTCGTGGTAATTGTTGGAAATGATAATCTGCGACCAGTTATTTTAATTTCAAACAAACGCCTTAATAATTTTACCTTTAATTCTTGGATTTATACTAATTACAGTATGATAACCTGCGAAACATCGTATCGGGATTAACTTGATAGAAAATGTTTTAAAAGTGGGAAATCCAGTTATTAGAAGCAATTGCAGCTCGCAAATATGTAGACTTGTAGAAATGTTGCAAAGAAAACATCCAAGAACATTAGATTTTCGATTTAATGGGACAGGTGGTGTAAAAATCCCGGTTCATATAATTTGCGTTTCGGCGTAGGGGTTGTATAGATATTATCTTCAAAATCCATACTAATATTATAAATGCGAAACTGCTCGAGTTTGTTTATGACCTTTTCACGCATAACACAATATAAAGACTTTAATAATTCTTTGACCAATATAAAGCTAAATTATATGCGCAGACTACAGGTTGTATATGATGGTAAGCTCTGGCGTTATGAAATTATAAATATTAATATATTACATTTGTTATACGTTTTCTGTCGCTAACAAAAGCGAGTTTTGGCTAATGTCAGAAAAAAATCTTTTCCGTGGAAACAATGTTGATATATTTTTGGGCTCTATGCTGGTAGGTACTCAGTCTACTGGTCAGCTACTACTGCAGAAAATTCAAATATTAGAATTCGTTTTTTTTTGGACAAGCTTGGAATAAATGTCAGATGAGAGTTCCTATATTAAAAATATAATTCGTAACGATTATAAAGACTGAATGATAAATAGAATATTTTTTTATTATATTAACGAACTTCCAAATATTTAAATAAAAATAAACATCCGAAATGTTTGTAAGCACATAAATTCCGAACGAATGAACAAAATTGGATAAGTAATTCTTTTTTTTTTGAGCTATAGCATTATGAAATTTAGGTGGTAGGCGAGATGTTTGAAAACTGAATGTAAGAATGAATATATGGAATGCGGGAGGGGATGGGGGTGGGGAGATAATTGATAAGTGCAAGCGCTACAGTAATTTTCCGTAATACCGTGCGAGCGAAGCCGCGGGGAAAAGCTAGTAACATATATTTTTAGAAACTTCAAAACTTAACGAGTTTACGAGAAATATGTTATAAATCGATAGAAAATCGGAATGCGGGGTCACCACACAATAATAACTCGTACTTGTGTCACATTCTTTCTTTGGCAGTACAAGGTTAGTAGATTAAATTGATTTCAAGATTTAATGCAAAATTTCTACATAAAAAATAACGTATTAGCATTAACATATATGTAAGGTGTATCGTTTATGAGAACTATCACGATACAAATGGGTCTTGGGTGGGTGGCGGTAAGGTTGATTGTCCAGTGACAGCACCTGTGGCAGGCCTGCCTTAGCGCTTGTACTCCTCCGCCACTATTATTGGGGTTTTATCTCGTATTAGAGTCGGTCTAGTCATTATAATGAGTCTATTAGAACCCACTGTTTCATAAAATTCTAAATGGCACGTAAGTATGGCGGTATTGCTTCCTTCTGGTCCATACGCGTGCGTAGGTATAAATCCATTTCTTATTTTGAGAAGCTGTTCTGAAGTCTTGACGTGTATTTATTGTACAGGGTGTTAAGGGGCGTACTTGACTTACTTTAAGGCCCATTAAGAGGAAACCCAAGAAATTTTAAGAGTAGGTATTTTTACCAAATTGTTGCAGTCGATCTTACTCCCCCGAATACTGAGCGAAAGGGACAACTGTTTCTCGGGCTGATAATTCCTAAATAAAATAGTCAAAATTGAGGTTTTCTATTCCCCATTTTTCTCCTCCAAAACTGGACAGATTTTATTTTTTTATTATTAACTGCATTAGAAGAAAATACTCTGTAAAAACATATTGTCTAATTTTTATACTGAACGTCTGTCGATGGCGTTCAAACCAGGCAATTGTAACGATTTTGGGAAGGTCCTAAGGGCTTTCGCTCGTGGAGAAACCGAAAACTCAACTTTACGATTTCAGTAATTGGGTGAGATATGCGGTTGTGCAGAGTGGAATTGTTATGTCTGTGTTTTAAAAATGACTGGCGAAGGACCTTGATTGTGTTTACTATCACTGCTTGAAAAAAGGTAAAAATAATGGCATGGAAAGGAAAGGATTCACCGAAGAAAGAATTTGTAGGCTGGCCCTCGTCTGCTTTCTCTCCATCCAATATGCACACACAGTGATAGGCGCGAATTAGGTTAAAGGCGGAGCGGAGCACAAATTGGCTAGTTGTTGCGGCGGGCGTTTTATTACAGACCACTGAAATAAGGATTGACGGGTAGGCAATGGATAGGTAGGAAAAAAGGAATTCGCAACAATATTACTACCAAGTCCCAAGCAGCGACAGTATGTATGTGTGCTATGTAGGTATGTATAAGTGTCGGTGTGTGTATGGGCCTAACCAGTAATTATATCAGCTTGTTTAACAAAAATATGATTTATCAATTATCAACCTTAATGTTATATAATTTCTGAGATTTCTTTATCTGAGGGGGTACGGCTACTACCCGTGGATCTACCCTACCGACTTTCTCTTGGGCATGCTCGGTATGAACCATCTATGGATCAGAAGGGATGTGCTCATTGTAACACATTTCTTCAGACTGATTCGTGGATGGTTCGAAAACTCGGCTATCGTGAAGAGCATTAGTTTCTATGTTCCCGATGGTTATCTCCGTCACCGACAGCATAGACTGTTTTATCTCCCGGCTTGCAGAACTAACTTGCCAATGGTTATGCCAGTCGGGAGAGCAGTCTTATTGTTAAATAGAATCATTTTAAATATCGATATGTTTAACATCAATGAAGGACAATTTAGACAGCAAGCTTTATTGCTCTTAGTCTGATTGTGCTTCATTGATGTTTAAATTGTTCATTGATGTTTAATTTTAATATTTTCTCTACTTTAAAAACGATTTGAAATTTTAATTTTGTTATGTTTTTAAAATTAATAAATTGAATTGAATTGAAAATAATAATAATTTATCAACTTCCTGACCAAAATCGATATTTTCCTGCTCTGACATATCGCACATTACTCGAAAACTTGACAGGTCGTGAAGTTCAACCTGGCAACTGAAACGCGCCGGCCGCGGCAACTGGGATTTCGACCGCTATTGGTTGCATCGCCCTTGGTCTTTGAGAAGTTGCCTGCATGTGGACCGCCAATGAAATTCGCAAGTTACTTTCCTGTGGATAGCGATTGAGTTGCCAACTGTTTTTTTTTTTAGTTGCCCCATGAGCGGATAGACTTACTTCTACATATGAAAAAAAAGCAAGACGTACCGACATGCGCGTGGTCGATATATATATTATATAAAAAAAATATTTGCACTAGTTTCAAAATCCAGAGAGGAAATTGGGGAATACCTTTGTATGGACAAATAGCCGCCCTGCTTCCCTTAATCTGAGGAATTAACAGTACATCACAATAAGAGAGTCAAAGTATTGATAAAATAAAATAAATTCAATTCAATTCAATTTATTTATTATCTCAAAAACATTACAAAATATTACATTTTAAACCGTTTTTAAAATACATTTGTAAGAGTATTACAATTAACACTTAGGCATACGAACTATTCAAGAATTAATAGAGCTTGCCTTTTAAAGGCAGCTTCACTAATGCTAAATATGTCGATATCCGAATTAATTCTGTTTAACAGCAAAATTGCTCTCCCGACCGGCATGACCATTGGCAAGTTAGTCCTGCAGGTCGGAAGATAGAACTATCTATGCTGTCGGTGGCGAAGATACCCATCCGGAACATAGAAATGAATGCTCTCCATGATAGCTGAGTTTTCAAACCATCCGCGGATCAATTTGAAGAAATGTGTAGCAATGTGTACATCCCTTCTGACCCGTAGATGGTTCATTCCGAGCATACCCAAAAGAAAGTTGGTAGGATAGAGCCACGGATAATAGCCATACTCCCTCATGTACAGAAATATTAGAAAACACATAACGTGTAAGATAAAATTTTAACCGTGGGATGGGCTCGTTCGTTTTCAGTAGCTGTGGTACTTGACGTGGAAGACAGTCAGGTAGGTGTTACGATATCATCACGATATTAATCTCGTATGGAGGAGAAACGCGGAGGTTTCCATTTCCAATACACAATCTAACATATAAATGAAAGCAGATCAATGCATTGAAATAATGATTTCAACACTTATGGGCGATTTACACGATTCATTTTTCAAATCAATTCCCATATGGAAACTGTATTGTGACCCATATGATAATCATAGATCACAATAAAGTATGTGTCATTTGCTTTTACCGTCACAAATACACGCGAAATTCACAAAATCGTTCACAATCGGTAATGAACATCGTAGTGATTGCATCGATGTTTAAAAAAAAACATTTTTTATAAAAAAAATTATTTAATCAAACATATTATTAACGTAATCAATTACGATTGAAATCAATTATTCATTAAATAATGTAATTACGGCCCAACATGTCCATAAAAACCACATTTCTTGATGTAATACTAAATATCAAAATAAAGGTAACCTCAAAATTTTATATGCTTGATGAAATTTTCATATTGACACAAGTCATCATCCATTGGAATTCTTTGGCCCAAAAATTATACAGAGATAATGTAAAAACTTTCTTATTGGGGGTTTTTATTTTTAAATAATCATTCAAAATTTTCACCTGACATGAGTTACATAAAACGACAGACGAGAGACATAAAAAAATCATGTACGCCATCTTAAACTGTATGAAAATCGGTACCATATACAGAACAAATACGCAAATCCAGAAAAACGTTTCGAAGTAAAAAAAAATCACTTTAAAGATTTTTTATTTGGCTTATAAAAAAACTAGCTTAAGGCGCCATATACCCGCTCAAAAAGTAGAAAATGGAGCGATACGTAATTACGAATGTTGGAGAGAGCGCGCTAATATTTAAAACGATAAAATTGAAGCGAAAATTGTGAAAATGTTTAATAAAACACGACTCGTTCAAAATAAAGCAAAAATCTCGCGGGGTTGTCTAAAACAGCATTAAAAGAAACACGGTGATTTTTCTCATACATATAACTTGTAAAATAACTGAAATGAACGTGTTTATAATAATTTGCGATTTTTTTCTATCGAGAGAATTTCATATAATTTGCGTTTCGGCGCGGGGAATGGTATAGATATTATCTTAAAAAATAACATATATTTTTTAAAGAGCTTTAAAACTAATAAAGTATAAAGTGTATAAAGTACATATGTAATAAATCGGTAGAAATGGGGTATGCCGCGGCTTAAAACGTAACCTCTTCCCCATCTCTTTTCTCTTTAGTCTAACAACGCACCCAAATTGAGGTTGCAATAGTCCCACTGGCTCCCGGCATTTAGCATAAATAGTACCAATACATTACCGTATGATTTAAACGACCTTCCTAGAACATAATGGCAGTCAACAATCAACGTTCAACTGTCAAAGCGCCACATTGCCGCTACCGATTCGCATCGCAGCGATTTAATGAATGCGTAGGTATTGTCAGTATCGCCATCACACATCGGATTGTCAACACAACAAACACACTGGCAACACACTGGCCGCGCGTGGGTTACCATGGTTACCAAGGTGGCAGCAGGCGGACGATAAGTTTGATAAATCAACGCGTTTCAAATTAAGAGGAAACACTATCCCGGAAAAATTTTAACATTAGGTATTTTACCAAATTGTTGCTGTCTCTGTCATTCTTAATCCCCCGAATACCGAACGAAAGGACAGCTGCACCTCAATCCAGCTAATAATCTATACTTATATTATAAATGAGAAAGTGAGTGTTTGTTTGTTACGCTTTCACGCCTAAACCACTAAACCAATTTTAAAAATTCTTTCACCAATAGAAAGCTACATTATCAGCGAGTAACAAAGGCTGTACATAATGGTAAGCTCTGGCGTTATGAATTTTGTATAAATGAAAATGTTTGTATTTCATATATTTTAGCGGCACAGAGGAAAGGCAGGGGGAAGGTGGGGTTCGCGGAGAGGGAAGAGATGAGGGTGGGGGAGGGCGGGGACGGTGGAAGGGAACGGGGACGCACGGGAAAGGACACGCAGGGAGAATCAATTTATTTCTTTGAATGTCATTGCAACGCATGGTACCAGCTAGATGAGATGCCTATGCGTTGCTAAACCATTCAAATGATTTTTTTTTTTTTTACATTAACTCCACACAGGAGGCCTTGAGGAAAATAATTCCCCTCAGGGCCTATGTCATCTGGGATGCTGTGTGAAGGGTCTTTTTGAGGAGAGGAAGGAATGAACGTTGGTCTTGAAGAGACCCATGTTGTAGGAGGGAGGAAACACAGATGCCGGTGAATCGTTCCATAGCCGAGCTGTTGAAATCAAGAACGAGTCGAAAAAACGACCCGTTCTCATGTGACAAATGTCAACCGTGTACATATGTTGGGCGCGCGTTTGGCGTGTCTCCTGACTATGCACCGGTGCCGAAGGGATCAATGAGGCTAGTTCCTCAGAGCATCTTCCATTGAAATACCGGTAGAACATGGATAGCATTCCCACCCGACGCCTGTGCTCTAAAGATTGCAACCCGTTCGTTAAGACGGGAGAATCTATCAAACGGACCGCCCGTTTCTGCACAGAGTCGAGGGTATTTTTCAAGTATTTTGGAGCTCCAGACCAGAGGTGGCTGCCAAATTCAACCGTGGGGCGCACTGAATGAATGAATGAATGAGTGAGTAAATGAATGAGTGAGTAAATGAATGAATGAATGAATGAATCGGTGGTATTTCCACCTAACACCATGCGAGCGAAGCCGCGGGTAAAAGCAAGTACCTAAATAAAATCATCAAAATCGAGGTTTTGTGTTCCACATTTTTCTCCTCCAAAATTGGACTGATTTTTAAGATTTTTTTACTAACTATATTAGAAGAAAATACTCTATGTCTGTACGTTTTGCTTTTTTAAAAAATACACCGTCTAGTTTGAATACTGAACGTCTATTGGTGGCATTCAAACCAGGCAATTTTAACGACTTTTGGAGGGTCCTAACTCCCATAAGAAGTATCCTATCAAAACGTACCGACACGCTACTGGTCGACATCTCTATCATATTAGAAAAATATTTGCAGTAGTGTCAAAATCCAAAGAGGAGATTGGGAATACGTTTTTATGGACATAACGCCTCCGGTTTCCTCTTAACTATGAAAGTAGACTGAATGCTGTATAAATCAAATACCCGAGTGATACACCACGCATGACCTTATTACAAATGTTCGCATCTGAAAATAATGCAAGGTTATGTGAACACAGACCCGGTTTATCAACGTGCACGTTGACCGAAAAAAATCATCAAAAAGAATGAAGTAATTTCTAAACGGTAAGGGATCGTCCATTAATCACGTGAGGCTCGAAAGGGGGGGAGGGGTTCGGAAAAAAATCACTAAATATCACAAGGAGGGGGAGGGTATAATGAGATATCACGTATATTTATTTTTCGTTGAACGCACGATTTCTAAACCAAACAGCGACGCGTGGCCTTGACTCACCGTTGCCAGGCAACGATTTCCCCGCGCGTTGCGACAACCGCTCGGCTCACCAGTCGTCAGTAAGTCTATTTGGGAGGCGGGAATGGGTACCGCCGCCCCGGGAACCTTTATTGGATAACCAACACCTCTGCCATAGATCACTTTGCCAGTTCGCTACGTTTGGTGATTTAGCAGGGGTGCCCGGGTTCATGGGGTGAGGTTTGTCTAGGCTGATGACCAGGACAAACTGAACCCCAGATTCCTACCTACCCCTTAAACCCTTTTCCTTCCCAAAACTCTCCTCTCCTTCCTTTCCTTAAAAAAACCCTCCACACAGCATCCCCAAAGATGACATAGGCCATGAGGGAAAGTGTTTTCCTCAGGGCCCCCTGTGTGGGGCTCATGTAAAAAAAAAAAGTCTGTGATTTTGACGCCGAATACATGCGTAAATCGTTGCCGCGTATGTTTTGCTAAGGCAAACAATGTAAAACAAAGAAAGAATGTCTAAACTAGGAGATCTGTATAAAAACCTATTTGCAGAGTATAAAAAAGGGAAAAAACCTAGTGTAGCTCAGAAAGAATTTAATGAGTTGTGGGCTGATGCGATACAAAAAAAAACCACAAAAGAAGAAGAAAAATACATGTTTTTTTTACACCTTCCTTTATTATTTTTATGCCAGTCAAAAACAACCTGCAACCTTGATGTCTGTCTGGACATTTTTATCACGATGCTTAATTTTCCAAAATTTAATCAGATTATACCTGTATTTAAAGATAATATTTTGAAAATTTCAAGATCTTTGTACTAAAAAAATACACGTGATTTTGGGCATGGGGGGGTGGTCTAAAACCTCACCACATATCATCAGGGGGGGGGGGTTTAAAAAGTTGCTAAAAAACATCACGTGATTAATGGACGACCCCTAACAAGAATTATGCAGATATCCGCGATGACAAATGAATGTACTAAGATAGGTAAGCATCTTAAATAAATTAATGTTCTTATCAATCTATGTAAGATAAATGAACATTTTTAGAGATAACATTATAATACTAATGAAAATAATAAAACATGATAAAGTGAAGAATGTCTTCTATCTAACCATCACGCCGCTTCCGGTTGTAAAGTGCGTTGTCACCCGCGACAAAATATCCTCTGACAAAATATCTACTAAAACCTAACCTAACGAAACCTAACAAAATAATAGGACTAAAATATATAGACATCCTGTAAGACAATAAATTATTGTTATTTTTTTTTTATTTTTTTTTTTTTTTAATCATTTATTCCAGATCTCGGGGAGGGTGGTGCAATCCCACGAGTTCCATATTATACATATATAATAATCAAGAAATGATGACAAGATATAAAAAGGATACATAAAAAAAATATTTACATGGTTAAAGAAATTTAAAAGAAAATAATAATAATAATAAAAAAAAAATAAACTTTTTGTTTTAATCTATGTCCTCAGGAAGTGGATCCATCGCTTGTAGATGGGACCCTGCAAGAAGTGGAATGCTGCCATCACAATACTATTTTCGCTCGAGGCTAGTCGCGTTCTGTAGTTGGTGATCCGTTTTTTCATTAGTGCTCGGAATCCGGGAACGTACCACTGGAGCAATGTAAAACGTTTTTCTCCGATTGCTCGAGATTTTTTGGAAATCATTTTGAATATTTTCCGCACACATTAAAAAAATCATACCTCCAAATTTTAATATGGAGACATAAAAACTGATTATAGTTCTATATAGCCAATGAATTCAACTACCTTTTGTCGATTATCACATATTCGTAGGATTTATAAAAAAAAAATTATAAAATCGTAAACTTCTACTTAATTACTTACAAACAAGGGAAACTTTGCCAAAATTGGCAGCAAAGCAATCCAAGGTATTTTAAATGGTGACCAGACAACTCGGAATAAAACCAACTCAGAACCATTTCAGAAGTCATTTAGAGTGATAAAAAATATATTTAAAAAAATTTGTTAAATAGGTTGCGTAAGGTTAGGGTTATCGACTAATTTAAAATTATTTTTCTCAAAGCTTTTAATGACTTTTCAAGGAGGTGTCCACAAAGTGGAGACCAATTATTCTATCTCATTTTCTCGCAGGCTAAATCCTATGGATGTACCTATGTGTTTGTCTCTTTTTAGTGTCGCTGTTTTGTTTCATCGAGCTTCAAATAACAACGGTGCTAAAAAAGTTTTTACTTCAAAAATAATTTTTATTTTATTTGATTCACTTTGATCGTGCCATGTCTTCCTCAAGCCTCCCTGACTTTTCTGTTACATCAAATATCGACGATAAGTCATAAAAACTTGTAAAAAACTTACAAAAAGGCGAATTAGTGAAAAATAAAAACGAAACAAATTCTCCCAAAGGATTCAACACTTGCGGAAATTTCTACACTCTTATAAATAATTTATCAAACAAAGTCTTGGGGTACGCGATTTACAATAGAGCAAATTTATTTAATCTTTTTTAGTGCCTACCTGTAGACTACACCTTTTTACATACAAAATCCACGAGTATTCATCTCTGTAAATATATCATTGTTCACAGTTCATTGTCCATCAGGTAGGTATGTGAAATCACTGCCATTTACAGCCGTGAATGTGTTTACATTATTAAAAAATCGGCGAAGGGTATAGAATAAACGGTGATGCATATTTAAAATGTTAAAATGACAAGTTCTTACTTAAAATTTTATCATAATATTTCAATTAGAATAGTTCTTACATATAATACGCAATTCCAGAAATCGTTCGTAGTAAATTCAAAATAAGAAATGAATATGTCAAAAGATGTATATTACGGAATTAGATGTTCAATAAATAATATACAATATAGTGAACAATTTAATTTTCAAAGTGAACATCCAATTTGTCACACGAAAAGAAAAAGGTAAACAAAAATGACTTATTATCGTAAAGATAGTGGTGTGGCTTTTGACATTTCAAGAGAAATTCATTTCCCATAACACGCCTAGTCGGGGCACACTCGATCACCAGATGTCGGACCATGACGCGATGTATATAAACGCAATTGGTACAATTAATTAGAAAAAATACAATCGCTAGACTTAAAAAATGAGGATCTTTCCCACGACTGTGTTCTAGCCACTTGAGATGAATATTTTTTTTAATGAAGATGAATATTAAAATGGTTCGTACTCACCCTGGCCATGTTTTTCGCTTTTGGGGGTGGCGGACATTCTTGGAGCACTTAATTAATCACTACATAACGAAAACCTTACACTATTCATTGGGTACACTACATTTTGATTCATATTTCACTAAATGTCAATACGCGGTTCGCAATCTCCGGCCATTTTTGTATTCTTTTCGATTATAGAGACACTAACGTCATCTCGCGGCCAAACGCCGCATCTTTCTTGCAACCTTCTTCGACACGACAACCGCGCGGAATTTGAATTACATTGTGTTGATAACACAAGAATTTTATTATTTTTTTACTAGCTGAATTCCCCGGCGTTGCCCGAATACTACGCAAAGTTTTTCGAAATCAGGTGTAGACGGTTATTTTCCTCTTACTTTGAATGTCTTTTCACACAAAACTGAAATTTGGATTTCTGTATTTATAATATCCAGTACGGATATTGGCTACTTTATTTATTAATGTTTTAATAATATTTTTATTTTTTATGAATACTGCATAAGAGTCCCAACTGCTCCCAACTGGAGCCAATGAGACTTTAGCATCCCCAATTGGGGTATATTGTGAGGCTGAAGGTAGTGGGGAGGGGAAGGAGATGGGGAAGAGGAAGGTGGGGAAGTACCTGGCTATTCAGATCTGGTCACCAAACAACAGAGGAAAATTAATAGAAAACCGGAAACAGTTCCTTGTGGAATTCCAAAATCTATATTTTCTATTTCACTTAGTTCGTTGTTTACTTTTACCTGTTGAGTTATTTGATAGAGATAACTTTTTATCCATGTTTTAGCTTTGCCAGTTATGCCTATATCATTTAGTTTATTAATTAATTTTGAATGAATTGGTGCAATGAATTAGTGCACATGACAAAAGGTCGTTGATGTGCAACAAAAACAAAGTCGGAGACAGAACCGATCCTTGTGGGACGCCAGCATTTATTGGATGCGAGGAAGAGGTGAAACTATCAGCAACCGTCTGAATTGACCTCTCCCTCAAAAAGTCGGCAATCCACGTACACAAGGATACGGCAAGTCCATAAGATGGCAGTTTGTTGACAAGTCCTCGATGCCAAACCCGGTCTTTGAATTAACTACGGTTGGAATACTCTCATTGCCAACGGTAAAAAAAATAGCCATATAATATTTTTACATTTCTGACAATTTATGAGTACGAACATTGCTTAGCCTTTTGCGATTGCTCGAAAAGTGTCCGAGAAATGCTGGTATTTCAATTATACGAATACCGCACAAGAGTCCCAACTGTTCCCGACCGTCTGGAGCCAGTGATATTGCATCCTTAATTGTGGTATGTATTGAAGTTAAAGGGAGGGAGAAGGGGAAGAGGAAGATTGTCAAGTATGTGGCTATTCAGATCTGGTCGTAACGTTTCGATCCTGAATGGTGGTTGATCTTTCAGCAGGGCGATACTGAGAGCATCTACCACTCTGGTATACATACAAAATAATATTTAAAAAAACTGAAGGTATTATAAAATTATTTATTCTTGTAATTGAAAAATAAAATAGAAATATGACACTTACATTGTTTTTAATTATAAAATAGCTGATGCTTAATCTTGCCCATAGATGGTGCCACATATAATGCAGAATTTACACTTCTTTCACGGGCGTGGCAATCATAAAAAAATTAACTAAACACTTAATTTAAAGTAATATGTATTATAATTAACTGTAAATAAAGGCACGCTAAGCAAATTACTTGTATATAATACGTATTGTGGTACAGATACCTCGAGTAATAATGATTGTGAAATATTATAGTGCACTAATACCCCGATTAGTGATGTTTCAAAACTATTATGGTACAGTTATAACTTGTGTACATAAGTTTACAGTTATAGGTTCCATGCCAACTCAGAATCAAGTTAACTGAACACCTCTTTGAAATGCCATTAAAAACTATGAAAAAAAAAATTAAAAAATAGCCCATAACCCTAACCTATTTAAACAATTTTTTAAGAAATTTTTTTCATCACTGTTATTGACTTTTCAAAGCAGGTATTGAGTTCATTCTGAGTTGTCCGGTCACCCAGTTATAACTCATATAGTTAAGTTTATGAGTCATTTTGGTTTAGTCATACATTATGTACATAAGTTTATTGTGGCACAGTTATAACTTGTGTAGGTAAGTTTATGATCTATATTGGTAAAGTTATGCCTTGTGTATTGTATCAGAATAGCTCAGAAGCTGAGCTATTCTGATACAATTATAACTGAAAATGAGCTATATTGGTACAGTTATACCACAAAAATATTTAGTTTACAAGTATTGTGGTACAGTTATAACTTGTGTAGGTAAAAGTTCATGATCTATATTGGTAAAGTTATGCCTTGTGTACATAAGCTTCTGAGCTATTCTGATACATACAATTATAACTGAAAATGAGCTATATTGGTACAGTTATACCACAAAAATATTTAGTTTACAAGTATTGTGGTAGAGTTATAACTTGTGTAGTGAAGTTTATGAGCTATTTCTAGTGTACATAAGCTTCTGATCTGTTCTTTTACAGTTGTAGCTTGTGTAGATAAGTTTATTATCTATATTGGTAAAGACATACCACGCGTACATAAGCTTCTGAGCTATTCTGATACAATTATAACTGAAAATGAGCTACATTGGTACAGTTCTACCACAAAAATATTTAGTTTATGAGTTATTGTGGTACAGTTATAACTTGCATAGTGAAGTTTATGAGCTATTTCTTGTGTACATAAGCTTCTGATATATTCTTTTACAGTTGTAACTTGTATAGATAAGTTTATGATCTATATTGGTAATGTTATACCTTGTGTACAAGCTTCTGAGCTATTCTGATACAATTATAACTGAAAATGAGCTACATTGGTAAAGTTATACCAAGTGTATGTAAGTTTATGAGCTGTTATGGTACAGTTATAACTTGTGTGTTTAAGTTAATGACCTTTTTACTATAGTTATATCTTGTGTACACAAGTTTCTGAACTATACAGTTATAATTTGTTTAGATAAGTTCCTGATACATATCATGGTACATTTATAACTCGTTAGTTAAATTTCTGTCTACATTTAATTAATTTATTAATAAAAATATAAGTAGACTTTTTTTAAATTGAGTAAAAATATAAAATGGAATACTTATTAAGACAGAAAAATAATTTATAATATTATAATAAAAATATTGTACAGAAAATAAAATTTATTTTATTTTATTACATAAGTACAGCGCTCTTGAGGTGATTAAAAAATGGCGCTATTCAAATCATTAAACTATCATTACATAAATGTATTTATTGTGTTTGCATGATTTTATGTTATATACTGGGATAAAGATTCTTCTAAATTCTAGAGTTATTTTCTCTAATAAATTTACATAATTTTATGCACAAACACTTTGTGAATTGAGCCCTTGTGTGGAAAACAGCATTATCGAAATATATATATCTGTCTACGTTAACAGCATGTATGTGTGGGTGAGTTGTTATGCGCTGCTAAACCGTTCATCTGATTGCGATGAAACTTTGGGGATTTGATGTGTGCATGCCTGCGATGGTTTCTATATACAATAGTGAGTTCTGGCATCATGAAATTATGCATTGCTAACCGTTCATCCGATTGCGGTGAAACTTTGGGGATTTCATGTGCGCATGCCCGCAATGGTTTATATATATACATGAGCTCTGGCTAATGAAGGAGAAAAAGCATTTCATTCTTTATACTGTAATTTCCCCCTAATACCATGCGAACAAAGCCGTGGGTAAAAGCTAGTTTAAAGTAAAAAAATAATTAAAGTAGTACATATCCGTACTAGATATTTGCTACACCTTTTGATAAAAAAAAATATTATTCAGTTTGGTTGGTTATTTTTGCATCAAATCCAAAATTAAGTTTTTTATGAAAAAGACCGCGAAGGCATTATCAGTATTTATTTTTTTGCATAATGCTGTTTTCCTACATAAGGATTCAATTATTGGATTCGGCAACAAAAAATAATATGTAACAATACATAATATTATCATGTAATTGAATTAAATAAAAAATATATTATATAAATTTTGATATTATTTAATACATCTTCTTTATATGGTTAATACTGTTTTATAGAAATTCAGATGTGAGCTAATACATGACATCGTTTTACAGTAAGTAATCAAATATGAACTAAAACATGACATCATTTTACAGTAAGTAATCAAATATGAGCTAAAAAATGACATCATTTTACAGTAAGTAAACAAATATGAGCTAATACATGACATCATTTTAAAGTAAGTAATCAAATATGAGCTAATACATGACATCGATTTAAAGTGAGTAATCAAATATGAGCTAATTCATGACATTATTTTAAAGTAAGTAATCAAATATGAGCTAATAAATGACATCATTTTAAAACAAGCCAAATTAATAGATAATAGAAACAAGGGAGATGGGCCATTAACCATTATTAGTGAAACTGATCGCACAAAGGTGTCCCCAATATCGCACACCCATACTACTGCAAATAGCATTTGTATAAATATATACATTTTCAGGAGGCCCTGAGGAAAACAATCCCCTAAGGGCCATTCTTGGGGACGCTGTACGAAGGGTCTCTTCAGAAAAGGAAGGAGAGAAAGTTCTATGAAGGAAAAAGGTGATAGTAGGTAGGAATCTGGGGTTCAGAGCGCCAAGGAGTAACAGATGTACAAATCCATCCCTACCACTGCCGTGCAAGGCGATGTTCCGAGAGAGTCCGGCTAGAGAGGTGAAGATCCAGACAAACCTCCTCCCATGAACCCGGACACCCCTACTGGGTCACCAAACGTAGCAAACTGAGGTGTCCTACGGGAGAGGTGTTGGTTATCCAATAAACGGTTCCCGGAGCGGCGGTACCCATTCACGCCTCCCAAATGGAAACATCGGCACCCCTCCTTTGTTTCTCACACACTAAATGCATAAATTTCATTGCACAGCTGCTTTGATAAACAATGCAATTTGGTTGTAACTTGGTGACAGCTTCCGTGGCATATCTTACATTGTTTTTATTATCTATGGTCAAACTTCAAAAGTAACTTAAGAATACATCATAGGTACTAGATACATACCTAAAAATATCTTAATATGCATAATAATGCATGTAATATATATGAGTTTAAATATAATATTCTTTTAAATTGACAATACAGATTCAATACATAATTTATATAATTGAAAGTTGTAAAACATACAATACTGTGAAAACAAATACTATAATATTTAGTTAAATTAAACAAAACTATGTTGGGAGACCTCTGGGCTGGAGCCCCAAAATACTTAACCTATTTGATTCTGTGCAAAGGAGGGCAGTCCATCTGATTGACAATCCGTTGTTAACTTTCCAATTGCCATCTCCAATGCACAGACACAAGGCAGGCATTCTGAGTCTGTTCTTTAGGTATTTTAAAGAATTGCTGCTAGCAGCAATTACACAAGCGGAACGTCCGTTCACAGTTGATGTTGGCTTCATGAGAATGGGTCGTTTCTCCTTCCTTTTTCCTCTTCATATAATCCGGGCCTCTTCAAGACCTGCATTAATAAATCCCTTCCTATAGCCCCTACCTTAACCCGCCTCACAACGCTGTCCAACCGGGTGGCAACATAGTTCCCCCGTCTTTACACTGTGCAGAGAGGGGCGCTCTTGTGAGATGACACAAAAAAAATGTTTTAATTTAATCAGCGCCATTTTGTTTTTTGACATTTGAAAGGTCCCCTGCTTAATGCCGATTCTAGGTCCATTTCAGCTTTTGAACAAATTGTGATCAGCAGAAGAGGATAACAAATCATGCTGGCGATTGGCATTGAACAGGGACCTTTCAAATGTCAAAAATCAAAATGGCGCCAAACGGCCATTTGATGACAATGTTACATTTGAATTTCTGCTACACAACCGGGCCTCAAAATTAAAGGTTTAAAAATAACAAAATGTTTGATTTATTTAATAATATGTTAAACAACAAAGTGCTTTTCTTTGATTGCTTTCTAATATTTAAATATAATTTTTTTTTCTTTCTTTAGTAAGTAAGATTAAATTTACAAAAAAGAGTAGTTAAATGCATATTATTTTTAATTATAACAGTTCTTAAATGCATCGATCATCTTGGATGTGACACTGCACATTTGAAAATAGTTGCAATGACTTAGAAATTAAGCGAAAGAAAAATAGTGGTGCCCGGGTTCATGGGGTGAGTTTTGTCTAGGTCTTGGCGTGGAGTGCATTTGCCCAACCACTGCGTGGTGGGCCGTATCAGGAGAGACTGGTTAAGAGACCCTTTGAGCTCTCCAGCCGGGCTCTCTCGACCCATCATTCATACGGATTTGAACATCCGCCACTCCTGGACACAATGACACCCAGATTTCTACCCACCCCTCACACCCCAGAACTTCCTTTCCATAAAAATACCCTCCACACAGCATCCTTAATGGACTTAGGCGCCATCCATAAAATATGTCACACCTTAACGGGGGGGGGGAATGTGACATCGTGTGACAAGGATCATCAGCTCTGTGATGTCACATGTAAAAATCTGTATTTTGATTATTTTTAGATGTAAAATTGCAAAATTTGTGACAGACTAGAGGGGAGGGGGTCTCACAAATGTGACAATGTGTGACAGGGACGGGGGGAGGGAGTCAAAAATCATGAAATTCGTGTGACGTAATTTATGGATGGCCCCTTAGGCCCTGAGGGATTTTTTCCCCAGGGCCTTCTGCGTGGAGCTTTGATGAAATTTACATATATAATTAAGTTTATTATAATATTCATAAAACTTACAAGCAAAGCATTTTATAAAAATAAAGATCTAATTATTATTATTGATAATTTTTAGGAATTTTGATATTCATAATATATTAATGTAAGTTCGGCAAGTAAAGAATTAAAAAATTTAGGAACACTTTCATATACACACATTGAACAAACTAAATTTTAACACAAACAGCAGAAGCCATTTACAAAATAAAGTATTTCTTATAAAATGAATGTCAGTGAAGTTCAACTGTTCAAGTTCTGTTAATTAAAAGTAAAAAATATTAAAAATGGAACTACAAAATTTGTAGGCTGGCAACGCCAATTTAACTGTCAAATATTCTTTAAAAGCGCAATGACACATAATGTATAGAACACTGTAAATCACTTTTAAAAAAACATTTTTTTGTTCTAAAAAAAAAAATTTGTCGAAAAAGCACTGTTGTTTAGGTACCTTCTTAATGACACAAATTTGAATTTAACGGTAGATAGAAAGGAAGAATCACTAATGGTGAGTTTAGTTACACTACTTTTAGATCTGAATGAGTTAAATATATTAGGCGCCCTCCTATGTTTTCTACTCTTAATTGACAAACTGTAATGTTTTTTTTGTATAAATGTATGGCCTCTTCTAAGTATGGCTTGCAATAATACAAAATTTATCATTGTGATTAATTTTTAGGTTATTATACTATCTTGCGCTTTCTTTAGCCAACGTTTTGGACAGCGTTGCAGTGTCCATGATCAGAGCAGATGTTGGATATTGTAACGCTAATGTTGGACACAGCGTCTTTCTAGTGTAACATTTGTCCTTGAAAATTGAAAATTCGATTTCGAGACAAAATTTGGAAGATAACCTAATTTTGAGGCTAAATTGCAAAACAAAAATGCATATGTTTGACATCTTTAAAAGTTTTCTTGGGATTTTCTAACGAAACGCTCAGGTGGAATAAGTTGGTTTTGCAAAAATACCCCCAATTAAACACTATACTGTGGCAGAGAAGAAACCAAATTAGGTTGTGAAAAAATATGATATCTGTATCACACAAATAAAGTTTGAGTTTAGACATACGGAATTCAATACTTCGTTTATGTAAAAGCACTATTAAACTGTACGTGATTTGACTTCAACGGCAAGCCAGAAGATATATTTTCAAAGCAGTATTTTAACCTCTTAAATGCCAGCCGTATTTCGAAAAACTGCGCAGATTTTACCTCGTTGCTTTCTGGTCAAATATCCATATAAAACAAAGGAATTGGTTTTTTTTACTAGATAATATATCTTATTATTCATGTATATTGCGTGATAATATTATAAGGTTTTTCAGAATCCAACTAACTAAAAACGAGATGAAAAAATCTCCCATTTTGGTAATAATATGTCAAAAAATATATTAACACAAATATAAACTGTTTTTATTACTTCTACACAAATCTAAATACATACCCAACATGAAAAAACACAATTCAAAGGAATTTGCAAATAAATAAAAACCTTTATAAGCATTTCAAAACATAAAACATCGTATTTTTCGCTTTTGACAGTTGGAAAAGTCAATCTGCTAAGTCATAGATAATGCATTTAAAAATATTCTAGTGTTGCTATATGAATGAAACTATTGGCTGCGTCAAAAATAGTATTGGCGCAAGCCATTCTGACCTTGTCCTTCATACAGTTTCTTTATACACAAGGATTAAAATCGCATTTAAAAAAAAGGGCAAAATTTTTGCCATGCTTCTGGCAAATGAGGGTTTGAGAGATTCAAATATTTAACTCTGTTTTTGCCAAAACAATGATTTAAAGAGATATAATATCTTCTTGACTTTAAACTTTCGATATGCAGTGCGTACGTAAAAAAATACAACATATATTTATGTAAAACATGGACAGTCACAATACACAATAATGATGTGTTATTTTATGTACACCGTATGCTTGGGAAATACACGAGAAAAGGCTGTATATAATACATTTTTATAAGTATACATTTGAATACTAGTTTACATAAAGTCATCAGTAAGCTACGTAATTTAAGTCCACCTAATGGAGTATTATTCGTGTTTTCTGCGTAATTGGTTCTGTAACAAAAGAAAATGGTTTTAACAATATGTAGCAGAAGTTTATCTATTTTTATGTGATAACATATATACATATTCAAGATTGCAACAAGTGTAGAGATTTGTAACAAACCTATTAACACAATTTATAAGGTCTGGTCCTTCTTTGATGGCGGGAAAGGTATTGAATTGCTTTGAATGTTTGTAAATGTGTACTTAGGAATGTTGATGACTTAATAAGCGATGTTCAGCATAAGTGATGACTTAAAAAGTGACATCAATGATTTATTAAGTGACATTGATGACTTAATAGGTGATATTGATAACTTAATAAGTGACATTGTGTGACTTAATAAGTGATACTGAAGACTTAATAAGTGATATTGATTACTTCATAAGTGATATTGATTACTTAATAAGTGATATTGATGACTTAATAAATGACATTGAACACTTAGTAAGCGATATTGATGATTTAATAAGTGATATTGATGACTTAATGTGATATTGATGACTTAATAAGTGATACTGATAACTTAATAAGTGATATTGAAGACTTAATAAGTAGTATTGAACACTTAATAAGTGCTAATAAAGACTTAATAAGTGATATTGAACACTCAGGATGTGTTGTTTCTCGGAATTTGAACAATTCATAAAATTTAAAAGTTAATTTTCAAATTCTATTATTATTTCAGTTCTGTGAAGCTAGTGGCCCATAAAAATATAATAACAGAACTTGAATAGAACTTTCACAGAACTAAAGAATTCATAAGTATCATTGAATATATAAGTTATTTTGATGACATGAGTGATGATATTGAATTGATGACTTAGGTTATAAGTTATTTCAGGAATTAAGTGATATTAATTAATTAATAAGATAAATTATTTCAAGAATTAAGTGATATTATGTCTTGATAAGTTACTTCAAGAATCAAGTGATATTGATAACTTAATAAGTGATAAGTTACTTGTAAGAATGGTGTCAAGCCAAGGTTTTAGTCCTCCAGGAAACGATGGGTCCAGTTTGACAGAACTTCCTGCCGATGGTTTGGACCTGGAAACCTATCTTGGTCAGCTTGGCATGGTCTAGAATCTTCCTGCCGTCGAAGATGTGCGCCGGTTTCGTCATCACGTCGTAGAATTGCTGGTAATCCAGGGTCTGAAATAATACAATAGTCAGAATATTCCTGCAAGTGTGATCTATAACAATTTGAAGGAGGAAACGACGTAAAATCGCGAAGACTTTGACGTAATATTTTGTGGGTTTATTTTGTGCTATCGTATATTATATTTACTGAAAGACATTCCTTGAACAATAAACTATGCATACAAACAACATTACTTGAGTTTATTTGATGAACTTATAGGTTTTACGATCTTTTTCACGAAAACAACGCTAGCTAGTCTGACAGCTCAAATCCAGGGAAAAATGCTGCCCGGAAGCCATAGAGAATTTAATACAAATTATTCCGAGTGGCTAGGTGTGTTTTTGGTATCTCATACGTCAAGAACAAGAATACCCCAAGCGATTCTGATCTTGTTCTTCATACATTTTCTTCTTACATAAGGATTAAAATCGCATTCCAATGGCATGTGGGCCGGCGCACACCCGGCACACTAGGCGTTAAAACAATTGCTGCATTAAAACAAATATTTCAGAATACATACTCCACTGCCCAACATAAATACTCAACCGGGGCATTAAGCCAAAATATACATATTGGTTATTCCCAGTTTGAATACATCTTTGCATAATGCTCTACCAAATAAAATAAAAAATGTATATAAATAAACAGAAATGAATACATTTAAATCTAAAGTAAAAACATGGCCGAAAGAATAGTTACTATCAACTTGCAAATATTATGAAGACAATAAGACAACTAGAAACTAAATACAAAAATATAAAAACTTCAGACCGCCTCAGAACAGCAAACTCTAGTGAGGAGGACGGTGAAAACTTTGAATTTATTCTTTTTATAATGCTCTGTACTTCCTTTTCCCCTCTTCTCCTCCCGCATTCCCCTCCACTTTCCTCTCATTTTTTCAAACAACTTGTGCGTCACCTATTGCAAAATTTTTTATACAAATTTCATAACGCCAAAGCTCACCAGTATATACAGAAACATTTAAGAGCGTGCTCACAATAACTTACCAAAGTTTCATCGCAATCGGATGAATGGCACAGGAAATAATTTCATAATGCTAGAGCTCACTATTATATATAGAAAGCATCGCTGACTTGCGCACATTAAATCCCCAAAATTTCATCGCAATCGGAAAATTGGTTTAAGAGCGCATAAGGGACAAACAGAGAAACATTCATTTTGATATTTTAAGATTCGTGTAATAAAATGTGTGTTTTATTTCATAATCAGTAATAATATTAGTTAAAAAAAACTCAAGGCGAGTCAGTTTTATGTTTGCATTATATTTGCTTTTTATATTAAAAAAATTACATGTTAGTACATTTGATTATTTCTAATAATAAAATTTGAGAGCATATTTCATCACCATTCAAAAACAGTTATTAGTTTTAGGATACGCTCCGAAATATTCCATTTAGAATGTAGAGGGGTTAAACGTATCTTTAAGGATACACTGGCATTCAAGGGGTTAAAACATTTAAATCGTATGAACTAAGAATGATTCACTGTTACGCTGATGACAGTACAGTTCATGATGGCTTTTTGTTTGACAAGCCCCCAAAGGGCTCACAAATTCCAACGGCTCGGAGGGCTTTGAAGCAAAGAACGGATGGTTACCTCGAGAGTGTTTTCTCTTGGGGTAAAAATAATCTCGTTGAATTTAATGTTTCAAAGACCCAATCATATCTGATTACGTCTAAAGGGATCGAATTGAAAATCTAGCCTCCTTCAACGGAAGCAATCATCCGAACAGGCCCTCCATTGACATGCTTGGTGTAACTCTAAGTGACCAGCTCAGGTATGGGGGCTCCATTGAAGCCAGAGTTAAATTAACCTCTCAAAAACTGGGTGTGCTGTACAGGGCCCGCAAACACTTTAATAGTACACAACTGCTAACCCTGTACAAATCAAAAGTGCGCCCCACGGTTGAATTTGGCAGCCACCTCTGGTCTGGAGCTCCAAAATACTTGAAAAATACCCTCGACTCTGTGCAGAAACGGGCGGTCCGTTTGATAGATTCTCCCACCTTAACAAACGGATTGCAATCTTTAGAGCACAAGCGTCGGGTGGAAATGCTATCCTTGTTCTACCAGTATTTCAATGGAAGATGCTCCGAGGAATAGGGTCATTGATCCCTTCGGCACCGGTGCATAGTCGGGAACACGCCAAACGCATGCCCAACATACGTACACGGTTGACATTTGTCACACGAGAACGGGTCGCTCTTCAACTCGTTCTTGTGTTCAACAGCTCGGCTGCGGAATAATTTGCCGACCTCTGTGTTTCCTCCTTCCAACAACATGGGTCTCTTCAAGACCAATGTTCATTCCTTCCTATCCTCAAAAAGGCCCCCCACAAAGCATCTCAGATGACAGAGGCCCTGAGGGAAATTATTTTCCTCAGGGCCTCCTGTGTAGAGTTAATGTAAAAAAAAAAATGAGAAGACTTGGAACCTTGAATTCATCCCATTCAGTGCAAACGATGATGGCGTGTGCGTTGGTGGCGGCCGACAAGGCGCTCGTGTGCACCGAATAGTTCTTGTGGCCGGATTCGTTCAGTTCATACTGGATCTGATCCGGCTCAACCTGCAAAATAACATGTTAATTAATTCATTACAGTAAAGTTCAAATCAGTCACGCTTCCATGCCATATCTCCCTTTGTATCTAATACAATGAAACCCTCTTATGAAGTTTTGCAAGGGACCGGAAAAAAAAAATATCAACCTCACTCCATGAACCACTCACCTCACTCCATGAACCATCCACTCCTGCTAAGTCACGAAACGTAGCAAACTACTTGGGTGACCTCTGGCAGAGGTATTGGTTATCCAATAAATGGTTCCCGGGCGGCAGACCCGTATCCGCCTCCCAAATTGAAATGGTTTGTTTTTTTTGACAGATTTTGAACAATTCATTCAAGTTCACATCCATGGAAGTTAATTTTCAAGTTGTGTGAAAGTTCTGTTCTTGAATATTAACTTTGAAATTTAATGAATTGTTAAAATTTTGTGAAACAACCTATCCTTTTAGCTCTTAAGGGGGTATTTTAGTCTAGAAGCATGAATTATAGGTATTTTTTCAGGTGCAATAATTTTTTTTTTTTTTCTTCATATTTCCAATGTTTAAATATTAAAAAATATCTCCTAAAAAGGATTTTTTCGAAGTTCGCATTATTCTAAAAGTAATAACCATTTTAATGTCGCGGTTTAGACGGAATCTAAATAGAGCAAAATTTTAAACGCGTGTTTCTCGAAACCACTTTTTTCGAGACGGTTGACATGATATCTCAAGTTCTACGAAACGAATTCGCTTGAAATTTGGTGTGAGCTTTCACTACACATTACTCTATCGCCCCTACCAGAATTATTACAAAACTTGAATTTTTACTATTTTTTTTAAATTCTGAAAAGTCAAAAAAGGGGTAAAAAAAGATCTTTTTATTTCAGACAGCGCCATTTTGCGAAAAAAAATATTTTTACTTTTCCGAGGTACGGGCCGGGCTGTAGCAGCATATGTCTGGATTAAGAATTAATTTGTTTTTTTTTCTTCTGATTACTAGGAGGGTTGCAATCGTGTCAACCAGGGCGCGCCATTTTTTGAGACCCCCACTTCAACACCCTGAAACTTTTTTAATTTGGAATTTTTTCGTTTCATTTCTTTTTTCATGTATTCTTTAATGTTTAATAAATATTTGTAAAGTAAAAATATTCTTGGGTTTTTTTTATTGCAACAGAAAAAACACCTACAATTCATGCTTCTATACTTCCCTTAAGAGGAAAAGCGGGCGTCGTTTTGTCCATACAGAAGCATTCCCCTATTTCCTCTCTGGATTTTGATACTAGTGCAAATATTTTTTTATTATAATTTAGATATCACAACAAGTTTTGATCATTTTGACAAGTTGCCTCTTATAGGAGTAGGACCTTAAAATTCTTTAAATTTGCCTAGTTTGAAAGCCATCAACAGACAATGACAAATTTGACAATGTATTTATTGAATACAATTTTGACAACAATCAGATTATTTTCTACTAATACAGTTAGTAAAAAATGTCTTAAAAATCGGTCCAATTTTGAGGGAGAAAACAGGAGAATAGAAAACCTCAATTTTGACGATTTTATAGTATAGTCAGTCAGCCTGAGGTACGATTGTCCCTTTCGGTCAGTATTCGAAGGGGTAACAGCGACAGAGACAGCAACAGTTATGAAAAATACCAATTACTCAAATTTCTCGGCACTTGCATTTCCTCTAAATATTAATCTTATCATATAAACATAGATTAAAAAAGTGAAAAGGCAAAAAATAATAGATTAAACAAAAATAAATTTGAACGAAACAGTACGATTTGAAATGTTTGCATAAATAATTATTGATAATTTAACAAGAATAGATTATCAACATTATTATCGTTATCACTTGGGAAATGTAATTAGGCATCTTACTGATTTTTACGGTTATCGTTTGAGCGTGAAGTTAAATGTATTTTATGGGATTTGTGCATCACGAAATGTTGAGAACTTACTACAATTCTGTTACGTTCATGTACAAAGCATTAAATTAATATCTTCAGGTAGATAAATAATACCATTACAAGATACATGTGTCAAACAAATTACAGGCTTCGTTTTTAATATTTTTTATTACACGTGATATTAGCTGATATATTTTTTCTAAACGTCTAGTATTTTTCTTTCAATTATTCAATATAAAAATAACCATTTAATAATTAATTTAATAACAATATAAAATCAATTTAAAACTAAGGCAAAGAATGTTAAAAGGTTATGTGTGGTCAGTCTTGCTGATGAATGTGATACATGGACTTTGAAAGTAAATAACATGAACAGGTTAGAGACTTTTGAAATGTAGCTTCACCGGAGAATGCTCTAAGTCCCCATGGACCGACATGATCACCAAACAGAAATTCTCAGGCGGGCTAGAGCAGAAAGAGAACTGCTCACATTAATAAAAGTCAGGAAAATTTCATATCTGGGTCACATACTTCGAGGGGAGCATTATTACTTGCTCCAATCAATATTAAAAGGCAAGATGGTAGGAGACAAATGTCTTGGCTGCGAAATATATGAGAGTGGACCGGTATTAGAAGTGTGGAGGAGCTATTCCGGGCAGCGCAAGATATTATACAAATTGTCCGAAGAAAAGTTACTATCTCAATGACAATTCTTTTATCAAACTTTTTTCAAGCTGGTAGGTATCCGAATATTGAAAACATATGAAAAAGAAAGCCTAAAAAAACACAACAATTTCACATTTGGCAAAATAATTTTTAGTGAACAATTAAAACGGTCACTATCTTGAAACGGAAACTACAATTAAATATACAGACATACAGAATCGAAAATGGTTGGTTAAAACAGTTATAACAGACAACAAATTGATGTTAATACCTTGGGATCGTATATCTGCAGTTTGGCTCCCTCGTCCAGCAGGGTGGTGGCCACGCTGATGGCCGGAGACTCCCTGGTGTCGCCCGTGTCCTTCTTGAAGGCAAAGCCAAAGATGGCCACGGTCTTGTCTGATACCGTGTTGAACAGGGATTCTATAACCTAAAAACAAAGAGAGATTTTAAAAAAATTATTTCTACTTAGCTTTATCGATTTGTGAACGTTCTACTTGAAAACATCTAACTGTAACGACCGTGCAGCTGACAAGAGAAGAAATTAACCATCACGCCTTTTCTCTGGAGGGGTAGGCAGAGAGGATGGATCGCAAAACAACTCGGTCTTGCCTCATTCACATTCATACATCGTTTCATACATACTCTTCTTTTATTCTTACTCTTGACATGGCCCGACTCAAGTATCTGATTCACTTGATCGTGCCATGTCTTCCTCGGGCGTCCCTGACTTCTTCTACCATTCACATTTGCGTCTTCTTCATTCATTCGCTCTACGTGCCCAAACCATCTAAGCGTCCTTTTCATAATCTTACTCATTACGCTTACATCAGTCTTGCATTCTTTTCATATCTTCACATTTCACATGATCATGCGGGTGGTTTTAAAACACATACGCTTCAGGGATCTCATTTCTAGAGCAATACATATTTAAAAGTAAAAATAAATAAAGTAGCTCACATCCGTACTAGATATTTAATATACCTTTTGATTACAAAAATAATTATTCTGTTTGGTTGGGTAATTTGATCTCAAATCCAAATTTAAGGTTTGTATGAAACGGGCCAAAAGGGCCGCGCAAACGTTCCACTTAAATGTGATTCATTCTTTGGTAAGAGACAGATTGAGGTGTGAGACTTCAAATAATGTTAATCCATATATGTAAAGTAACGTCGTTGAAGTCACCCCATTTTAAGGTAGGTCCAAAGACTGCCAATTTGGTTAGTCAATTCTTTAATAAGAAAAACAATGAAAAAAATGTTATAAACTAACCTTTTTGGTGAATCTAGACTTCTGATATTCATTGAGATCGATGACCTGCTGCCAGTAGGCCGCCACCTCCGGCAGGTTCAGGCACTCGCAGATGTACACCAGGCTCAGGATGTCCTTCTGGAAGCAACTGCCGCCAAATCCTGGAGACAGTTTATTGTTGTCAAATGTACAAAGAAATACAATACTCTTTCAGTAATCCGCCACTCGATAATCCGGCCACTGCTGTAATCTGCCGTTATTTTCACTAGTTGAAAGCTGTGATGTTTGGTATTATTCACATTCACACACTATTAGTTCTGTGGGGGTACTTCTCAATAACAATAGGTCCTTGATACAAACTGAGTTATTATAGGTTTACGTATTTACAATAACTAATGGTCGAAATTCGGCCATAATTAATTTAATGTGTAATGTTTTTTTTATTGATTTATTTTATAAACAAACAAAACAAATTTTACTCTTACAAACTAAATAACAAAGTGTCAAAAATCTATTCAGTTAAAAAAATAAGTTCTTTTCATTTAAGCTAGGTAATTTGTTAAATGTTTGCATTTTTATTTAAATATTTGGTATAAAATTGGCAGTAGGTAATTACTGTATATTAAAAGTATCAACATTTAAAAACTCTCAAAGAGCAATAATATTTGGTTTCAATGACAAAAATTTAACCTGTGAAATGTTTGCATTTTTATTTAAATAATTCGTATAAAATTAGCAGTAGTTAATGACTGTATATTAAAATTAACAGTAGTTAATGACTGTATATTAAAATTATCACAATTTGAAAACTCTCAAGGAGCAATATTATTTGGTTTCAATAGCAAAAATTTTATAAAAGCGCATAAAATGTTACTTTAAAATATTATCTTAAAATAAAGCTTATTCTATTTGTAGCCTTGGTTACCCTGTTGTGTAGATTTTTTAAAGTAATAGGTAGGTACTAAATAAATTATACACCATTTTTTAACACACAATTTTAAGAAAATAATGTTGCCATTTGTTAAATGATAATGTTGCCATTTGTTAAATTATAATGTTGCCATTTTTTGTTAGACAATTTTTTATCTTTTAAACGATAATGTTGCTATTTATTGAACACAATTTAATAATGACAATGTATTTTTTATGCATAATTTAAAAAAAAATATTAGCATTCTGCACTCCTTCTCTATACAAACTATAAGTGTGCGAAATTTCATACTCCTCCGTCCGCGCGACGGAGGAGTATGAAAAAGGGGGTAAAAAGTTTTTGCTTCACATTTTAATATATAGAAGATTATACAACAAGTCACACGACCTGTCAATACTAGCGGCTAATTGAATCTGAGCAGGCACCTCGATCAGGGAGGGAAATTATGGAGGGGGGAGGGGAACTCGGGAGGGGGGTTCGTGAGACAGGGGAAGGGGGGAGTGGAGTGGGGAGAGGGAAGGTAGAGAAGGAGGAGTGGGAACGCGAGAGGGGAAGGGGATCCGGGAGATGAAGGGGAGGCGGAAGGGGAACGGGACGAATGGGATAGGACACGCAGGGAGAAACAATTTTTTTTTTAAATGGCATAGCAACGCATGCTGGGTACCAGCTAGTAGATTATACAAATATAAGTCGACATACCGATAGATGCTTGAAGAAACTTGGGTCCAATTCGAGAATCTTTTCCAATAGCTTTTGCAACTTCCGAGATATCGGCGCCCGTGGCCTCGCAGACAGCGGAGAGGGAGTTGACGCTGGAGATGCGCTGCGCCAGGAAGGCGTTGGCTGCCAGCTTGGACAGCTCCGAGCTCCAGGTGTTGGTGGTCAGGATGTTCTCCGGGGGGATCCAGTGCTCGTACACCCAGCTCAGCTCTCGGATGGCGGCCTGGCCTTCCGGACTGTCCTCGCCCCCGATCAGCACCCTGTCCGCCCCCAGCAGGTCCTGGATGGCCGTACCCTCGGCCAGGAACTCTGGGTTCGACAGGATTTGATAACTGACTCCTGCACAAAGACAGAATTAAACATTAGAAAAAAAATTACCTGCTTTGATTAAATCGGGACAATTTATATTAGGTATTGTATGAAATTTATCGTCCGAACATTAGCTTTTAACCTGTTGAACGTCGCATAAAAAACTGAAAACTGCGCAAAAATTACCTTGATGAGTTCTGGTCAAATATTCATAAAAAAACAAAGGAATTGTTTATTTTGCAATTGTTTTCCGTTTACCTGTTAATATATCTTATTATTTATTTATATTACACTATAATATCATAAGAAGTTTTCTTTGGGCAAACAAATATCAAAAAAATATATTCATACAAATATAAACTGATTTTATTATTTCTACATAATCCTGAATACACACCCTAGATGAAAAAAAAACAATTCAAAGAAATAATGACATTGATACTCCTGTGAAAATGTAAAATATCATTATTTTCGATACTGATAGCTAGTGTCTGACCGAAACTAGTTTTTACGGCTGAAACTGAAACCGAATTTCGACTTTGGTCTCAGATTCGGCCGAAATTGAAACCGAGATTTCCATATAAGGTCATGTTTTCGTGAAAAAAAATAGTCAATCTTAATCAGTCAGTCTTGCGAAATGAAACTTACCTGTTTGGAATGTCGTAAACACTCCCAATTTCACAACAAAAAAAACATTCAGCAGCAAAGTTTGCAGCGCAAACACAAACAAGTTCTGACACGACTATGAACGCGGACGCAGCAAAATGACCAGTCGAGGGCACCCACCACTTTCCCGAACCGTTTTAAGGACCAGATTGGTCCCTCTATCGGTTCTCACATCAAGACTCTAAATTTATTTTTTAAACGAAGCTACTTTGAAATGATTCTAAAAGCCCCCGACTGTCCCTACACGGCACAACATACAATTAAACATACCAAAAAATTTTTTTTTAAGTGTTCTCATCCGAGGCAGTTTGTTCTCGTTCTTGAAGCTAGCGGAGAGACAGCATTTAAAGAGAAATATAAATTAGAAAGAAAAAGCAATTGAAACATGTTCCCACGGCAGCCACAGCACAAGAGCAGCATCTAGAGCTTCTGGCAAGCCACAGGCAGTCCTGAGGATAGACAGTGAGCAGTGGAAGGAAAGTTGGCCCTTCAAACCCTTCACACCGTCCCTGGCAGCACAGTGGCCAGACGTGACCCCTATGAAGATGGTGGGATAGTGGAGAAGAGACTTCTGAAGAACCCAGGGGACTAAGTAACTCACTCCAGCCGACAGGACCACAAGAGAACTGGAGATCAGGGTCGAAAGGAACCCACCTCTCACTGCTACCGCTACATCAGGGGTGGCGCAGTGACAGTGCAGGAAGCACTGCGCTTGCAGATAGTATAAATTAAGGGCACCACCTGTGCCAGGCAGGGACAAGGGGGCTATTCCACCCCCTTATGGGGAGGGAGTAACAGTACAGACGAAGAAGCAGTACAATTCTAGCCGGTTTTATAAACGGTTAAAATATTTAAAGGATTCCAGTATCATTCCTAGAAGAAAAAAAAAATAAATAAAAAAGTGAGGAAATTCATAAAAAAAAAAAAAAATTCTAGCCTATTTTATATTACCATGGCTGCAATAAAATAAGTACATGGCTACAAAGAAAAAAAAAAATATATTCATACGCAGTATATATATGCAGTTATTAAGACAACAGAAAAAGAGCAAAATAAGTAAAATAATAATTAGAGTTACATAGCATAAATCATGGCATACGATTCAGAACATTTCTAATTCCCAAGGATACTAGTCCCTGTAGGAGCAGCACACCAGGCACCTGAAACGAAGTAATGATTTTATTCTAGTTCAACGACTCTAAGCGCATCCCATCTCTCCACCCATACATTGACAAATTTTTTTAGGCACTCAAAATTCACCTTGTTCGATACCAGGTCGGAGTTCCAAACCGGCCTGGTAGTAATACCTTGCAAACCCTCAAGCATTTCCTCTCGAGCATCCATCATGATCGGACAGTGCCACAGAATGTGCATGGCCGTTTGGTTTTCCTCACCACATGCGCATCCTGCACTCCGAGAGAGACTGAGGCTGAACAGTCTTCCCCGGAATTCTCCATGTCCTGTTAACATCTGGATCACATAGTGGTCCAGCTTGAGGAAGGCCCCTTCCATCCTGGCTTTAACTGAGGGGAAGAAGGAGTGAGTCCATCTCCCCCTTATCGACCTATCCCATCGACTCTGCCATACATCGAGGCTTTTCATTCTCATCTCTCTCAATAATGCTGGAAGACGCATGACTCCGCCAGGAGTAAGAGTCGCTCCTAGGTGGACAACAGCCTTACCTTTGATGAGATCCTTTCTTGCTAAGATTTCTTTGATTTCAAGATCAATCGGCATCTGTCCAGCCAGTACTGGGAGTGCGTCAGATGCTACAGTCCTGTAGGCACCCGTAAGAGCAAGCAGGGGAGTGCGTTGGCCCCGTTTCAGCGCCAGTTGTATCATCACGTTGTCCAACCGATGCGACCACACAGAAGATGCGTATGCGACTTGAGCCACATACACGCAACTGTATAACAGTCGCAGCGCCGGACTCCGCAGTCCCCACTCAGATGTGGAGAGTCTTCTGAGCTTTAGAAATAGGGATTGGGCTTTGCTTGAAATACTCTTGACGTGTGCCAGGAACGATGACGATCTATCAAGAACAACACCTAAGTACCTACACTGTTCAACGAATTTAATATGAGTACTCCCAATTCGGATTGAGGGGTTTCTCGTACGACTGAGAGAACCCTTCATCAGGAGACCAACAGTCTTGTGGGGGGCGAAGGCCAGCTTGTTGCTTGAGACAAAATTTGGTGAATGCACTTTACTTTACCAAAGTAAAAGTTCTGGTGTTCACTGAACTGGAATTACAGACAGAGTCACAACTGAAATTAGTATTTTTAACATGTTACATTTTCTTAATATTTTACACATTACTTTAAATTTTACCTTGGAATTACCCTATTTCATTACCTTTTAAGATATTTCATTAAAAACACGACAGCAATTAAAATAACACAACATGGTTATAAAATAATGATATTAAAACAGAAATTTAAAAACTACCATGATAAAAATATAGTTTATTGTAAAGCAAATAATACTCAAGAACTGTATGAAAAATATTTACACAAACGGTCGGCACAAGGATAGTAGAAGTTGGAACACATATGAAATTTTTAAATATTTATTCTTAAGATTTTTCCTTTGTACTGTTCAATTTCGCACTTTCTGTGAAATTTTGTTAATTATTTTTTATTTATTTACTAACGCCTTGAAGGCTATTACGTGTATACTACAGGTAAATTATTCATGAGTATGATAATAAGTGTATAGTACACTACTTCATCCAACAAATTACAGCAACACTTTTGCCACAAAATGAAAAATCTTCTCTGGTTTTGCCTATGTTTTTAGAAACTTGAACAAGTTTAAGCCTCGATGACATTGAGCGAGTTTACAAGCTACTATCTGGGAAATTCACTATCTGTTAGTAAAATCACTCAGTGTCATTGTATTACTTGCTAACTAGCAGATTGTGGACAATCTACGAAAAAAGTTGAAAGGTGGTCAACTTTACTGGTCAAGATGGCGGCCTACCAACAGCTGATTTCGTAACTGTTAGAATTAGTTCGCGTGGGAGCCGTAATTCTTGCTACTGGCTAGCGTGTGGCCAAGTTTTTTACAAAATGTCGACCGAATTGGTTCACGCGAGAGTCGTTATTTTAGCTGCTATTGTCACTACTGAGCGAGTAGACAGTTGTGTATCATGACAATCTCACTCGCCGATTCACCCGCTTTTAAACTTACCGGCTAGTAGCTTGTTAACTCGCTCAATGTAATCGAGGATTTACATCAAGTTGGATTGTTAGGTTCATCTCTACATCTTGTGACGCGATGCTTTTCTGGTTTGATATTGGCCGATAATTGAACAAATTAAATCATGGGACTTGAGCAATAACTTTGTGCTCTGTTGTATATTGTGGGGAACTTAGATCGAGGCTTTCGAAGCAAGGCCTCGGAATTCGATAGGGAGGGAGAATTCAAAGATTCATCAACCTTTCCTGCTTAAAGTGTGTTTATGACAGTAAATACAACTAACCTTCTCTCACATTGGCGTTGAGGATTTTCATAATACTGTCGGCGGCCATAACGGGCACGGTGCTCTTTTCCACGACAATCTTGTTTCCAGTAGCGATGTCGGCTATCATCCGGGCTGCTTTCTCCACATAGGTCAGGTCAGCCGCTCTTCCCTGGACACATAGCATACAATATAGGTTAGGTCAGCCACCCTTCCCTGGACACATGGCACACAATATAGGTAAGATCAGTTGCTCTTCCCTGGACACATAGCACACAATATAGGTAAGATCAGTTGCTCTTCCCTGGACACACAGCACACAATATAGATAAGGTCAGCCGCCTTACCCTAGACACATACAACAAAATATAGATCAGGTCAGCCGATCTTCTCTGGACACAGGACATAATATAGGTCAAGTCAGCCGCCCTATCCTGGACACATACAACAAATTATAGGTCAGGTCAGCCACCCTTCCCTGGACGCATATAGATCAGGTCACCTAGACACACAGCACACAATATAGTTCAGGTCTTTTGGTATTAGGTAGAATATCGACTAAACATATTAGCTGATAGCGGGAAGTTCAAAATAAATTTATTTTATTTTATAAAAAATCACCCAACTACAGCTATCCAAATATGGGTAGCTATCGCCCAAGGACATCCCAAATTTGGGTAGCTACCACTCGAGTGAATAAGATCCACCTAACTTAACAATTAACATCACAACAAACACCCCATGATAAATAACACCATTGTAGTCATTTATTAGTTACACCTAACAATTCACAACACTAGCATTACTAACAAAAAACTGTCCAGAAGCGTCCATCAAAAATAATGGTATTTTTGACTCTAAAACTCCAGACTTGTAAGGGCCGAATCTCTTCAACATTTGATTTGATTTTTGGGTTATTCAATAATTTGTAGGCAGAACATATTGGACATACCTTTCCATTGCCGAATCTCTTGGTTGGTGTATTGACGGAGATGAAGATGATCTCCGACTCCTTGATGCTCTTCTCGATGTCCGTGGAGAAGAAGAGGTTGCGGCCGCGACACGTCTTCACCACTTCATCCAGTCCAGGCTACAAATAACAAGAAGATCAATGATTTTAATATCTACAAATACTTTCAAGAAACTTGCCAATCCAAGAAGTACACTACTATCTACTAATATCATATTCCAATAGAGCCTCAGAAGAACAGATCTGATCGGGGCGTCCATACAAAATAAAAGTATTTTTATCATTGCAAGAAAAATAATTATTCTTCTGAGTTGCAATTAAAATTCGAACAGGCTGCAATCTTTAGAGCACAGGCGTCGGGTGGGAATGCTATCCATGTTCTATCGGTATTTCAATGGAAGATGCTCTGAGGAACTAGTGTCATTGATCCCTTCGGCACTGGTGCATAGTCGGGAGACACGCCAAACGCGCGCCCAACATATGTACACGGTTGACATTTGTCACATGAGAACGGGTCGTTTTTTCGACTCGTTCTTGAGTTCAACAGCTCGGCTATGGAACGATTTGCCGGCATCTGTGTTTCCTCCCTCCTACAACATGGGTCTCTTCAAGACCAATGTTCATTCCTTCCTCTCCTCAACAAGACCCTCCACACAGCATCCCAGATGACATAGGCCCTGAGGGGAATTATTTTCCTCAGGGCCTCCTGTGTGGAGTTAATGTAAAAAAAAAAAAAAAAAATTTTCTTGATTCAATGGATAAAATCCTAAAAACTATCAAAGTGTAAAATTATAAATTGATGAGAACTTTAAATAGAAAACAGAAGTTGAGGAAGACTGAAGATAACAAATGAAACAATAAATACTACAAAATGTAAAAACTACAACAATATTGCAAAAATGAATGAATATTTATATAATATTTGTAAATAACTTAAGGCGCGGTGAACCCGCTCAAAAAAAAAGAAGATGGAGAGATATGTAAATAGGAATTGTAAAGAGAGCGCGCTAATATTAAAAACGATAATATTTTAGTGAAAATTGTGAAAATGTTTAATAATACACAACTCATTTAAAATTAAGCAAATATCTTGTGGGGATTGTCTAAAATAGCATTTAAAGAAACACTGTGAATTTTTTCATTTATATGAGTGATGTGATAATGTTAGTAGCCTGTTTCTCGTACTCAGATGAAAGTGTATTATTTTGTTTATATGTGTGAGGATGTTGTTATATTGGAGTATGTACGTATGTGTGTATATACATGTATAGATGTGTGCACCAATATATGCATGTGTGCTTGCATGCACCCAGACTAACAAAAAAGGTAAAAAAAGTTATTACATCGCAAGTTATTACATTATTACATTACAAGTACATTTTTACAATCTTATGTTAATTTATTCTCCTTTCTACTTTCTATTTTTTTTGTTATATACATAATTTCTACTTTTTATTATAATTTCTACTTTTTATTTTAATTTCTACTTTTTATTATAATTTCTACTTTTATTATAATTTCTACTTTTTATTATAATTTCTACTTTTTACTATAATTTTTCCAATTTTTAGCGTCATTTATACTTAAATCCATGTTCACACTAGACTCCATACTTCATAAATCATAACTTTTATCCATTGGTCACCATGAGACAGGCAGCCGCCTAGTATGGTGATCTAATATTCTTTATGTAAGTGTCACTAACATGTTACATGTGTTCTATAAATAAATAAAAAAATAAATAAATATATAATTTGTAAAATAACTGAAAAAGTTCCAAGTTTCCCCTCCGACTTCCTCGCCTTCACCCCTACCGCTCTCCCCTACCCCTCTCACACGTTCCCTCCTGCTTTCCCCTCTTCCACCCCTACAGCATTCCTGCTCATGAAATACATTCATTTTTCTTGCACATGGTGATGTGTGAGAAAATTTTACAATCGGTGGATTGTAAAATTTTCATACAAATTTCATAACGCCAGAGCTCTCATAAATAGAAACCTTCGCGGTCATGCACACATCAAATCCCCAAAGTTTCATGGCAATTGGATGAATAGTTTGGTACCATTTAAAATTCCTATAATTCTTGATTGAATTCAAAGTATTCGATTTGGGTGAGTATCACAGGTGAAAGTTTCAAACTTTTCCTATGCTTAATATAGCAATATATAAAGGAGAGACAAACAAACGAACAAACAAATAAGCAAGCTAGCAAACATACATTCATTTTTATATATATAGAAGAAGAAGACAGGCAAATTGAGCAATTACTGGGTGACGAGTGTTGTGCATGTATGTGTTCATATTATTCAAGATTAACAATTTTGTTATCTTTGGAAGTAATTTAAATTAGTTTTACAAGAACGTTCCCAAGAACTAAATCCATATCAGATAGTAGATTAATTAAACCAGCGATAAGTAGATTAATTAGTACTTATGGGTGCAAAGTGTTTTTTTTATTCATAAAATAACTTTTGTGTACAGTTTTTGACTACCACAATAGTCACATCCCCGTTTCATTTTATTTACAGATGTATCAGACGTGCCTTTAGATATAACTTTAATTTAAAAATAATTTTATATTATCTTCCTTTTAATAAATTGAATCACAGGTCAAGCAGTTCCTATGGGACAAAAATACTAAACTTGGCCCCCCCCCCCCCCTCTCTCCCACCCCGAATGTGTACACACCTTTTTCCCTTTGCATAAAGTTTGAATCAGTGCAAGGTAGTCCATTCATACGGGTGCCTTATCTTTGAGCAGATTCGAATTTTGTGCAAAGCCGATTCATTATGTATCTCAAAGTGAAATTATGAAAACTCATAATTGTTAATAAAATAACGGAGGACGGCAAGTGTCAGGCGAGGATGATACTGTGTGGCGACACGCTCGGTGTAACACGCCGGAGCGTTCCTAAACCCTGCCCGGTCTGAATTCCAAGAATCTGATCTCAGTTCTCGGAGTTACGAGGAGACAAAAGGCTAGGCCCGCTGTTTCTCCCTTTAAATAGAGCCCTAAATGCTCTGGACCGGCAGAGTGCCAGCATCCGCCTTCACATCATCATCTCCGCCTGCTCTGCCTCTCCGATCGAACTGCAACTTGGACTTCTTCTTTCCACTGGCCGACCTGCTCAACTGAAGAAACAAATCACAATTGCTCGATCACCTTTCTCAAGGCGCAGGTTTCCCCTCTACCTCCCTTCCTCCCCTTGCGCTGAAGGAGCAAATTACAATAGTTCGAACGCCTTTTTCAAGGCGCAGGTTTCCCCTCTACCTCCCTTCCTTCCCTTGCCTACAACCTTTCTCCGACCTTATTCCCTATTTTTCCTATTCCCCACATTTTTCCCTATTTTCCCCTCATTTTCCCCATTTCTCCCTACCCTAGGCGTCGAAGCGGCCAGCCGGTCAATTCCCACTAAACCGTCTGTGCGGCTGGCGGTTACAGCGCCCGTCCCGTACAACAGATATTACTAATGCGTACATCAGTGGAGGTCAGATGATGTTTCGTAGAAGGGATGCTGGACAATAAGTATATAGAAAGCTGTGAACTGTACTTCAATCTCAGTGATTGAGATTACTTGAAATAGGTTCGGATATAGGTTCCGCTGCCCTGGGAACCATTTATTGAATAACCATCATTTCTGCCATAAGGTCATCCCAAGTGGTTCGCTACGTTTGGTGATTTGTCAGGGGTGCTCGGGTTAATGGAGCGAGTTTTGTTTTGTTTTTTTATTAAATACGTTTGTTTGTTTTTTTATTAATGACGGCCGGCGTGGTCGAGCGGTAAGGCTCTTGACTCGCAATCCAAAGGTCACGGGATTGAATCCCGGCGTGGCAAATAAGTTTTATTTTATTAGTTTGTGTTATTTCACAATTAATTCAATTAAAATGATATATAGTATATTTGCGGCACATTCCAGAGTGGAAGATACTCTCAGTATCGCTTCTGTGTAAGACCACCATTCAGAATCGAAACGTTGCTTGAAATGGCTTTAGCCGTGTTTGGCGACCAGATCTGAATAGCCAGGTACTTCCCCTCCCCACTACCTTCAGCCTCACAACATACCCCGATAGGGAGTGCCATAGTCTCACTGGCTCCAGACGGGAGCAGTTGGGACTCTTGTGCGGTATTCATATATATACAAATTTAAAAAAAAAATAAAAAACATCTTTATTAATTCTAGACTTACAATGTGCGATGTACAGGGTAAATGCACATGTTTGTATTTACTAATATTTGATTTTGGAACTCTTTGTTTTATGTACCCACTTGTAATCAAACAGTATTAAAAGCCTTTCATCAGCGCGGTTGAAATTTAAGAACCCGGCTTTGAGTGCATGTCTGACGCCGCGCCGTACGCGCCGCGCCATATAAACATCTGTGTACGTGAAGTTTCAAACAAAGCTGCCATTGGAATTTGTCAAAGGATGGCGCCAATTACGTTAGCAGATCGCACGAGGACGTGCCCCCCCAGGTAAAAGTATTACAAATTTTTAGGATTTTAGTGTCTCTCCAGATATGGAAAGATTGACGGTAATACTTAAGAGTTGTGAATAATAGTATCACGTGGCTATATATTACATATTACGTCATTGGCTGTCGCGGTTACTTTGTCCCGTTGACAAGCTGTCACTGGATCACAATGGATCCGAGAAACCGGTTATTTTTGGAACCAGTTCCTATCAGATTTATAAAATGATCACATTTATAAAACAATTAAACTGGGCGAAGCCGAACCCAAAGCCGCCCACATGGTCTAGCAGCAAAAACCTGCGGAGCGAGTTTTCAAATGCTAGTTTAATTTATTATTACGTATTATAACTTATAGTCACACTAAGAATGTCGAGATGAAGGTGTGGTCACCTTTAATTGCAATCTTCGCTACAACCACATTGAAAATGTAAATGAATTAAAAATAATAATTATAATGTGATGTATTCTGTAAGCGAGTCTATCTATACTAATATTATAAATGCGAAAGTGCGTGTGTTTGTTTGTTATGCTTTCACGCCTAAACCACTAAACCAATTTTAAAAATTCTTTCACTAATAGAAAGCTACATTATCAGCGAGTAACAGGCTGTAGATAAGGGGCCATCCATAAATTACGTCACACGAATTTCAATGATTTCTACAATCCTCCCCATACGCCTTATTACATCTATACTAATATTATAAATGCGAAAGTGTGTGTGTTTGTTTGTTATGCTTTCACGCCTGAACTACTAAACCGATTTTAAAAATTCTTTCACCAATAGAAAGTTACATTATCAGCGAGTAACATAGGCTGTAGATAAGGGGCCATCCATAAATTACGTCACACGAATTTCAATGATTTCTACAATCCTCCCCATACGCCTTATTACATCTATACTAATATTATAAATGCGAAAGTGTGTGTGTTTGTTTGTTATGCTTTCACGCCTGAACTACTAAACCGATTTTAAAAATTCTTTCACCAATAGAAAGTTACATTATCAGCGAGTAACATAGGCTGTAGATAAGGGGCCATCCATAAATTACGTCACACGAATTTCATGATTTTTACAATCCCCCCCGTACGCCTTGTCACACAATGTCACACTTCTCTACATCCCTCCCCCCCTTAAGGTGTGACATAATTTATGGATGGCCCCTAATGGTAAGCTTTGGCATTATGAAATTTGTATAAATAAAAATGTGTGTATTTCATATATTTTAGCGGCAGGGAGGAAAGGTAGGGGGAAGGTGGGGTTCACGGAGAGGGAATAGACGAAGGAGGGGGAAGGCGGGGAAGGTGGAAGGGAACGGGGACGCACGGAAAAGGATATGAAGGGAGAATAAATATATTACTTTGAATGGCATTGGAACACATGCCGGGGATCAGTTATAAGTGATAAGTGATAAGTGCAAGCGCTACAGTAATTTGCCCTTAATACCAAGCGAGTGAAGCCGTGAGTAAAAGCTAGTAATTATTATAATGTGTTGTATTTTGTTGGCGATTCAATAAATAAAATAAAATAGAATAGTAATGTTTTCAATGATTCACTGAATTTTTAAATAGATACTTGAAACAAGGCGATTAATCTATATAAAATAATATAATCCGACATGCTTAGTTGATAAACATCGTAAAACAATTTATTCAGTTCCCATTCCATAGGAATTAGAAGCCCATCAGTTTGTAATGTATTACGATTATCAGAATATTAGTTCCGGTAAAATTCTGAAATTTGACGATAAAACAAATCTAATCTTTGAAGTTTAGACAGAATAGCGGTTATCTACAAAGAGCTTAAACACTCGAATTTTATAACCGAATTAATACTTGGTTTAACTACTGTTTTCACGATAATAACATTACCAGACACATGTATGACGTATGAGTACCTGACTTGTTAATGGGAAATGTTTGACTATTGAGTTGGCAATAAAAGATGTGAAAATCACGATTAATAGATACATAAATAAAAACACCATTTATACAAATCTTTTTTTATGCTGATAGCGAATATGTGTCCCAATGGCATTGGGTATGTTGTGAGGCTGAAGGTGAGGTATGGAGAGGAAGGAAATGGGGAAGTACCTTTTTTTTACATTAACTCCACACAGGAGGCCCTGAGGAAAATAATTTCCCTCAGGGCCTATGTCACTTTTGAAGATGCTGTGTCATGGGTGTTTTTGAGGAGAGGAAGGAGTAAGGTAGTTTTGAGAAGGTAAAACTGTGTGTGGGTAATATTGTGTTTCGTGAACACCTCACTAGGAGAACCTGTGCTGAGGTGTTGACGTGCTTATGATTAAGTGTGACGTGGGTAACGTGGGTGAGTGGACATGGGTATTGAAGAGAAGAGACCCATGTTGTAGGAGGGAGGAAAAACAGAGGCCGGCAAATCGTTCCACAGCCGAGCTGTTGAACTCAAGAACGAGTCGTAGAAACGACCCTTCTCATGTGACTAATGTCAACCGTGTACAAATGTTGGGCGCGTGTTTGGCGTGTTTCCCGACTATGCACCGGTGCCGAGGGGATCAATGACGCTAGTTCCTCGGAGCATCTTCCATTGTAATACCGGTAGAACAAGGACAGCATTCCCACCCGACGCCTGTGCTCTAAAGATTAAAATCCGTTTGTTAAGTTAGGAGAATCTATCAAACGAACCGCTGCTGACCGAACCTGGCTTTTAAGATCTGGTCAACAAACACAGCTAAAGCCATTTCAAGCAACGTTTCAATTCTGAATTGTGGTCTTACAGCAGGGCAAAACTGAGAGAATCTTCCACTTTGGAACGTGCTGCAAATATAATACATATTATTTTTAAAATAATCGAATTGTGAAATAACACAAATGAATTTTTAAAAAATATTTGCGCATGCCGGGATTCGATCCTGCGAACTTAGGATTGTGAGTCAAGAGCCTTACCCCACGGCACGGTTTCCCGTACACAACGCTACCCCAAATATACGATATTTGATCATTTTTCATACGCAGTCGTGGAGTTATTACGATGTCAAGTGACTCTAGCATCGAAGACAATAATGTTCTCCTTTATCTTTATTATAAGCATAAAAAAAAGATCTAAAATCAGATTTTGCATTCACACATACAACAATGAAATAAATATAAATTAAAGGGCATTCGTCATCGCCAAGAAATTATACAAGAATGATTTTTGTTATTTATTTTTGGGGTGTTATGTTGTTTCGTGACGCCGTTGGAGCGTGCGTGTGTTTGTTCTGCTTTGACCAGGTAGCAAGCAGAATTCTACGGTACAGAATTTGACACAGTCTGAGTACCCACACGGGCTGAGCGTGGACAATAATCGCCAGTCGAGTTTAAAGATCGGACCCATCGTGACACACCACGGTGTCAATTTATCGCAATTATCGTAATTCGCGCATGGAGCAAAATTATCGTGTTCTTATCGTTGCTCCATGTTTTTCATCGATCAATTATCAATATCGGGTGCCTGTGGATTATAATATCAGTGAACATCGCCGTGTCTGTCTCCCAAAAGAACGAGCAATTCCAAGCAAGAAACATACCTTCCGTGAGTACCTCTTACTTGTTTTATACTGTGTTATTTGGTTGAATCAGACAAATTATCGTATCGCATCCGCAGGCGCTGTATCGCACAGAGTAGCCCTACCAAGGCATTCTGACCTCGTGCAGTCTAGCACGATTCATATGCCGTGTTGTGTTACCTCCTTCTTTAGCCAACATTTCGGACAGCGTTATGATACAGATATGACAGCAGATGAACTCATCTGCCCTGATGATGGACACTGTAACGCTGTCCGAAACGTTGGCTAAAGAAGGAGGTAGCGCAACACGGCATAACACCCCAAAAATAAATAACAAAAAAAAACTCAAGAATTGTGTGTTTTATTCATTTTAAATACAAAATTTTATGAATGATTTGGTACCCGGGATCTTCATCATTGATATCCATCCATTGTTGAACCTCTTCTTCATCACAATCGTGGCAATCGAGCTTTTTTAGCATATCTATCATTTCAGATAAATCTTCCTGTTTCTCATTTACACATACACTTTGAGGATTTTCCACTTTATACAAAACTTAAAACGGGCGAGCGTAGTAGTTCGGATAAGCGGTCGCTCGGTTGATCGACGTTCGGATAATCGATGCTCCACTGTATTGTCATGAAAACAAGTTTAGGGGTCGGAGTGGTTAAGCGTGTCCAGTAATCCGTAAAGTTTACCAAATAATTTAATTTAGCAAACCATTTTACAGAGAAAATCTAATAGAATATTAGAAACTGAATTTCGCATTTAAAAATTATTTGGTTTATGCCCTTAAACTTTAAAAAGAATTCATTAAATACCATTGGTTGTGTAAACTTATCCATTTAAATCTGTACAAATATAAATACAAAATATACCAATTTGTAAGATAAAAAATAATGATTGATCAATGAATTTATCTTTTCATTGCAAAACATTTTATTTAGATTGCAACTGCTCCTACAAATCTCTATAGTCTTTTGTGTTCTTTACAACTCTGTACCAACCTTGACACAAAAGTTTGAATACCTATTCAATAATGATTGAAGCATCTCTTCATCTTCAACGGTTATTGACCTTGGTTGGCAAACTCACACATAAAAAAACTCCCCTTTCTATTGTCATACAAAATCAACACCTGTTGCGAAATCATTCATAATGATAATTCTTCGAAACAAAAATAAAAATGAATGCATTTCATAGTTTGGATTATGAATGAAACTAACCTCGTAAATGGGAAGTTTGTTGGAATTCCACTGGTCTATCCTAGCCTGGTTCTTGTCCACAACGGTCACCTGGATATCTGGACATTTCAGGGCGATAACACTGCAAGTGGGACCCCCGACATACCCGGCACCCAAGCAACAGATTTTCGTGACCACCATTTCTGTACTATTACCGCGAATTACACGTAAGAACTAAAGTTGCCGCGTAAACTGATGTAGAAGCTTGACTCCGCTTTACGATTCAAGTCATGAAATGCAAATGCTTCGACGATTGGCTCATTTATATCCCGCGTCGGCCGTGCTAAATCTCAGCCAAAGTGACACATGTCAATTTACATACGTGACAGTTTCTATGTATACAAAACGTGTCTATGCTTTATAAATAGACTTTGTCTATGAAATGTTTTCTTTTTTTACGTTGATGTACCCCTGTGTCCTGACAAAATATCAAATTATCTAATTTTCTTGGAAATTCGCGAGTAGTAGAGAAATGGGTAAACTTTCGACACGCTTAACACAAATATTTTTTAGAAAAGGCTTTTGATTCATCTTAATTACTAAAAACAACTATTTGCATTCGGGACGATGGAAAATACTGCATTCAAAATTTCAATTACGTAAAATTATATGGGTGTGTACATTTACATAGCTAACAGAATATTGCACACACCGCTCTATTCAGTTGAAATAAATAAACTTTGGTATTATCAATAAAATAAAAATTTGCCTTTGCTGTATGGGATTACAGCTGACAAACGTGATGCCCATTCGTTACTCAAACGTGATGCCCACTCAACCACTGACCGGTCGGTTGGCCAATTACAATAATTTATATACGTATTCTTTTCGACAAGGGGGTTTTCTTGGTACGGTAATATCTAGAATAAGATTAACTCTAATATTAGAGTTATATCTTCATCTGGTTCGTATTTTAGAAAAAAAAAAATTAATATCTACAACATTCTAAATTTCACGGTACAATCCAATTTTGTTGGCCTCACTGTGTGGCTTACTCGTGTTGAGGTTTTAACCGAATGAGTTTTGTTCCTGCCTTTTAGCATTTCACGGAGTATTTAGAACCCCTGTTAATTAAAATAGTGTCAACGTAAATATCGGCAACGGACACCGGCCCTACCGCTCTGCCAGAACGTCATTTCTGTCTGTGGTTATAATTTAAAATATGAATTTATCTGTGACTAAATTCCAGTTTTCTGAACTATGAGAGCTGTCACTTTGGAAAGTGGAAATATTCCATTTATTACCATTACATAAAGGCATATTAAAATAATGGAAGTAAAATTGTACAAAGTTTGTCGTGCTTGTATGGTCAATGCCAATGATTCCATGAACATATCCGAGTTCATAAAAATGACTGACAAAATAGTGGAAATGTTTACATTTTGTACATCAATCGAGGTATAATAAATAACAATATCATCGAACAATTCGTTTATTTCAGAATAAATGCTTAAATAAATAACAAATTCAATTCGCCAATCACTTCGATATGAAATAGCCAATCAATTACAAAGTTTTTTTTATAATATTTTCATGGTTGTGCAAATTCAAATACAATTTAGACAATAAACATTTCAGGTAACCGAAGATGACGGCCTGCCTTCGATTGTTTGTCATCAGTGTATCGAAAACATCAACATTTGTTACAATTTTATAAAAGTTTGCAAAACTACAGACTCCAGCCTTCGCTATTGTCTAGCGGAAAACAAAATCTTAGAAAATGACAGGATCAAACAGGATACGAAACAGGATACGAAAGGAATCAAAGAAGAAATGGACTTGACACCGATTAAAGAAGAGCACTTTTTCGGTGATGAAGATATCGATATTGCAGGGGAAGATTTTAATTTTGATATTGAATTATCTAAAAGAGATTCTTGCGATTCTGATATGTTCATCGCTCCCAAGAAAAAAAAGAGAGATAAAACGTTAATTAAGCTTAAATCTAAAGATAGAATTAGATTAAAAAAGAAATCTAAACACAAACGGATACTTAAAGAGTTGTCGAGGCAATCGTTCAACCTGAAAGAGTTATCGGAGAAGCAGCTGAAGAAGGAGTACATTTGTCCGGTGTGTCAAGGGGTTATCATTGGGAAGAGAGAACTGAATTTGCATTTAGCAGAACAACATGAAGAGTACAGGAAGTATGTCTGCGCCCATTGTAACAAAGGTAAGTGAACCTCAGGGGAAATTATAAAGTGAAGACAGGTTACTGTATATGAATATGTATGTAGTTTCAATGTCTTTCAACGGATGTCGTTATTATGGGTAGTTATATGTAGTTTTGAGGTGTCTCTACAGAAGTCTGTAAAGTTGTACTATATCTGTTGCCCGTTCGGACGACATAATAATACCCGGACGGTTACGGAAATAGCCGAAGATATCCGATTGACAGCTGGGCACCAGTGTCCAGTTCCCCTGCTTCAGATTAACGCAGAGCATCCATAGAACAGACACTAAGTCCAGTTAAAGATTCATTGTAAATAAACAATATTATCACTTCCCTTTTTAAAATTTCTTGAAAAAAATAATGAATAAATAATTCTCAAATTTTTACACAACTTTGGTTTTGTGGAGATGGACATAAAAAATTGTCTACGGTGAAATTCTAGTTTCTAAAATTAAATTTTAGTTTTTAATCACTACCATTTTGATCATATTTCTCACCATGACAGTAAGAGAGATACAATGATTTATATGAGACCTATGTGAGCTGGTTTCCTGTCAAACTTCTCTCCATGGCTCTCTGGCAGCATTCCAACTTTTCTCTGTGGCGTTTGGTGAGTGTCCAAGTTTCACATCCATAGATGATGACTGGAAGTATACATCTGTTGAAGACTTTCCTTTTTATTTACATACTTGGCTCCTTGGATTTCAAGACTTCTTTAAAAGGAGAGAGGTTTGACAGGAATAAGAAAACAGGACAGAGTGAGATGTAGCATAATAAGGGAAAAAGCTAAAGTTGCCGACATAGTTACCCGAACAGACAAACAAAAGTGGAGATAGACAGGTCACATAATCCGCAATCCACGCGAGAAATGGTGCAAAAATGTCACTGACTGGTATCTCAGAGATGGCAAGAGAAGTAGAGGACATCAACAAACAAGATGGGAAGACGACCTAAAACTCACGGCTGGACATCATTTGAGAAGAGTAGCGCGTGACAGGTCCCAGTGGAAAATGTTATTAGAGGAGGCCTGTGCCGAGAGGCAAACTGAGCTTCGGGATATATTATAACAAACAAGAACATATCTAGTATTCATACCTAACAGAAGTCCAGAATAAAGGCTTATTATTATTATTATTATTATTATTATGTGAGCTGGTACAAATTTGATCTCCTGTGATTATAGGGGTTAATCTCCTAGTGAGGTTAAAAATTAAATTGTAAACAATAATATCTACCATGTAAAGACACAATAAATAAATCAATGTCGTTTAAATTCTATATTATGTATACATTACATGAATATGTTGTGTGCTCAGGTTTCGCCCGATCCCACTACCTGACGCAGCACCTCATCATCCACACCAACGAGCGCCCTTTCGCCTGCGATCTGTGCGCCAAGACATACAAGCAGCGCGGGCAGCTCATTACGCACCGTCGTCTGCACACCAAGGAGCGTCCCTACAGCTGTGACAAGTGCGGAATGAGGTGACTTATATAATGCATATAACCATATCCCTTCCGCCTGTGACCTGTACGCCAATACGCACACTCCATTGAGAAAATTGACTGCTAGCTTTTTGTGTCTATAATTTCAATGATGATTAAGAAAGATTAATTGGTGTGATCAACGGAGAGACCAGTCGAGGGAGACTTAACCTAGACCTCTCCGGCCGGACTCTCTCAACCCATAGCCCCGCACCGCAGTGGAGAGATGGATTCATACATCCATCACCCTGGACATGTTGAGTCCCAGATTCCTACCCACCCCTCATACCTTTTTCCTTCCCGGAACTTCCCATCATTAATTTCCCTAAAAAGACCCCCCACACAGCATCCCCAAAGACGACTTAGGCCCTGAAGGAAATTATTTTTGTCAGGGCCTCCTGTTTGGAACTAATGTAAAAAAAAACAAAATCAGCCTTTTCATCTCTGGAGAATGTAATTTGAAGTAATCAATGTATTTTTCTATTTCAGTTTCAACATGAAATGTGCCCTGGTGAACCACAGCCGGCTGCATCACGGAGACGAGCCCAATCTGTGTCATCTCTGCGGGGCCAGTTTCGCTCAAGGTCAGCAAATAACCTTATATCCACATAATATTCATTTCACAAGAATTACATTGCAAGTTCATTACACTAATATGTACACACTTTTATCAAATTATTCAACATATGAAGCACTTGTCCGCAGCATCCTGGAATATAGCTCCATTATTTGGGCCACCTCTGAACAAAACCATATCCTAGAAATAGAAAGAGTTCAAAAAAGGTTTATGCGTTACCTGTATATGAGTGAATACACATACTACCCATTCCTGTATCCATCGTTGTTCTTAAAAGGAATGCTTAATCTTAATACATTGGAAGCCCGCCGAAAAATATTTTTGGGTAAACACTTTTTTAAGCTAATCTCCGGCATTATATTGAATTCGCCCATGTTGAAGGAGATTAACTTATATGTCCCTAACGCGTACACTCGTAGGCGATCCCACGCACTTTTTTATGCTCCGAAAGCGAGAACTTCTTCCTATCAGAATGTGTATTGAGCATCGACTTCTTCAATGTCACCTACAGAGAGCTCACTATCTTGTGACATACGTCACATACATCACAAGATAGTGATATACGTCACAAGATAGTGACATACGTCACAAGATAGTGAAACTGCCCCCATACACTTTTTTCTTTAAATTTTGTAATCTTCTCCATAATATTCTGGTGTATAACTGTTTTATGGAGAACCTGATAAAATAAATAAATAAATCAGTGCTCCAAGTCTTACAATAAATACATAACAAAAAATGATACAACATTGAAAGGGCTAAGAATTGAACCACCCGTATTTGGTCAATTTGATTGCAAATAACCATCCCTTTTTTTTGTAAAAATGTTGACCATCTCCTTCCTAATTTGTAAGAAACTTTTAACTAGGTAAAGTTCTTGATTTTTTTTTTATGTTCTCTCCACACAGGAGGCCCCGAGTAAAACAATTTCCCTCAGGATCTATTTCATCCTTGGGGATGCTGTGTGGAGGGTCTTTTTAGAGAAAGAAAAGAGAAGAAGTTCTTGGAAGGAAAAAGGTATGAGGGGTGGGTAGGAATCTGTGGGTCCCAATTCATCCTTCCGATTGCGATACGTGGGTCGAGAGAGTCCGGCTGGAGAGGTAAAAAGGTCTCCCTCAACCAGTCAGTAGGTGGGCAAACCTAGACAAACCTCACCCCATCCTTGGGGATGCTGTGTGGAGGGTCTTTTTAGAGAAAGAAAAGAGAAGAAGTTCTTGGAAGGAAAAAGGTATGAGGGGTGGGTAGGAATCTGTGGGTCCCAATTCATCCTTCCGATTGCGATACGTGGGTCGAGAGAGTCCGGCTGGAGAGGTAAAAAGGTCTCCCTCAACCAGTCAGTAGGTGGGCAAACCTAGACAAACCTCACCCCATGAACCCGGGCACCCCTGCTCAGTCACAAAACTTAGCGAACCATTTGAGATGACCTATGGCAGAGGTGTTGGTTATCCAATAAATGGTTTCTTGTGCGGCGGTATCCATACTCGTCTCCCAAATTGTAATATATATACTATATAATAAAATCCAAATAAATAGAATATTTCTGAAAGTATCTGAAAAATAAAAACTGGTTTAGAAAGTTGATGAAAAACGCTTTCAATTTTTTAAATAGGTTTATATTAGTAGCATGGATGATATGTTGTGGAAGTTAGTTCCATACTTCCACTACTCTATTTGCAAGGAAGTGTTTCCTAGGATTGTATGCAAAATTTTTCCAATTTGGAACCCAATTTTCTGTAATTTAATAGATATTAGAGTTCTCTTCTTTAATTTTTGACGTATTTCGATATAATGACATTAATTATTCTTGTAATGACATTAATTATTCTTGGTTGTTTTAGTTGGCAACCTTGTCGTTCACATGCGCGTCCACACGGGCGAGAAGCCGTATTCGTGCACCGTTTGCCCCTTCCGCTGCTCCGTACAGTCAGGCATGCGACGCCACGAGAAGACGCACGCCAACGAGCGCTTGCACGTCTGCTCCGTCTGCCAGAAAGGATTCAACAACAGCAGCAGCCTCGTGAGTAAACAACGCTAGGCTATATTAATCGGGCGAAAAGCCGTACTCATGCGCTGTCTGCCATTTGGAACTGCTTTACATCGCAGTCAAAAGATCGGAAGGAGCATCGCATTTTACCAAATTTAAAAAATAAGCAAATTTGTATTTCGGCAAGCTTGTCTTAACACTCACTATATTAGCTTTGTGAAGATCATTTTCCAAACATGAAATTAAAGCAGTTAGCAATATTTTTGATTGGGGTTCTTGTAATATTAAAAAATAAATGTAAATTACAGTTATAAAATTACGACAACACTTTTGCCACAAAATAAATGATCCTCGCTGGTTTGGCGTAAGTTTTTAGAAGCTTGTACAACAAATTTACATCAGGTTGGGTTGTTAAGTTCATCTCTATATCTTGTGGCGCGATGCTTTTCGGTCTTGAATTTGAGCAATAACTTTGCATTGAAGAAGAAGATAACACTTATAATCTAAATGAAAATATGAAAGAGAACAAGACACAGAAAAATAGAAAAAGACAATGGTCGCAACTGGGATTCGAACCCAGACCTCTCGTCTAACCGAGACGTGCGCGTTATCCAATTTCGCTATTGCCACCTTCTGTCAAACCGTCATATTTGTCAATCTCATATTTCAAATATTTAGAATCAACAATATTATCTTCAACTAGTTCTTTTTTCCATATTTATATAAATTTTTTCCTTATTATTCATATAACTTCGGATACATTTATCCTAGACGCTATTCAGGTTACAAACCAATTCTTAGAATGATTGTTTCCAATAAAAAAGAGTAGTTGCCCATAATATAGTATGAGTAGTTGCGAAATTGGATAACGCGCATGTCTCGGTTAGACGAGAGGTCTGGGTTCGAGTCCCAGTTGCGACCATTGTCTTTTTCTATTTTTCTGCGTCTTGTTCCCTTTCATATTTTCATTTAGATTATAAGTGTTATCTTCTTCTTCAATGATATATTACGATGATGGGAATAACCTTCAAAAGTTATAAAAAGAGAGTTTTTCTTATAAAAAATTGAATAACTTTGCAACTTGCATTTATATAATCTAGGCTTTCAAAGCGTGGCATCGGAATTTGGTAGGGAGTTGTACTGTGAAATTACTCTTAGGTGGTGTTATATTTAGATTGAAATTAGATGAGAGGGCTAAATCCTACAATGAAATTCCTACAATGAGGGCTTCAATTCCTACAATGAAAGTTGTGTATGTTTTTTAATTCGCTTCAATTCCAACAATGAAAGTTGTGTATGTTTTTTGATTCGCTTCCATTCCTACAATGAAAGTTGTGTATGTTTTTTGACTTGCTTCAATTCCTACAATGAAAGTTGTGTATGTTTTTTGATTCACTTCAATTCCTACAATGAAAGTTGTGTATGTTTTTTGATTCGCTTCCATTCCTGCAATGAAAGTTGTGTATGTTTTTTGAATCGCTTCAATTCCTACAATGAAAGTTGTGTATGTTTTTGATTCACTTCAATTCCTACAATGAAAGTTGTGTATGTTTTTTGATTCACTTCCATTCCTACAATGAAAGTTGTGTATGTTTTTTGACTTGCTTCAATTCCTACAATGAAAGTTGTGTATGTTTTTTGATTCGCTTCCATTCCTGCAATGAAAGTTGTGTATGTTTTTTGAATCGCTTCAATTCCTACAATGAAAGTTGTGTATGTTTTTGATTCACTTCAATTCCTACAATGAAAGTTGTATATGTTTTTTGACTTGCTTCAATTCCTACAATGAAAGTTGTATATGTTTTTTGACTTGCTTCAATTCCTACAATGAAAGTTGTGTATGTTTTTTAATTCGCTTCAATTCCAACAATGAAAGTTGTGTATGTTTTTTGATTCACTTCAATTCCTACAATGAAAGTTGTATATGTTTTTTGACTTGCTTCAATTCCTACAATGAAAGTTGTGTATGTTTTTTGATTCACTTCAATTCCTACAATGAAAGTTGTGTATGTTTTTTGATTCGCTTCCATTCCTGCAATGAAAGTTGTGTATGTTTTTTGAATCGCTTCAATTCCTACAATGAAAGTTGTGTATGTTTTTTTATTCGCTTCCATTCCTACAATGAAAGTTGTGTATGTTCTTTTGAATCGCTCCAATTCCTACAATGAAAGTTGTGTGTGTTTTTTGAATCGCTCCCATTCCTACAATGAAAGTTGTGTATGTTTTTTGAATCGCTCCAATTCCTACAATGAAAGTTGTGATTGTTTTTGACTTGCTTCAATTTCTACAATGAAAGTTGTGTATGTTTTTTTTCCAGTCTCGTCACATGAGAATTCACACAGGGGAGCTGCCGTACAAATGCGACTACTGTCCCAAGGCATTCATAGACAACTGGAAGAGGAAAAATCACCTGGTGAAGGCGCACAATATCTCCCTTGACACCATCCCCAAGATGATCCCGGGCAGAAAAAGGACCTACATAAAGAAAGAGCCGGATAATCTCCAATCACACAATTTCATTATCAAGCAGTTCTAGTTTTGTCAATTTATTTTTTAAATGTATAAAATTTTTAAATAATTTGTCATTTTAACAATATACATTCCCGGTGACTTGTGTTGTTCATTTGTTTTTTTATTCTCGATTTGAAATTCATTATTACAATCAGTATTCATTTGTTTGTGTGTGTGTTTTTTTACATTAACCCTACACAGAAAGCTCTCAGGAAAAAAATTACCTCATGGTCTATGTCATCTTGGAGATACTGTGTACTGTGTAGAGTCTTTTTAAGTAAACTAAGGAGAGGGAAGTTCTGGGAAGGAAAAGGGTATGAGGGGTTAGTCGGAATCTAGGGGTCAGTGTGTCCAGGAGTGACAGACCAGACAGAGTACGATACCATCCCTCCTGCTGCGGTGTAAGACTAGGGGTCTTGAGAGACAAGCTGTAGAGGAAAAAACGCCTCCCTCAACCAGTCTCTCTCGATCTGGCCCGCCACGCAGCAGGTGATCAGCAACCCCATCCCCGTGTAGTGGGGAGGGGAAGGAGATGGGGAAGAGGAAGGTGAGGAAATACCTGGATGTTCAGATCTGGTCACCAAACATGGCTAAAGTTATTTCAAGCAATTCAGAATGGTGGTCTTACACCAGGGCGATAATGAGAATATCTTTCACTCTGGAACGTGCCACAAATATACTGAATATTATTTTAAATTAATAAATTATGAAATAACAAATCAATCAAATAAAATTTACTTGTGCACTTTGGGATTCAACTTACGACCTTCGGAATGCTAGTCGAGAGCCTTACACCTCGAACACGGAGGCCGTCATTGGTTGGAAGTAGGAAAAATTCAAATATGTTATCATAACTTGGGAATGTTTGCCTCTCTTTTAAAAAGCAAAGAGAAAATTTTATTTTTATTTTTATTGAGTAAAATGTGTACATAGTTTGTTCCTTCATCAATATGGTTCCACCACCTTTTTGATCCCCGTGACCCATTCGTAAAGCTCATCCACTCCCTCCCCGTTGATGGCTGAGGTCTCCAAGACCCGGATATTCTGCTTGACCTCCTTCTGCAAGCGCTTCAATTGCAGCATCAGCAGAGCTTCATTCCTCATCTGCCGGTACGCCACGTCCATCTTTGCCAGCACCAGGAGGAACTGCAAACACACCACCGATACATTCAATGCAATACTTAGTTTGTAGATTAAATAACACAGGGCAGAAACCTGGACCCTGTGGAACACTGATTTTTTAATTTAAATATATATTTTTTTAATAAAGAGCCCTATGTTGTGTTTAGGGATGCTGTGTGAAAAGGAAGGAGATGAAGTTCTGGGAAGGAAAGAGGTATGAGGGTTGGGTAGGAGTCTGGGGGTCGATGTTTTCAGAAGCCATGAATATATGAATCCATCCCTCCCTTGGATGCAAAAATTGCAAGGCAATGTTCCGAGAGTCTTGCTGGAGAGATCACTCCCAACCCGGCCTGCCACCCAGTTGGTGGGCAGATGCATCTGCCGCCAAGATCCGGACAAATCTCACCCCATGAACCCGGACACCCCTGTTAAGTCACCAAACTTAGCAAACCACTTGAGGTGACCTACGGCAGAGGTGTTGGTTACCCAATGAATGGATCCGTGGACGGCGGTACCCATACCCACCTCCAATTAATCTTATTCAGTTTGGGGATTCATCCATGTTATCAAATACTAAAGACATTTATAAATACCTCCAATTTCTCTTATAATAAATACTCCACACATTCTGATGGCAGTATGCTGCACTAGTGCCTCCTAGCGACGCTAGTTGTTTGGCGAAAAGCGGCAAGAAAGTTTGTTTTAACATTATCAAAAAAGCAAACACTTTGTGGCTTGACATTACACAAAATGAAACAAGTTCTTTGTTTAAAACCACTTTATTTTAATTTATATTCGTCGACCGGTTTCGGTTGATCTCAATCTTCTTCAGGACAATAAACATAAACTAAATTACAGTACGGATGAAGATTACGAGGTATGATTATGCCTGAATAATTTAGAAGCATTAGAAATATCAAAACCGAAGAAAAATAATTGCCAAATTTTAAACAGTTAGAATTAACCGACAGTCTTATTTTAAAGTTGTTCCCCTTTCTCCCCAATAATCCCCACCCTTTCTTTACCACTCCTTCCACCCCTCTAACAACCAGTCTCTGATGTTCTCTCACTCTCTTGTATGCTCTCTCTTTCTATTATGTTTGCCTCATAATCTTCCTCTGTACTGTAATTTAGTTTATATGTTTATTGTCCTGACGAAGATTAAGATCAACAGAAACCGGTCGACGAATATAAATAAAAATAAAGTGGTTTTAAACAAAGAACTTTTTTTATTTTGTATTTGAATTAACAGTTATAAGCCTACCACTACAGCCACTAAGTACTATTTAAATTCCTTCCTTTCCTAAAAAGATCTTCCACACAGCATTCGTAAAGATGACATAGGTCCTGAGGGAATTATATTCCTCAGGGCCTCCTGAGTGGATCTAATGTAAAAAAAAATTAGATGGATAAAAATATATTACTCACCTTACAGGTTTTCAGTTTGGGTTCCGCCAAGAGTGTGAAAAGATAAACGCCTGCAGCAGATATCTGGCAAAGGTTTGAAGTATCCACCACAAATATTATCTTCTTAATATAGTCCAAATAATGGCTCCATAACGAAGACATCTCGCCGCCAACCTCTCTGATGTCCAGGAAGCTTTTCTTACCCTTTTCTGGCATATTAATATGAAATATATTTGTTCCAATGGTAGGTACTGAATTAAATGTATTATCTATGACATCAATTTTTTGCAACTTTTTTAATAACATTGTTTTTCCTGTGTTCGGGGGTCCAAGGCATAAAACAGTAATTGGCTGCAGAATAAACTCACCCCTTTCGTCCATTTTCATTTGTTGTCCCATAATTAACTCTTATTATAATCAACCTGATAAATTATTAATCAGTCTCGTTTGCAGGGATTCAAATTTTAAGAGTTAACACTCAAAGAATCAACAATTTATGATAATATTTCAATTGTTCGCGTAAACAAAGATATATAAATATTATTTACAACAGAGTTACACTAAACTAAAGCAAAATGCAGTGTAATATATTATTTTATCAATACTCCTTCAAGGTGAAAACATTATTTGTTTGATCAATAAAATTAATAAAAATGCTTTGTATTCAAAATACGGCTACAAACAATAAGTAGGATTCCTACTAAATTCCACAATGGTTGCTCATTGTCATTGTTCAAATAATAATATAGGCGATACACATACAATAAAAATAATACTTTCATTTTGCTTTGACTTTGAATATAATACTTGTACATTTGAATAAATCCGCCAAATTCGTTGTTGATTCGATATCCACCATAGATAAAGAGACATCAAGAGATGAAAAATCAGAATTACCATAGAAGTATTTGTAAAGATTGTCAAAATTTGACATTTGAATCGAATTTCTGCCAAAATCGTAGAATGGTCAGTATTATTTCGTTTTCATATTTATAAATGAAATTCTATTTGATTTTGGTTCTGCACACGATATTAAAGCATGATTAATATGTATTTTACTTAAATTAAGTATGTTTTGCGTATTTTTAGATGGCGTCCGAAGTTGTGGATAATTTGCACAACGAGAAAAGCTTGGCTTTGATGGAAAAACACAAAGGAGCCAGTTTGCTGTTTAGAGAAGATTTTGACTCTGGACCAGTTAGTGTGGATCTCATCGAAGATAACCTATGGCTTGGTAACTTTAAAATACGCACTTTTCATAGAAGTCTATCCAAAAACATTTTGCACAATTAAACTTGTATTTTTTTTTCAGGTAATTTGAAAGCTGCTTGCGATTTGAACACTCTCCATAAGCTGAAAATAACGCATATACTCACAGTAGACTCGGTTCCTTTGCCGAGAATGATCACAGAAATATCTCACATCAAAAACAAATATGTGCAAGGTTGGTTTAAGATATATATCTCAATTATTGTATCGTATTACACTAGTCTTGATACCTTCGTTAAACTCAATTTGTTAAACTCATATTACTTTTTTTTTTTACATTAACTCTACACAGGAGGCCCTGAGGAAAATAATTTCCCTCAGAGCCTATGTCATCTGGGATGCTGTGTGGAGGGTCTTTTTGAGGAGAGGAATGAATAAACGTTGGTCTTGAGGGACCCATGTTGTAGGAGGGAGGAAACACAAAAGCCGGCAAATCGTTCCATAGCCGAGCTGTTGAACTCAAGAACGAGTCGAAAAAACGACCCGTTCTCATGTCGTGATACCTTAGTTAAACTTATATCATATTAGTTTTGATACCTTAGTTAAACTCAACTATTTAAACTCATATTCCATTAGTCTTGAACCTTAGTTAAACTCAATTTGTTAAACTCGTATTACATTATTTTTGATACCTTAGTTAAACTCAATTTGTTAAACTCATATTACATTAGTCTTGACACCTTATTTTTATCTCAATTTGTTAAAATCATATTATATTGGTCTTGATACCTTAATTAAAATCAATTTGGGAGGCGACAACTCAACTAAGTGGCATTTCAACACCCCTTTGAAAGTTGATGAAGTTGCACATTGTTTAGATGTCCGATCACTCTATAGGTGGCCCCAAGTGGTTTCCTATGTTTGGTGAATTACCAGGGGTGACCGGGTTCATGGGATAAGGTTTGTCCGGATCTTGGCGACGGATACTTTAGTCCACCTACTGCGTGGATCGGGAGAGACTGGTCGAGGAAGATCTTTCGACATCCCACCGGATTTTCTTGACCCATCCCCTTGCATCGCAGCGGGAGGGATAGATTCATACGTTTGTTACTCCAGAACACATTGATTCCCAGATTCGTACCCACCTCTCACACCTTTTCCAAGACCCTCCACACAGCATCCCCAAAGATGGCATCGGCCCTGAGATTTTTTTCCTCACGTTACTTAGAATAAACATTTTTTTATTTGTATTTTGTTTTATTTCAGTAACTGACGTTCCAAAGGAAGATTTAATTTGTCATTTCAACAAAACCAATGAATTTATCCAGGAAGCGCAGGCCACTGGGACCATTTTAGTTCACTGGTAAGAAAGAAACACCTAATTTAACCTCAGAAAACACCTAATTTAACCATCAGGGCAGGGTACATCTGCCCTGATGATGAACATTGTAACGCTGTCCGAAACGTTGGCTAAAGAAGAAGGTAGCGCAACACGGCATAACACCCCAAAAACAAATAACGAAAACAGCTTATTAAAAAGCAAAGTTGTTCCGAAAAGCGAACAAATTAACTCGCGGTGTTTAAATTGCTTGTTGCAAACACTTGACATAGAACGGAAGTGCACTCCAGATATCGTAAGTCCGAAGTGCATGTTTTCCGAGTGTCATGCCCAAACTCTCTAATCTGACAATAATTCTTTTCACCAGTTACTTCGGAATGTCTCGTTCGGCAGCCGTCGTCATCGCCTTCATGATGGCCAAGCACCGGCTGACCTTCGAGGAGGCCTTCTACTTCGTCAAGGCCAAGCGGTCGCTCACCGCGCCCAACGCCGGCTTCGTGGCACAGCTGAAGCTGTACGGGCGCATGGACTGCGTGCTGGACAAGGAACACCCCAAGTACAAGATGTTTCGGCTCAAGATGGCCGCCGAGTGCGTACGGAAAGGTTAATTTTTAACATTTTATTCTGAAAGCAGTTATATTTTTTTATAAGTTTGATGACAAAATTTAACAGTGACAAAAGAATATTGAAATGAATGAATGAATGAATCAGAGGAAAATAACAAACAAACCTAACTAATCTAACATAACCTAACCTATCCCATTTTTTTATTCAATTACCGGTGTAAGATGGGATATTTTGACTATAACTTTGAAACTAAATAACTGTATAATTTGAGAGGCGTGTATGGGTACCGCCCATATTGGATAACCAACACCTCTGCCGTAGGTCACCCCAAGTGGTTAGCTACATTTGGGGACTTTTTTTTTTTTTTTACATGAGCTCCATACAGGAGGCCCTGACGAAAATAATTTCCCTCAGGGTCTATGTCATCTTTGGTGACGCTGTGGAGGGTTTTTTTAAGGAGAGGAAGGGAAGGAGAGTTCTGGGAAGGAAAAGGGTTTAAGGGGTGGGTAGGAATCTGGGGTTCAGTGTGTCCTGGTCGTCCGCCTCCAAGACCTAGACAAACCTCACCCCATGAACCCGGGCACCCCTGCTAAATCACCAAACGTAGCGAACCACATGGGGTGACCTATGGCAGAGGTGTTGGTTATCCAATAAAGGTTCCCGGGGCGGCGGTACCCATTCCCGCCTCCCAAATTGTCTTAGCAGAAGTGTCTGGGTTCATGAGGTCAGGTTGTCGGGATCATGGTGGTGGATGCGTCTGCCTACCAAATGGGTGGCAGGCCGGATCGGGAGAGACTGGTTGAGGGAGATCTTTTGATCTCCCCAGTAGGATTTGGACCGCAGCGGAAGGGATGAATTCATTCATCCGTCACTTCTGGACACACCCACCCATACCTTTTTCCTTCCCAGAACTTCCTCTCCTTCCTTTCCTAAAAAGACCCTCCACACAGCAACCCCAAAGATGACATGGCCTTGAGGGGAATTATTTTCCGCAGAGCCTCTTCTTAATGAAAAAAATATGAGTGTGCAGTTCACATGCGGTGGAAGTGAAACCTTCAGAAAACTAAAGTAGACAAGTGGGGAAGCTACGAAGCACCGCATAAAGAGGAGACCAATTATTCTATCTCATTCTTTCACAGGAAATACTGTAGATGTGTGTGTTTGTATCTTTTTAGTGTTGCTTTTTCATTTCATCAAGTTTCAAATCACAACGGTGCTAAAGAAGTTTTCACTTCAAAAACCTTAGTGAGAAATTTTTTTCCTGAAAATCCTATGCGTTTTCCGTAACTATTTGTATAGATTTTACAGCTATCTAGATTGTTCGTAGTATTATTTCTTGCATTAGCAAAGTACAAAATGCATACTTTTGAGTAATATTCTTATATTAATTTTTTTCAGTAAAAATCTTACCGCAGACCTGCGCCGACCTCGTGAAGCCCGACCCCGGTCTGGCCCAGGAGCGCCCCGACCCGCACGTTTACCGATGCAAAAAGTGCCGCCGCATCGTCGCATCGCAGAAAAACATCATACCGCACATCCCGAAGAGCGTGCGCATGACGCTGAACCGCCGAGTCACCATCAAGAAGGAGAACAAGGAAGAGAGCGCCAAAAAGTGCGACATAACATGCGTACAGGTAATATTTTACAATGGTTCGCAAACAGAAATATAACTGGCTTTCATTTACTTTGTGCTAATGTACTAGGGTCAGTCAAAAACTAATGCCTAATTTTTTTCTACTTAAATAAAGTTAGTTAAATGAAAAAATTGAATTCAGCGTTATTCCTCAAACCTTCTTCTAAAATCTACTGCAATAGTAAATTTCTGCATCAACAGGTGGCAGCACTGCATTAGCTTGCAAATATTGACCAGTCAGTGGTTGAGTGGGCATCGCGTTTGGGTCCCACCCGGGCGTCCCGTGTTCGATTCCTCGGCTGGCTAAGTCCTCCATCACAACACAAGCAACATTTTCGGCTTTCTGTGGTAGTAGTAGGAGATTTTCAAACATTGTTGGGTTATTCGTAACCCGGGAATGTTTGTCTTTCTTTTAAGAATTAAAAAAAAAAAAAAATGAACGACTTCGATGTTCATATTAGACAGCGTTCTTGAATGAATTCAGCAATTGAATTCTTGAATGCAGAAGATGAAACGCCCATGAAATGTGTACAGTGACATGGAGTTCATTTTTTGAACCTGAATCAAAGAGGCAGTCAACGGAATGGCATCTCACAAACTCACCGAGGACAAAAAAATTCAAAATTGTGCGATCGGCAGGGAAATTTATGGCGACAGTGTTCTGGGATGCAGAGGGTTTGATTATGGTTGATTTTTGGAGAAGGGCTGCACAATAAATTCTGTCCAATACGTCACATCATTAAAAAGCGTACAATTAAAAAGAGGAAAAAAATACATAATAGATAAAAACAAAAAATGGACAAACGCCTTTATCAATGGCCGAATTGGTTAAGGCGTTTATAATAATAATAATAATATCTTTATTTAATGAAATTGACAATATTTATAACTAAGAAAGTACGTTTAGTGTAGTTTATAGAATTTCAATATCTTTGCTTACAAGTTTAGTGAAGTTTACAATATTTCAGTATAATTGTTTACAATGGTTTATAGATAAACATTCGTTCAAATAGTTAACGAACATAAAATAATATACACATATAAAATTGATAAACATATTAACAGTAGTTTAAAAGTATATTTAAGAATAGAAATTTCTAGTTATAAGTTGAGGTTTCTCATAACCTGCCTCACTAGGCTAGCCTGTGTAAAGGCAGTTATTTTTAAATCAATTTAAAATGCCTATGATCATACCTACACTTGGTATATTGTTAACGTAAGACGAGAGATCCTGGGTTTGAGTACCAGTTGCGTCCGTTATCTTTTTATTTTTCTGTGTCTTGTTCTTTTTCATATTTTGGTTTAGATCTATTAGTATTATCTTCTTCTTCAATGATGTATTACATTTATGGATACAACCTTCAAACTTTATTATAATGAAATTTATTTCAATGAAATTCATTTAAACTTTTAGAAAAGGTTAATAGGTGTCTCATATAAATACAATATTTATCTGAGACGCTATCTAGGTTACAAACCAATTCTTTACACTAAACGAATTCTACACACTTAGGTAAATTGGCCACACACTGTCAGATAGGGACAGGTACACGGATAGTAGGTTGGGTGGAGGAAGGTATATAATTGCATCAACATTCACTGTTATTATTGTAATTACAGAACGGCCAGATCCTGATCGAGAAATTAAAGAGCCTCGCTTGCGGTGGAGAGAGCTCGACCGTTGTACCCGGGGAGGTTTTGTTAGTCGATGCCGCGGCTAACGAAGACGATCTCGCTAATCAGAGTTTAACAGGTTCGTTATTTATTATAAGTATATTGTATATTTATTGAAATTATATTGCCTGTTGTATGCTGATGACGCGGCACTGACTTCTAACAGTATGCAAGATTACAGTCTCTCGCGTCTAGGATGAACCAAGTATGTATGAAGAATGAGTTATTCATGAATTTATGTAAGTCTAAAGTCATGGTGTTTGAAAGAGGGAGTACGAAACCAATGCGCAATATAGTTTTGAATGATGAATACTTGGAGCAGGTGGATGAGTTTGTGTATCTAGAGATGGGAAGGCTGATAGAGATATTGAAATAAGGGTAAATGCAGGTACTTCCATTAATGGAGGACTGAATGCTGTTGGCACCAACAAAAGACTGTCCAAAGAAGCGAAGCTAGTAGTCCACAATGGAGTGCTAGTACCTACCCCGATGTGTGACAGCGAGGCATGGAACTGGCAGAGGAGGGATGAAGTAGACCGAATGTTGTAGAAATGTGTTTAGTAAATCAATGTATGATGATGTGAGGAATGTGGAGATCTGCAAAGAATGCAAGGCTGATGTAAGCGTAATGAGTAAGATTAAGAAAGGGACGTGCAGATGTTTTGGGCATGTAGAGCGAATGAACGAAGAAAGGAGTGTAAGGAGAATATATGACGCAAATGCGATTGGCAGAAGAAGTTGGGGACGCCCGAGGAAGACATGGCACGGAGTGAATAAGATACTTGAGTCGGACCATCTCAAGAGTCAGGATAATGTATGAGATGATGCGTGAATGTGAATGAGGCAAGGAAGGCAATTTGGAATCGATTTTGTGTTAAAAAAATTTTGATTTCAGCTTTCGTTTTCGAGTAAATCGAATCCGAAGTTGGAATTTTTTAGGTCAAATTTGAAAAAAAATTGGTTACTACATAACTAATAATTACAGCTGTTAAATGTATTTAACTCTAATTGCTGAAGAAAAGGAAAAAAGTAGAAAAAAAATTTTTAATGCTCGTATTAAAAAAAGCAGTTTTATTAGGTATGTAGATTATTACATATAGATATTAGATTATATTACATATAGATGTGAAGATGTATGTATGTAGATTCAAAAAAATTTTTCCTGTTTGTGCTATGATTTTCCGAATACCATGTATTGCTCATTATACTCACACTCTCTCTTCAAACACACTGTGAAAGGCCAATGTATTCAGAAAAATAAAAATCTTACCGTCCTAGGTTCCGAGGAGATCGAGCATATAGTCGGCCAGCCCGAGGCGGACGCAATGGGAACCCGGGACATTGCCGACAGCCACGACAGCCCCGAGGTCTGCGTGCAGACCTACTTCGTGGAGCCGCTGGTCTGGATGAAGGACGTCCAGAAGAACGTGCAGGGGAAGCTGCACTGTCCCAAGTGCGCAAATAAACTCGGCAGCTTTAGTTGGATTATGGGTGAGAATTTAACGAGACTTCTAAAAAATTCAATAGATGTCACACATTAAAAATAAAAATAGATATATTTATCCAAAACACTATCTGAATCGTAATTTAATTTGGATAGAATCTTGCAATCATGCATTGGATATTGCAGTGAAAAAACTTGCTTTAACCCCTCAGGGTAATTTGTTTTGTTTTCGGAACAACTCATATAGGTCTCACAGAAATCGTTGTGTCTCCCTTACTACCATGGTTGGAAATATGATCTAAATGGTATTAGAAGGAGAAAACATGACAAAATGTACCCCTTTATGAAATTTATTAAAAAAAAAATTATGAAACTTTGGCAAATTTATATTAATTATTTTTTCAAGAAACGGCAAAAAAGTGAGTTGACAGTAACGTTTATAATATATTAACCTAATAAAATATGTTTGTTTTTTTTTTTCATTATCGGTAATTTTAGTTAGAAAAAACTAAGGGAGAATTATTTTTAAAACTTTTTTGTGTTTGAATTAAAATTTTTTATATTTAAATAAAATGTTTATTTTGAATTATATAATTTTAAATTTTAAAAGGCGTATTTCATCACCTTTCAAAAACAGTTTTTAATTTTCAAAGGAAAACGCTGTATTTTCTCTTTCTAACACTGTTTAACAGGTTGCGTGCCGTTGGCGCGCCGGTGCGCGCCCTATAGCCGAATAAAAAAATTAAAAAAAACTTTTTGATATGCGATTTTAAACCTTACGTATAAAGAAAATGTATGAAGAACAAGGTCAGAATCGCTTGGAGCATTCTTGTTCTTGACATAACAGATATAAGAAACACAGCTAGCCTCTCGAATTATTATTTATAATGGTTTCTCTGACTTTCTAAATGTCAGTTCTCCCTCGATTTTCAACTGTCAAACTGGGTGCGCCGCGGGTAATAAAGAGATCGATAAACCTATCAATTTGTCAAATAAACGCAAGTAAAGTTGTTTGTAGGTGTAGTTTGTTGTTCAAGGAACGTATTTCGGTAAATATTACATACCAGAGCACAAAATTAACCCACAAAATTTACGTCAAAAGTCAAAACATCGCGAAATTTTCGAGTTTCATCCGTAAACACCGAGGCGTTCAACCGGTTAAATCATATTTCTTACTGTAATATGAAATAAGTTAGCATAATTTTTATGAGATTATGTCAGGCTGGGAGATGTATCTCCCAAAAAGACTATCTTACTGGTGTTTGTTGTCTGTGAAGAATATCTCCCAAAATTACCCAAGGGATTAATGAATGTTTTATTTGTCTGGTTCTAGGTTGCCAGTGCCCGTGCGGAGTCAAGGTGGCCCCCGCATTCTACCTGGTGCCCTCCAAAGTAGAGTGGTCCACCGTCATACAGAATATACAAGTTACCGTCTAAACTAGTCTTCCAAATACCTGACTAACTTAAACACTTCACATCGTTTCTACAATATTACAGAAAAAACTTTAACGAATGCCGGTACGGGTACCGCCGCCCCGGGAACCATTTATTGGATAACCAAAACCTCTGCTCTAGGTCACCGCAAGTGGCAAGCTACATTTCGTGACTTGGCAGGGGTGCCCGATTTCATGGGGAGAGGTTTACCCGGGTCTTGGCAGCGGATGCTTCCGTCCACCAAACTGCGTGGCATGCCGGATCGGGAGAGAACATTGCCTTGCATCGCAATGGGAGGGATGGATTCATTCAGTCTGTCACTCCTGGACACACTGACCACCAGATTCCTACCCCTCATACCTTTTTCCTTCCCAGAATTTCCTCTCCTTCCTTCCCTAAAAAGACCCTACACACGGCATCCCCAAAGATGACGTAGGCCCTGAGAGGAATTATTTTCCTCAGGGCCTCCTGTGTAGAGCTAATGTAAAAAAATAAATTATATAAAGTTTTCACGAAAACACAATAAATATGTAAGCCATAAGAGTATTTACAAATAAAATTTATGATTAAAAAAAAAAGCATTAAAATAATAAAATGTATGGGGTAACTGAGTCACCCCCCATGACAACCCAGGCTTTATTGTGCACCTTGGCGTGCCGAAGATTAATGATATTTCTCTTTTACAAACATAATTTTATTACTACATGTATATATGTATACATATGTTTAAAATTCGCTGATATGCATTTATGTGCTGCAATTAATGAATAATTTTAATATTAGTGAACAGTTGTATTTATAAATAACCAATGTGCAGTTAATATTTAAGTTACCAAGTATTGTTGTACAAAATAGAATAATTTTTTTTTTAATTCTTAAATTTGTGAGTAAAACCTCAAATTGTAATATTTAATTAAATATTAGGGAAATTCAATCGAAAATGTGGTACATAACAGAAAAATCAGAAAAAAATATTTGCACCTCTGGGACTCGAACCCATGACCTTCGGCTTTCCGGACAAATGCGCTAACCACTGCGCCGAGGAGTCGATATCCGATTCGGTCATTTTTAACTGTATGCTTTCAATTTTATAATTCGAAATAAACACAAAATTTTTAAAATATAAAATTTTTGCACGCAAACATAAAAAAGGTTTAAAAATTACTCACATTACGTTTTTCTAACTAAAATTACCGAAAACAAAAAGAAATAAAAACATAGGAGGGTGCCACTGTTGTTCAAATGGCAATACTAAAAATATAACTCATGGTGGAAATGTAAAGCTGCGTAACCTACATTTTTATAAAAAATTAAAAAGGCATAAAAGTGAAAAAAATATTTTTTCATTGCAATATAGATAGATACCCACTGATCTCAAAATTAGAATTGCATATACGTATATTATTATTATACCTTTGCAATTTTAACATAATGAAGAATAACGATATTGTAATTAAATATAAAGTACACTTTAGAAATTGCTCACGTTTATTTAATACTAGCTTAAGTACTTATCATTGCCCGGGCTTTAGATCATGTCTCTAATTTTACTCATTCAGATCTAAAAGTAGTGTAACTAAACTCACCATTAGTGATTCTTCCTTTGTACCTACTGTTAAATTCAAATTTATGTTAAGTTAAATGAAAGCAAATGACTTAATAAAACACAATTTAAACAAATTTATGTCATTAAGTAGGTACCTTAACATCAATTAATTCATCAGTAATTCTTTGATTTTAATTTTTTTTCTTTAAGAACAAGTATTTTTTATAATGTGGTTTACTGTGTTCTATACATTCAGTGTCATTGCGCTTTGAAATAACATTTGACAGTTCAATTGATGTTAATAAAGTCTGTGAAAGCATTATTTTTTCTTACAAAGGTGTTTGCATTATTAATCACCATTAGTTTTGTTTTGGCCTTGTCGATCAGTAGACCTAGATTACAGCTTTCTTCATATATTAGCAAATTCAATCTTCTCATATATAAAAATTAATATTTGTTTGTTCGTATTTTATGCGCTGCCATACCGTTCATCCAATTGCGATGAAACTTTGGTGATTTGTTGTGCGCATGCCCTCGAGGGTTATAGGCTATAATAGTAAGCTCTAGCATTATGAAATTTGTATGAAAAAATTACTACGGGTGATGCGCAAGTTTTAAAATGTGTGTAATTCATATATTTTAGCGGCGGGCAGGAGGGGTATAGTAACGAAGGATGTGGAGTTCGCAGGAGAGGTGACAAGGGAGGGAGAAGGCGGGGAAGGTGGAAATGGAATGTGGGAAGGGAAGGAGACGCGGGAGGGGAACGGGGACGCATGGGAAAGGACTTGCAGGAAAAACAATTTTTTTTCTTTGAATGTTATTGCAACGCATGCCGGATACCCGCTAGTAGATAATAAATATAAATTATAGTGATTTAATGCAATTACTTAAACTATGCGGAAGTCATGGCGGAGAAAAATTTGTGATGTTTTATTATTATTATTTAAAATCATTAGTGGACAGCCCTGACCCGGTAAGTATGAATAATTATCCCATACGCAATAAATACAGCACTAGGCTCCATGCTCCATTTAATGTAGTTGCTTCTTGCACTAATTTTATGTACAATCTTGTTCTCAGAGATTACATTGTATGGGCAATGAAAATGCTCTGTTGACATACTTAATTTAAATAATATTGCTTCCTTTAAAATGCATGTGTACAAGCGGATATGCAATAATCCTTAACTGTATCAGTTATTATTTCAATTTGGGAGGCAGGTATGGGTCCGCCACCCCGGGAACCATTTATTGGATAACCAACATTTCTGCCACAGGTCACCCCAAGTGATTCGCTATGTTTGGTGACTTAGCAGGGGTGCCTGGGTTCGTGGGGTGTGATTTGTCTAGGTTTCTGCTCACTTTCCGCGTGGTGGGCCGGATTGGGAGAGACTACCTAGTTGGAGGGATGGATTCATAAGTTCATCACACTGACCTCAGATTTCTACTCAACCCCCATAACTTTTTCCTTCCCAGAACTTCTTCCTTTCTTTTATAAGACCCTCCACATTGCATCCTAACAGATGACATAGGCCACGAGTGAAATTATTTTCCTTCAGGCCTCCTGTGTGGGTAACTAACTAACTAACCATCACGCCGTTTCTCCGCAGGGGTAGGCAGAGAGGACGGACCGCCAAACAACTCGGTCCTGGCACACACTCTTTGCTTCACTCACATTCATACATCGTCTCATACATACTCTTCTATTATTCTGGCTTTTGACATGGCCCGACTCAAGTATCTGATTCACTTGATCGTGCCATGTCTTCCTCGGGCGTCCCCGACTTCTTCTACCATTCACATTTGCGTCATATATTCTTCTTACACTACTTTCTTCGTTCATTCGCTCTACATGCCCAAACCATCTGAGGGTCCCTTTCTTAATCTTACTCATTATCATCAGCCTTATCATCAGCCTTACATTCTTTGCGGATCTCCACATTTCTCACATGATCATACATGGTTTTACCACACATACCCCTCAGGGATCTCATTTCTGTGTGGGTGCTATTGCAAAAAAATATATATATATAACCGCTCGAGCGATGGAGATTTCCGGGTGTTTAAAGCCAATTTATCCATCTAGACTTCTCCTTTCATCCCATATTTTTTTAAGTTTTTAAAAAGTTTAAAAAAATCGTTAAATTTGTAATGAATTTATTTAATAAAATTCAGCTATCTAAATTTGGGCCCCCATCACTCGAGTGAATAAGATTATTATAACTGCAGTATTTATTCATGTATTTGGTAAATAAAAAATATTGTGAAAATCTTTGTAAATTTCTGGAATTTATTGCAACACGTATTATGAAGTGAAATATGGATGTAAATATATTTAATGTGATTCAAATTTTTTATTATTATTAATTAATTGTGACTGTCCCCTAGGCGCATTGATTCCAGGAAAAGCAAATTATATTCTTAGTTAACATGAAGGATGTAGATGTTCATCTTTTTTTTTTACATTAACTCCACACAGGAGGCCCTGAGGAAAAACAATTTCAGGAATTTTTCAGGTATTTTGGGGCTTCAGACCAGAGATGGCTGCCGAATTCAACCGTGGGTCGCACTCGTGATTTGTGGTTAGCAGTTGTGTAACATCTACCAAGTTAACATGAAGGATGTAGTGTGCACATCTACCAAGTATATCTAGTTAACATGAAGGCTGTAGTGTGTACATCTATCTAGTATATCTAGTTAACATGAAGGCTGTAGTGTGTACATCTACCAAGTATATCTAGTTAACATGAAGGCTTCAGTGTGTACATCTATCTAGTATATCTAGTTAACATGAAGGATGTAGTGTGCACATCTACCAAGTATATCTAGTTAACATGAAGGCTACAGTGTGTACATCTATCTAGTAAATCTAGTTAACATGAAGGCGTACATGGTATCTAGTTAACATGAAGGCGTACATGGTATCTAGTTAACATGAAGGATGTAGTGTGTACATCTACCAAGTATATCTAGTTAAGACGAAGGATGTAGAGTGTATATCTAGTTAACATGAAGGATGTAGTGTGTACATCTACCAAGTATATCTAGACTCTAGATATACTTGGTAGATGTTCACACTAAATCCTTCATACACTAACTTTATTTTTTTATTTTAATTTTTTTTATTTATTTATTTATTTTAACAATAATAACTACATTTATAATATTATTACCTAGGTTTACATAATAATTAATTTTATGGTTCTACTACTCCGTAAGTCGAGCTCTAGAAAGGAGCTCGTGTTTACGGGAGGAGTATTTACATGCATAAATAAAAGACATAATGTTCTGAGAAGTATGTATACAATGATCAAAGACTTAAATGTCTTGAATGAAATAAATATACAAATACTTTTTGACAAAGATATAAAAAACAATAACAATAATACATTTTTTTATTAGACGTTAATTAATTAAGGGTATACAATATATCATTATCCAATTTCAGGGACTTAATTTGCTTTTTAAATTGTTCATATTTCAATGTTTCTGTTACATTTATTTTGTTTTTGGATAATAATATATTGTACCATCTCACACCTAAATATAAATAGTGGTAATCTCACACCTAAATAGATATAATTGGTAGATACTACATCCTTCGTGTTAACTAGTTATACTTGGTAGATGTACACACTACATTCCTCGTCTAGATTCTAGACGAGGCGCACGGGTATAAAATAGACACCGGAACAAAAAAAACATTGGTTTACGAAAATATTTATCAAAAAGAAAGTGCATTATCTCACAGTCAAAAGATGGCAAGAAGCATTGGTTTTTACGTTTTGTTGGTCTGCGTGGAGCTAATTTTTCCAACAAGTTTGCGGCATTAGAATCACTAGCTTTGTGGAGATCATTTTTCAAACACTAAATTACAAATTAAAATCTTATTATTAGAAATAACCATTTAATTTTTTAAATACAAAATTTTCGAATGCAAACTTTAAAAAGTTTTAAAAATGGCTAACCTTACATTTTTATTACTGTGTAGAATTTCTGATAACAAAAAAATAAAACACATAGGTACATTTTATTAGACAAATTAATTAAAAATGTTATTATCACCTTACTTTTTCTCTTTTCATGTAAAAATAATTCTTAAAAATTCACAAGGTTACATAATTTTCTTTTTCAAATTGCATTTAATAATTTTGTTGGTAACTTTTAGATTTCAATATAAAGAGTGTTATTTTTCCTTCCAACACCGTTTACATCATATTTCTCAGTAAGGGAGACACAACGATTTCAACGATATCTATGTGAGCTGGGACAAATATGGTCTCCTGTAATAGATATTAGTATGAATTGGAAAGTCGATTGGTGATAAGTGATAATTAATAACATACCATTCGCAAAATTGCAACGAAATCCGATAGTTCAGAGTCCTACTGAATAATATTTACTTAACTTTCATTTATAATATTAAGTTTAACCTTCCACCTCTTTTCTTATTCAAATAATCTGTAAAATTACCTAATAATTAAGTAACACAATGAATTGATAAGTATTCATACAATACTATCTCTCTTCAAGGTTGTTTTAAAACAAATAATCTCTAGGTATTTCTTAAAGGCATTTCAAGAAGAGTTGTGTGTGTTTTGATAGTGAATTCATATGAATAATAAATTATTTTGTTAATCTCTCATAGAAGTTGCTGTGCCATTTGTAACGTAAGGTTATCTACACAATATTTTATACCAAGAGCAATCAGGATTCAGATCCAACAACTCATGTGAAACAGCACTAAACGTAATTGTCGAAGAATGGAAGGAAGGAATGAATAGTAATAAATTTATCTTAGCAATATTTTTGGATTTTCAAAGGGCATTCGAAACTATAGATCGTGATATACTGATAAGAAAACTTAAAGAAATTGGTTTCTCATCTGTATCCATTAAATTAATAGAAGAGTATTTGAAAGACAGAAAACAGGTAACAAAAATAAATAATCAGTTTTCTAAACCAATGGAAAATAAATTAGGAGTACCACAGGGATCGGTCCTTGGACCTCTATTGTTCATACTCTATATTAATGACATGGTGAAAATATTTTCAAAATGCAAAGTACGATTATTTGCCGATGATACACTAATATACTTAATTGGTGATAACTACGAAGAACTAATAAATATTTTTAATAATGAACTAAATAATGTATCAAGATGGCTAAAAATAAATAAGCTTAAATTAAATACAAAAAAAAACAAAATGTATGGTGATTGGGTATAAGAAGACATCCAGTGAAAACAAAATTAAAATTGACGGTGAAATTATTGAAAGTGTGACTGAAATGAAATACCTAGGAGTTATATTAGATTCCAAACTAACCTTTAACAAACATGCTGAATATACCCAAAAGAAAATTGGAAAAAAAGTATCTTTTTTGGGAAGAATTCGGCAAAAACTTTCTAGAAAAACTGCAGTCACTATTTATAAATCAATTATTGCTCCACACTTTAACTACTGCTCAACTATCCTTTTCCTGTGTAACGAACGAGAACAAAATAAGTTTCAAATTCTCCAAAACAGGGCAATGAGAATAATACTTCGACGAAATAGATTCTCAAAGGTGAATAAAATGTTAAAGGAACTAAATTGGCTAACCGTGAAACAGATGTTGACCCTGCACACGATGATATTTATCCATAAAATAGTGAACAACATGTTACCAAAATACTTCTCAAACAAAATTACATACAACAAGGACATTCACAGACATAATACAAGGACTTGCAAGGAAATCAGACTACAAAAAAGGACAAAACGGATACGCAGAACAGTTTACTATACAAAGGGATGAAGTTATACAACACTCTACCAGAAACTTTAAAGGCCGCACCAATTGGAAAGTTCAAAATGTATTGTAGGAGATACATAGAACAAGAAAAAATATAGTTTGAAATATGAAATGATATAATTAATTAGGAAATTGTAAACTTAAATGTACAATTTACTAAAATAAAACAAATAAATAAAAAAATAAATCTAGCGAGTACGCGGCATATGTTGCAAAGCCACTCGAAGAAAGAAAGCGTTTGTTTTAATTCTTCTTATTGGAGTGCCTCAAGTGGAATCCTCAATATACCAATTTACCCTAAATTTATAATACAAACTTTTCATATTAACAGTTATAATTTTATAATATAAACTTTTCATAAAAACAGTTAAAAAACTAGAGAAAAAATACGATTTGCAAATTAACCAAAAAAATCCCACAATAATAAAAATGGTCACCAACGCTAACTGGGCGAAGCCGAACCAAAAGCTGCCCGCAGGGCCTAGCAGCAAAAATCAGCGGAGCGGGTTTTTAACTTATTTTTGAATTACTATGTAAGAAATTTTCAAAATTATTTATAATTTTTTATATCATAGGTTTTTAAATTATTATATAGGTACCTATATAATAATTTAATTTATTATCTCACATAATAATTTAAAAACCTATAATATAAAAATTATAATAATATATTATATAATTTTTTTTATTTTATAGGTTTTTAAATTATTGTGTAAGAAATGTGGCGTAGATCACCCTTAAAATCAAAGCCAGAAACATAAGAGGGAATAACCAGACAAAATCGGAAATATGTCATTTTAAAATCAAATGACTCTTGACTCTTTTCCACAACAAAATAAAAATTGATTTCGAAAGACTGTTCCTTTAACAGGTGAAGCTATTTTTAAATTTTGTGAAAATGTGTTTATTTTTAATACAATAAGGTTTTACTGTAGATCGTTGGCAGATTTGTTAAATTTTCAAACAAAATTTTATATTTTACAACATACATTTCAAATCATAAAATCATGCAGTAAAATAAATCAATAAATTATTTGGGAAAGCCCCTTTTCAGAATTTTAATTTTAGTTCAAATAAAATCACAAAAAAGATCCGCGCCCTTATTTTGTGACTAAAATACTTCAGTTTGTTTATTTATTTACGTTCTTACAAACTAATATATTTAAAAAAAAAATTACATTCTAATTTTGCTTAGACATTATTGAAAAATTATAAATACTTCGATCAAAAAGTACATAATTTTAATGGTTTTATCATCACGAGTTTGAGCATTTTTGAATGTGGGTATTATTTATCAAAGCAAATTTGGAACGAAATAAAATCGATATTGAGTTATTATGTTAAAATGCTGGTATGGAGAATTATTAATCTTGCTCATCGGAATCGCCCTGTACAGTTTTGTAAGGGTACGACACAAAATCATCGTTTGACGAAATTTAAATTCTCGGTTGCTGGTTAATAGCTCTTAAACAAACAAAAAAATCGCTTCGGAAATACAACACAGAAACCTAACTCTGAAAATTATTTTTCTTTTAGAAATGACTTTTATAATCAAATGTCATGTTTGAAAAATGTCAGTTGGACAAGGTACGACGAGGTGTCTGCAAAAAAGGAGACAACAAGAATTAAAAAATACATTTGAATTTGGTCCGCAATACTGTTAGAAATCATGCAATAATAATATAAATTGTAATTTATGACCTCTTAAGATCATTACGTAGCTCTGTGGGATTACCGTTCTACTTTTAAAAATTCTACTGTATTTTTTATTCTGTGTAATGTGTAATATGTAATTTAATGACGGGTGCAGAACATAGCGTGCATCGCGCAATTGGTTACATGTTATCGCGCACAGAGTGCTTTGAGATGTAACGGTGACTGTCAGTTTTATTACAGGGATGTCACAACATTAGACACTTTCTGTTTTATCTGAAATACGCTGAGAAAGTGAAATTCTACGAAATTATTTTTCTTTTTAAAACGCTTGAAGGCCAACAAATCTCTGAATTTCTGCGAAACTTAGGCCCAATTGTTTCGCTGAAATTCAAATGTAATATTGTCATCAGGCCGTTCAGCGCCATTTTGTTTTTTGACATTTAAAAGGTTCCCCATATTGGCGATGTACTTATAACTGCAGGAAGTACGAGTGGAAACATGCCATACAAATATCTCACTAACAATAATGCTGTGTCCCCGAAGGGCTGTGCAGTGAGGGTATATGGCCGAACAACAAAATAAGACATAGTTTATGGCAGGGTTCCCCAAACTTTTTCCGCAATGGAACCGAGACGGCCTCCGTGGTCCCGAGGCAAGACTCTCGACTCACAATCCGAAGGTCGCGGGTTCGAACCCGGCGTGCGCAAATAAATTTTATTTGATTAATTTGTGTTATTTCACAATTTATTCATTTAAAATAATATATAGTATATTTGCGGCACGTTCCAGAGTGGAAGATACTATCAGTATCGCCCTGGTGTAAGACCACCATTCAGAATTGAAACGTTGCTTGAAATGGCTTTAGCCGTGTTTAGTGACCAGATCTGAATAGCCAGGTACGTCCCCACCTTCCTCTTCCCTATCTCCTTCCCCTCCCCACTACCTTCAGCCTCACAACATACCCCAATTGGGGATGCCATAGTCTCACTGGCTCCAGATGGGAGCAGTTGGGACTCTTGTGCGGTATTTCATATAAAAAAAATAAAAAAAACCCTTCGCAAACCCGTAAATTTTATTCAGCAAAAATTATAAAAAAAATTATTAAGCACATTGTATATAATTTATCATTTATATTCCATTTTTTTGTTTTTACATATAAATTCTTTTAAATTATTTATACTCCATTTTAACATATTTATAATATAAACGAAAAATGGAATACAAACAAACAAAAAAATGGAATAAATAACGCACGTAATGACTTTGATGATTTCGAGTCCGTGAATTGCATTTCTTCTTGATATCAGGCACAATATTGGTAAATTGGATTCTAATATCTGGTGTGGCGCCGAGCCTGTTCCTGCACTTTGATTTTGTTGCAGCATAATTAGAAAATCCCTCTTCTCATAAATAGGTCGTAGAAAACGGAAGTAAAACAATAATAACTTGTTTTGATAAATTTGGTTACTCTTCTGCCAAACTCGCCCGGAAATCATTAAAGGTTGATCTTGTACCTGGAAGGATCTGCTATATTAATTAAGAACTATTGGAAAAAAATTATACAAATTATAATTTATTGTGAATAATATCAGTAGTGTTGTAATATGAATATGTGTACACCATATTAAATGAAATTCTTCCGACAAATTGTCGCGGAACCCCTATTCGGGTTCAGCGGAACACAGTTTGGGAAACCCTGGTTTAGGGAAATACGCTGTACCTACACATCTACTTAGATATATTGTAATATAACAACTAAGTATCCTGAAAGTAGAGAAATTTACTCGTCCGTATACTGTATAGGTATCCTCACTGCACACTTACTTCACGAATGAGGACGTATTTCAGAAATAATTATTTAGGGCATCAACTGTCCGAGAGATCAACTGGCAGAGGGTCAACAGTTCGGAGGGCCAATTCTCTGGGGATCGACTGTCGGGCAACCTTTTCTCAAAATGCTTTCACAATTTTCTAATTAAAAACTCATTATTTAGTAATTTTAGTTTTTTTATTTTAATTCTACTAAAGCAAAACTATAGAAAATGTTTCAATTTACCCAAAACATTTATTTTGTTAAACGCTAGAAATATTTCGATTTTCATGCCTACAACATTTAAAATCGCGCGTCGTATTTGCACGAGGCAAGTAAGCGAAAAAGTGGTTTTTATTTATTTTGTGCATAATTTCATAAGATTGAAAAAAAGTTAGGACATACAAAACCTCAAAAATAGTCTTAGCCGTAAAGGGGTATTTTTTTAAAATCGTTTTTTATATTACTTCATAGTTAAGTCGTGAAAAAACATGTTTTTTAGTGGTTTACGCTTATATTTTTGGTTATGTAAATAAAATTTTATTGTAATTCCAATACATAGAAAAGCTTCAATTTATCCGTAGCATATTTTTTGATGTTCATAATGTAAACCGATTCGTCGTAAAGATTAATCTAAATAGTATCTCAATAGAATTTCACGTATAGTTTCATCTTAAGTGTCATTTAAAAAAAAAACACTTCTTCTTACATTTATGTCATCGTTTGGAATGCTGTGTTGATGGTCTTTTTAATCAAAGGAAGGAGAGGAAGTTCTGGGAAGGAAAAAGGTACTATGGGTGGGTAGGAATTTGGGGTTTGATGTATCCATGTAATCCGCCGCCAAGACCTAACAAACCTTATCCCATGAACCCAGGCTAAACCACAAAACGTAGCGAGTGACTTGGGGAGACCTATGGCGGGTGTTGGTTATCCAATAAATGGTTTCCGTGGCGGCGCCATTTAAATTCAAAGCAAATTTGAGTTCATTGAACCAGAGTTTTACAGGACGCACTGACAATCGAAATTAATATTTTTGATGATGTGAGTATTTAATTAAATTTGTAGTTTGCACAACCCTGTCAGTCCAGCACACGGAAATAAAGAAAATTCGGCAAAGCCTGTGTTGCAAGTCAGCCAATATTTCATCTAATTTACTTGACCCAGATGCCTCGGAAGCTTGGAGACAGGGCCGCTGCAACCACGCGGACATTGTGTGCAGCGCACACGGGCGGCCGATCTTGGGGGGATGAAAATTTGCACATTTGACGTTCAAAATAAGAGGAAAATTATTGTCTAAATCTGATTTCCACCAACTAATATATTAAATACTGGCCTGAAGAAGCTACGGTTGTAGCGAAACCCGGTCGGCATTAAGTTTAAAAAATAAAAGTGGTGTTTACAAAGTTATTGTTTTATTTTAAATTATAATGTCACGTCACCAAGTATCTATTTCATATGAACAAATTTATTTTTATTTTTATTTATAATGTATAAAGAAGATTGTCTGTGGCGGGTGGGGGGCGTGGATTTGATATGTTTAAAAATCCCCCAGATTCCTTCCCACCCCTCATACCCTTTTCCTTCCCAGAACTTCCTCTCCTTCCTTTCCCTAAAAAGACCCTCCACACAGCATGGCACAGGCCCTGCGCGAAACTATTTTCTTTAGGGCCTCCTGTGTGGAGTTAATGTAAAAAAAGGTAGGGCAACACGGCATAATATCCCAAAACTATACTACTTTTTGCTGCGAAAATCTCATATCACACATGACAATGCTTTTTTTAATATATTTGATTAAATTGGTGTCGAGGTTCCGGCGGTCAACAAACCCAATACATATTATGAAATATCTAATAGGATAGTTGTTTTGTTTATAGACAATAAACAATTAGAAATTACGTAGTCTAAATACTTAAGATAAAACTATGTACATTGAAATGCTCCGAATGCTGGACTACGTACAACTCATACTCTAGGCAACTGGAAACAGCAGAAATGCTTAGATGGTCGGCAGGAGTATCACTAAAAGTTAGGATTCGTGGTAGCCTGGGTGTCACGGACATAATCAGTAAGCTGGAGGAACGGCAGTTGAGATGGTATGAACACATAATACGGAGACCACCAGACCACACAGTGAAGCAGGCAATGTCTATGGAGCTTCATCGACAGTCATCCAGAGAAAGACCAAAGAAATCCTGGATGACTCGAGGCTCTAAAATATTGCAGAGAAAAGGCCTGGATGAAAGCGACACCAAGAACAGAAGACAGTATAGACTGAGAACAAGAAAAGCCGACTCCAACAGTCTACCTAGACAATGAGTTAGGACAGGGCAAGGAAGGAGATGAAAACTTAAGATAACACTACACATGCATAGTGACTTAAGCCTCGATTACTAGCCGGTAGGTTTAAAAGCGTGTGAATCGGCGAGTGAGATTGTCATGATGACACACAAAACTGTCTACTCGCTCAGTAGCGATAGTAGCGGCATTTTATTTATTTATTTAAACGCCCATAGGGCTTTTACATAAAGTGCAGTACATGTTTTTGGTAAAGTATAGTAAATAACATAATATAATATAAACGTAATATAAATATAAGAAACAAAATAAAGATAACATAAGATAAACTCGTAAGAAACAAATATACATAAACACCAAATATAAGAGTTGACACAAAGCAGGTAACATAGAATATATGGTCACGTAAATTAATGTGAGATAGTTATTTTAATTACAAAGAGAAATAAGATAAGATTGTTAATTTTTATGTTTGTGATTAGCAATCTTTATTTTACATATTTATTACGTGTTTATCGAAACGTAGCTACAATAATATTTCGATAAAGGTGCTATAGGTATACCTAGTGCATGATATAGTGCTTTATTTTAATTGTTCTAATATACTGAGTTTAAATTTCGACATCGCTTGATGACCATAAACGTCTATAGAGGTATATTTATTACCGAGTATATGAAGTCTTTGCAAAGGAGAGTTGACAAAATAATTATTAGCAGAATTAGTAACAAGGTAAAGCGCATTAGAGCGAGTATCGCGAGTATTTTGTAAAAAACTTGCTCGCAGCTAGCGCCATACGCTAGCCAATAACGGCTCCCGCCCGAACTTTTTTTTTTTTTTTTACAGTTAATACCGCACAAGAGTCCCAACTGCTCCCGTCTGAAGCCAGTGAGACTATGGCATCCCCAATCGGGGTATGTTGTGAGGCTGAAGGTAGTGGGGAGGGGAAGGAGACAGGGAAGAGGAAGGTGGGGAAGTACCTGGCTATTCAGATCTGGTCACTAAACAAGCCATTTCAAGCAACATTTCAATTCTGAATGGTGGTCTTACACCAGGGCGATACTGATAGTATCTTCCACTCTGGAACGTGCCGCAAATATACTATATATTATTTTAAATGAATAAATTGTGAAATAACACAAATTAATCAAATAAAATTTATTTGCCGCGCCGGGATTCGATCCCGCGACCTTCGGAATGCTAGTCAAAAGCCTTAAAAGGCTAACTTATTAGTCTTACGAGGGCTCGATGTTAATAAAGCTAGTGGGCCTGACGGAATACCTGCCCTGGTATTGCAGAGGTGCGCTGCAGAAATAGCTCCAATTTTGACGAAGCTTTTCAAAATGTCCCTGAAGTTTGGGACTGTGCCCTCCGGTTGGAAAAAAGCGATCATTCACCCTATTCCAAAGAAGGGTGACCGCTCCAACCCGGCCAACTACCGCCCCATAGCGATCACATCTGTTCTGTCAAAAGTGATGGAACGTGTGATCAACGACAAACTGCTCACATACCTCGAGAAGAACAAAGTTATTAACGACCGTCAATACGGATTCCGGCGGAACCGCTCGTGCGGTGATCTTCTCGCGTATGTGACGCATGTTTGGGGGCGGTGCCTGGAACGTTTTGGTGAAACCCAAACGGTTTCACTGGATATTTCCAAGGCCTTTGACCGGGTTTGGCACCGAGGGCTTGTCAACAAACTGCCTTCTTACGGACTTCCCGCATCCTTGTGTATGTGGATTGCCGACTTTTTGAGGGAGAGGTCGATTCAGGCGGTTGCTGATGGTTTCACCTCTTCCTCGCATTCGCTAAATGCTGGCGTCCCACAGGGATCGGTTCTGTCTCCGACTTTGTTTTTGTTGCACATCAATGACCTCTTGACGTGTGCACCGATTCATTGCTACGCGGATGACAGTACAGTCCATGATAGCTTTTCGTTTGACAAACCTCCAAAGGGCTCACAAACTCCAATGGCTCGGAGGGCTTTGAAACAAAGAATGGACGGTTATCTCGAGAGTGTTTCCTCTTGGGGTAAGAATAACCTCGTCGAATTTAATGTTTCAAAGACCCAATCATGTCTGATCACGTCTAAAAGGGATCGAAATGATAATCTAGTCTCCTTCAACGGAAGCATTCTCCCGAACAGGCCTTCCATTGATATGCTTGGTGTAACTCTAAGTGACCAGCTCAGGTACGGGGGCTCCATCGAGGCCAGAGTTAAGTTAGCCTCTCAGAAACTGGGCATACTGTACAGGGCACGCAGATACTTTAATAGTACACAACTGCTAGCCCTGTACAAATCGCAAGTGCGCCCCACGAATTTGGCAGCCACCTCTGGTCTGGAGCCCAAAATACCTGAAAAAAACCCTTGACTCTGTGCAGAAACGGGCGGTCCGTTTGATAGATTCTCCTAATTTAACTAACGGATTGCAATCTTTAGAGCACAGGCGCCAGGTGGGAATTCTGTCCTTGTTCTACCGGTATTACAATGGAAGATGCTCCGAGGAACTAGCGTCATTGATCCCCTCGGCACCGGTGCATAGTCGGGAAACACGCCAAACGCGCGCTCAACATTTGTACACGGTTGACATTAGTCACATGAGAACGGGTCGTTTCTACGACTCGTTCTTGAGTTCAACAGCTCGGCTGTGGAACGATTTGCCGGCCTCTGTGTTTCCTCCCTCTTACAATATGGGTCTCTTCAAGACCCATGTTCACTCCTTCCTCTCCTCAAAAACACTCTCCACACAGCATCCTCAAAGATGACATAGGCCCTGAGGGAAATTATTTTTTCCTCAGGGCCTCCTGTGTGGAGTTAATGTAAAAAAAAAAAAAACCGCTGGACTACGCCGGCCGTCTACTCGCTCAGTAGCGACAGTAGCGGCATTTGTAAAAAGCATGCTCGCAGCTAGCGCCATACGCTAGCCAATAACGGCTCCCGTCCGAACTAATCCTGACAAACGAAATCAGCTGTTGGTGGGCCGCCATCTTTAGGCAAACACAAGCGAGTAGCGAGTAAAGTTGACCACCACCTTTCAACTTTTTTCGTAGATTGCCCACAATCTGCTACTTAGCAAGTAATACGATGACACTGAGCGAGTTTACTAACGGATGAACTTCCCAGATAGTAGCTTGTAAACTCGCTCTATGTAATCGAGGCTTAAATCCGTCGTTACACAATTTGTATTGACCTGTTGCTTTATAGAGTGTCAAAGATAACATTCCATCGACCACGTGTCTAGTGACCGCTAACAAGAGCACCAACCAATATCACTTTCTTTTAAGCGACAACCCGAACCGGTCGTTTCAACCTATTCCACAAGAACGAGAATCGCATGTACTCTTTCTGTTGGTCATCACAAATATACCAACCGAATACCGTCCTTGAAACCTTCTCCATAAGAACTGGAATCGCATGAACTCTTTTAGTTGGTCATCACCAGCATTTAACAGCTGACTCTTATATAATAAAGTGATAAAAAACTTGCTTATTTTTCCTGGGTTTTTCACATAATTTTCACAATAATTATTGCACTTATTTGTTCTATTAATTTCTGTTGCTTACAATTCTAATTTCGTAATCTGCAGTTTCGACTGACGAAATATTGCCACAAGATTTTTAATTACCCTTAATTATTAATGCACACTTAAATGAAGTTCTTAAGGCGACGCTTCCCGGCTCAAAAAGAAGAAGATGGAGAGATATGTAATTACGAATGTTGGACAGAGCGCGCTAATATTTTATATATAAATATGAAGCAATTGTGATAATGCTTAATAAAACATGACTTGTTTAAAATAGAGCAAAAATCTCGTGGAACGTATCTTAAGTATCATTTAAAGAAACATTGTGATTTTTTTCAAAAATATAACTTGTAAAATAATAAAAGTAGACTTGTTTTAAATAATTTTCGGTGCATACTTTGCGATTTTTTTCTATCGAGGGAATTTCATATAATTTGCGTTTCGGCTTGGAACGTATCTAGATATTATCTTAAAAAATAACGTATATTTTTTCAAGAGCTTAAAAATTTCAAATGTTTAAGGGAGATATGTAAGAAATCGGTGGAAATTCGGATAGCGGCGGCTTAAATAAAGTTCTTAAGTTAAGGTAACTTGCAACCTTATTTGTTGTAAACGTATCATTATGTAACCAATTTAACATACATAATACACCATATTATCCGAGTTGAGGCAGGTCTTTACAATTGAAATTTACGATTCAGTACATTTATCACTTAAGAGGAACGTATGCGTGGCCCATTTCATACAAATCTTAATTCTGGATTTGAAATCAAAATACCCAACCAAACTGAAAAATTATTTTTGTAATCGAAAGGTATATCAAATATCTAGTATGGATATGAGATACTTTATTTATATTTGCTTTAAATTATTAGATATAGGCCTTTTTAATGTTTCATGATTTTGGAGGCAATTTGGGCAATTATTTGTGAGTAAATGAAAAACAATAAAAATATAATTTTACTAGATGTATCATAGAAATATAAAATAATAAAAAAGAAATAAAAAAAATAAAAAAATGATACGTTTAAATTTAAAATACAAATTACCTTTTTATGGTGGAACATAAATTTGTCGTTTATGTATTAAAAAAAAATTATTATAAAATTTTTTTTTATAAAAATTTTATTATAAAAAATTTTTCAAAAAAAAAAAAATAAAGTAACTCATATCCGTACTAGATATGATACACCTTTTGATTAAAAAAATAATTTTTCATTTTGGGTATTCTGATCTCAAATCCAGAATTAAGGGGATCCAATAGTCCAGGGAAAAATCGAAGTCGGAATTCACGCCCATTGTGGGAGGAGTTTAAAAATATTTGAGAAAAAGCTTTTGGAACGGTTGAAAAAGGTATTTGAGAATTTTTTTTTACAGGTTAATTTCGTAAAGACCTAAAAAAAACATTAACTCCTTTTTTACACATTGTTTATTGTAATAACAAGGAAATTTAAAATTGATTTCACGGAACCGAGCGACGTGGAGTCACACGTCCGCTCCCTGCTCCGGCCAGGGGAGTTTTGAAAGAAAGTAGGGTGTGGCAAGCCAGTAGTCCTTCGGTGAACGACATAAGGGTCAATTTGAAAATCCGCATTCGTCGGCTGCCAGCCGTATTGTGAAATAACAACGCAAATATGCATATTTTATTTTATTTTGTGAATATCGGGCGTAAATATCATATTTTTTTTTGCGATTATCATAAAAGAAACTAAATTTTCTACAATAAGCAATAAAACCATATCCGAAAAGATGTTCGTAAGTAGGAGAGTTTGCACTTGAAAGTGTTTTTTTAAAGACCTGTTACTTTATTTTTTTCTAGGCTTATTAAAAGACTTATAAAAAAAATGACCGATATTTTTAAGGGCCAAGATATGTTCTACACGCATTATTTAATTGAAGCATTTATAATATTTCTAAGCGATCAAATTTTCAAAACAAAAGCACATGATTTTGTGTGATTTTGCATTATTTACTATGGCTTCATCTTAAGATTCGTATGAAACGGGCCGAAATGGGCTGCGCAAACGTTCCTCTTAAGGAGGGTTAACTTGCATCAAATGGGGTAGAAATGTTTTTTTTTTAATATATATTGTAGACGACGAAGGCCTGATAAAATGTTTTCGACGTCGACCTACTTCCAGAGGTTTGTCAAAAGTCCAAAAACACGCAATTTTTTTAAAACCTTTTTTCGATTTTTGCCAATTTGACCTACAAGGTCTAATTTTTCAGCGAAGAATACTCAATACTTTTTTGGAGTAGATTTTAGAAAATTTTATGCATGTAAAAATGAATGTATGTGTATCAAGTTAATCAAATACTTTGTCAGACTACGTCAAGAATCAGAACAAAAGTAGGAGACTATTTTTGAATGTGAATGAAGCAAGTAGTATGTCCGCTCTGCCTATCTCTGCGGAAACGACGTGATGTTTAATTACTTTCGCTATAAAATTTTATATAGCGTGTTTCCGAATCGGCTTGCTTCATTATCACAATTAAATATTACGTGCATCTCTTTCACTTTCATCCATATTCTGAAACAACAGATTATCTCACATACTATTCTACCATTCAGTAAAAAGTTCAAAGCATTCCTAAATAATAACACAATTTATTAAAGCAACGCCTGTCTCCGTTTACAAAAGGCGTTTATTTTGTTTGACCTAGATTAAAAATGCTAGACAGACCGCCTTGTCTTTAAAAATACGCTTTTACTTCAAGTAAATGCTGTTATAAAAATACAGCAAATAAAAACTTAGTGCCATACACAATGAAATCACTTATTGATGTGGTGCCATCATTTTAACAGTTTGAACAAAGAATTTATGTTGGATTACAGTATAGTAAAATGCACTCAAAAAAAGGTTTTCTTGATGCATCAAATGAATTTACATTTTTATATAAATGTTTTTCTTTTTATACGTTGTGGTGCAATTTTAGCAGACTGTCTAAAGAATTTGCTGAGATATTTGTAGTTGTAGCATTGCGTAAGTTTAGTAATATACATTCATCAAAAGGTTGCATTGCATTGCATTGTGTTTCATACAAGTATTTTCTCTTTTTGATTTCGTGGTGTATTTTAGCGCCGTTCGTATAATTCGCTGAGATGTTTGTAGTTTCGGTATTGCATAAGTGAATTTTCGGTAATAGTCTCTTTGGAAAGTCTCGGTAAAGGAAGGGGGTTAAGGAGGGGGCCGTCAGATTGTGTTTCCGTTTGGTACAAATTTCTTAGTTCGAATTTAGTAACGCGAGCGGAAGGTGGGAACGGTTAAAAATAATAAGAAATTTGAGTTCGGACGATTAGAGTTACAAGGGTTTTACAGGTGATTTAAAAAAAGTTGAAAACTTTAGCAGTGATCTAAGAAAATTTAAAATAAAACTCAACAATTAATTAACAGAAAAACGCAATTCAATTGCAATTTTAAAGTTGTGGAACGAAAAAAATATTTGAAAATAAAAAATTGTTTTTTTATTTTGCATAATTTTTTTTATTACATTATTGCGATTTATTTTTTCAGTATTATGTAGTGTTGGCCTACCTCTTTAGCCAACGTTTCGGACAGCATTACAGTGTCCATCATCAGGGCAGATGTGTAATCCATCCACTGTGTGCAGATTACATAGTGATTTATTTTTGGGGTGTAATGACGTGTTGCACTACCTCCTTCTTCAGTCAACGTTTCGGACAGTATCACAGTGTCCATGATCATGGCAAATGTGTAATCTATTTAATATCTGTAGATTAAGGATTTGTTCTGATGATGGACACTGTAATGCTGTCAAAACTGTTGGCTAAAGAAGGGGATAGTGCAACACGGCGTAATACCCCCAAAATATATCACTATATTAATTTTGGTCGTGATAACAAAAAAAAACAACACTTGTTATATTAGTTCAAAGAAGCTCTGATTTTATAAAAAAATCGCGAAATAATTTGAATTATTAACAAATCAGTTCTAATTTTTAAAACGACAAAAATAATTTTCTGTCCAAAATATTTTGTTACAAACGGGTACATTATCGCTCGATTGTATTCTTCACATAGTGAGCAGTTTCATTTTTGAAAGTAACATTTAAATTCAAACCAAATTTGAGTTCATTGAACCACAGTTACGTTTAATTTTGGATTATTTAGAACCACCTAATTACTTATCGCCGTTTCATATGTGGTTTTTCCTTGAAAAATCCCGATTAGCGTTTAAATATTTAAAAATAACAAATAAATTTATTTCGTGTTTTTAGAATTTAATTTAGAACATGCGAGACTCTCAGAAAAATAAAAAATAATCTGTGCCAGTGAATTAAATAAAAAACAAAGTGAAAATGGCGATTGTGAAAAAGAACGCTAGGACTTGGATGTTCGGTGTTTTAGTTATAACCGCGATTTTAGCAGCTAATTGTGAGGAAACAGTTGACAAGACAGCCGTTAATAATGCAGCAGTCAAAAACACAACCGATTTAGAAGAAGACGACGATGATTTTGACTTTTCTGTATTCGATAAAACACCAGCAGAAAGAAAAAAGCAATCAGAGGGAAAGTTGGCAGACTCCATTGTTAAAGCCGTCAAATCGTTTAAGCGGGAAAACGAAAATTTCAGTTTGACTTCATTGCTTTCCGGTCTTTTTGGAAGACCACAACGAACAAAGAGAAGGATTCCAGAATCAAGAACAGCAATTGAACATTCCGATGACAATAATGAATCAACAATCAGAAATAACGATCATCATGAAAGGGTTCTTAAAACTAACAACGAAACAAATGAACAAATTAATGATAATGAAGGTGATCAGGATGAAAAATACGAAGAATTATTAAGTTTTGACTCGTTTTTGACGGACGATTCAGAAGAAGAAATCAAACCTGTCAAAAGTGACGTAGAAAAGACAGCTACTAAAATAATCAAAATTGTCGAGCAGACAACGAAGGCATCAAATATAAACAGGATTCCAAAACGTGTGCCAATTCTGAGTCGTCGTCCCAAGTCTTTAAACGATATTACCAAAATGACTAAAGAAGAACTTTCTGCTACTGATGCAAACATCGACCAGTTCTTGAGTGAAGATAATTTGAAGAATTTAACAGGAATTGACAAGTTTTTGGAGGTGTACAGTGCGCAGAGGCTTGTGGAAAATTGGGGGGTCATCAAGGGGGTGGTGGAACCTGTCTGCAGGCACCAGCTTGGACTATACCTGGTGGGACTGACCAAGCACGAAACGTGGGCGCTAAAAAGTGAGTACAAAATATAAGAACAGCATTACACTAGTAGAATAATGGGCAGTGGTACCTGCGTACAAAACAAATGGTTCTATAACACCGTGACAAAATGGAACAAACAAAACGAACGTAACCTGATTTAAAGTCTCCTAACCTAATCTCACCTAGTCGTTTAAATTATTGCATGACTTTCTACCCGAAGTAAAAATCGTCTTAAAGTGGTTCAAAACAATAAGTAATTAATAGAAATTAATTAATAGAAAATTAATAGAATGAATAGGAGGTTGGTGAAAACCATTATTATTTCGATTTGGAAAGCGGGAATGGTACCCTGGGAACCAACACCTCTGACGTAGGTCACCTCAAGTGGTTCGCTACGTTTGGTGATTTAGCAGGGGTGCAAGGGTCATGGGATAAAGATGGTCTAGGTCTTGGCGGCGGATGACCAGAAAACACTGAATCCCAGATTCCTACCCACCCCTCAAACCTATTTCCTTCCCAGAATGCTCCTCTCCTTCCTTCCCTAAAAAAACTCCCTCCACACAGCACCCCCAAAGATGATGAGGGAAATTATTTTCTTCAGAGGCTTTTGCGTGGAGCTCTTGTAAAATAAGTTTGAAAACGCGCGCTTTGTCGCCAACATCGTTAACTCATACTTTCGCAATTGGCGTGAGGAAAAAAAATCCTCAGGGTCTATTTCATTTTTGAGGATGCTGTGTGGAGGGTATTTTTAGGAAAAATAATGGGAGGAAGTTCTGCGAAGGAAAAATACATGAAGGGTGGTTAGAAATTTGGGAGTCAATGTGTCCAGGACTGATGGGCGTATGAATCCATCCCTCCAATTGCGGTGCGATGAGTCGTGGGAGTCCGGCTGGAGAAGTCTAGGTCTGGTCTCCCTCAACCGGTCTCTCCCGTTCTGGTCCGCCACGCAGTAAGATAGCAACCGCATTCGACCTAGACAAACCCCATCCCATGAACCCGGGCACCCCTGCTAACCACTTGGGGTGACCTATGGCTGGGTTGTTGGTTATCCAGTAAATGGTTCTCTATACCCGCTTCCCAAACTACTTATCAAAAGCATAACTTTCATTGCATAATCGGTTTGGTAGTCCGTGCAGTTTGGTCGAGGCTCGGCGACAGTCAGCATGTTTCCACGCCATATTTGTTTCTATCAACAAAGTGCAAAATCGATGTACTTGAGATATGTCAATCTTTTGTTGACTCTTTAACGTAGACTCTCTACTGGACTTCTACTCGATCGAGTATTAAAACAGTTTAAATATGGATACCTAAATCTCGTTCCGTTTATCTGCTCTATTAACAGACAACCATTCAGAACTCCACAAATCATTCCCAAAAATTGGTTTTTATGGATCTTCAGGCTCCGAAAGGCTATTCCCTAAAATTAGAAAATAAGAAATCGTTCTCCCGCGAGAAGTGCTGTCACATTTTTGTGATTTTCTACAGCTGTTAAACGAATAAATAATCATGCATACTTGCAGGAATTCGTGTTTAAAACGATCCAAACGAAAATGAGTGACAGTTCACAGCTGAAATTTTGACATCGGCCGATAGAAAAAGCAAATAACAGCCGTAGAAAATCACACAAATCTGACAGCACTTTCTGAGAGAACGATCTCTTATCACAAATTTTAGGGAGTAGCCTTTCTGGGCTATTATAAATGTATGTTTTTTAAACGTAATTATCGCACTAGAGCCCCAACCGCGCCTGCTAACCACAGCCAGTGAGACTATGGCGTCCCCAATTGAGATATTCATGTTGTGAGGCTTAAGCAAGATAAAAAAATTATAAAGCTACATAAATTGTAAGCAGGTAAAATTTACAAATATGAAAATCAAAATGTGTTCGGGAATTAGTAAGATGTCTATGTATTGCTGTATTAAAAGCATAGGAAATGTTTGAAACTTTCAAAATACCTTCTTCAAACATCTGAAAAGTTTTTTTAATCATTACAAAAACTCTTGCAAAACTTTAAAAAAATGTCAAAATTTGAGAATAACATTTTGCAAAACAATAATGATTGTTAAGAGAAATATAAGCTAGAAATATTTCGATTCTCATGCCGACAAATTTTAAAATCGCGCGTCATATTTGCACGAGGCAAGTAAGCGAAAAAGTGGTCTTTATTTATTTTGTGCATAATTTTATAAGAATGAAAAAAAGTTAGAAATACAAAACCTCGAAAATAGTCTTAGCATTAAGGGGTATTTAAAAAAAAAGGTTTCTTATATTACTTCATAGTAATCATGAAAAAACATTTTTTTAAGTGGTTTACGCTTATATTTTTTTTGTCATATAAATAATAATTTTATTGTAATTCCAATACAATAGAAAGCTAGTAGAAGCTTCAATTCATCCGTAGCATATTTTTTGATGTTCATAATGTAAACCGATTCGCTGTAAAGATGAATCTTAATCCATACTAATATTATAAATGCGAAACTGCTCGAGTTTGTTTATGACGCTTTCACGCATAACACAATATAAAGACTTTAATAATTCTTTCACCAATAGAAAGCTAAATTATATGCGCAGACTACAGATTGTATATGATGATAAGCTCTGGCGTTATGAAATTATAAATATTAATATATTATATTTGTTATACGTTTTCTGTCGCTAACAAAAGCGAGTTTTTGCTAACGTCAGAAAAAATCTTTTCCATGGAAACAATGTTGATATATTTTTGGGCTCTAAGCTGGTAAGTACTCATTATACTGGTCAGCTACTACTGCAGAAAATTCAAATATTAGAATTCGTTTTTTTTTGAACAAGCTTGGAATAAATGTCAGGTGAGAGTGCCTATATTAAAAATATAATTCGTAACGATTACAAAAACTGAATGATAGAGTATTTTTTATTCTATTTACGAACTTCCAAATATTTAAATAAAAATAAACATCCGAAATGTTTGTAAGCGCATAAATTCCGAACGAATGAACAAAATTGGATAAGTAATTCTTTTTTTCTTTGAGCTATAGCATTATGAAATTTAGGTGGTAGGCGAGATGTTTGAAAACTGAATGAAAGGGAATGAATATATGGAATGCGGGATGGGATGGTGGTGGGGGTGGGGGGGGGGAGGGGGAGATAATTGATAAGTGCAAGCGCTACTAATTTCTCGTAATACCATGCGAGCGAAGCCGCGGGGAAAAGCTAGTAGTATATAAATAGGATTTCACGTATAGCTTCATCTTAAATCAAAATTCAATTTTCGAAACTCTTTAAATTAATGAATTCATTTGAAGTACTCGCCTAACACTTTGAATCGAATCAAGTTTTATAAATATTTTAAATAGGTACCTATGTTAGTTACCAAATTTGATTGATTGTTCCTATAATATACAAAAAATGAATATTTGTAATACCTACATGAAAATTATGAATAAAAAAATTGTAATAGGTTGCACGCGAGCTGTTTGAAAACTGAATGTACTGGGATTGAATATATGGGACGCACGGGAAAGGACGTGCAGGGAGAAACAAGCTAGTTAGTCATAAATTTGAATTAATAAACTTTCACTCAAAACGTTTTCTCATTAAAACCTTGGAATATTGTTTCAACTTAAATTATTATTGTTATTTAATGATTTCATTTTCGAAAGAATCTGCGATTATAAAAATTATGTGTCACAGTCATTATGTGATGTTATGATTATGTCGTCACAAGTTCCTACAGAAAGTAAAGTATGTCGAGAGCTTCTCGGGTAGAACGAAAAATGAGGTTATGTGATTAAACATGTAAAAACCTACCAACACATTCACACACAAATCTGAGCGTCGAATTTATTAACGAAGGCATTTCACTATTACGTTATTAATAATGTGAGCCTGCTGAGGATTACTTAATATTTGAAATGATTTCTAATTGATTTTTGGCACACGCAAATATTAGGTGTTTTTATGTGGATTTCACTTAAGTTCCAATTCCAATGCTAGTACCTTACAGACTATTTGAATGATGGAATGTTTCACCATCCTCTTGATAGCTAGTCTGCCCCGGATCTACGACTTTTTCAAACCGGGGCAAAAACTCGATCATATAAATCCATATCATCCATTTTAATGTAGATCTGAATGTAATGGAATCTTCCAGTTCAATTTTCATCCACTTACCAAACTACCGAAATATGTGAATTTTCGCAAATGTGATAAAAATTATTACGATACATCCAATAACAAAAATTAACAAATATTAAAGTTTTCTTTTCTTTATTTGTACGCGATTAGCGTGTTTTTTTTTTAAACTTTTTTAGACCATATTTTTTTTTTACCTGCCCACGCCCCCTTTTTTTTAAACATTGACTCCACACAGGAGGCCCTGAGGAAAATAATTTCCCGCAGGGCCTATGCTGTGTGGAGGGTGTTTTTGAGTCCTCTGTTTGTCCTCCCTCCTGTGTCTTAAAGAGACTCATGTTGTAGGAGGGAGGACATACAGAGGCCGGCAAATCGTCCCACAGCCGAGCTGTTGAACTCAAGAACGAGTCGTAGAAACGACCCGTTCTCATGCGAGTAATGTCAACCGTGTACAAATGTTGGGCGCGTAATTGGCGTGTTTTCCGACTTTGCCATCTTAACGCCTCCTAATTTTCTCTGGGTCTTCTAACCCCTGAAAGTGTCAAACACCCACAAGGGGGCGTTATCGCTCACGTTGAGAACGTGTGACCACTATGCACGAGTTCAAAATCGACTTAGGATACGTTCATAAATCAACTTAGGATGGGTTCAAAAACCGACTGGGCGTGTTAAAATTGAATATTGAATAATCGATTGAATGGCGTGTTAAAATTGAATATTGAATCAATTGAATAATCGATAGAACAACGTGCGATTTCACAAAAGATAGAGAATTAATAGCTCTTCTGGTGTATGACCAGTATGACCACCATTCAGAATTGAAACGTTGCTCGAAATGGCTTTAGGCGTTCAGTTCAATTTGGGAGGCGGGAATGGGTGCCGCCCGCTGCCGCCGCCCCGGGAACCTTTATTGGATAACCAACACCTCTGCCATAGGTCACCCCAAGAGGTTCGCTACGTTTGGTGATTTAGCAGGGGTGCCCGGGTTCATGGGGTGAGGTTTGTCTAGGTCTTGGAGGCGGGTGACCAGGACACACTGAACCCCAGATTCCTACCCACTTTTCCTTCCCAGAACTCTCCTCCCCTTCCTTTTCTTAAAAAAACCCTCCACACAGCATCCCTAAAGATGACATAGACCCTGAGGGAAAATATTTTCCTCGGGACCTTCTGTGTGGAGCTCATGTAAAAAAAGGCGTGTTTAGAAGAACTTCCCCATTTCCTTCCCCTCCCTATTGCCTTCTGCCTCACAATATGCCCCACTTGGGGGTGCCACAGTCTCACTGGCTCCAATTGGGACTCTTGTGCAGTAATAATATAAAAAAGGCCACCCGCCACAGACACTCTTCTTTATATAGAATATATATATAATTTAAAAATAATATTTCCAGCGCGCTTTCATCAATTTAAACACCCATATATTTAACAAGGCTCACACGATTTTTTTAAAAAGTAAACACACTTACTTATTTCGGTCGTATTACTTACAAAGTGGGTCAATTTCGAATAGATAGGTGCCGAAATTTCTGACGTCAAAAGTTACTCATTCACTAGTCAAAAATATGCGAAGGTAAGCCTACCTATATATACATAATACACTTATTGTCAATTTGAATAAATATCACCATATTGCAAATAATATTTCACATCAAACATAAAAACTTCGACGCCAAGCGCAAGCTTTGGACAAAGTCATCACAAATACCAGGCAATAAAAACATGCATCTTTCACTTACATATAAAGCTAAAAGAATTGTTGTACATTAGCTCCACACAGGAGGCCCTGGGGAAAAATCCAACAGTATTAAGGCCACGCTTTCCGGCGCAAAAAGAAGATGGAGAGATATGTAATTACGAATGTTGGACAGAGCGCGCTAATATTTTCAATGATAAAATTGAAGCGAAAATTATGAAAATGCTTAATTAAACATGACTCGTTTAAAATAGAGCAAAAATCTCGTGGAACGTATCTTAAGTATCATTTAAAGAAACATTGTGAATTTTTTCACAAATGTTACTTGTAAAATAAAAGAAATAGACTTGTTTTAGATAATTTTCGGAGCATACTTTGCGATTTTTTTCTATCGAGGGAATTTCATATAATTTGCGTTTCGGCGTGGAACGTATCTAGATATTATCTTCAAAAATAACATATTTTTTTAAGAACTTAAAAACTTCAAATGTTTAAAGGAGATATGTAAGAAATCGGTCGAAATTCGAATAGCAGCGGCTTAATAACACCCCACAAGTCACCAAACATAGCGAATAACTTGGGATGACCTATGGCAGAGGTGTTGGTAATCCAATAAATGGTTCCCGGAGTGGCGGTATCCTAAATTGAATTGCCTTATAAACATAATTTTGAAATCGTCAGCACGGGATCCCAGGAGAATAAATTATCCTTATCTCCAAAAAAGGGAAGATAACAAATTATTTATTATATCAGATATTATTAAATTACGTACTTAATTTAAGTACCTATTTAAAATGACTTTTTATACTTGGAGATTAATGCCAAACGCCTTTAGCAACTGTTGCATTCGATTTGAACAACTTCAGTGTTGTAAATATTTAGAATTTCGCAAGCTACGACTATGACAAAATCTTGGATTCATCTGGTGGCTTTACAATACAAAGACGTTAAGATTCTAGGTAAAGAAATAGCAAAAACTTGGTGAATAATTAATTACAAAGGTTTTGCTTGTGACATGAGCCGAATTTATGGTGAAAAAAACCCAGTTTGGTTATTTCAAGATTGGTATTGCGCTGAATGAAAATTTTGTGCGAATGTCTAAATTTAAATGGGGTTTTATCATTTCAAATCTCTTCAGTTGAAAGTGAAACCTTTTTCGATCATTCTTTGTTTTGTTTTTGAGGAAAGAGTAGATAATACAATCCCGGGATCCCGAATCCCGGGGTCCCGGGATCCCGGCCCATTTTCGATCCCGAAAATACCGAGACTGCACTTTGGTTAATGTCGGGATTTTCGGGAATGCCACAATCAGGTCTAGTTTGCATTCCGTAATCCGTTGCGCCTTGACTTAATCGGAAGTTATGAGCGTACAAAGATTTCGGAGATTCATTTTAATTTTTATAGATAGATATTAACTACGTCGCCTGAAATAAAATTTCCCGCAAATATATCAACATGGTTACCAAGACAACGATTTGTTTTGCTTTTCGTCTGACGTTATCAGTAACTCGCTTTTGTAAGGGACAATAAACGAATAATAAATATAATATATCAATATTTATAATTTCATAAAGCCAGAGCTTACCATTATATACAGCTTAATTACTCGCATATAATGTAGCTTTCTATTGGTGAAAGAATTATTGAAATCGGTTTAGTGGTTTAGGCGGGAAAGTGTAACAAACAAACACACGCATTTTCGCATTTATAATATTAGTATAGATAAGTTGTCTTGTGCAACGAACAATATTAATAAATAATATTTAAGAACGTACAATCTTTGCTTTTATTTTATTTTATCCCAACTATTAACCACATTTCCTAATCCCGGGATAGTACCGGGATCCCGGGATTACGCATCGAAAATCCCGTAATCCCGGGATTTAAAAACATGCTCGGGATTGTATTCTCTAGGAAAGAGTGAACATGGGTCTTGAAGAGGTCCATGTTGAAAGAGAGAGAAACACATAGGTCGCAAATCATTCCACAACCGAGCTGTTTAACTCAAGTTCTCATATCACTGTTAACGGGTGTTAATGGGTGAGCATTTGGCACGTTTTCCGACGATGCACTGGAGCCGTTAGTTCATCGGGGCATCTTCAATTAAAATATCTTCAAAATAAGGACAGCGTTCCCACCTGATGCCGGTGCTCTAAAGATTAAATCTATCCACGGACAGCCTGTTTCTGCACAGAGTCGAAGGTTTTTTTCGAGAATTTCGGGGCTCCAGTGAAAGAGTGCGAATCAATCACCTAATTAAATCATTTTGTACCTGAAGGTTACCTGTGCTAATAAATTACTTTCTTTATGACAAAAGTATTATGAAGAATGGGTAAATATAGGGGTTGAATTCTCCAGCGATGGACGGCAAGACGGAGAAATTGATCGAATAATTAGTGCGGCAAGCCGTGTGTTGCGTCCTCTCTACAGCTCAGTGATAAGGAAGGCCGAGCTCAGTATCAAAATAAAGATGCCAGTGTTCAAAACGGTATACCACCCGACGCTCACTTACGGCCACCAGATATGGATGCTAAACAAATGAACACGCTCTAGAGACCAAGCTGTTGAAATAAGGTAGTTGAGAGGAGTGGCAGGGGTTACGAAATGGGATCATACAAGAAACTCGACGATCCGAGACGATCTAAACATTGAACCTCTGCTACTTTTCTGAGGTGGCTTGGGCATGTACTAAGAATGTCTGATTATCGAATTCCGAGGAAAATACTAAGTGCGATTCCAGAGGGTGGACGTCCAGTGGGCCGCCCCAGACACAGCTGGGCGAGGCAGCTCCAGAAACTGTGTGAGGAGAGGATGGAACTGCCAGAGGATGGAACTGGAACCTGGAGGCCGAACAATCAGCACACGGCAGGGACGTATGGAGGAGCCTTGTCGATGCAGTGGGTCACCGACCAGAATAGAATAAGGGGATGATGATGATGATGGGTATACATAGATGTTTAGATAGGTACCCCACTGAATTGCATCGGAGCATGGTGCTAGCGCTTTCGGTTGCTTGCCGATTGCGCGCCGGCGCGCGCCAAATTAAACTCTAAAAAATATTTTTTGAAATGCGATTTTAAACCTTAATTATAAAGAAAACGTATAAAGAATAAGGTCAGAATCGCTTGGGGCATTCTTGTTATTAAGGTATAGAATGCCTTGAACACATCTATGGAACCCGAATAATTTCTATGAATTCTTTATGGATCACTGGCAAAGTTTTTTTTTGAGCATTTTAACTTTCAGTTCGATTGCTTCATTCTCGTAAGAAAGATCGTAAACATATGAATTCGGCAGATAAACGCAAGTAATGTTGTTATTAGGCATTGTTCAAGGAATGTTTTTCGGTAAATAGTACATAAGATAGCATAAAATAAACCCACAAAATATTACAGAGGCATGGAACGAGTTAAAGATATGTCATCTATTTATTAAGATAGATGACATATCCCGTTTTTGTACAGTGTCTTTAAGTTTTTTTCTAATATTTTGGGGCTCCAGTCAAAGTGGATATCGATGACCTGATTAATTAAATTCGTGTACGAGAGCCGTGAGTTACTTTCTTTCTGACATATTATGACGATTGACTACTCACAGATAGGTATCGCACTGAATTGCGAATTGAAATTAACGCAAATTGAGGAAATTATAGATTTTCTGCAGCAGTTGAATAAATATGAATACACGTATGCAAGAGAAAGTTATAACGGTACTAAAAACGACTCTCTAAATTATCGCGAAAACTTTTGTTTGCTGAAGAAAGGAAAATTTTCAAAGGGTTATAAGTTATAAGTAAATTTACCCACGATATTTGTATTTTAGTAAGCTTAAATTTTATTTTCTGAGATTCATTTGTTAAGAATACTCTCACCAAATATTTTAAAGAAATTCGTAAAATTGATTGAGATACATCATTTTATGTGAAACCGTTTGAAACAGTATGTTGAATTATCCTTCAGCAAAACTTAGAATGCGTTTTATAATAACATATTTTAAAAAATATACACCCGATTTGCATGCACCAAGTCTTAAACTGGCATGGTGTTATGCCGTGTTGCGCTACCTCCTTCTTTTGTCAACGTTTACAGCGTTACAGTGTCCATCATCAGGGCAGAGATAACAAAAAAGCCTTAAACTGTTCGAAAATCCAGTCTCTATGGCACCATGTAGGGGAATTTTGATATCTTAATAAAGACAAAATTCATAAAATGGCGGACCAGCGAATTTTATTTTCGATTTTCATAGAAAATTTTCACAAAAATTCTTACGTGGTGACTTAGAGACTGCATTTTTGAACAAGACTTAGGACTTTTGAACAAGACTTAAGACTTGGTGCATGCAAATCGGATGGATATTTTTTTAATATATTGTCAACTAGTTTGAAAAACGGAGTTTCGAGAAAAACGCGTTCAAAGTTTGGCTGAAGGATAATCCAACATACAAACTGTTTAAAACGGTTTCATATAAAATGCTGTATCTCCGTCAATTTTGCGAATTTCCTTTAAAATATTGGTGAGGCCATTCTTAACAACTGCATTTTTCAGAAAATATTTTTTTTTACTTACATTTTTCATAAAAAAACTTAAATTTAGAATTGAGGCCAAAATACCAAAACAAAAATATTAATAATTTTTTTAATCGAAAGGTATGAATATTTATTTATTTGTAAGAGACAAACAGCTTATAGGTAAATAAAAATGTAGAGATACATAATCTACAAGTTAGATAAAATCAAGCCAAAAGGGTCTCCTGTGTTAGAGTTACTTGGATATGGAGTTTTATTATAACTTAAAATTAATTTTAGGCGAGGAGAGGAGGAGGAGGAGAAGGCAAATGGGATAAGGATAGGAGAAGCTCCCTGTACGTTCCATTCTCTTGTATTAATTTTCGATCGTACGCGTTACTTCTATTCGGTATTTCTGAAGGGTATTGTTAAAGATGTCTATATTGTAAAATTTTGCATTATATTGCGCACGTGTACGGGGAATTGGAGAATTTTTTCTAATGTTAGTTCTACTAATGGACAAATGAAACAAGTTGGATTGTCTTTATTTATTTAAAATTTACGGCACAAAGTGCCATTTACAAGCTTGTGTATATTTAATTACAGTCATAGTACATTATACAGGCATTCAAAATAAACAATAATATCAAAAAATCATTATGTAGTGACCTCGTTAACGTATAATTGGCTGAAATGTTCGATCAGTACAACCTTATATTTCATTATGGAAATATTAATTATCAGCCACATTGGCATAAAAATTTCCAATGGTGTGTAATCTATTTACAACTGAATTGGAGCCTGATACCGACGTATAGTTGTCACAATAAAACAAACTAGGGAACCTTGATCTTATTGTAGGTATATGAAAGTTAATCAACTTTAATATATCAGGGCTATCCAACTGATAGTTAACGATTTTATACAAAAATATCAGATCAAAAATTTTTCTTCTGTCACTTAATTTCAACAATTTTAATGAGTGCAACAAAAAATCATAATTTATTGATTCTAAGGGAATTCCAAGTCTAAAATTAATACACCTCAAAAATTTGTGTTGGACTCTTTCAATGGTATTGATGTGATTGTTGAAGACAGGTGACCAAATTGTTGAATTATATTCAAGAATGCTTCTAACAAGAGATGTGAACAGAATTTTTAATGTGTAAATATTTTTAAAATCCTTGGAAATCCTTAATATAAAACCTAACATTTTCATAGCCCTGTTAGCTATAGAAGTTACATGAGATGCAAGATGTCTTGTTGATCTTGTCGGAATATGAATATTTATTTTGAGTATTTATTAAGTAGATATCTATAATTGGCATTGGCATATCAGCATTGCGGATATGTTCTCTTTTATTTTTTGTTGCTTTAAATTGTTATTTGAAAAACTATATGTAAACATAAAAATGAATGTGTCATTGTTTGTCTCTTATTATTTCCTAACCATTCATCCGATTGTGGTTAAAAATGATTGATTTAAGGCCTTTGGGAATGCAAAATTTCAAAGCTTTGCATAGAGCAGGAAGCCTTCTACAAATAATTATTAAGTTAACATTAATTTGTAGTAAGGAAATCACTTAGAACTTAGACAAATAAATATTTACAAAATATTTGTGAATCTTTTATATTAGATATCTGATTACTACTTTAAAGGCAATTTACCGAGTTTTGTTTGACTATCGTAATACCTATATTTTTATCTCCACTACTTTGGATGACTTTGGTATAAATTCTTTCGCGTACATTAGACAATATTCTTTTGTTTGCGCTCCACACTCCTGTGTCCGGGCCTCCTGGCCCTGACGAAAATAATTCTCATGAGAGCGTACGTTATCTTTGGGGATGCTGTATGGAGGTTATTTTTAGGAAAGAAAGGAGAAGAAGTACTGGGAAGGAAAAAAGTATCTAGAAGAAGAAGGAAAATCTAAGTCTCCTTCAAAGGAAGCATTTTCCGAACAGACCCTCCATTGATATGCTTGGTGTAACTATAAGTGACCAGCTCAGGTATGGGGGCTCCATCAAAGCCAGATTTAAGTTAGCCTCTCAAAAACTAGGCGTACCGTACAGGGCCCGCAGATAATTTAATAGTACACAACTGCTGACCTCGTAAAAAACACAAGTGCGCCCCACGGTAGAATTTGGCAGCCACCCCTGGTCTGGAGCCCCAAAATACCTAAAAAATACCATCGACTCTGTGCAGAAATTTGCGGTAGATTTTATAGATTATCCCGTCTTAACAGACGGATTGCAATCATTGTTCTACCGATATTTCAATGCAAGATGCTCCGAGGAACTACCGTAATTGGTCCGTTCGTCACCGGTGCATAGTCGGGAAACACGCCAAACGCGTGCCCAACATATGTAACATATGTACAACGGTTGACATTTGTCACATAAGAACGGGTCGCTTCTTCGACTCGTTCTGTGTTCAACAAGTCGGCTGTGGAACTATTTTCCGCCTCCTATGTTTCCTCCTTCCTACAACACGGCTCTCTTCAAGACCAATGTTCATTCCTTCCTCTCCCTAAAAAGACCCTCCACACAGCATCTCGGATGACGTAGGCTCTGAGGGAAATTATTTTCATTAAGGCCTCCTGTGTTTTGTTTTACATGAGCTCCATACAGGAGGCCCTGAAGAAAATAAATTTCCTTAGGGACTGTTATCTTTGGGAATGCTGTGTGGCGGGGTTTTTTAAGGACAGGAAAGAGAGGAGAGTTCTGGGAAGGAAAAGGGTTTAAGGGGTGGGTAGAAATCTGGGATCAGTGTGTCCTGGTCGTACGCCTCCAAGACCTAGACAAACCTCACCCCGTGAATCCGGGCACCCCTGCTAAATCACTTGGGGTGACCTTTGGCAGAGGTGTTGGTTATCCAATAAACATTCCCGGGGCCGCGGTACCCATTCCCACCTCCCAAAAAAAAAAAACTGTGTGGAGTTAATGTAAAAAAAATACTGGCATCTTTTATAACGTAGAATCTTAAATATAGTAAACAAATAAAAATAAATTTAAAAAAAAAAAACATTCGCGTAGCAAAAAAATGTTTAGATAGATTGCGTAGTTTGTAAATATGAATTTTATTTTTTTGAAGAAGAAGACGTAGAAAGATCAAGTGAAGTCACTAGAGTTTGGCCTTCGAGAAATGAGATTCACTGATTCATAAAAACAGTTGCAAAAAATCTTACGAAATGCATTTAATCAGATGAAATACAAACAGTTTGACAGACGCGTGATTCTGTGTCGCCCCGTGTTTCTATGTGACTCTGTGTGGTTCTGCGTGGTTACGTGTGTGATCAGTATTATGTGGAGGCCATTCCGTTGCAAGATGCCAGCGGAGTAAACAAACGTAATAATTACCGACGGAGAAAAGACAAACAATGGAAACTTTCATTTCTGAGAGTTAACATTCGTCTCAGTCGAGTATTTTACTCAGTTGGTGTAAGGTAACATTACAAAACTGTAATTTAAGGAATTTAATACAACAATGCATCACAATAATATTGTGAGTAATCATTGTACGGTTATTACAACTATCTTGGAAGAAAGTGTATTAAATAATGAGACATTTATAAATATTTTAGAAATTCTTGAACTGGAAAACCTACAAAGAGTGTAATTGCATTCTATGCAATTGTTCAAACTATTTTACAATACGGTATTAGAGGCTGGGGAATTGCCAATTAATTTGGGGAGTACCATAATTACAACTATCTTCGAGGAAAGTGTATTAAATAATGAGACTTTATAAATATTTTTGAAATTCTTGGACTAGAAAATCTACAAAGAGTGTACTGTGCAATTGTTCAATCTATTTTACAATACGGTATTAGAGGCTGGGGAAGAACATTTGATATTAATTTAAATCCTCTCAAAATACTCATTTTTGTATAAGAACAACTCGGCCGGCGTGGTCTAGCGGTAGGGCTCTTGACTCGCAGTCCGAAGATCGCGAGATCGAATTAAGGCGTGGGCAATTCTCAGTCTTTCACGAGTTGCTACGCCTTAAAATGTAAAATATTATTTTGACTCCAATTGTTATAAAATTATATAAAAAATATTAAAAAATTAACTGTTAAAAATACATTTTTGCTGGGTTGTGCGTCTGACCACTCGTTGAAGTTTTATTAGCAAATTTGATCAAATTGGGTCGAAAACAAATTTTTTAAGTTTCGCGCTTGTCTGTTTATCGATGTTTTTTAAAATTTTTATTATCGCGCTGGGTTGCGCGTCTGACCATTCGTTGAAGTTTTATTAGCAAATTTTATCAAATTGGGTCAAAAACAAATTTGCCAGGTTTCGCGCTTAGACGTTCATTGATGTTTTTTTTAAATTTTTATTATCATTGGAACCAGTGGCGGTTCTTCACAGGGGGACAGTGGGAACAGTCCCCACCAGTTACACCTGAAACCTACTAAAGGAAATAACAGTCGATGCTTTGTCTTCACCAAAATGAATGAATTCTTTAAACATAAATGCAATTAACATTTGCAAAAATAAAATACAAAAAATTATTCCGGATGATTTTATTGTGAGCCGGCGATCACCAAAGCTGACCAGCGGATAGCCGACCAGCGCACGAACCATCAGAGTCCTACTGCGCATTTGGGGGACAATCCGAGTTGTCCCTTTAGGCATTTTGGTTCATTATTTGCGTTTCTTTCCCGATCGCAGGCAATCCGAGAACCACGCAAGCGCACTCGTATGTGCATTTCAAATACCGTGGGGACAATCCAATGAATCCCCTCATGACAAAATACTGAACCATTTGTTTGCATAGTTTCGGGAGGGAATCAAGTTCTTACAAACCTTCACTAGCAATTAAAAACCCGCTCTGTAGGTTTTTACTGCTAAGCCCTGCGGGCGGCATTTGGTTCGGCTTCGCCCAATTAGTGTTGGTGACCATTTTATAAATCTAATAGGAACTAGGAACTGGTTCCAAAATTAGCCCGTTTCTCGTATCCACTGTCAACTAGTGATGGCTAGTCACCGGGTAAAAGTAACCTGGACGGGCGATGATGTCGTATGTATTTTACGGCCGCTTGATGCAACTGAGTACCTATCACCGTCAAACCTTTCAAAATTTAGGTCATCCTCGTATCCACTGTCATCCAGTGATAGCTAGTCAACGGGACAAAGTAGCAATGATGTCACATGTCAATGAGATACTCCAGATTCACAAATGCGTAGAACTTATACCTGGAGGGGGCCCATACCTATGCGTCCTGCCGACGGAAGTAGCCACATCTTGTGTCGAATTCTTGAACTAAAAATCGAACTACAACGGTAGCTTTGCTTAAAATTCCACGAACACAGATGTTATCTGGGGCGTAACGCGTACGGTGTGGCGTCAACATGCAATCGAAACTGCGTTCGATTACGGCAGAGCCCACCATTATATATATAAACCTTTGCGGGCGTGCAGCGTGCGCACAACAAATAAACAAAGTTTCTTCGCAATCGAATGAAGGGTATATTAACGCATACGAAACAAACAAAGAAACATTATTTTTATATACTCGTATAAAGAAGATTATTTGAATTGTCTTAAACATTAATTGTTCATTAATTGAATATAAATATACTCGCTTCAGTATTATGCCTTGGCTGCCACTTGACTATTATTAAAATATTTAAATAATGACATTATTATATTGTGCAAGAAATCCAAGTCTCTAATAATGTACACATTCGAATACACGGCATCCTCTCCCACTCGTCTAGTAAAACAACTTGTTATTTGGCTAGATTTCTTATTTTGTAATTTTTGCACTCGACGGGCATCGAACCTGTGGCCCCATTATCTAGACCCGACGGTTACTTTTGATAATGTGAGTATTGCTCAGTCATTTCCAGGGCCGGATCCAACTAGAAGATGCGTTATAATCACAAATCATGAAGACCTACAAAATACAGCAAAATGTAAATTAAACAGGTTTAAACTGAACGTAAACAAAACAAAATATACCTATGTATCTAATTAGGCAATAAAACGCATAACACAGGGCTAAATTTGACAAAAAGCCTCGATTAGCAGCGAATTCACTATCTGCTAGTAAACACACAGTGTAATCATATTTACTAGCTAACTAGCAGATTTTACACTGAAGGAGTTTACTAGCAGGTAGTGAATTCGCCGGCTTTGCATTTTCAATTTTTTCATCAATAAAGCTTCATTACATTTAGCGAGTTTACAAGTTACTAGCCGGTGAATTCACTATCTGCTAGTAAACACACAGTGTAATCATATTTACTAGCTAACTAGCAGATTTTACACTGAAGGAGTTTACTAGCAGATAGTGAATTTGCCGGAAGTGGCTTGTAAACTCGCTAAATGTAATCGAGGCTCTAATGGTGAAAAAATTGAAAATGCAAATGAAATCAAATATCTGGGTGTAATACTCGATTAAAAACCAACTAATTAATCTCCTACTTCATCACAATAAGCGGAAAATGTTGCTTGTGTTGTGATGGAGGAGTGAATAAAAATAAAAATAAAAATTAAGAAAAAAAATCATTTTGATAGGTGTGAATTTAAAATACAAATTACCTATTTATGGCGGGATAAAAATTTGTCGTTTATAATTAAAATTACTACCAAAAAATGCATTTTTAACGATGTTCTATTTTATTTTTCATTGAATTTGTAAAAGAAACAAACTTAAATATTTTTTTACTGTTTTTCATTTACTCACAAATAATTGCCCAAGTTGCCTTTAAAATCATGAAACACTAAAATCTTTAATGACATATATCTTATAATTTAAAGCAAAAATAAATAAAGTAGCTCACATCCGTACTAGATATTTCATGTATCTTTTGATTACAAAAATAATTTTTCAGTTTGGTTGGGTATTTTGATCTCAAATCCAAATTTAAGATTTGTATGAAACTGGCCGAAATAGGCCGCGCATACGTTCCTCTTAATAATAAATAGATATTGATTGAAAATTTATGATAGTATAGCCTTCTTGTACCTAGCTTCCGCGCAGAAGATCTGCCGTATCTGCGTATCTTTAACTAACTTCATGTTATCTAAGTGATTCTGGGTAAATCACCTATTCTAGGTCAATCCGGCTCTGACGCCAGCAACGTTCGCTTTCAGAGATGAAATTCGGCCTCTCAGATGGATGTGATGTAATTGTGGTTAATTATTTATTGTGAATAAATATTTCGGATAAGTCGTTTTGGTAACGTGTGTACACACACTAGAACACCGAATAATAATAATAACACGGTGCCCGGAAACTAGTGGTATAAGTAGGAAGGTATGTAATTCATCACATTTAGAGTTGATTTTGAGGTGTATAAATTTGTATAAAGCTGAGCTGTCGTTTTCAAGTAGATAATTCAAATTTAAAGTTTGGAATTTTTTAGGTCAAATTTGAAATAAAACTGTCGCTACCACGTTAATAACAACCGTTTATCGTCTTTTATGGTTGGGACTCTTGTGCGGCTTAAAAAAAAACAAATCTTAATGAGGTATGATTTTAGGTTTTCACGGCCGAAAGTATTTTTGTTATTTATTTTTGGGGTGTTATGCCGTGTTGCGCTACCTCCTTCTTTAGCCAACGTTTCGGACAGCGTTACAGTGTCCATCATCACAGTGACTCATCTGCCCTGATGATGGACACTGTAACGCTATCTGAAACGTTGGCTAAAGAAGGAGGTAATGCAACACGGCATAACACCCCAAAAATAATTAACAAAAATCTTAATGAATCTAAATCTTCATATGTATAAAAATATCACGTCACGATGTTTGTTCGAGATAAACTCCGAAACTACTGAACCGATTTTGATGAAATTTTGCTTAATGTGTGTAATTTAGTCAAACTTAAAAGATAATATAGTTTTTATCTCTTTTATTGACCTCCATATTTATTATTGCGAATGTTTGTTATAAGGAAAATGCTTTGTAATTATTTGTAAGTTTTACAAGTTTCTAACAGATGGCGGAGTGAGTTAATTTATCGTCACAACACTTGGTTATCTAGGTTGGGTAAACATCCAGTAGATGGCGTTGTGTTTCGATTTCACGTCACAACAACGCGTGGCCGTGTCAGCTAGTTTGTATATAGGTACAAATAAATGTTTTTTTTGTTTGTTCCTTGTGCGTTCCTAAACCATTCATCCGATTGCGATGAAACTTTGGTGATTTGATGTGCGCATGGTTTCTATATATAATAGTGAGCTCTGGCGTTATGAGATTGTTTCCTATACCGTTCATCCGATTGCGATGAAACTTTGGTGATTTGTTGTGCGCACGCCCGCGAGATTTTCTATAAATACTGGTGAGCTCTAGCATTAAGAAATGTGTATAAAAAATTGTAATAGGTGGCGCGCGAGTTGTTTGAAAACAGAGTGTATTTAATATAGTTTAGCGGAAGGGAGTGAAAGAGGGAGGGGGAGAGGAATCTGGGGGGGGGGAACGAAGGAGGAGGCTACTCTCAGTATGAAAGATACTCTCAGTATCGCCCTGGTGTAAGAACACTGTTGAAACTTTGCTTGAAATGGCTTTAGCCCTGTTTGGTGACCGATCTGAATAGCCAGGTACTTCCCACCTTCCGATTCCCCATCTCCTTCCCATCTCCACTACCTTCAGCATTACAATATATCCCAATTGGGGATGCCATAGTCTCACTGGCTCCAGACGGAAGCAGTCGGGACTCTTGTGCGGTATTCATATATTAAAAAGGGCTCGTAGGAAGGGAGGACGCGGATGGGGAAAGCTGGAAGGTGAACGCGGAAAAGGAGCGGGAAAGAAACGACACACATAGAGAAAATTTGATTTCTTTGAGTGATATTGCAATGCATGCCGGGTACTCGCTAGTTAGATATTAAAATAGTTAAGGCGGCGTTTCCCGGCTCAAAAAGGAGAAAATGAAGAGATATGTAATTACGAATGTTAGACAGAGCGCGCTAATATTTTAAGTGATAAAATTGAAGCGAAAATTGCGAAAATGCTTAATAAAACATGACTCGTTTAAAATAGAGCAAAAATCTCGTGGAAAGTATCTTAAGTATCATTTAAAGAAACATTGTGAATTTTTTCACTAATATAACTTGTAAAATAATAGAAATAGACTTGTTTATAATAATTTTCGGAGCATACCTTGCGATTTTTATAATTTGCGTTTCGGCGTGGAACCTGTCTAGATATTATCTTCAAAAATAATATATATTTTTTTAAGGGCTTAAAAACTTCAAATGTTTAACGGGGGTATGTAAGAAATCGGTCGAAATTCGGATAGCGGCGGCTTAAGAGGTCGACTTTGTCCATCTATTTGTCCCGGCCTTGAGAAGGTTTTGTTTCAATAGTGGATATTATATTTCGTTAAGTTGACTCAATGTTTAGAAGGTACCATTACATCAGATGTAACATTATCTTGGATTTCATCAACTGCCTGACTGACTCTGATGTAATGGCAGCCTACATATTTAGTTCCGGTGAAAAGATATTTCGGCTATCAAAATGCAATGACCTTGAAGGCAGAATGTTGGGCAAAAGTAAAAGTCCCTCGTCATCGCGATCTCTGCCTGGCAACCGTATAATTTTTCAATTCACATTTCAGATATGAGCAAAGTCGGACTCTTTTTCTTATGTGTGAGTCCCAACTGCTCCCAATCGTCTGGAGTCAGTAAGACTATGATATCTGACTTTTTATTTTCTTATGTGAATACCGCACAAAAGTCCCAACTGCTCCTAATTACCTGGAGCCAGTAAGAATATGGTATCGGACTTTTTATTTTCTTATGTGAATACCGCACAAGAGTCCCAACTGCTCCCAATCGCCTGGAGTCAGTAAGACAATGGCATCGGACTTTTTATTTTCTTATGTGAATACCGCACAAGAGTCCCAACTGCTCCCAATCGCCTGGAACCAGTAAGACTATGGCTTCCCCAATTGGGTCACGTCACGGTGCGGTGTGTGAGAGAGATGCAAGAAAATTATGACTTTCCTTTGGAGGAAACAGACCTACGTACATTGTGTATCTCATCTTTTGAAAGAGCTGCAGCATTATTGTGTTAAGGAACTTATATTTAATGCCTTTTATGCCGTTACGGTACCGTTACCGTGAATCGTCACGGTAAATATAAATGCGTCTATTGGCTGAATAACCTCGGCATCTCACTTTGATCTTCAGCAACTACTAACTGTCCTCCATCAAACGCAGAAGAAGAAGACTTGAAAAGCTCTCGAAAAGCACCTTCAAAACCAAGCGTGGCTTCTTGACTTTTCAAAATCTTTTTGCCCCGGAAGGCATAAGTGTATTTGATCATTACATTAAAAACGTGAAAGTGAATACCTACCCACACATTGTGAACACACTTTTAAAGTACATATTTAGAACTTAACGGAAATTGGTGGAATTTTAATAGTGCCTGCATCTGTTTAATGATTGGCACACCTTGTAGGAAACAAGACAAGGTTTATTATATATTTGAAATTAAGTATTTATGGCCCACCTTTAGCTTAACCAGAGTATTCAAATTGCAAAACCCTTGCAACTTTACAAGGCGGTTCCGTTGAGAAAGATTAATTATTCTCCGTAGCAGCATTTTTAACCACTAAATAATACGATTTTATTTCTTTCAAAATTTGCTTTAAATTAGCAATAAAAATACTTGACCCATCGCCTTGCACCCTGGTGAGATGGATGAATTCAATCGTCTGTTACTTCTGGACACATTATTCACAGATTCCTACGCATCCTTCACACTTTTTTCCTCTACAGAACTTCCTCTCTTTCCTTACCTTAAAAATACCTTCCACATAGCATCTCCCAATTTTAACAAAGGCCCTGAGGGAAATTATTTTCCTGGGGGTCTCCTGTTTGAAACTAAATTTAAAAAAAAATTCCAGTGCAGTTCATACGCGGTAGAGGCGAAACTTTACTAAAACGATCTCAACCAATAAGAGCCTTGAAAAGTGAGGCCGTAATCAAAGCGGCTAATGAGCACAGTTTGACGCTTCGTAGGTAGGTACTTTGAGTAAGTAAGGTTCTATCTCATTCTCTCGCAGGCTAAATCCTACAGATATATGTGTTTGCCTCTTTTTAGTGCCATTTCCGTTTCAATCGAGTTTCAAACCACAAACGGTGCTAAAGAAGTTTCACTTCAAAAATATTTTTTACAATTTGTATCTGACGGCCGGCGTAGTCCAGCGGTAAGGCTCTTGACTCGCATTCCGAAGGTGGCGGGATCGAAACCCGGCGTGGCAAATAAATTTTATTTGATTAATTTGTATTATTTCACAATTTATTCATTTAAAATAATATATAGTATATTTGCGGCACGTTCCAGAATAGAAGATACTCTCAGTATCGCCCTGGTGTTAGACCACCATTCAGAATTGAAACGTTGCTTGAAATGTCTTTAGCCGTGTTTGGTGACCAGATCTGAATAGCCAGATACTTCCCACCTTCCTCTTCCCATCTCCTTTCCCTCCCCACTACCTCCAGCCTCACAAAATACCCCAATTGGGTATGCCATAGTCTCACTGGCTCCAGACGGGAGCAGTTGGGACTCTTGTGCGGTATTCATATAAAAAAAAATCAGCATTTAGATACCACAAAGATAAAAGCATGTATTTATGTAAAATAAAATAATAAGCAAGTACACCTACTATTGTCTAAACCGCACTCTGGTAAAATAACAGAAACATTATGAAATCTTGCAAAACTCAGGCTTGTAATCATGTAATTAATTATTATGTTATTAGGTAGATTTCACCACATAACAATGCTCCTAACCTAACTATTAAACTCAACTCTAAACCTAACCTCAAAAACACGCATGATTCGTGTAGATACACATAGTAATTATTTACAATTAGGGACTTATTCTTAGAAACGTGGGAATAAATTATTTTAACATGACAATACACCATCGTACAAGTATTTGTTATGTTAAAATAGTGGCGACATTCGCTGCCTTATCACACAGGGGAGTCAGGGGCTCTAGCGCAGTGAAATCGATAACTTTACCGAGCACGGTTTCTCCGTTGACAGCCGAAACGATGGTGACAGGGATAAAATAAGAAATCGATATACGCTGGCGCCACTGGAGGTGTTTTCTACGAATTTACATTCCGAAACGTCAAACACCAAACAATTACGTAAAAATATGAATAAATTTGTAATGTTGAGTTGAAATACTAGCCTAAATATGCATTGGCAGTCTGCATTTACTGTTTAACACTAAACGTTAGAACGCTCAGTGGCTGAGTTGGCATCGCATTTGGGTCCCACCCGGGCGTCGCGTGTTCGATTCCTTGGCTGGCTAAGTCCTCCATTACGACACAAGCAACATTTTCCCCTTACTGTGGTGGTAGCAGGATATTTTCAAATATTGTCAGGTTATTCGTAATCAGGGAATGTTTGACTATCATTAAAAAAAATTAACAAATGTTTATGGAGGTCTTTAGTCATATTTCAATTTCTTTCATTCCTCAAAGATGGAACGGAATAAATTGGTTGCGCCTGAAATGAATTATTTATGTCTATGGATCGCGTTTACGACTTCCTTCTGTTCTAAGAGCTTCGTTAGTTCAAAATGTTCATTGAATAAGCCAATAATTTTGCATAACGAGCGACATCAAAGAGGAACGTATGCGCGTCCCATTTGGGCCAGCTTCATACAAATCTTAAATTTGGATTTGAGATCAAAATACTCAACCAAACTGAAAAATTATTTTTGTAATCAAAAGGTAAATCAAATATCTAGTACGGATGCGAGCCACTTTATTTATTTTTGCTTTAAATTATAAAATATAGGCCATTAAAGATTTTAGTGTTTCATGATTTTAGGCAACTTGGGCAATTTTTTTTTTACATTAACTCCACACAGGAGGCCCTGAGGAAAATAATTTCCCTTAGGGCCTATGTCATCTGGGATGCTGTGTGGAGGGTATTTTTGAGGAGAGGAAGGAATGAACATTGGTCTTGAAGAGACCCATGTTACAGGAAGGAGGAAACACAGATGCCGGCAAATCGTTCCATAGCCGAGCTGTTGAACTCAAAAACAAGTTGAAAAAACGACCCGTTCTCATGTGACAAATGTAAACAGTTTACATATGCTGGGCGCGCGTTTGGCGTGTCTCCCGACTATGCACCGGTACCGAGAGGATCAACGACGCTAGTTCCTGAGAGCATCTTCCATTAAAATATCGGTAGAACATGGATAGCATTCCCACCCGACGCCTGTGCTCTAAAGATTGCAATCCGTTCGTTAAGATGGGAGAATCTATCAAACGGACCGCCCGTTTCTGGACAGAGTCGAGGGTATTTTTCAAGTATTTTGGAGCTCCAGATCAGAGGTGGCTGCCAAATTCAACCGTGGGGCGCACTTGCGATTTGTACAGGGTTAGCAGTTGTGTACTATTAAAGTTACTGCGGGCCCTGTACAGTACGCCCAGTTTTTGAGAAGCTAACTTTACTCTGGCTTCGATGGAGCCCCCATACCTGAGCTGGTCACTTATAGTTACACCAAGCATAATGGAAGGTCTGTTCGGAATTATTTGTGAGTCAATGAAAAACATTAAAAAAATAAAGCTAAATCCTATAGATGTGTGTATTTGTCTCATTTTAGTGTCACTCGTTTCCGTTTCATCGAGTTTCAAATCACAATAGTGCTAAAGAAGTTTTCACTTCAAAAATTAAAGAAAAAATCACTCTCGTCACTTCTTTGCGACTTTAGTGGATATTCTAATGTTCGAATGTGAAATCGAAAGAAAAACAGTTTGTGTCGCGGCGTAGCGGATCTGAGCACTGGAGTCACCGGAAGTCACACTTAATATCCGCTCTAAACATCGGAACAGATAGGAAGGAAATGAGATTAGCAATTAATTGAAGAAAGCAAACAAATGGGTGCAATTATATTGCGATGTAACAATTGAGAGGTTTCTTTTAATTGTTGCTATTATAAACATTTACGGTTGGCGTGATATTTCGCTGTTAAAATGAGCAAACTATTATTGAAGAAAACGATAATACCATAAAATATAAACGAACACATGAAAAAGAACGCGACAGAAAAATAATCCATATAATGTATAAACACAATTACACATCTGCCCTGATGAGGGACACTGTAACGCTGTCCGAAACGTTGGCTAAAGAAGGAGGTAGCGCAACACGGCATAACACCCCAAAAACAAATAACGAAAAAATATATATAAAAATCAGAATTTGATTGCTTGTGTATTTATGTGAGTATAAGAGATGTTTATGTATTGCTATATTAAGCATAGGAAATGTTTGAAACTTTCAAATTACCTTCTTTCCACCCTTATGAAGGTTTCTGGATTATTACAACCACATGACAGTGTTTTTGTAATGATTAATAAAACTTTTCAAATGTATTGTCATGTGGTTGTAATAATCCAGAAACCTTCGCGAGGATGGAAAGAAGGTATTTTGAAAGTTTCAAACAATTCCTATGCAATACACAGACAACTCAAAATTCATAAATAAATACGATAAAGCAAAGATATTTTTATAATAAACGTAGTAAAATAATTTGTTTTAAATTTACCAACAAAAAATTGCCCAAAATGACTGCAAAATCATGAAATATTTAAATATTTTGTGGCCTTTATTTTATACTTAAAAACAAAAATAAATAAAGTAGAACATACGCGTACATATTAACAACACTTTAAGATTGAAAAAAAAACAATTTGGTTAGGAATTTCGGCCTCGAATCCAAATTTAAATTTTATATGAAAAGGACGGCTGCGCCATCGCAAGTCACACAATAAGTAGATAATTTACGTTTTGTCAAAAAAATATATTATTATTCCACTTCAAATAATAGAAGTATTCAATCACTTAACAAAATAAACAATCAGCTAAGCTTCCCACGTCTTCATGACATTTGTAAGGTAATCATTACTTCATGGATAAGCACTTAGCGAGGTTACAACCTCTAACTGAAATACTGATTGACCCTAACATTTGAAACTTCCTGAAAACATTATTTTTTATCTGTTTTATGATGTAAAACAACAGACTGTATCTATTTACTATTAATTAACATGATCACTGTACGAGACCTCTAGGCCTGCACAAAGACTGTAAATAGTAAGCGCCGGCACACAGTGACGCCCGACTATTGCAATGTCTTGAAAGAGATGTTTTCTCGCCTTGCAGCTGTTGAAAGTTCTCAGGTTGAATCTCTCAGGTTGAATCTCTCAGGTTGAATCTCTCAGGTTGAATCTCTCAGGTTGAATCTCTCAGGTTGAATCTCTCAGGTTGAATCTCTCAGGTTGAATCTCTCAGGTTGAATCTCTCAGGTTGAATCTCTCAGGTTGTATCTCTCAGGTTGTATCTCTCAGGTTGTATCTCTCAGGTTGTATCTCTCAGGTTGTATCTCTCAGGTTGTATCTCTCAGGTTGTATCTCTCAGGTTGTATCTCTCAGGTTGTATCTCTCAGGTTGTATCTCTCAGGTTGTATCTCTCAGGTTGTATCTCTCAGGTTGTATCTCTCAGGTTGTATCTCTCAGGTTGTATCTCTCAGGTTGTATCTCTCAGGTTGTATCTCTCAGGTTGTATCTCTCAGGTTGTATCTCTCAGGTTGTATCTCTCAGGTTGTATCTCTCAGGTTGTATCTCTCAGGTTGTATCTCTCAGGTTGTATCTCTCAGGTTGTATCTCTCAGGTTGTATCTCTCAGGTTGTATCTCTCAGGTTGTATCTCTCAGGTTGTATCTCTCAGGTTGTATCTCTCAGGTTGTATCTCTCAGGTTGTATCTCTCAGGTTGTATCTCTCAGGTTGTATCTCTCAGGTTGTATCTCTCAGGTTGTATCTCTCAGGTTGTATCTCTCAGGTTGTATCTCTCAGGTTGTATCTCTCAGGTTGTATCTCTCAGGTTGTATCTCTCAGGTTGTATCTCTCAGGTTGTATCTCTCAGGTTGTATCTCTCAGGTTGTATCTCTCAGGTTGTATCTCTCAGGTTGTATCTCTCAGGTTGTATCTCTCAGGTTGTATCTCTCAGGTTGTATCTCTCAGGTTGTATCTCTCAGGTTGTATCTCTCAGGTTGTATCTCTCAGGTTGTATCTCTCAGGTTGTATCTCTCAGGTTGTATCTCTCAGGTTGTATCTCTCAGGTTGTATCTCTCAGGTTGTATCTCTCAGGTTGTATCTCTCAGGTTGTATCTCTCAGGTTGTATCTCTCAGGTTGAATCTCTCAGGTGGAATCTCTCAGTGGAATGCAAGGGGGCTCCAGGCCTTCAGCCCGGAGCAAGATGGCCAGGGCTCAGGTATCAGCGTCAGATCAGGCTCGGTGCAAGGGGGCCCCGGGCCTTCAGCCCGGAGCAGGATGGCCAGGGCTCAGGTATCAGCATCAGATCAAGCTCAGTGCAAGGGGGCCCCGGGCCTTCAGCCCGGAGCAGGATGGCCAGGGCTCGGGTATCAGCCTCAGATCAGGCTCGGTGCAAGGGGGCCCCGGGCCTTCAGCCCGGAGCAGGATGGCCAGGGCTCAGGTATCGGCATCAGATCAGGCTCGGTGCAAGGGGGCCCCGGGCCTTCAGCCCGGAGCAGGATGGCCAGGGCTCGGGTATCAGCCTCAGATCAGGCTCGGTGCAAGGGGGCCCCGGGCCTTCAGCCCGAAGCAGGATGGCCAGGGCTCAGGTATCAGCATCTGATCAGGCTCGGTGCAAGGGGGCCCCGGGCCTTCAGCCCGGAGCAGGATGGCCAGGGCTCAGGTATCAGCATCAGATCAAGCTCGGTGCAAGGGGGCCCCGGGCCTTCAGCCCGGAGCAGGATGGCCAAGGCTCGGGTTTTGTAGGTGTTGTTCCATCGGGTGTTTGAAATTTCGGAGCTCCGACTGGTGACGGCGAGACTGGCGTCTTGAATCGTCCAAGATTGTTCAGGTAAGCGAATTTACAGAGATGTTGTTCCAACTTGCTGATCGTGATGACTGAATATCGTCGTCTTTTTGCAATCTTTTTATAGTGGCAGCCGAGTTTATTGCACAACATTTCCATTCAAATTGTGAAATAATTGCAAATCCTTTGTGATTAATTTTGGTGTAATATCGGTGTGTGACTCATCTCCGGCGGTAATAATGGAATATTTTCTATTTCTGGTGCTATGAATCATCTCTCGCACTATTGAAATTGATTTTTGATGATGCAACTTTTCAATATTTTGCCGTTGATAATAATTTACGATATAAAAGGTGGTATTTTCATAACACGTTCGATACACTCCCCCCAGTGCAGTCGTGGCTGCACCCAGCTGTTTTGTCGAACGTGTCAGTCCTCATCAATGGTCCGCGCGCCTGATGGCGGTGAGTTTGACCCTCGGTCGCACTGTCAGGTCATTGATATGTGCGTAGGTGGTCTATTTTGTACAAAAATTTGTGGCTCTGCCAGCGCTGTGAGTGGGGTTTCTTCCCTGGTCGCTCTTACATTGATCGCAATTACTTCCCCCAAGCTCCCTCCGTATAAGAAGATATTGGAGAGTACCACTGTTTAGGTAGTGGTGCGTGGTTTGTTTGTCTTTGCTGCGCCAATGAGGAGCACCACTGTTCTGGCAGTGGCACCGTTAGGGCAGGGCTTGATAGCTTTCGGTTGAGTTGTGTATATCTCGTCACGAACTCGTCGGGAGGCGGGTCAGCTTGTGTCAGCACTCGAGTTGCCTTTCTCGTCGCAAATAAGTTGGTTGGCCATTATGTGGTGGTGAGCTGCTGAATATCCGGCACCAGCATCCAGGGCTGGGACGGTCGCAGTAAACTCGCGTACCGGGTTGGCCGGTCTTCACGCGGTGAGAGCTGCTGAATATCCGGCACCAGCATCCAAGGCTGGGACGGTCGCAGCAAACTCGCCAACCGGTTGTCCGGCCATCATCGCGACGCGAGCTGCTGAATATCCGGCACCAGCATCCAAGGCTGGGACGGTCGCAGCAAACTCGCGTACCGGGTTGGCCGATCTTCACGCGGTGGAAGCTGCTGAATATCCGGCACCAGCATCCAAGGCTGGGATGGTCGCAGCAACTTGCCAACCGGTTGTCCGGCCATCATCGCGACGCGAGCTGCTGAATATCCGGCACCAGCATCCAAGGCTGGGACGGTCGCAGCAAACTCGCGTACCGGGTTGGCCGATCTTCACGCGGTGGGAGCTGTTGAATATCCGGCACCAGCATCCAAGGCTGGGACGGTCGCAGCAAACTCGCCAACCGGTTGTCCGGCCATCATGGCGACTCGAGCTGCTGAATATCCGGCACCAGTATCCAAGACTGGGACGGTCGCAGCATACTCACAAGTAGACTGGTTTGCCTCCATGTGGTCATGGGTTGTTGCATATCCGGCACCAGCATCCAAAGCGAGAGGTCGTATTCATCAGGTAGACGGCTCGTTGGTCACTTTTATTGATTCTGACCGAGGGCGTTATGCCTATGGAGTCCGATTTCCTTGGCGGGTGTCTATTCGATGGACATCGTCTTGCCCTAATAAGAACTTCGAGGTAAAGGCCAGATGTCACTGGGCATTTTTCGAAAAGTTCGTGACCTTGCAGCTGCATGCTTGCTTGATGCAAAGCTATGGTATCTTTCCCGAAGGCGTGATGTGTGGATCCGGCTCGAAGGACCAATTTGTACGAGACCTCTAGGCCTGCACAAAGACTGTAAATAGTAAGCGCCGGCACACAGTGACGCCCGACTATTGCAATGTCTTGAAAGAGATGTTTTCTCGCCTTGCAGCTGTTGAAAGTTCTCAGGTTGAATCTCTCAGGTTGAATCTCTCAGGTTGAATCTCTCAGGTTGAATCTCTCAGGTTGAATCTCTCAGGTTGAATCTCTCAGGTTGAATCTCTCAGGTTGTATCTCTCAGGTTGTATCTCTCAGGTTGTATCTCTCAGGTTGTATCTCTCAGGTTGTATCTCTCAGGTTGTATCTCTCAGGTTGTATCTCTCAGGTTGTATCTCTCAGGTTGTATCTCTCAGGTTGTATCTCTCAGGTTGTATCTCTCAGGTTGTATCTCTCAGGTTGTATCTCTCAGGTTGTATCTCTCAGGTTGTATCTCTCAGGTTGTATCTCTCAGGTTGTATCTCTCAGGTTGTATCTCTCAGGTTGTATCTCTCAGGTTGTATCTCTCAGGTTGTATCTCTCAGGTTGTATCTCTCAGGTTGTATCTCTCAGGTTGTATCTCTCAGGTTGTATCTCTCAGGTTGTATCTCTCAGGTTGTATCTCTCAGGTTGTATCTCTCAGGTTGTATCTCTCAGGTTTGTGATGAATCGTAATGCCTACCTACTCCTGCGCTATGGGAGGAGAAATATTTTCACGTTCAAGAGTGCCTGCGAAGTTTTTTTCTTAATATCGTGTAAATTATGGGTACATCCAATAACGCCTAATAATCAAAACAAGAGACACGTGAACTTTTATCACGATGGGCGACCTTCATTTTCGTTCCCACAGGAATTAAAGTTGAACGAACTTTATTTTAAACAGAATCAAAGACAAAGAAATGAATGTTTATTGGCCCTGAAGAGTGTTTATATAAGTGACATTGGAAACATGAGTTTCTTTGGGCGCCGTTAGTCTAATCAAAACAAAAAAAAAATTAAGGCGTAAGTACATGTTTGGTTTAACACATCAGACATAGAAGTTTACTTTAGAGAAACCCGATTATATTTGACAGTGCGGCCATTAAAATTGAATTATAACCAAGTACGAAAAAATTCTAATATAAACAGAATTCAATTAATGAAGATTTATTTCAAAATATTTTAAACATAAGAAGGCGTTTAACAAGTTTGAAGGGAAATAATCCGGCCCTTGTCGGCAGTTGGGTGAGAGTTAGCAGCAGAGACGGTCTGGAGAGAGTTGAATCGTGAACGATTCGGTGTATTCTTTTATAACCTTAATCAAAGTGTAAAATTCAGTGAATTTAATAATAATAATGATAATATTTGGATGATTTGAATTTATATTCGGTGTTTCCGTACGACTTAAAGATAATTGGAGAGTGGTCTTTAAACACTATAGAAATTCAGTGTCACAAAGTGTATTAACAAAATATTAAACAATTAAAACTTGGTTTTAAAACGAATAAAATAACATCAGTGAAATAAATAAATAATAATAACGAATTGCTCCAAAGCGATAGTGATTTAATAAGATGGTCAAATTTAAAAACAATTAAAACTTGGTTTTAAAACGAATAAAATAACTTCAGTGAAATAAATAAATAATAATAACGAATTGCTCGAAAGCGATAGTGATTTAATAAGATGGTCAAATTTTAAAAATTAAAACTTTGGTTTTAAAACAAATAAAATAACATCAATGAGATAAATAAATAATAATAACGGATTTATTATGAGTGATTAAAATGATTTAAACTAAAAGAGGGAGAGGATCAAAGGGTTTTAACATAATCTAATAATAATACTCAAGTGAAATTTTAAATAGAATTGTTTTTATAATTCAACAATAGTAGGAGAAGGTTTTAGACATAGTCGAAAATATCCAAGTAAAAGTTTTTTTTAGTATCGATTCTTTTTATAATGGAAAAATCTAGTTTGAAGGAATGCGATTAAAATTTTAAACACCAAAAGGGTAATTTGCAGAATTTTGGTAAGTCTTTTATCATTAAACTATTTACAGGTTCTTGGAGATAATGCAGAGCAAGCAGTCATACTTATTTATAAAATTTGCGAACAGAGCATGTCGGTGACTAACGGTTTTAAGTTTTAATAACAGCATGATACTTACTAATAGCTGTGCGTGGGAGTTATGAAATGAATACCTATCCAAGGAGTCGGGTCAATCCCATCAGACATAACATGACTTAGTTTGATAACTTCGGCCTTCGAATTTGCTACGACGAGTATATACACAGAACTATTTAACTTTCATATTTGAACTTAAATAATTTGTTCCTTAATCGAAGTATCTAAGGATCTTTTAGAAAAATCACATATTCTAGGGCAGTAGGACATCCAGCAAACACATGGTATATTATAAACAAAACATTGACATTCTTTTATCTTGTTTATTTAGAACGAGTTGGGGGGGCAGCGTGTTTGGGACAAGTTTATTAATTATAGTTTTGCGATAGACTTTCGGTCGATATGTGAAAATTAATATGTGCAATTTTAAAGCAATAATCAACAAGCATAAAATCAAGGGACAAGTTTATCAATTATGGTCTGAAAATTTAAAATTTAAATTTATCAATATTGAAATTAGAACTTTGTGCATGACAGTGCCCTTCTAGTTATCTAGGAGAATACTTACTACTTCATGAGGAGGGCTTCCTCAATAAAAACAAAGCCAAACCAAAACTCACTTTTCCATTTATACCTACCTAATAGGATAGGTATCCCCTATCCTTTCATACCTAAACACGTGGACTCAGTGACCACATTAAAAAGCACTGGTAGTGAATGAAGACATACAGTCCAAATCCAAAAACTTTACCCACGCAGTAAACTTCAGGATTGTTGTATGCAATTATGTGTCTCTGGGGAAGGTTAGTGTCAAACGTTCCCTGAGGGAGAGAGAAACTTTAGGCCCTGTGACGGTATTGCCAAGGAGGAGGCATGCGGAGGCTGGAGGAGACGTATGCGTGGAATACGCTGGCGCGGCGCTTAAAGAAAACTCTAAGTCATTTGCATATCGTAGTCTTGTCGACCTTCGATTTGATGCGAGCCAACTGGAACGCTCCCTTGGCGCAATCGCAGCAGGTCTAAGAGGTGGCAGGAGTGCGATTCTGTCGGATCACGTGGGAGATGGATACGACAAAAACAGTCGCACACCACATTCAACGCGAGTAGAGTCGTGATAAGGGATGCAATGAAATACCCCTTCTAGAATCAGTCGAGTTAAACTACCTGGAGGTGAGGAGGTTGGGATAGTTCTGGGATACGATGGAAGACCTGGTACTTATCTCTGGTACGTAAAGCTCCTATCGAAGCAAGGAAGCCCGCAGAAGAGGGTAAAATCCGGTCTTTAGGTATGTGTAGCCGTTCATTGACAGAGGCCTTGTTGAAAGTCGGTCACCAGAATCTATTTGGTTAGTGGAGGAGCCAACCTTTACAGAAAACAATTTTTTTTATCCTCGTCCCAATCCCTACACACGTCCCTTCCCCAAACAATCTAGTGTTTACTAACCATGAAAATTAAAACTCATGTTAGGTGGAGGCTTGCAGACTTCAGGTGAAAAACTGAGACCTAGAATTAGGTCATATCACGCAGGTAAAGTACATACCTTTCATGAAACGTTTGTTATAAATTGATAACTGTTATTCTCTTTTATTTGTATTTTAAATATAGCTGTGTTAGGGAGGAAATAAACTAAATGAATATCAGGTACAGGCAGAATCTAAGACGGGATTAGTTTATCAAACGCGTTAGAAGATATTTAAAACAATTAATATAGAATTCTTTCACTCTTACTCTAAAAGAACCGAAGTTACCACAAAACCATACATTATACTCTTTACATTTGTATGCGTTTTATTACGCGTATGGGTGTAAATCCTAAAACAAAAAATTACACAACGCAGGATACGGAGATAATGTAAACAAAAATTCAAAAATCTTGATTACTGTGTGAAATTATCACAGGGATTGCGAAAAATAGGGTTTAGATTAGCTCAGGAAAATGTAGAAGTTTGAAAAATAGGTTGAGAGAAGAGGTCTTCGCAAAAGTGCGAATGATTTAAAGTTAGACTAGAAATACCCTAAATGATGGGCTAGGTACATCATGATAGAAAGCTACGAAAACTGAAGCTACGAGGGTAGGCGCGACACAGCGCATTCGGTACCGTGATCGTACATAGGGCTAGAATCTCAACATATTTGATACAGCGTAGCCAGGGTAGATTTATCACGATTTGGTGCACGTAGGCAGGGTGTATCGTCACAGGTTGTATCTCTCAGGTTGTATCTCTCAGGTTGTATCTCTCAGGTTGTATCTCTCAGGTTGTATCTCTCAGGTTGTATCTCTCAGGTTGTATCTCTCAGGTTGTATCTCTCAGGTTGTATCTCTCAGGTTGTATCTCTCAGGTTGTATCTCTCAGGTTGTATCTCTCAGGTTGTATCTCTCAGGTTGTATCTCTCAGGTTGTATCTCTCAGGTTGTATCTCTCAGGTTGTATCTCTCAGGTTGTATCTCGCAGGTTGTATCTCGCAGGTTGTATCTCTCAGGTTGTATCTCTCAGGTTGTATCTCTCAGGTTGTATCTCTCAGGTTGTATCTCTCAGGTTGTATCTCTCAGGTTGTATCTCTCAGGTTGTATCTCTCAGGTTGTATCTCTCAGGTTGTATCTCTCAGGTTGTATCTCTCAGGTTGTATCTCTCAGGTTGTATCTCTCAGGTTGTATCTCTCAGGTTGTATCTCTCAGGTTGTATCTCTCAGGTTGTATCTCTCAGGTTGTATCTCTCAGGTTGTATCTCTCAGGTTGTATCTCTCAGGTTGTATCTCTCAGGTTGTATCTCTCAGGTTGTATCTCTCAGGTTGTATCTCTCAGGTTGTATCTCTCAGGTTGTATCTCTCAGGTTGTATCTCTCAGGTTGTATCTCTCAGGTTGTATCTCTCAGGTTGTATCTCTCAGGTTGTATCTCTCAGGTTGTATCTCTCAGGTTGTATCTCTCAGGTTGTATCTCTCAGGTTGTATCTCTCAGGTTGTATCTCTCAGGTTGTATCTCTCAGGTTGTATCTCTCAGGTTGTATCTCTCAGGTTGTATCTCTCAGGTTGTATCTCTCAGGTTGTATCTCTCAGGTTGTATCTCTCAGGTTGTATCTCTCAGGTTGTATCTCTCAGGTTGTATCTCTCAGGTTGTATCTCTCAGGTTGTATCTCTCAGGTTGTATCTCTCAGGTTGTATCTCTCAGGTTGTATCTCTCAGGTTGTATCTCTCAGGTTGTATCTCTCAGGTTGTATCTCTCAGGTTGTATCTCTCAGGTTGTATCTCTCAGGTTGTATCTCTCAGGTTGTATCTCTCAGGTTGTATCTCTCAGGTTGTATCTCTCAGGTTGTATCTCTCAGGTTGTATCTCTCAGGTTGTATCTCTCAGGTTGTATCTCTCAGGTTGTATCTCTCAGGTTGTATCTCTCAGGTTGTATCTCTCAGGTTGTATCTCTCAGGTTGAATCTCTCAGGTGGAATCTCTCAGTGGAATGCAAGGGGGCTCCAGGCCTTCAGCCCGGAGCAAGATGGCCAGGGCTCAGGTATCAGCGTCAGATCAGGCTCGGTGCAAGGGGGCCCCGGGCCTTCAGCCCGGAGCAGGATGGCCAGGGCTCAGGTATCAGCATCAGATCAAGCTCAGTGCAAGGGGGCCCCGGGCCTTCAGCCCGGAGCAGGATGGCCAGGGCTCGGGTATCAGCCTCAGATCAGGCTCGGTGCAAGGGGGCCCCGGGCCTTCAGCCCGGAGCAGGATGGCCAGGGCTCAGGTATCGGCATCAGATCAGGCTCGGTGCAAGGGGGCCCCGGGCCTTCAGCCCGGAGCAGGATGGCCAGGGCTCGGGTATCAGCCTCAGATCAGGCTCGGTGCAAGGGGGCCCCGGGCCTTCAGCCCGAAGCAGGATGGCCAGGGCTCAGGTATCAGCATCTGATCAGGCTCGGTGCAAGGGGGCCCCGGGCCTTCAGCCCGGAGCAGGATGGCCAGGGCTCAGGTATCAGCATCAGATCAAGCTCGGTGCAAGGGGGCCCCGGGCCTTCAGCCCGGAGCAGGATGGCCAAGGCTCGGGTTTTGTAGGTGTTGTTCCATCGGGTGTTTGAAATTTCGGAGCTCCGACTGGTGACGGCGAGACTGGCGTCTTGAATCGTCCAAGATTGTTCAGGTAAGCGAATTTACAGAGATGTTGTTCCAACTTGCTGATCGTGATGACTGAATATCGTCGTCTTTTTGCAATCTTTTTATAGTGGCAGCCGAGTTTATTGCACAACATTTCCATTCAAATTGTGAAATAATTGCAAATCCTTTGTGATTAATTTTGGTGTAATATCGGTGTGTGACTCATCTCCGGCGGTAATAATGGAATATTTTCTATTTCTGGTGCTATGAATCATCTCTCGCACTATTGAAATTGATTTTTGATGATGCAACTTTTCAATATTTTGCCGTTGATAATAATTTACGATATAAAAGGTGGTATTTTCATAACACGTTCGATACAATCACTAAAAAAAATAACATAATATCATATTTACTTAAATTGTTATTAATTATATGTCCCTAACGCGTACGTTCGTTTGAGATCCCAGGCACTTTTTTATGCTCCGAAAGCGAGAACTTCTTCCTATCAGAATGCGCTAATAAACAGAGTTTTGTTTATTATGGTGAGCTATATGTTGACCTCCTCAGATCGGCAGCTAGTCCTTTTCAATTGTCGGGCTGCAATCGTGTGTATGGAGATGTGTGTGTGTGTGAATAGTGGTTCCTCCCTCCTCCCGCTTCAGTCTCTTCAAGACCCACGTTCCTTTACCATTTCTTCTTCTCCTCAACAAGACCTTCCACACGGCATCCCCAAAATATCTGGTCCCCCCATTCTAAAATACATTCAGATTCAATCGAGAAAATTCAAAATAAATTTCTAAGGATGGGTTGTTTCAAAAAATTTGACGAATTCGTCAAATATTTGACGTTAATTTTCACGTTCTGTGTAAGTTCTATTCAAGTTCTGTGATGATTTCAGTTTTGTGAAGCAGCTGGCCTATGATGATAAAAAAACAGAACTCGAAAAAAACTTACACAGAACCTGAAAATTAACTTCAAATATTTGATGAACTCATCAAATTTTTTGAAACAACCCGTCCTAAGACATTAATTTTCAATTCGGTATTCCCATTGAAATCATAAACTATAATTACTTGATGAAAAAATTAAATTTATTAAGACTCTCAGATCGAAGAATTATATCCGACTTAATATTTATGTTCAAAATTGTAAATGGTAGAATAGACAGTCCTGATTTAACTAAGCTCATTGAATTTCATATACCCACGAGAGCAACTCGTTCTAAAATCCTGTTTAAATGCTACAATAACCGGACTGAGTACCTATACGAAAAACTCGCTTGTACCTAGATTACATGAAGTTACTAATAGACTTGCAGACGTGACAGATCTATTTAACTGCACGGAAGGTAGGTACAAGAGGGCCAAACTATCAAATCTTTTCAATCAATATTAATTTTATTTGTACTATAGATTTTTGTATGTTATCGCCTCTCTGGTGTCATTTTTCTTTCAAACGCCACAATTATCTGTTATAATCTTTATTTACCGTTTCTAATATGTTTCCTATGATTTTGTGACGTGTGTGCTTATGGTATATTTACACCGTTGATATTAAATAAATAAATATATAAATAAAACATTGACAGAGCCTCCTGTGTGGCATTAATGTAAAATATAAAAAATACTGTATGCGCCGAGATTTAAACCCTCGACCTCCGCATTGCTAGTCGAGAGCATTACCACTCGAACATGGAGGCCGTCAAATGAAATGATTGATTATAAACGACGGAAACATGGTTATAGAAATATAATAAAAAAATGTCTTTTGGGCTTGAGTTCTTTAGTTCCACCCACTGGAAGACAATGTCCATGTTTAATAACCTCGATTGTAAATACCTTGACCATGTAATAACCTTATAAGTAGGTACCAATCTTTTGTAATATAAATAATACAAAACACATCTCTGTTTCTCGTAATTAGATAAAGGCAAATTAAAAAAAAATCATTTTTTCTTCTTTTGTCAAGAAATAAAAAATGCAAATACACAGGTGCAATAGAGAACTCCAGTCCATTTTTTAAATTTTTTTTTATGACCTTCTAACTTAAATAAATGCATATTTATTTTTAGTTTTAATAGTTAAAATAAATGTCAAAGTTTTAATTTTTCAAGATCCCCCGAAAACCACCGAATCTAGTGTGACGTCATCATAATCAACCGAAGTATGAATTTCGTAGAGAACTGGAATCAGCTGTTCGACTTCCGCCATTTTGAATTTCAGCATTGGAGCGTTTTACTGGGCAGTAAGATCGTTTTTTGTACAGTTAGAGTTTTTGAATATTTTAAATAATACAGATAAACTAATAGAGATACTTTATTTTTGATAATGAATTATTTAGGCCTAAATAATGTTTCAATAAAAACAAAAACCAGTATACGTCCAAATCTCTATAAACCAATAACACAGAATGTCGAACGGCTTGCGTCTTACATTCTATTGATTTCTATACAACTTTGATCCAGGTGACGCGGCGCGGTGACGTCACGCCGCCAAAATCCAGCAATAACAACTTAACAGGGTGTTTTAATGACACGTTTTAAAATGGACTTTTAAATAATTTTTTTAAAACTCTACGTTAAATATTATGTAATAAAACTTATCTATTCAGAATCAGCGTATATTGGTCTATATAAACATATTTTTTTAAAGCCATAATATTTTTCACTGGAGTTCCTTATTACGCAGAACAACACTAAGGGAGTACAAGAAGGCGCTGTAAAAAAGCGCAATACCTTTGCACGATGATGTCGTCTCTCACCCGGCATGCCGCTTAAAGTCCCGAAAACCCTTCTGGACAGAAGGAGAAACACTACTCCATTCACCTCTCACCCCAGAAGATAGGTGGAAGCTTGAGTGGCAATCGGCTAAGGTGAAAAATGCACATTTCGTACAAGACTCCACTGCGAGACAGCCTGGGTTCTCATTGCCTCGCAAACTCTGATCCGCCATCAATAGGATAAGGTGCTCCCACAGCCGTTGTGCTCGTATGATGTATAGATGGGGCCTTAAAGAGTTGTAGATGTGTGAATGCGGTGAGATGCAGACCACCGAACATGTGGTCAACAAATGCCCGCTCCATTCATTCCCCGGTGGGATTGATGAGGTCCACAGGGCAACGCCTGAGGCCCTAGACCGGCTCACAGACCTAGGTGTCCCCCTCTGACTCCCCCACCATACGAAAGAAAAAGAATTATACAGGTCAAAAACCATACTATTGAAGATTAATTTGCCACTTTTCTACATAATCTCCGTTCATTTCCAAAGTTTGAGTCCATCTTTTAACAATGGAATGAATCCCAGGGTGGTAAAAAGCATGGTCCTGCTTCCCAAGGCCATCCACTATAGCTTTTGTTGGGTGAAAGACGTGCTATAAGCTTTTTAAGGGTTGTGACATTTTGGACAGAATTTATTGTGCATCCTTGCTCCAAAAAAATCAACAATAATCAAACGCTCTGCATCCCTGGACACTGTCGCCATAACTTTCCCTGCCGATTCATTCATAATATTCATTCATGTCGTCCATCAAGGTTTGTGGAAAGGTAGGACCCAATGGAAAAAACACCTTATACTCAAGAACAAGACAAACCTCCCGTCAGATATTAATGTAAAAGAAGATTACTCGAAAGAAATCCTGGAAAAACGAAAACAGCTACAACCTCAACTAGAAGATGAGAAAAAGAAGGGAAACATTGCTTACATAAAATATGACAAACTGATAGTGCTAAAATCGAAGGACAACTATAGCGAAAAGAGAAAAAGAGGAACTTCGGATTCTCCGAAGTCATCAGCACAGAAGAAAGTAAATACAAACAAAATATTGAGCAATCCTTCACAACCTCTACCCAAAACCAGCACGAAAAAGACCATCAGACCTAACATACTGAACTACGTCAACCGAGCAAGTTCTGACTCACAACTAAATATTCAAAAAAACTAATAATTGTCTCGGAAAATCGGAAACAAACAACATTAATACCAACTAAAATTAAAAATCAAAACCAATTAACAAAAAGTCTTCCAATTCGGCTGGTCCCCGCGGGAGTTATAGACCACCACACTCTAACAACAAGAATGTTAGAGGAGGCCTATGCCAAGAGGCAAACTGAGCATCGGGATATATCTATTATAAAAAAAATAAGAACACGTCAAGATTCATACTTAACAAAAGTTCAGAATAAAATGGATTTTTATTATTATTATAATCTCAAGGTGCAAACTGTTCACATTTCATTTTCTTTCATACGAACTTCTGAATGATGAAAATTTTTAATGTCGTATCCTTGCGTCGCATATTAAAACGTCCCATAACTGTAACGTATCGTAATAATTAGTCGCGGAACGGTTTTGACGTATGCCATTTCGCCAACGCTGAGTCTTGACCTTTGTACGTTCACTTTCGATTTCATTAACTCACGGAACAATCGCGAACACCACTTTCTTTTGCAAGAAACGTGATGCGCTCACAGCACAATGGGAGTCCTCTGTCTACCAAAGGCGATCAGGCGTGACTCTCGTGTCATGTCCGTATGTGTCCATTGTTTCTCAACGTATTTTGAACTAATTGAATATGGTCAAATACGAACAAAAATTTACAAAATTCGTAAATAATGTCATCAAGTTTTGTAAAATATCGTAAATTTTGGCTAATACATATTTGATTGCAATCTTTAGAGCACAGGTGTCAGGTGAAAACGTCAGGCTGAACTTCTTCTACCGGTGTTACAATGGAAGATGCTCCGAGGAACTAGCGTCATTGATTCCCTCAGCACCGGTTTATAGTCGGGAAATACGCCAAACACGCGCCCAACATTTGTACACGGTTGACATTAATCACAAAAGAACGGGTCTCTTCAAGACCCATGTTGTAGGATCTTTAAAGGTGACGGTAGGACCCAGCATCTTTAAAGATGACATAGGCCCTGAGCAAAATTATTTTCCTCAAGGTCTCTGTGTAGAGTGAATGTAAAAAAAAATAATTAAAAAAATTTCCTCGAAAATTGCAAAACGGTCTAATATTGTCAAATACGATAAAATTTTGACAAATATTGTTCAATTTGGTAAAATTTCATGAATTCTGGTCTATAAGGTCGCCTTACAACTTGTGAACCCCCATTTATTTTTCGCGCCTACGTGGGTCCCCGTCGGGTCTCCCGTCGACCCTTGGGGGTCCACCTGGACCACTTTGGGAATCACTGGTCTAAACTAATAAAAAGAGTGAACCCAGCACCCCTGCTAAACAACCAAAAGTCGCGAATCACTTGGGTTAACAGAGTTGGTAGAGGTGTCGGTTATCCAATTAATGATTCTCGGAGCGGCGGTACCCATTCCCGCTTCCCAAATTGATAAGCGTGGCCCTCTAAAGCCATTTTTACCCTGGTTTGCCTTTGAAAAATTCTGTGTACAACAAATGTGATCCCAGAAATGGGCCCCGGTTGAGAGCCGCTGATTTACAGTCCATAATAGTGACGGTAACAAGCGTGTCACATGTTTTGCAGATCCGCGTAACAAGGCGTAGGTAATCGCCGTTTCCTCCACCTTCATTGTTATTTTTTGTAAACCACACATTATGTATGACACGGTTCGTAGACACGTCATGTCACGGTTATTTTATCTATGTACCCATTGACAATAATTCACATGAAAGACAGGTAAATGAGCATAAGTTGAAAGCCATCATATTTAAGAAGAGAAAAATATTCTAATCAAATCCTTGTACTATTGTATCGCCCATCATAAAATTTTGACTTTGCTTCCCGAACACGTTCATTGGGGGGAGTCTGATCCAAAGTTATAGCATCAAATTCGACCTTGAAATATAGTTAACCACTTGGACCCCTAAGCTTGTTTACACGACGGCCGGCGTAGTCCAGCGGTAAGGCTCTTGACTAGCATTCCGAAGGTCGCGGGATCGAATCCCAGCGTGGCAAATAAATTTTATTTGATTAATTTGTGTAATTTCACAATAATAATATATTGTATATTTGCGGCACGTTCCAGAGTGGAAGATACTCTCAGTATCGATCTGGTGTAAGACCACCATTCAGAATTGAAACGTTGCTTGAAATGACTTTAGTCGTGGTTGGTGACCAGGTCTGAATAGCCAGGTACTTCCCACCTTCCTCTTCCCCATTTCCTTCCCCTCCCCACTACGTTTAGCCTCACATCATACCCCAATTGGGTATGCCATAGTCTCACTGGCTCCAGACGGGAGCAGTGCGGTATTCATATAAAAAAAACACGACAATATAACGATAGCAGTCAAGTACAATAAGCTTGTTTTCAAGCTAACGCGTGCATTCCCACAGAAATCGTTATACTCGTTAACTCATTTTTTTATTTTTTATTGAATATAATGGTACAGAGGTTACATGTTTTTATAAATTAAATAAAGTTTTTCTTTTAAAAATAAATTAATTAATAAGTATTACACCTTTTTTTAGAGCAGAGCTCGAGTAAAAAAGGCGGAGAAAACGAATGTAAAGAACAATTTTAACAAAGAAAAAAATAGTATTTTTTTTATGTGTAAAACAAAAGATAGGAATTTAACAGTCAAATAAAAAAAAGGTCGTATATGTAAGTATACACATACACACACGTAGATATACACCCATACCTACATATGTACACGTATACAAAATGTTATCGGCATGTGTAAATACACAAAACCATTTGCATATGTGTACACATACATATAGTATTATAAGATGTAGTCATAATAATGTGTTTTTATTGATTTTTTGAATTTTTTATAATTAGTTTCCAATCTAAGATTAACTGGTAACTGGTTAAACCATTTCACTCCAGTATATTTATAGAATTGTTGGGAAGTGGTAGTGTTACAACGTGGGACAGTCATAGAGCCAAGTATATTTGTTCTAATGCTGTTTTAAAAATGAGTAAGGTTCTCATTATTGAAGCAATCTTTGTTACAACAATCTAGTTACAACCATAAAACAAAAAGAAAAATATCTATAATAAAACACGCTACACATCTCTATTCAAAGTTGCCCATAGAAATAGATAGAGAATACTTATTTTGTAGAATTAGTTTTCAGTGTTAATTATGTATTAAATATTTTTGTATGAAATGGTAAGAAGGTGAGGTGACCAAATTGTTCATTGTACATTTATACAATAGAATAAGGACGGGTTGTTTCAAAAAATTTTATGGATTCATCAAATATTTGAAGTTAATTTTCACGTTCTGCGTAAGTTCCATTCAAGTTCTATTATTACATCATTATAGACCAGTTGATTCACAAAACTGAAATCATAACAGAAATTGAATAGAACTTACGCAGAACGTGAAAATTAACTGCAAATATTTGATGAATCCATCAAATTTTTTGAAACAACCCGTCCTAAGTGTTTTTTTACAGAATTCGTGATTTTAGTACCGTTTTCACATAAAAACATCACGTTAGTCATTTTTACAATTTTTTATGTTTGCATTCTAAATTTAAATTTTTACAAATTTTAATATTTATTTTTAATAATTCGATTCGAAATCAAATTTCATTACCTTTCAAAACAGTTTTTAATGTTCGGCTACGTTCAGAAATACTTTATTTATTGTGCTTTTTGTGAGGCGGAAAAAACACAAAATTTTTATAAATCTGACATTTCATTTAAGACAAAAACTTGCACAAAGGCAAAATACCTGAATGCTCAAGACGACACAATACCCTAAAACATAGTCAGAATCTTAACGACGTAAGTAAAGAAGGCGTGTACACAAATATACGACGCGCAACGGTATTTTGGACGGACATACTAACGAATTTGCCCTAGCAAACATTCTAAAATATCTGGGAAATGGGAATCTTAACGACGTAAGCGAAGAAGGCATGTACACAAATATACGCGCGCAGCCTGGCGTATTGGACGGACTTATGGTCGAATTCACCCTAGCAAGCGTGGAAATTTGATCTTTCCACCGGGATTATTTGAATTAATTCTGATTAGGGTTATTAATATTTCAGATGTTTATAAACGAATCCCCCCGAAAGCTATTAATTAATCGCTTAGAAAAATAAAATCGCTATTAAAAACATAATCCGCTATTCTTATATAAACGATTACTTGATTGCGAATCGCGGGAATTGGTGCGTGATGCAGAAGTGTTATTACAACGGCGCGTGAACACTGAAGATTCGAGTTAGTAGCCACCACTGAACAATCAACAGATAGAAATGTATTACAGACGTGACTCTGTGCCTGATCCCTAGTCTAAGCCATAGTCTTACAACCAGTCTAATCACAGGAAACCCAAGTTGTCCCAAAACATCATGTGCCGTTATAATAACAGGAAACCCAGATTCTCCCAGAGCGACTGCGCATTATTAAAAGTTAGATATCTCTCTTCCTGTCATGCAAACATTTGTGATTTCTTTTATATTAGAAAGCGAAAAAAATAATGCTTCTAATTGCCCTAGGAATGTATGAGCTATGTTGTTCAGATATTTTACAAACCCGATCTTATAGTCTCATGTGACGGATTTATTTCCCGCCAATTTGTGACGTAACACACATTTAATTTTTGAATAAAATTGTATGAATGTGATAAAAAGTGAAGGTACAGCTTTATTACAAATTTTCTTAAGAAAAGAAATCTGTATTAAGTTTATTCTATTTTAAGTACTTATTTTATGTTTACTCTATTTTAAGTCGAATATTTATAGGTGTGTTTTTTAGCCAATTTACATTTCCAATATCAAAATTTTAATATTTAGAAGTAAAAATGTTGATTTCTACTAAACACATCGGAAAGCTTATTTTATCTAGATTTAAGAAAAAAAAATTGTTTTGCAAAAGGGTTAAAAAATAAACAATAAAAAGGAAGATTTAAAATGCATGGGAAGAACCGAGATTTTTTGCCTGCAAACCTTGACAAGCAAAAGCTTACAGATATTATTTTCATACATTTTGGAATATTGTAGACATGTTTAAAGATTCAGTGTTAGTTATAAAACGAAGTCTTTATAATTAATTTATTGAAATTGATTTCACGACTCCGCAGTGAATGTAATATTAATTTTAATTTGTAATCATTATACATTTATGCTTAACACAACTGTATATTCTTTAGACTTTATGTCCGGGTTAAATCTTCCCCACAGGAAAAAATTAACCCTTCCACACACTTTTTCACAAATGATCATCTAGTTAATCCACGCTATGCAATTGCACTGTATAAGTATAATAAATACAAAACAATACAAGAAAAACATGTCAACCTACCATGGGAATGGGAAAATAATTCCCCGACTCCAGATATTTTCATATCGGAGGGTTCGGCTCTATAGAACTCCCAACTGGACCGATAAATCCTACTGATCCCTCAATATAAATATATAAAAAATCTTTCGTATTCCTACATGTATTTAAAGTGACTGATTTTTGCATTTTTTATATATAGATTCTTTGACAAATCTAATAAGCCTAAATTTTGAATGAGAGAGCTAGGTATAATGCCAGAAGCCGAAATAACAAATGGTTATATTTTTATAGTCTGAGAATGCCAAATTCTTATAATCTCATTTCCTAAATCTGTATATTTTCTAATTTTAACAGATTTTTGAATATTACTGGAGTTTGAAATAGCGACAACAATGATATAAGTTTTTTTTTTAAATTTTGTCATGTAAAACTAAATCGGGTCTATTATGAATAATTGTTCTGTTTGTTAGTATAGTTTTATCATAATATATTTAATAAAATTCATTTTCTAAAAATGAATTTGGTTTGTATTCATAATATGGTACTTACTACATTACGGCAGTCAATCAAATTATGTTTAATTACCAAACTTATTACTTTATTACTACTTATTACTTTATAATTACTTATTACATATCTTTGTAAAAGCCCACTAGGGCGTAAATAAATAAATATTATTCGAAGGGTTAACACTACGTGTTTCTAAACTATCTCAATTTGGAAGGCATAGGTATCGCCGCCCAGGAACCATTTATTGGATAACCAAAACCTCTGCCGTAGGTCACCCCAAGCGGGGAGTTAACTACGTTTGGGGGTTTAACAGGGGTGCCATTGCGCCTGCCCACCAGCAGCGTGGCGGGCCGGATAGGGAGGGGCCAGTGTAGGGATACCCTTTGACCTGTGCAGATGCTCTCTCACGACACACCGTCTTGCACCGCAGCGGGAGGGATGGTTTTATATGAAGGAATCTGGGGGTGTATATGTCCAGGAGTGTGGGAGGTATAAATCCACCCCTCCAATTGCGGTGCACGGCGATGGGTCGAAAGAATCCGACTGCGGAGATCACAACCAGTCTCTTCCACCCGCCATGCAGCAGGCAGGCAATCGCAATCGCCGCCAAGTCCTAGACAAACGGCACTCCAAGAACCCGGGCACCCTTGTTAAGTCACCAAACGTAGCTCGGGGTGCAATCTATTGCAGGGGTTTTGGTTATCCAATAAATGGCTCCCGGGGCGGTGGTACCCGCCTCCCAAATTTATATACATACCTGACGTGAATTTTTTTTTCAAGCATATCCCTACATATTCCTACATATACATATATCCCTAACTTCTGCGTATCAGAATGCGCCATTAAACAGAACAACTCAACTGCTTAAGGCGACGCTTCCCGGCTCAAAAAGAAGAAGTTGGATAGATATGTAATTACGAATGTTGGACAGAGCGCGCTAATATTTTTAATGATAAAATTGAAGCGAAAATTATGAAAATGCTTAATAAAACATGACTCGTTTAAAATAGAGCAAAAATTTCGTGGAAGGTATCTTAAGTATCCTTTAAAAAAACATTGTGAATTTTTTCACAAATGTAACTTGTAAAATAATAGAAATAGACTTGTTTTAAATAATTTTCGGAGCATACTTTGCGATTTTTTTCTATCGAGGGAATTTCATATAATTTGCGTTTCGGCGTGGAGCGTATCTAGACATTATCTTCAAAAATAACATATATTTTTTTAAGGGCTTAAAAACTTCAAATGTTTAAGGGAGATATGTAAGAAATCGGTAGAAATTCGGATGGCGGCGGCTTAACGATTCTGCATTGAGCATCGACATCTTCAATGTCACCTACAGAGAGTTCAGTAACTACTTTTGACATACGTCACAACACAGTAAAACTGCCCCCATACACACTTTTTTTAATTTTGTAATCTTCTCCATAATATTTAGGTGAATATCTGTTTTATGGAGAACCGGAAAAAATAAATAAATAAATATCTAAGGGAGGAATTGGTGTATGTATGTTGTAGTTTTTCCCCGAATTATTGTTGCAAAATATACTAGATCGCAATTCTAGCGATTATATTACGTTCGGTGTTGCCAGTAGTCAACCAACGGTGAAAACAATGCCAAAAATGTCCCAATTAGTTGCCTCAGTTTTCACTTTTACTGTTTCATATCAACTTTTAATTGTTCATTTGGTAGTCGTAATTCGTGTATGAGGAAGTCATTTTGATTTCGAGTAGGTATTATATGACAATATACTCGAAATAATGGGACACTTCTAAATGGTATTCACACGATTTCCGGGAAATTACGAAAGATGAACACATCATATATCGCACCAGAGGGACAACAGTGGCACAAGTCAAAAAAATGCATATTTGAGTTAAGTGGAACGTTTACGCGGCCCTTTTAGGCCAGTTTTATACAAATCTTTGAGATCAAAATACCTAACTAAACTGAAAAGTTATTTTTGTAATCAAAAGGTTTATTAAATATCTAGTACAGATGTGAACTACTTTATTTATTTTTGCTTTAAATTATAAGATATTGGCCATTAAAGATTTTAGCGTTTCATGATTTTAGAGGCAACTTGGGAAATTATTTGTGAGCAAATGAAAAACAATAAAATTGCCCAAGTTGCCTCTAAAATCATGTAACACTATCTTTGATGGCCTATATTTTATAATTTGAAGCAAAAATAAATAAAATAGCTCACATCCGTACTAGATATTTAATACTCGTGTATCTTTTGATAACAAAAATTATTTTTCATTTTGTTTGGGTATTTTGATCTCAAATCCAAATTTGAGATTTGTATGAAACTGGCCGAAATGGGCAGCGCATACGTTCCTCTTAAGTATGCAGAAAATGTTCCTGGATATCTATTCCATCTTCATTAAAAACGGCACAGTTCTTAAAATGTTATTGTGGCCTTAAAAGCAAATATGTCGTTATTATATTATAATATTTTATTCAAATTCAAGCAAAAATAGTGGAACAATGATCATTTTACCACTATTACAATATTAAACCTATTAAATATTAATATACAGCTTTTCAACTTTTGTAAAATAATGTTTTTTTATTGGTTAATAAACTGATTTAATACACTCAAACGAAATATTCAAACTACTCTCCTTAAAAAACAGATTTTTTGAGTTGTGCCATTGTTATCTCCCGGGTGCGATATATACAAGCTTGATCAAAAAGTTTGAGGACCGACCACCGTGTGACGCTGTGAGTCACTCGATTGGATTTTTTGTTGTTGTTAGGTTACCACATCTGTCATTGACACTTTCCTCTAAATTTCAGCGTCATAGCTTGACGTGTGTAAAAGTTACGCTGTACTGAGTACCTCTATCTTTGTGCGTGTTTTCGATTTTTTACACGTCGTAGTACGTAGTCAAGTCGAATATAACTCCTCGATCTGGTCCCCCCATTTTAAAATACATTCAGATTCAATCGAGAAAATTCAACATAAATTTCTAAGACATATTAATTTTAAACTCAGCATTACGGTGAAACATAAACTATAATTACTTGATGAAATAATTAAATTTATCAAGACTCTCAGATCGAAGAATTATATCCGAATTAGGTGAATTAGAATACTAGGACTTCGGAACTAGGACTTCGCGGAACACTTTACGGCACCCGAGAGAATGCCATGAAAAAATCGAAAATAGCTCTGAAGAGCTATTCTCTATTTTTTGTGAAATCAAGATAGATCTGGGGCGAGATCTCTTGTCAGATTTGTGTGATTTTCTACGGCTATTATTTGATTTTTATATTGGCAGATGTCAAAATTTCAGCTGTGAGCTGTCACGTATTTTAGTTTGGGTCGTTTTAAACGCGAATTCCTCCAAGTACGCATGGTTATTTATTCATCTCGAGCTCGATCGAGATCTCCTGTTCGGCTGTTAAATAATTTTCGCTTAAATGTTATTATGTTTTTAATAAAAGCGCGCTCTCTCTGGGAGCGAAAGGGTGAACGCTTGAGGGGAAGGGGATGCGGGAGAGGACATGCAGGGAGAAACAATGTATTTCTTTGAATATATGGCATTCCAACGCATGCCGAGAACCAGATAGTTAGTTATAAAAGTAGTAATAATTAATGTAAAGAACAGGTAATTAATAACAATTATAGTATAGGAACTGCCTTGGCTAGCCAGTGGATAGCGTGATCCGATCATTCAATTTACGTAACAAATACCTGCTACCAATTTACCCAAATACCGAAGAGAAAGTATTCTCTCTACAGACGGAAGGTAAACTCACTCAATATCGAATACCCAGTATCTATCTACGTCATTTCACTACAGCTGTTTCGGCTGCCGACAGAAATCATGTTGTAACAATCGAAAGTCATAACAACACAACGTGATCCGGTATTTCAAAGTGGGTCATTTGAAATTTTATGATATCTGCTGATTTTAATGATTCAATTTGCACTTTGAAGTGATGCGCTGCGGTTTGATTGCAATCGATTCGCTTCGTCGCTTACTGACTGATTACGTGGGTGTGGACGAAATACAAGTAGATAAAGAAAATTGAAATATATGTATCTTATGGTTCCATGCCAACTGAGAATAAAGTCAACTCAACACCTCCTTGAAGTCATTAAAACTTAAATTAGCTGATAACCCTAACCTAACGTAACCATTTTTTTATGGTTTTGAGTTGGTTTCATTTCAGTCCGGTCACCGTATTTTTTGTATCAAATAAACCTCTGGTCTGGAGCCCCAAATCACCTTAAAAAAACCCTCGATTCTGTGCAGAAACGGGCCGTTAGATAGATTCTCCTAACTTAACAAACGGACTGCAATCTTTAGAGCACAGGCGTTGGGTGGGAATGCTATACTTGTTCTACCAGTATTTTAATGGAAGAAGCTCTGAGGAACTAGCGTCATTGATCCCTTCGGCACCGGTGCTTAGTCGGGAAACACGCCAAACGCGTGCCCAACACACGTAAACGGTTGTCACATGAGAGCGGGTCGCTTCTTCGACTCGTTCTTGTGTCCAACAGCTCGGCTGTGGAACGATTTGCCGGCCTTTGTGTTTCCTCCTTCCTGCAACATGGGTCTCTTCAAGACCAATGTTCATTTCTTCCTCTTCTTAAAAAGCACAGCATCTCTGATTCCTCACACAAATCCTGAGTGAAATTATTTTCTTCAGGGCCTCCTGTGTGGAGTTAATGTTTAAAAAAGGTAAGGCTGCATTCTATTTCATTCTCTCGCAGCATAAATCCTACAGATGTGTGTGTTTGTCTCCTTTTAGTGTCAATCGTCTCCGTTTCATCGACTTTCAAATCGCAACGGTGCTAATGAAGTTTTCACTTAAAGTTTTGAATGAAAAAGGTCGCGCAGCTTTTCTTCTGAAGTAAAAGTAGGAAATCGATCATTATTTCAAAGGGTAAGTAGACATTACATCATAATATTGAACCTGTCGTGAGAATGTGATTTACGATCTGTTATATAATGTTCTACAGGACGCCTAATGTCAGCCGCTGTTTTGTGAAGATGGACGGGTCAAATGTCAAAGATAGGTTTTTACTCGGTGATTTTAGAAGTGTAATACCGTTTTGATTTGAAACTCGATGCAACGAAAACTACACTAAATTACAAACATCTTCTTCTCCTTATCCTTGCAGCAGTTTGGGGCCAGTACCTGCTTTTTCTAGCGATTTGTTTCTAGTGTTCTAGCCACGCGTTTGCCTGAGAGTATTTACAGCCGGCCGTTATTTTACAGGCAGGAGAGTAGTGACGTGAAGTTTGGTCAGTTGGTTCCTGGGAGTTCGTGGTTGAGCAGCTGGACTTCAAGCCGTCGAAGGTCATGGTCATAATTACGCGTGAGCGAATAATTTTATTAATCATCATGAGATAATTCCTAACTTTGTTTAATTTAGCTTAGCATTTCATGTGTATAGTTAATATACAGGCGCCCTTCAGGATTTTTATTGTAATACAACCATTTTGGTTATACCACATGTTTCCGAGAATCGAGCTTAAACATTAATTGATTCATCATAGGTGATCAACCACCCCTGTAGATTTATTAAATAATTTTCATGCTCTACCTTTTGTAAAATTGAGTCTTAATAAATCTGCATCTAGTTACTTGGAAATTCCGTCTTCCTTCATTGAACTACCCACATTCCGAAAGGGATCAAATATTATATTTTAATTATGAGAACATATGTATTACTTTGGATGGCGGACAGGTAAAAGGATAAAACGGTAGGTATTACTGTTACATCCTATTCGGGTCGGGGACCCATTGCATCGACAAGGCTCCTCCATACGTCCCTGTCTTGTGCTGATTGTTCGGACTCCGTCCATGGCAGTCCCATCCTCTCCTCAGACAGTTTCTGGAGTTGCCTTGCCCAGCTGTGTCTGGGGCGGCCCCCTGGACGTCTACCCTCTGGAATCGCACTAAGTATTTTCTTAGGAATTCGATCATCAGATATTTTTAGTACGTGTCCAAGCCACTTCAGTTGTCATTTTTCTATGAAGAGTAGCAGTGGTTCAATGTTCAGATCGTCTCGGATCGTCGTGTTTCTTATGTGATCCCATTTCGTAGCCCCTGCCACTCCTCTCAAGTACCCCATTTCGGCAGCTTGTACTCTAGGGCGTGTTCGTTCGTTTAGCATCCACATCTATTATGTACAAGCTGCAGAAATACATACATACATACTACAGGATTTAACCTGTGAGAGGATGAGGTAGAATAAAGTTTACCGCATTGGCCGCTTATGAGCTCACTTTTCAAGGCCCCTATTAGTTGAGATTGTTTGGGCGAGGGTTTCACGTCTACGGCGTGTGAACTGCACTCGATTTTTTTAAAAACATTAATTCCTCTCATTATACAATTTAATTTTGCTTCAATTTGGAGACAGCTTTGGAATTTTTTTGTTAGTGATTATAATTATTAAAAAAATATATATATCTTGCCTTATCTACTATGATAATACATAATGAAAAATAAAAACATTTTATTTATTTTATTTTATTTTATTTTATTTTTATTTATTTATTTAAACGTCCATAGGACTACAAATGTATTTTTATTATTGTATTTTATTTTTATTTTTGTATTGTACAAATGTGTTTTTTGTGTAGTAATTTTAATTTATATGCGACAAATTTGTATTCCGATGTAAATAGGTCATTTGTAATTTAAATTTACTCCTTTCAAAATGAATTATTTTTATTTTTTAATTTATATTTAATTTTATTTTTGTAATAAATATTTTATTTTTTAACTATTTATAATTTTTTTACACTAGCTCCGTACAGGAGGCCCTGAGGAAAATAATACCCTGAGAGCCTACGTAATCTTAGGGGATGCTGTGTGAAAGGTATATTTATGAAAAGGAAAGAGAGGAAGTTTTGGGAAGGAAAAGGGTACGTAGGAAGGGTGGGTAGGAATCCGCCGCAAAGGACCCGGATAAACTTCACCTCATGAATCCGGGCGCCCCTGCTAAGTCACCAAATGTAGCGAACCACTTGGGGTGACTTATGGCAGAGGTGTTGGTTACCCAATAAACGGTTCCCGGGGCGTCCCATACCCACTTCCCAAATTGAGATTCTCACAAATAATTGTCCAAGTTGCCCCTCAATTTACACAGTTGCCTTATGAAATCTTTACACAGTATAAAATGAAGTCGTTCCCGCTGTCTGTACGCTTAGATCTTTTAAACTACGCAACGGATTTTCATGCAGTTTTCATCAATAGATGGAGTGATTCAAGGGAAAGGTTTATATGTATAGTACACGCTTAGTATCGTAGAGAAAAGCCGAGAAATTCAAAGATTCAATTCAAGGCAAGCGGGTGGTGTTTGCAAGGCAAGCAAGCGGGATTTGATATGTAGGTATACAAATTAACAGATGGCGTTGGTTATAAAGGTTGGGTAATAGCGTGTGTTTCGTTAGCCACAGCAACGTGGCCGGGTCTGCTAGTCTTTAATAAAATATATTTTATAATTCAAAACACAAAAAATAACTTAGCCCATATCCGTAATAGATATTTGATCTACTTTTTGATTACAAGAATAATTTTTCAATTTAGTTCGGTTATATTGGCCGCAAATCCAAAATTAAGGTTTTTATGAAACGGACCGAAGCCGTCCCCTTTAGTTATTTTGAGGAAAAAAATAATTGAGGCGTGTGGTTATTCACTGGAACGCATTGACATACATAATATTGTAAAGATTTTGTATGTCCTTGGACAGTATATTTCCTTTCACAGTCATCCGTTGCATTTTCGTCATCTCGACATCTGACCCAATCATGTCTGATTACGTCTAAAAGGGATCGAAATGAAAATCTAGTCTCCTTCAACGGAAGCAATCTTCCGAACAGACCCTCCATTGATATGCTTTGTGTAACTATAAGTGACCAGCTCAGGTATGGGGGCTCCATCGAAGCCAGAGTTAAGTTAGCCTCTCAGACACTGGGCGTACTGTACAGGGCCCGCAGATAATTTAACAGTGCACAACTGCTAACCCTGTACAAATCACAAGTGCACCCCACAGTTGAATTTGGCAGCCACCTCTGGTCTGGAGCCCCAAAATACCTGAAAAAACCCCCGACTCTTTGCAGAAACGGGCGGTCCATTTGATAAATTCTCCTAACTTAACAAAAGGATTGCAATCTTTAGAGCACAGGCGTCGGGTAGGAATGCTATCCTTGTTCTACCGATATTTCAATGGAAGATGCTCCGAGGAACTAGCGTCATTGATCCCTTCGGCACCGGTGCATAGTAGGGAAACACGCCAAACTCGTGCCCAACCTATGTACACGGTTGACATTTGTCACATGAGAACGGGTGGCTTCTTCGACTCGTTCTTGTGTTCAACAGCTTGGCTGTGGAACGATTTGCCGGCCTCTGTGTTTCCTTCTTCCTAGAACATGGGTCTCTTCAAGACCAATGTTCACTCCTTCTTATCATCAAAAATGCTCTATACAGCATCTCAGATGACGTAGGCCCTGAGGGTTTGGAGTTAATGTAAAAAAAAAGTTTTTTGTTAAATGTCAGTTAAAACCTTGTCGAACTAAATTGACGATATCTCGAACAGTGGCGCGATCAATTTGTCATTTAGTATGCAGTACCACCATTGCATAACATCATTACATCTCAGACAGATTACCAGTCAATCATAATGCATAATATTACAATAATATCAATCGACGATGGTTTCTTAGTTCGTATCTAGGTCGATAAGTAATAAGGAACAGAAATCTTCCGCCATCTCATTACCGACTGAGTTATTCAAAGATTATGTAAGTTCGGATATCTAGCGATTATTGAGGTGTAAAAACAGTATGTTACGGACATGATAAAGTAAAAATTCTTTTTCATTTTATCCACGTAATAAGTACTGCATTTTCCGCGTCTTTTCCGCGTGTTTTCCTGCGAAGAACTCATTATTGTGCTTTAGAGCAACATGCTTCCTAGAGAAATTTACGTGTACATTAAATTTGTCCAGGGTTGAATCAAAATTTCGGAAAAAAACTATTGTAACATAAAACTTTTTTACGTATCTCTAGTTAGAAGCCTCATCGAATACAACTCAGTAGTTTGGTCCCCATCTTACGAAATTCACGTAAAAAACATTGAGCGAATACAAAAAAATTTCTGCGTTTTATAAATTTTAAATTAAAAATCCCAGTAGAAGATTTAAAATACGATTTCTTCCTAAATACTCTAAAAATACGTACATTAGAAGACAGACGTAAAATAAACGATTTAACATTTTAATTCAAAACACTTTGACTGTTGTAAACTCCTGCAACTCATTAATTTGTGTTATTTCACAATTTATAAATTTAAAATAATATATAGTATATTTGCGGCACGTACCAAAGTGGAAGATACTCTCAAGGCATACGCCCTGGTGTAAGACCACTGTTCAGAATTGAAACGTTGCTTGAAATGGCTTTAGCCGAGTTTGGTGACCAGATCTGAGTAGCCAGGTACTCCCCAACTTCCTCTTCCCCATCTCATTCCTCCCTCCCCACTGCCTTCAGCCTTACAACATACCCCAATCGGGGATGCCATATTCTCACTGGCTCCAGACGGGAACAGTTGGCATTCTTGTTCGGCATTCATATAAAAATAAAAAACAGTAAAAACTGCGGATAGCACATCTCTTATATTTAAATATATTTGGTGCCAGCCCTGTACATGTCCTCAATGTAGATTTCACGGAAGAAATTAGTGCGAATCTCCTTCAGTAAATATTTGTGAGCCGTCTGTACCTATTCAAAACTATTAGTGTTAGGTGGCCCACAAATTGGTGCCATCTGGTAATCGCCTGACATACTTCTTAGTTTGAAAGGATACGCACTGTGCAATCTCCCACGTTAAAATTTTTCTTTTGTCAGTATCCCTCCATAGTCTAGCGGTTATCTACTATAGTAAAAATATTATTTGGATGATTTATATAGCGCTGTTTTTGTGAAAAACACGCACAAACTTACAATACATTTCTAAAATCTAGAAAAACTACAAACTAGACAAACAATAAAAAACAACTTATGGCTAAAAATTGCATCCACCGGTTCATACGAAAATATATGTACAATGTCTCGACCAGTGAACGCGATGCTTCTTAAAAATGTATACAGATACAGAACCATACTTACCTGGGAGGTCACTTGAAATTAACACTGTTTATTGTCTATTGAGAAATTTAGATAGATTTCGCAGGCAGAGGACATTATTGTGTACACTATAAATCCACAGGTCGCGTGTTCAAAATCCGGTGTGCGCAAAAAAAGGACTTTTATTACTATGCTATAAAACAGGTCGATTGCCGGGTGTTCACCGGCGCACACGCCAAAATTTTAATTTTTTTTATTTTTAAATTATTCACATAGAAACAGCGAATTTGTGACCTGTACCTCATTTATATATCTCATATTGTAAAGCTGAAGGTAATTGTTCCCTGATGTTAGCATATACCTGGATTCTGGATTACTCTGTTCACCTTGTTTAGGAAACTTACCACACAGCAACCATTCAATTAGCTAATGAATGTATTTTTTTTATATAAATGTGTATAATTAGATTAAAGTTACTATTTGTATCATTGATAATATATTGAAATTTAACAAGACTGTGTGTAATATAATTTTTAATAATTTAACAGATGGCAACATAAACAAAATTATCAATTAAACAACAAACAGATTAAAATAACTGGGAATATATATTTATATTTTTATTTATTCTTTTTTTGCTATTGTGTACGAAAGCATTATGCAAATATGTCTGGTCATTTCTATGATTTTTTTTTTTTTTTTTAAATGATAACGATTCCTGCCTTCTTTTTTTTACATGATATAGTTTTGATTGAGATTCCAATGTAATAAACACTGTGAGAATTATAGAACTATTTATTCCTATCAGAATTATATTACTAGTACTATCAGACTTATAATCTTTCTCAATTTTCAGTTACGAAGAAGAACTCTTCGATATCTCTCATTCACTTTACTGTTTAAATTATTTTTATTATTATATATATATTTTTTTTTTATTAAAATATAAGATAGATCATGAAATTATTAATACATAAAAATAATGAGATTGCCTCTACTCAAACCTATCGTATATTTTCTTAAAAACAATTTAAAAAAAAAAAAAAAAACTTCGATATATTTCCCGTTTGAACTTTCGGATAGGAAATATATCGATGAAAGATTTAGTTTTTATTTTTAAGATTAAGCTTTTATTTTTAAGATTTAGTTTTTATTTTCTGTTCACAAAACAATGAGTTTATATTTTGGTTTTCTTTATAGTTTTAATATATTATCATTTTATTTATTTAAACTTTGTAACTTTTCTCAGTCACTTTTACAACTATCACTATATTTAACTGCTTTACGGCCTTTATAACATTGTACTTGAAATGATGTTTACATTTGTAATTATTAGATACAATATTATGTTTTACAAAAAACAACAACTACCTAATGTGAACTAAACCAGGAAATTTGACTGTCCTAAAACGGGAAATCTCCTAGTTGGACGGTCAAAGTATTTTTTTTTTTATAATGTATATGTATTTTGTTTCAATAAAATAAATAAATAAAATAAATAAATGCGATTTTAACCCTCATGTATAAAGAAAACGTATGAAGGACAAGGTCAGAATCGCTTGGGGCATTCTTGTTCTTGACGTGTGAGGTATCCTAAATACACCTAGCTACTCGGAATAATTTTTTTAAAATTTGTCTATGACATCGACCCTTTGTTTTTCCCGGGATTTGAGCTGTCAAAATACAAGCGTCATAGTCGTGAAAAAGATCGAAAAACCTTTAAATTTATCAAATAAACGCAAGTAATGTTGTTTTTATGCATAGTTTATTGTTCAAGAAATGTGTTTCAGTAAATATAAAAATCTACGAATTGAACCCATGACCTTAGCGTTGCCGGGGCGATGCTCTACCTCTGAGCTAATGGAATCCTAACCATTTCGATTGTATTTAACTTTATCATACTTTGACTAAGAACTACCAAAATATATATTTTTCTTAACGCATATTTTTATTGGCTGCTATCTTTGTTTCACGTCTTCGACGGTATAAAAACATTTCTCTTTCAAGTCCCTTTTCATCACAGGGAGCAGAAAGAAGTCCCAGAGAGACGGGTCAGGTGAATAGAGCGAGTGAACAATTTGGGTCAATCTTGCTTGCTTAAATACTGCTTCACAGACAATGCGGTGTGAGCAGGTGCGTTTTCCTGGTGGAAGAGCAGTCCCGTGTGCGTCAAGGATTCAATCTTTTTCGACGATTTTTCCTGATGCTCTCTCGCAACCTCTTTGGTACCTCCATGTAAACAAGGAACAAACTCTGTAAAAACATCTCTAAAAAAACAATGAGCATCGTCTTAATGTTAGATTTCACCTGACTTATGTATTTATTATAACATCATTGGTACAACTAAGAAAAAATAATTATACTAGAAACGTCCACAACATATTTTTGTTGGTTTATTTCTTGAACTGCACTTCTCTTTTAGTAGATTAACAATACAATGAAATCCAGAAGCTATTACTTAATGAGCCAATTTGAAGTATTTGGCTGTGTGCTTAGAAAGGCAATAATGCTGCAACTTAGAATTGTTAAAACACAAATTACCAAGCGAAATTATTGCGTATGAGATCATTATTATAAAAGGTTTGTTTCCCAATCAAACAGAAAGTGGTAGGATGTTTTCATATTCTGCATGATGCAATATAATATTATATACAAGTGTTCAGAAACCCGTAGTAGATATAACTAGTAGGGAATTGATGAATTAACGTCACTTTTGGAGTGAATTTTGTTCTGTAGCTTTTTGATTTAAGCTTTCGTATTCGAGTAAATTAAGTCCGACGTTGAAATTTTTTACAGAATGAAACAAATTATTTGTTTAAAACCACTTTATTTAAATTTATATTCGTTGACCGGTTTCGGTCGAACTCGACCTTCTTCTGGACAATAAACATATTATAAACTTAATTACAGTAAAGAGTTAAGGTAATGAGGTAAACACAAAAGAAAGAGAGAGCATATAAGAGGGGGAGAGAACATCAGATATGGTTGGCGGAGGGGTAGGAGGAGGGGTCAAGGGAGGGTGGAGGTTACAGAGGGAGAAAGGGACTAACTTTAAAATCGGACTGTTGGTTAATTCTAATTGTTTGTTTAAAATTTGGCAATTATTAAATAACACGTCAGGTATCTAACAGCACAGATTTCTCAGAATATGCCGACCACTTAATTGATACTGACCATACGTTTAATAAAAATTCAGGAGTCTAAATAATACATATAAATAAAATAGGAATATGCCTTAATAATTTAGAAGCATTAGAAATATTAAAATCAAAGAAAAATAATTACCAAATTTTAAACAAAAAATTACAGTTATTTAAAAAATTTATTCAAACCCCGGAAACTATTTATTTAATAACCAACACCTCTACCATAGATCACCCCAAGTGGTTCGCTACGTTTGGTGACTTAGCGGGGTGCCCGGGTTCGTGGCGTGAGGTTTGTCTGGATCTGGCAGCGGATGACCTGGACACACTGAACCCTAGATTTTCCTGGGAAGGAAAATGTAAGAGGGGTGGGTAGGAATCTCCTTCCTTTCCTTAAAAGGACACTCCACACAGCATCCCTAAAGATGACGTAGGCCCTGAGGGAAACTATTTTTCTCAAGGCCTCTTGTGTGGAGCTAAAGTAAAAAATAAATTCTTTTGTTATTCGGCGGTAGGTACATCTTCTCTGCACATCCCTACGGGATAACTTAGTTATATTTTGTGTAATTAGGCATAACGTATATTCCCTAAAGCGACTGCACATTGTATATAGGTACGCCGGGGGACGAATTGTCATGTAATTTTGTAAATTTGTATTTACATATCTTAAAAATCGATTTATTGGAGTGTGTGCAAAAATGCAGTTCAAAGTTTTCATCCCATGTTAAATTGTCGAAATATCTGGAAAGGACATTAGGAGAATACGTTTGTTCGGATAAAATGCTGTCCACATTTCCTCTTTGACACAAGTATTGCGACATGTGACTCGTGTACTAAACATTAGAGTTATTGAATTCAGAATGGTAGGCAGGTAATTTGTTATTGTTATTATGACATGTTATGGTTATTGTTGTTTATTATTAGAGACACACAATGGCGTATTAGCAACATCACTTATACGTTTCTAAAAAATATTTGTTTCAAACGATAATATTATTTAATAGCTTTAAAATGTACGTAGTGAACGTGAAATTACTTTTTAGATTAATCTTTACTATAAAACGGTTTACATCATAAATTTAAATAAAATAGCGTTTAATAAATTGAAATTTCTACTGTCGCTTCGCTTGAGTAGAATTAAAATAGATTTGTTAAAATCCACCCAAAAAATATATGCGTAAACTTAAAAAATAAAAATTAAAAAAATTTCATTAGAAATGGGGAAAGGGGGGGAGTGGAGTGGGAGAGAGAAGATGGAGGAGGCGGAGTGGGAACGCGAGAGGGGAAGAGGACGAATGGGAAAGGACACGCAGGGAGATACAATTTCTTAATTTCCAATTAAATGGCATAGCAACGCATGCGGGGTACCAGCTAGTAGCTAACAAATAGTAAATCATGTTTTTAAGTAGGCAATTAATCCAATCAAAGTACCACGGCTTAGACAAGCACTTAGCCATAGAAAATCTCAGAAATTTGGCAGCCGGCAAGGCAAAGATAAATAAACTGACACAGAATCACCCTTCTGATCTTCCCCCTCTTCCTCGTATTGTATAACGTACTTCCTGCAACTCTGCAATCGTAACCTTCGCTTTCCGCCACGTAACTTACATGTAATGCGACCCGTTCTACTTATAAGTCATTTATTACGAATACATGTGCCTTTGTTGTGTAGAAACCGATCATTTTAATATCTCCAAATTATAATGTGCAAATCATTCAATGCCACAGTACTGCACTGTAAGAGGATATCGTTAAGAGTTATGACTGATGACCCAAACTACTAGAAAGTACATAGATAGTTTTTTTATGTTCACGAGGTCATCATAACATATTTTGATTGCCCATTCACCTTGAATATTTGACTGAACATAATTTATTAACTTGTGTCATTGTGTTTTATATTAATTTATTTCATTGAGAAATTTATTTTAGGGGTCGTCCATTAATCTCGTGAGCCTCGAAAGGGGGGGGGGGGAGGGGTTCGGAAAAACATCACGAAATATCACAAGAAGGGGGAGGGGGAGATAATGAGATATCACGTGTAAGAAAAAGCTGCAGCATTATAGTGATAAGGAACGTATGCTGCCTTTTTTGCCGTCACGGTACCGTAAACGTGGATTGTCACGGTAATAATAAGAGCGTTTATTGGATTTGAAGAGATGATTAAGTATTACTGTTTTATTTTTAAAAATTTCTAATGATGTATTAAAAATGTTTGATGATGTATTAAAAGTTTCTAATGATGTATTAAAAATTTCTAATGATGTATTTAAAGTTTTTAGTGATGTATTAAAAATTTCTAATGATGTATTAAAAATTTCTGATGATGTACTAAAAGTTTCTAATGATATATTAAAAATTTCTAATGATGTTTTAAAAGTTTTTGGTGATGTATTAAAAATTTCTAATGATGTAATAAAAATTTATAATGATGTATTAAAAATTTCTGATGATGTATTAAAAGTTTCTAATGTTGTATTAAAAGTTTTTAGTGATGTATTGAAAATTTCTAATGATATATTAAAAATTTCTAATGATGTATTCAAAATTTCTATTGATGTATTAAAATTTGTTGTTTCAGTGGATGACGCCAGTGGCCGCTATACGTCAGGCTACTATTGGGGCAATGCCTACTGGACCGGATCCGCTGATCTTTGTGACCATGTCGCTGCTGCTGCGAACTTGCCAGTCGACAGTGAGTAGTCACCTTTCTTTCATCGCTTCGATAAAACCATGTACACAAATATAACCTGTAATATCGCCTTACCAGTTTGGATTTATGCCAGGGAGAAGTACTCATTCCAACTTAATCATTTATGAAAATTTTATAACCAATGCTTTCAAAGAAAAGAAACAAGTAGACTCTGCTTACACTGATTTTAGTAAAGCCTTTGATACAGTTTCCCATAAAATTCTCATTCGGAAATTAGGAAAGCTTTGTATATGTGGCCATATATTAGCCTGGTTTGAAAGCTTTTTTATTGGAAGACAACAAATTGTTAGAATAAAATCCTCCGTCAGAAAAAAAATATGCAACAAGTGGAGTTCCACAGGGTTCACACCTTGGCCCTTGATCTTATTTATCTTGTTTATAAATAATCTTACAAAAATATTTCATGATGTATCTATCCTACTTTTTGCTGATGACCTCAAAATTTTTAGTATTGCAACTTTCTTCAAGATAATATCAACACATTGTTAATTTGGTATAATGAAAATAGACTTCACTTCAATATCTCCAAATGTCAAATAGTTAGATTTTCTCGAATAAAAAATCCAGTGATCTTTAATTACAACATCGATAACAATGCTCTTGAGACATTAATACAAATTAAAGACCTAGGCATCACTTTTCAATCAAATCTTTCATTTGTTAACAACATAACAGAAATCTGTAATAAGGGCTTCAAAATATTGGGATTTATAACTAGGATAACTAGAAACTTTAACAATATAAAGCCTATTAAACTGTTATATTTTGCCTATGTTAGAAGTCAGCTTTCAATTCTCCCGTCTGGAATCCACATTTTAATATGTATTCATATACAAGCTGTTAAAAGAATACAAAACAAATTCTTACGTTTTCTAAATATTAAAATGGGTATTCCAGCAATTATGTTGAACTATAACACTCTGTTTAATAATATGAATATGCTCAAATTGTCAGACAGAAGAATTTTTTATATAAAATTCTAAATGATTTAGTTGATAGTCCGGTATTGCTTGAACTGATAAGCTTCCGGATACCACAACGTAATACCAGAAGTCAGGATTTATTTCAGTGCGTAAAATTCTGGAACTAACTACCATATGTATTCATATTTGTCCAGAATACTAATGGAGGGAAATAATTATACCAAGTCAGTGGACATCTTCAATTTATCTTTAAACAAATATAAAATATTTTTACTGAGGCAATTCAATTATGTACAATAAATACCTACTGTAAATTTCTTATTATTCATGAGTAAAATCTCCCAAAAGTGAGTTAATAAATAAATAAATAAGTAATACTTAACCACTCCGACCCCTAAGCTTGTTTGTTGACAATATAACAATTAGCAGCTAAGTACGATAAGCTTGTTTTCAAGCTAACGCGTGTGTTCCCACAGAAACAGTTATAACTCCATTTTTGTTCTAGTTACAACCCTTAAACAAAAAGGAGAATATCTATAATAAAACACGCTACACATCTCTATTCAGCGTTGTCCATAGACAGGTTAAAAAAAATACTTATTTTGTAGAAACAGTTTTCACCAGCCAAATCGCATACGCGCCGTTAGACAGTGTTAATTTTAAATTAAATGTGTACGAAATGGTAAAAAAGCGAGGTGGAAAATTTTTTTTATTATGAAATAAGTGTTTGTTTTTACATAATCCGTGATTTTAGTACCGTTTTCATATAAAAACATCATGTGAGTCATTTTTACAATTTTTTTTATCTTTGCATTCTAAATTTTAATATTTATAAGTGTTAATATTTATTTTTATCAACACAATTTGAAAGCTTATTTCAAACATTTCAAAAACAGTTTTTAGTATTTGGCTACGTTCAGAAATATTTAATTTATTGAGCTTTAATTACGAAGCGGTAATAACACAAAATTTTTATAAATTTGACAGTTCGTTTAAAACGTTCGTTTTTTCGTAAAAACTTCACAAAGACGATAGACCGGAGTGGTTAACAAACGTTATAGAAAATTCATCAATTTTCCTTGTTTACCAAATATATTATTATTATTTTTGAAGTGAAAACTAGATGAAATGAAAAAGCAACACTAAAAGGAGACAAATACATGCATACATCTATTAGGATTTAGCCTGCAAGAGAATGATATAGAATAATCGGTCTCCTCTTTGTGCGGTGCTTCGTAGCCGCCCCACTCTTTTCTACTTAAGTTTTCTGAAGGTTTCACTTCTACCGCGTGTGAACTGCACAATCTGATTTTTTTAAATGTGAAAACTTCTTTAGCACCGTTGTGATTTGAAACTCGATGAAACAAAAATAGCGACACTAAAAAGAGAAAAACACACACATCTATAGGGTTTATCATTTCGAACAATACATTTCAGTGTCTCATGTAATCCAAAGAGACCGCCAAAATCACCATTTTTGCAATTTAAATATTTTAATTATTTTTTCGAACAAACAAAAACAAATGATAAATTACTTTGATGGGAATAACTTTCAAAAGTTATTATAAAAGGGAGTTATTGTAATAAAAAAATTAAGCTGTGTTAAGTGTTTACACGTAAATAGGAAAAAAATATAAGAAAATTATTTAACATATTGAAAAATGAGAGAAATGCACAGTAAATAAAACTTTACAAATAATTTTTGAGAAAAAAATCAAAAATAATGTTATACCCTCCAAACAGCATCCCTAGATGTGATGTAAGCCCTGAGGGAAATGTGCGGAGTTAACGTAGTTTTTTTTAAAATACAGAATTTTTTTCAAATTCCTTAAAAAGTGTAATCGAAGTACGTCTAAGCTGTTTTTTTTTTAATTGGAAAACAATTTTCTACCAAAAGTGTATACCTACATGTATCAAAAAATATGTTGGATTTTAAGCCCTCGATTACTGCAGACCACATCTACGTACACCGGCGTACCGTCTTTGTTTTTACCTACACACCAAACGCATAACTTTGTTTTTGTTTCGCCGCCTTTAATAATAATAACGTAGTATTTATATAGCGCAGTTTTGTGTAATTTCACTGCAAGTGCCTTTGATTATCCTTTCAGTTTCGACGACAATCGTCACACTCCCATGCCACATCTCTATGGGCAGTTTCTGTTACAATGCCTAATAAATGTGCATGTTTTACGGTATTAGACGTAATAATTATATTTAATAATAACAAAATAATGGAATATAGTCTCAGGGAAGTATATCTATCTATATTTATAAATGCGAAACTGCTCGAGTTCGTTTATGACCCTTTCACGCATTAACCAATAAAAAGACTTTAAAAATTCATTCACCAATAGAAAGCTAAATTATATGCGAAGACTATATTCTGTATATGATGACAAGCTCTGGCGTTATGAAATTATAAATATTAATATATTATATTTGTTATACGTTTTCTGTCGCCAACAAAAGCGAGTTTTTGCTAACGTCAGAAAAAAATCGTTTCCATGGAAACGATGTTGATATATTTGTGGGCTCTAAGCTGGTAGGTAATCAGCCCCCTGGTCAGCTACTACTCCAGAAAATTCAAATATTAGAATATGTTTTGTTTTTTTGGACAAGCTTCTTTTTTGCAATAAATGTCAGATAAGAGTTCCTACATTCAAAATATAATTCGTAATGGTTATAAGGACTGAATAAAAAATAGTGTAATTTTTTATTATACATATTAACAAACTTCCAAATATTTAATTAAAAATAAACATCCGAAATGTTTGTAAGCGCATAAATTCCGAACGAATTAACAAAATTGGATAATTCTTTTTTTCTTTGAGCTACAGCTACAGCTTTGTGAAATTTAGGTGGCAGGCGAGATGTTTGAAAACTGAATGTAAGGGAATGAATGTAAGGAATGCGGGAGGGGGTGGGGCTGGGGAAGAGGGGGGATAATTGATAAATTCAACCGCTACAGTAATTTTCCGTAATACCATGCGAGCGAAGCCGCGGGGAAAAGCTAGTCTATCTATATTTATAAAAATCAAAACATGCTTGGGGGTTTATGAGTTCGGGAATGTCTGTTTTTTTTTTTTTTTTACATGAGCTCCACACAGGAGGCCCCGAGGAAAATAATTTCCCTCAGGGCCTACGTCATCTTTGAGGATGCTGTGTGGAGGGTTTTATCAGGAAAGGAAGGAGAGGAGAGTTCTGGGAAGGAAAAGGGTTTAAGGGGTGGGTAGGAATCTGGGGTTCAGTGTGTCCTGGTCATCCGCCTCCAAGACCAAGACAAACCTCACTCCATCAACCCGGGCACCCCTGCTAAATCACCAAACGTAGCGAACCACTTGGGGTGACCTATGGCAGAGGTGTTGGTAATCCAATAAAGGTTCCCGGGGCGGCGGTACCCATTCCCGCCTCCCAAATTGAAATTTATATATATTACTATGTATTGCTATATTAAGCATATGAAATGTTTAAAACTTTCAAAATCCCTTCTTTCCATCTTCGCGAAGGTTTCTGGATTATTACAACCACGTGACAATACATCTGAATTTTTTTTTAATCATTACAAAAACTCTTGCAAAACTGTCAAAAATGTCACAACTTGAGAATGACATTTTGCAAACCATTGATTGTTAATTCAAAATTCAATTTTCGAAACTCTTTCAATTAATGAATTTATTTGAAGTACTCGCTTACTTTGAATCGAATCAAGAATTAAAGATATTTTAAATAGGTACCTATGTTAGGTACCAAATTTGATTGATTGTTTTTATAATATAAAAAAATTAATATTTGTAATATATGAAAAATGAGAATTTGAATAAAAAAATTGTAATAGGTGGCACGTGAGCTGTTTGAAAATTGAATGTAGCGGGGAAGGTGGAAGGGGAACGCTAGAGGGGAGGGGGACGCGGGAGGGGATCGGGGATGCACGGGCAGGACATGGAGAGAGAAACAATATATTAATTAATATGCCATTGCAACGCATGCCGGGAAACAGCTAGTTGGGATATAAATTCCATTTCAAACGACCTTGACACAGTCCTATGGAGCCTTATTTATGGTACCGGACCTACGACTGTGAACTGCTTGTAGGGTCCCACAATACAGGCTGGTTCAAAATTAACTTACCTCTACATTAAAATACCGATTCAAATATATGTTTTTAAATTTACTTATTCATTAAAAATACAGTTTACAGATAAATAAATGATAATTCCTTTTAATTGCAACAACAAAATCCATCACTATAATCAGTTATCGATATTTGCGAGCACGGTCAACAATTGATAAGAAATATTCCAATCGTCTATTGACAAATTTTAGCACGGCCTCCTGAGCACATATCAGATATGTCAGATAAGCTGTCAATATACAAAACATTTTGAATAATGTATTTCGTTTTGCAAAATAACTGTCTGGTTAATGAATGGAGGTGAACTAACGAAGCTTTTAGATTTGAAAGAAATCGTATACGCGATCCATAGATGTAAATAATTCATGTAAAACGCGATCAATTTATTCCGTTTGTTCTTAGAGAAACGAAAGTTGATGAAATATGACTAAATACCTCATTAGCTAATCAACTCTCGTTTAGTCTCACAAAGTATAAGCGAAGCGCCAATGTGTATTAAAGTTAGTATTTTGAATCGAAAATGTCAATTTTTCAGTATTTTTATTTTTAGTTGGACATTTACGTATCCACAGATCCGCCAGTGTTGCCATCGATTTATATCGATTTCTTATTTATTCCCTGTCAATATCGGTCTGGGTGTCAACAGTGCGGCCGTGCTCGGGAAAACGGTATAAAATCATCATTAGTTACTATCCTATATTGTAAAGTTATTAATTTCCCTGCGTTAGACCCCCTGTAGAAGAGAGATATGTTTTTAATACTATGCGTATAGCATGAAACAATCATCAATATATATTATACAAGAAAGTGTACAATAATTTGCGTCCCGCTAAAATGAGTCCCGGTGCCATCAAGGGAGTTATATGGTGTGGTAGCCCTCTATCCCCCATTCAGAATGTTCCCGCTTTTACCTGAAAGGCGTGCTTTTGAAGATATAAAGGCTGGAAGTTTTGCCCTCTAGACATTTCTAGAACAGTCCAGAATATTATATTCGAGAGAATTCCACAACATTCTAGAACATTCAGGTACATTATGGAATGTTCGGGAATAGGGAATCGGGAACATCATTGTGGAACAAACACTTACAAACACCTACTTGTACACAAACATACCACAAGATTTAGAGAAGGAAAGGGCCTAAAAACTCCTCGAATATTAAATAAATATGGAAGCCGTACTCTTGAGTATCTAATACCAGTGATTTTCAATAAAATCAATAAAAACATGAAATTTGAAAAAAATGAGAGACTAAGTCCTAAAATGATAAAACTATGGTTAATGAACGAAAACTCCATGTATCTTTGAATATCTTAATATAGCTGCCTACATATCTTTTATTAGATAGGTATATTGAAATATCTTATATATTTATAGTTGTAAGTTAAATTATCTAATACTACTATGTGATCAATTCTAATGTTTCCTTAAAACTATAAATGTATTTACAAATATTTTCTTAGATATTATATTAAGAATGTTTAAATTGTTAGAAGCTGCCATATGACAGCTTTGTGGGTCTACTCTATTTATTGTACAAAATGTTCTCTGTAATTTTAATAAATAATAAAAAAAAACATTCCAGAACACTCTCGAATGTTGAGGAATGTTTTGGTACATTGTGAACCAATCGAAGCCTTTTTTATATGGGTGCGGCTACCCATTGGTAAGATCCGTCGTGGGTTCGAACGTCAGCTCAATCTCATATCAACTCCCTGAAGCCTCGATAACGTTGAGCGAGTTTACAAGCTACTATCTATTTTATTTTATTTTTTATTTTTTTATTTTATTTATTATGGAAAATCAACAGATATTTTACACTTATAATAATAAGAATAATAATATGCATAATATCCAATGACAGATTTTCACATAATTAAAATTATAATTAAAAAGTAAAACAAAAAGTAAGGGTCCTGTAACCGTAAGAACTTAACAAAAATATAAAAATTATTAAAAAAAAAAGATATAAAAACACAATATAAACTATAATAACCTGCTTACTAAATTTCAAAATGAAGTATTCAGAGTCAGAAATCACTATCTGGGAAATTCATTATCTGTTAATAAACTCGCTCAGTGTAATCGTATTACTAGCTAACTAGCAAATTGTGGACAATTAAAGTAGAAAGATGGTCAACTTCACTCGCTACTTGATATCGTTTGCCTAAAGATGGCGGTCCACCAACAGCTGATTTCGTAACTGTCAGAATTAGTTCGCACGGGAGTTGTTATTCTCGCTACTACGTAGCAGAATAACAACTCCCAGTATAACAACTCAGTTCGCAGCTAGCGCCACACGCTAGCTGCGAACTAAAGTTTTCTACAAAATGTAGATAGAATTGCTTGGCGCGGGAGCCGTTATTTTAGCCGTTGTTACTGAGCGGGGTATACTAGGTCAATGGAGCGAGTAGACAGTTTTGTGTGTCATCGTGACAGTCTCACTCGCCGATTCACCCGCTTTTAAACTTACCGGCTAGTAGCTTGTAAACTCGCATTAACTCCACACAGGAGGCCCTGAGGAAAATATTTAATTTCCCTCTGTGCTGTATGGAGGGTCTTTTTGAGGATAGGAAGGAATGAACATTGGTCTTGAAGAGAGTTGTAGGGGGGAGGAAACATAGATGCCGGCAAATCGTTCCATAGCCGAGCTGTTGAACTCAAGAACGAGTCGAAAAAACGACCCGTTCTCATATGACAAATGTCAACCGTGTACATATGTTGGGCGCGCGTTTGGCGTGTCTCCCGACTATGCACCGGTGCCGAAGGGATCAATGACGCTAGTTCCTCAGAGCATCTTCCATTGAAATACCGGTAGAACATGGATAGCATTCCCACCCGACGCCTGTGCTCTAAAGATTGCAGTCCGTTCGTTAAGATGGGAGAATCTATCAAACGGACTGCCCGTTTCTGCACAGAGTCGAGGGTATTTTTCAAATATTTTGGAGCTCCAGACCAGAGGTGGCTGCCAAATTCAACCGCGGGGCGCACTTGTGATTTGTACAGGGTTAGCAGTTGTGTACTATTGACATTAATGTTATTGAGACTTGAGCGAAGCCGGATAAGCTAGCTAGTTTATTTATTTTTGCATTGTTTTAGAAACTGGGGTGCCCCGTTCTAAGGTCACATTGTACATGTTTTTGTGTTTGAATTAAAAGTTAATACCTATTTTAAAATGTTACAAGAGGAAAATTATAAATTATATCTAAAATAATGTCCAATACTACAAGCATTAATCTTTATTTGGTTGCAAAATTGTATCTATGTTCTTCCTTCCCATGTCCATAATCCATATCTTATTTTTTCTTTTGAAGTCGTTTATTTTTTTAACGGTTTTTATTGCAAGAGGGAGTATATTATATAATTTTATAGAGAAGTATTGCATATTTCTTTGTCCAAAAGTAGTTTTAGTTGTTAGTTGGTGGAATACATGTTATGATTAGGGATTGCAATCCCGCAAAACGGGATCCCGCATTCCCGCGGGATCCTGCTGCTTTTATTAATCTGCGGATCCCGCAAATCAAAATTTTGAAGAAAGAAATGACGTTCTTTGAGTCCGATGGTATCAGAGGAGAGTACCTGACGCTCGCCTTTGAATATATCCTGACGGTTCAGCCTACTAGCGTAGAAGCCGAGAGGGCGTTTTCAGCATCAGGATACATTTGCAGTTCACTCAGAAGCAGGCTCGGAGATGATACAATAAATGCCATTTGCTTCTTAAGAACGTATTTTCAAAAGTTATCACCGTATGTTGATACCATAGTAATAGCATCTAACAGAAAGTTGTGATCTGATTATTAGTCATTATACGAATAAGACTGAATTAAAAATATAAAACTGTTGTTAGGAGTAAGGGTAAAATTAAACAAAACTATTAAACTATGCCAAACATTTAAAGGTGAATCTAAGAAAACAGATGACTAATTACTTATACTTAATTAATAGAAAATAAATAATTTCTGTTGCTTAATCTAAGAAATGTTTATAAAATTAATAAAAGTTGATTTTTACACAAAAACTGTAGTTTCAATTTGATTTTATAACATAATTTCAAAGATGCGGGATCCCGCGTGATCCCGCGCGGGATTGAGTAATCCCGCATATCAATCCCGCGGGATTGAATGAGCTGCGGGATTGCAATCGCTAGTTATGATGTGGATCTTGTGAATTTATAATGGAGAGGTGCAACACTATCAGCTATAGATTCATTATCGAAGGCACAAAAATTAATTATGAAAGTTATTCTTAAAGTTCCCAGAATAACAAGTACTGTAGATATATTTAACAAATTCCATGTATTAGATATTCGACAAATTTACTCAAAAACTATCTTAACTCATCTGTTTAAAAATGAAACACATACATTTTATGAAAATACCCAAAATATTGTAAACATGCGGCACAAACCCAAAGAACTCACCCCTAAAACAAACGCAACATTTGGTCAAAAAAATTTCAAATACATTGTGTCTAAAATACATAATAACCTACCTGACAAAACAAGACAATCGAATGATATCAACATATACAAAATCCTGATCAAACAATGGATCATCGAAAAAGATCGTGCAATAATTAGTCATCTCACCCAAATATAATCCTGTATGTCATTATTGTTACCACTACATACCAGCCTAAAAATTGTCAAATATTTTAGCTTTATTGTAAAATGTACCCTAATAATACCTATAAAATATTTGTGAAATAGTCTGTCTCGACACAGGATCTCTTAGTGAGACAGGTAAGGACAAAAAAATATATGTAAAAATTTTATATAGATGTACATATAAAAAAATAAAATAATAATTTAAAGTTCACGACTCGACTTGGGTCACCCAGCATCGTCGTAGAAACTTTCTACCAAGATGATTACGAGAGCTGATGCAACTGAGATGTTGCGGTGAGTGTGGTCTTCGACTCGCTTTTCTATGTTATATACCCTGATCATTACGTACATTTTAGAGGTCTCCACATTCCAAGATCGTAAACCGTAGATTGTGACGAACATGTTAAATTAGAACAATGGAATTGATAATGTTATGGTTTTGTCAGAATGTAACGCAATTTATGGGTTTATTTGTGAAAATAAAATTAATCAAAAAGAAAGTGTGATATTTTTTTTAAATTCTTTAATTACGTTTATTTTATTTATTATTCTATTATGTATATTTTACTTTTTGTGGCTATTTTTTAGATTTGAATACAAAGCGTGGTGTTTTCTCTTTATAACACCGTTTAGAGCGTTATAGTTCAATATAATTAATGCTGTATTACCCATTTTAAAATTTATAAAACGTAAGTTTATAAAATGTAGATATCTTTTTTTTCGTTATTTGTTTTTGGGGTGTTATGCCATGTTGCGCTACCTCCTTCTTTAGCCAACGTTTCGGACAGCGTTACAGTGTCCATCATCAGGGCGGATGTGTAATTGTGTCAATTGTGCAACACGGCATAACACCTCAAAAACAAATAACGAAAATACTTTTGGCCGTGAAAATCTAAAAACTTATCTGTAGATATCTGGTTTGCATATGAAAAGCGAAACACCATTTTAATTCGTTGGAACATTAATAACAGGCCGGGCCCTTTATTACGACAAAACCATTTGTAAATAATATACACGTTGAAAATTAGAAATCTTTCTAAACAGCTGCACGTTTTTTGGATTTCCAATTATTAAAACTTATAACGCTAGTGCTTTTCAAAATGATATTTTCGATTTCCTTCTTTAAAACCGGTATGTCACGTAAATGATGGATCACCAATTACAAATGCTGTTGAAATAATCAAAAAAATATTTAATAAAACGGTAACTTCACGTCATGTGTAACTTGGCGTTTAGCCCTCGGGCTAATTTGTTTTTTTCTTGGGGACAACTCATTTAGGTCTCATTGAAATCGTTGTGTCTCTCTTATTGTCATGGTGAGTAATATGTTCTAAATAATATTAGAAAAAGAAAACACTGAGCTTTCTTACATTCAAATCTAATAAAGTGATCACGGATCTCCCTCAAACATTCTCATTGAATATTAGTCATAAACAATCCAAGCTCAAAACAAAATTCGTGGAAATCTTGCAATTCACTACAGACGGTATGTTAGTCGCTACATAGCCCAGTCAATGAACGCATTGAACTGGAACATGCTAGAGGAAAGCTGAATTTTTGCAGGTGGATAGTACTTTTTATGTGGAGTATTTTCCAAAAAAGTCCCCACCCCTCCCCCGCTTGCTTCCTCCCCTGTCCCCTCTCAAACTTTGCAAATTTAGAGTTCTACAAAATCCATTATATCTCTTAAACTATTATATGCATCTGAAAAAAATTTTCACCGTTAAACTTCTTAGAAAGCTGTCTAAAAACAAGTTGTATGTTTGTCTTTGTTATCTATTACGGTTTGGCAAATAATAATGACATTGTCGCAAAAAAAAATTTTTTTTCGTAAAATTTTGATTTAAAAGTGAATATTTTTTTCATCCGGGGGAACACGCAAAAATATTTCAAATAATTTATTTGCCAAATTTAATAAGCTTTAAAACGATATATAATATTGCTTACCTTTATTCTTAATACCGGTCAAAATCCGATTCGATAGCAGGGCGGCACGGCGTGCTTGGCGGTCGGGCCTACCCCGCTGTGCTTGCAGATGACCGATTTGAGCTTAGGTAGGTATTTATAGTTTTAAATTGAAACACCGAGTACTTTTTAATTGATTCACGATATAAAAACGCTTTAACACTAAATTGTATAGTAATAGTAGTAATGGAGGCTTTCTTACCTTTCTTTAAAAAAACCTCTTCAAATAAAGGTGGATGCGAAGCTAGTTCAAACTCAAAGTAGGATTTGAGCTTTGCAGGACTGTCACATACGCATAATATTCTATTGAATATCTGCTTAGGGTTGATTATAACTTCTTTGTTTCTAACTTTGTCAGATTTATTACTGGCTTGAGTATCAATCATATCCGATCTGTGTAGTTTTAGAAAAACTTTGCCCTGCCATTTTCTTCATAGCTTTGAACCCTACCTCATAAGCTTCGTCATATGTTTTAGTTGAGTCTGATACTAATCTCGAAGAAATGCAAATTAATTCACCCGACTTTCGAGGAAACGGATTGTGTGTCACCAGTATGAATTACGAAGTCTTGGTTATCCCGTAACTGGCTCTCCCTAAGCTCAACATAATGCTCACTTTTCTTGTAACTTAAACCCAAGAAATTATGAAAAGCTTCACTGATTGAAAGGAATAATGGAGCTCCTAATATCCATTTACTGAGAAATCCCACACCCTTGCGTAAGTGCTCCTACTGTTTTTAATGACTTCATCAAAGATTGTTCATGTCAAAGCACATATCAGTCCAAACTCCTGAGCAAAACATATTGTTAAGTAAAAACATATTGTAAGTTTTGCTGTCCGACTTGTCGCTTTGATTGTGTTTTAAGTGTCGGTGAAATGTTTATGATTTATTGCAACTGATTCGTCTTCACAAGCTAATTCATGTGACATCTCCTTGTTCAAAATATTTCTTTTATTTCACGAGGAAAAAGTGTATCATGAGAGTCATTGCAAATTATTTTGACGATTGCAGCACCTGTAAGAACATAGGCTCTTACAGCTCTTGCATAAGCGTGTCCTTTTATCATGTGTATCACTGTGGGACTTCCGTACACAGTTTTCCATAAATCTTCGAGCCCACTTTCTTCCGTGATCCAATACATCCCAAATATGATATTTACAAATGAAACTTACTAGCCGTACAATAATTTTTGAAATTTCAGATGATCCATCAGCCCCCGCTACCATTTCAATGGGTTTGACAAAAAGCGGTTGGTCGAAGTTACAATGTCACACAATCGTTTATAAACCCGTTCCAGCTAACTTTTGAATGCACAATGCTAATTTTATGTCACTTAACCACAAATAATTGGTTGGAGATACAAAAGATAATGAATCGGCATGCTCTTTTCTGAAAGATATACATTCACTGACATCGTTGATGGTTACATCTTTCAAGCCGCTCTTTTTTCTCTTCGCGTAACAAGGTTGAAGGATATTTTCTTGATTAACGAAATTTCCATTTCATCACTGTAGACTTGTAAAATTAGAGGCTGGATTGATGCACATTGCACTTTATTCTTCCCACGGCATGAAATGTTTTTATATTAACGTCGGCATTTTCGAACACAAATTGTGTGAATGTATCATCTTCGATTGTAGGAGGCCCAGCTCTTATTACAAATCTTTGGTATCTGTCACCTTCATGACACGACGAACAAATGCCCAATGACGACAACACTTCTATTAAATTCTTAGATCCCTACATTCTCTGTAGAAAACACAAACTTGTCTGAATTGATGACAAAAAGACCTTGGCCTTGCAGATGCTATTATGGCGTGATTAATTACTAAACGTCTTCTCGTAACATCAGGTCCATTATCATACAATCTCTTCTTGGTTACAGTTAACGTGAACAGATTCAGAGTTTCAGGAACTAAATCATCACCCCCCACGACTGATTTCCAGAATATCAGGATAGCTTTCACAATCATGTGGCATTTTTTTTAAATATCTTTTCTGATTATTTCTGCGGCAACAAGTACAATTCTTAAACATTCCAGATTTGCATTCTTATCTTTGTTTCTGTACCAGTCGCCTAGTATCTTATAACTTGAGTGAGACATGCACATGACAGTTTTTCTGCCAAAAATACACGTATACATAAAATCTTGAAAATAGTCAATTACTTGTTTTTTAGGAAATGTATATGGGTACGGAAGATCACTGCCACAAATGTCTTTTACTATTTTCCCCAATTTCTCTAATATAAACTGACATTCGTCAGTATTTTCTAAAAAACTACAGAGTTTAAGAAAATTTTTAGCTGAATTATCATATTTAGGTGTTCCTATATACTGAGTTGGTTTACTTTTACAGAACTTCTTGTAGCAAATGCCGTGATAGCGAGCTTCTGCTACGACCAAATCAAACACACCTAAAAGTTTAGATTTTATTTTTGCACCCCATTTGTCATCTATTATATTACAATGTTTCCCCTATTTCTGGTCTTAACACCAAATGTATTTGTTAACGATATTTATGAGATAGTTTAAAATCAAACGCTGTTTTTTATTATCACAAATAATACTCACAAATAGTTCTCCGTGAAATCAAATGTATTTTCTAAATGCCTTAGGAATGGCTGAGGTGTACCTACTGGTCAATAGGCTACAATTAACATTTGTAAAAGCTTTAATACTGCTAGGCTTATTATACATTTTTCTACAATCTACGTGCACAGTTGCACTACCTAATGGTTAATTGGTTACGCTACCTAATGGGTTAATTTAACATATTATCTCTTTCAATACTAGCGTTAATTAGCATTTGTAACCCTTTCTTTACTTTAACAAAATTTCCTGGAAGGTATTTTTTTTACATAAAATACACAATAAGTTCTCTTCAGACATTTTCAGTGTTTTTTTTTATATTTATTAATTGTTAATTAATTTTTTCTCAATATTTTAACCTGATGAAGGAGGGAAAACGCACAAAAAACTTGATACACGGCTTGGCGCAACCACGTCAAAATATAACCACAAAACCGACACACACCTTAACCTTAAGACATATCTTTTTTTTAACATATGAGATCAAACTGACCATATTTATTTATTTTTTCGTTTGTTTCAATTTGATAAAACAGTAAGTAGCGACGCGACAAGAACGACATGTCGCTTGGCCTCGCCACTCCGTGTTACGGCCAGCCCGCGCACGCCGTTGCCTTTGTCCACTATTTTCGATAGAAATAAAAGGTGTAAGTAAACATTGTTATGCATGGTTTTAAAGCTTATTAAATTTGACAACTTATTTGTAAAAACTATTTTTTCATATTTTCTCAGACAAAAATAATATTCAACTTCAAAAAATAATTTTGCAAAAAAAAAAATTTTTTAACAACAATCTCATTATTATTGGCCAAACTAATGCAGATATTAAAAAAAGTTTTATTATAAAATTTTTAGGCAGTTTTATAAGAAATTCAATGACGAAATTTTTTTTCTGATATATCTTTTAGTTTACGAGATATAATCGCTTTAGTAGAACCCCACATTTTAATGTTTGGGAGGGCACAGGGGAGGAAGCAAGCGGGGGAGGGGTAGGGACTTTTTTGGAAAATACTCCACATAAGATATACTATCCACCTGCAAAAATTCAGCTCTCCCCTAGCATGTTCCAGTTAGGGCCTGTTTTTTGTCTAGATTGACTGGGCTAACAGTGATCAAGATGACATTATACATTCATTTAAAGAAAGGGGATTCCCCAGTTTCGTCACAGAAAGGTAATGAAAAATTCCGTGCTCATTTCAATCGGTCCGAATCATAGGTGCGTCAAAAACATGAAATTAAATGGTTACAAATTTTACAATATGTTATTATTATTATTGTGAAATTTTGCCGCCCTTAAAAGTGGCGGGCCTAAGTTATTCTGCAAGTCAATTTATTGTTATTCAAGTTACACGTAAATTCATTAAAGTTATTCTCAAACTCAATTTATACTTATTAAGTCAAGTTATAGTCATTAAAGTTATACCTAAAGTCAAGTTATTTAGAGGAAATTTCTTGTGAGGACTTTTTCAACTCGGCTAAAGAGCAGAGATTCAAAGAAGTACATATCTTAAAAAATAATGTACGTATATTTTTTAGAAGTTAAAAAGTATGTTACCGGGGATGAGGTGACAAAAATGTACAAGGTAGAAGATTATTATGAGCAATATTGACTCGCATGGCAGATTTAAGGAATAGATTAATGATTTTCAAAGAAAATAAGGTATTAGAAATACAAAAATATATATTAAACCAAAAAATAACATCATAACGTTGATGACAACAACTATCTTCTAGAAAACATTAATTTCCACTGTCCAACACGAAATACAAGGTCACACCAACCATTCCACATCCCGCACACAAAAACAAATTACACACAACATTCATTTCTCAGAAGGACGTGCACAAAATATAATAACATCTTTTCAGGCGTCGATATTTTCCATTTGTCCTAAGGCCAATTTACCAAATGCATAATAAAAAAATTCAAACAAATTGTTAATTACAAACACTCTACCCCTGCTGTGTGTTTTTTTCTCATTCTAATTATGTTGTTTTTTTCTCTTTTTATAATAATAATAATATGTGGATGATTTATACAGCTCCTGTTTGTGATAAATCACCTCAAGGGCGCTGGTAAATGGTTAATAATGTTTATCCTATGAAGTGAAATTGTATTATTTTTATACAGGTTTTTTATTCCTTTTTAAATATTCCTTTTTCTTTTTCTACTACTTTATGTTTTCTTTATTGTTTTAATCTATGTTTTTGTATATGTACTAAATGTAATGTATATATATACTATGAATTTTTGCGGAAACTTCACCGGTTTATGCAACCTTGTAATATGTAATAATAATTATCTTAATATAATATGTATAACTGTTTGTTTCCCCAATAAACTAAAATAAAATAAAAATGTTGATACCGTAGTAAGTTGAAATGACGCATGATGAAATCTTCTTTTGTGAAACGAATCTCACATCGTGAAAAGGGCAGGACTCCAGAGAATTGACTCCCAGCCAAAAGGATAGGCCAGGCTTCCTCCAGATGCAGATGATTCTCGAAGTCAATCATCCCTCCAGGATGATTTCCAGTCCACTCCTAAGCTGGGGAGTATGACGACCAAGCTCCACAATCACGATCGTAGCGATCTTCAAAAACGATCCGTCGTGTTGCGGTCGGGAGGATCGCCCAAATCTCTCGGTTGCTCCACAAAGAATGCCTTGCATTCTTTTCAAATCTCCTGATTTGAATCTGAAGACCAACAACGGTTGCATTCCAAAATATTGCAGGGCTCGCAATATAACCAATGCCTAAATGTCAATGGGCAAGCACTAGAGGTGCCACACACCGAGACCATAAATAAAGTGTGTATAAGAGGGTGCACACACCTTGTTACAAATACTTTTATGTAACAATCATGGTTATGTTTCGGTAGAAATTCAGATTGTGCGGTCTTAACCTTTTGGTCCCGGAAAGAAAAAAATCACACATGATCCGAAAGGGGGTCATTCGGAGACCCCAATTTGTTTTGCTTGTTAAAGGGTGCTAATGACATAAATTTTTTAAATTTGTTTTGGTAATAATTAGAGGGAAGTATATTCATCGTATTTCAGTAGTCATTTTCAAAATAGTTTTATAAATAAAGTCATTATTAATATTCTAATAAATTTAGACCAAAACGTGTATTTTTCCATAGAAAACAGAGAAGGCGGGCCGATAGCCAACATAACTCCTTGTTTCCGAATCTCTACTGGCGATTGGCGCTTACCGGAAACGACCCAGACCGAATGATCTTTAACCGGCAAGCGAACATTGTAGCATTGTAAAAAAAGCAACGAGATGCGCAGTGTAAACGAACGGGATAGAATTGTTGTTATTGCTATCGTTTAGAATTGTTCCGATACTTACACCTTCCCCTCTGGGAACGGGGTAACGTCCGAACAGAGGGGAAGGGGGGCGGGCGGGACAGATTCTCCGGAATTTGATAGAAATGAATCAATATTTAGAAAAGTAGTAATGCGATACTAATTTTTTTAATGCATATCAATAAGCAAATAGTTTTTCTAGGATTACCCAAATTATTGAGAATGTGGTTTAAAAAACAACTTAGATACAGCGTAAAACTCTCGTTAGTGTAAGTGCGTTCTCCCGGTCCGGTATAGAAGTGTTGGGTCGACAGCGGAGATTTTCAAACCTCTAATCGGGATTGATAAATAATAACTCATTCACAAATTACAGTATCGAAAGTGGTGACACAATACTTTCCCTTTCACAAGCTACCATAAAGGATAATAGAGGTGTCGTTCTATGTCCTAGTGAAAGTTTTTCTACATACGCCACACGCCATACAGATAGCCATACTCCTCAAAAGATAACGGTAAAGCCATTACAAATTGTGCAACAGATGATCGAAGAAACGCATTAGATTTTAATTGAAGCATAAATCATTTTACTAAACGTAAGCAATGTAATAACGGTTTACATTCTGTGTAAATTGTAGTCAATCAATCATGCTGACATGTTTACAATAGATATTGTAATGAAATCGATAATTAAACAATATCTTAATATATAAAAATGAATGTTTCTTTGTTTGTCTCTTGTGCGGTTCCTAAAGCCTCATTTACATTAAGCGAGTTTACAAGCTACTAGCCGGAAAGTTTAAAAGCGGGTGAATCGGCGAGTGAGATTGTCACGATGACACACATAACTGTCTACTCGCTCACTAGCGACAGCAGCAGCAATTCTGTCGACATTTTCTAGAAAACTTGAGTTCGCAGCTAGCGCCACACGCTAGCCAGTAGCGAGAATAACGACTCCCGTGCGAACTAATTCTGACAGTTACAAAATCAGCTGTTGGTGGGCCGCCGTCTTTAGGCAAACACTAGCGAGTAGCGAGTAAAGTTGACCACCTTTCTACTTTTTTCGTAAACTGTCCCATTCTGCTTGTTAGCTAGTAACACGATTACACTGAGCAAGTTTACTAACAGATAGTGAATTTTCTAGCTAGTAGCTTGTAAACTCGCTCAATGTCATCGAGGCTTAAGCCACTCATCCGGTTGCGACGAAATTTGCGATTTATGTTATGAAATTATTACTATTATGTTAGAAACAGCTCTGGCGTAATTGAAATTAGCATAAATGAAAATGTGTGTATTTCATATATTTTAGCGGTAGGGAGGGAAGGCAGGAGGAGGGGGGGGGTAATGAAAGAGGTCGGGTTCGCGGGACAGGAGTGATGATGGAGCGAGAAGGCGGGGAAAGTGGAAGAGGACCGCGGCAGGGGAACGGGAACGCATGGGAAAAGACATGCAGGGAAAACAATTAATTTCTTTGAATGGCATTGCAACGCAGCCGGGTACCGCGCCATTCAGTCGGTGAATGTCGTAGCGGAGCGCTAGTGATCTTGGTCGAGAAGCGGAACTATAAAGTTTGATCCCGACACAGTTTCGTCGCCATCGTGCGTTGGAACAGTGAGGAGCGTGCGTTGGCTGTCGAGGCCTACTTTTCGAACGGATGTTCTGTGATCGCTAGCGCTCCGCTACGACATCAACCGACTAAATGGCGCGCATTTTAAACAAAAGGAAGTTACGCTGCCGCATATTCTCTTGTTTTCTTTTTGTGAAAATGTTTAATGATTTTTTGGTTATTATTTGTAAAATATTAAAAAAAAATATTTCGAAGCAGTGTAATGTTTTTGTGTATTCATAATTATTTCTTCAGGCATACATTTTTGACTGAACAAGTTAGTGCTGCTTATAAATAAATAATTTTTTTGTAATGACTCGCGTTTTTTTCGATTCCAAAAATTTAATAATGTATGCAAACAAACATAAAATATTATACATTTGAATCATTGATCTATTTACTAATTCATACTTAATTATCATCATCATCATCATCATCATCATCATCATCAGTATATTAATATGTGAAGCAAAAACTTTGTACCCCTTTTTACGAAAATTGCGCGGACGGAGGAGTACGAAATTTCGCACACTTATAGTTTGTATAGAGAAGGAGTGCAGAATGCTAATATTTTTTTAAATTATGCATAAAAAACACATTAAATCCATAGACATATGAATTTAATGTATATATATACCTAAACCTGCCCTAAGTGATAAAAAGCGTATTATTTCCCCCTCCCCATACCGGTTCCATTTGTAATTTGGAACCGGCTGGGCTCGGGAATGGCCTCGAGCGAATCTAAAATATGTGACGTCATCATTCTTGTGCGAACCAGCGTCGAGCTTTCATCGGAACATTTTACGAAATAGCACGGCAAAAATGGTGGCTTGTTCTATGAAAACGTGTAAAAATGGAAATGAAAAAGAGAATAAACCCAATTGTCGTATTACATTCCATAGGTAAGCATTATTTTACTTTATTTTAAGTTTATTAAGATCATATAATATGATCATTTTTAGTAGCGCACCTATACATAATATATGTAGGCGTTTCTCAAGTGTGCTCGTCGCTGTTTACTGGGATAATTAAATTATGAAACATTTGTAAAAGTGTCTTACGGAAACAAAATATTCGACTCTGAAAACACGTCAACTTTACTTTGCCGTATTTCGACTGCGCAAATTTGTTCATAACGTGGCAAGCAATTCGCGCTCCCATGTAAAAAGGTCTATTAATTCAAAAGCAGATTTTATTTTTAAGAACTAAATGCTGATATTGTAATGCGAGAGGCCTATATACTGTCAGATTGATTTATTGACGAATCACATATCTCACAGTCATCTTCCCCCCTACGCGTCCCGCTGTAAGTTGGTTTGTACCCCTCACCTGTCTGTTCTCGTCTAGGTTTATTCATAAGTCTATAATTAAATTTAAAAATAAAACATTACAATTATGGTCGAATTTTGACCATTGGGCGAGTAGGAATTGTTTGTGTTTACGATTTACATTTGTTACAGCGGAGAGAGCGTTTGGCGAAAACTAACAGTGAAAATTAACGTATTTCGCGATAATAAAATTTTATTTACAGTTTTACCATGTGTTTAACAGTGGTTTTATCATTAAATGTATAAAATTAACCGATTGATTATATTGATTTCTCACTTTCACTACTTTAATTCCAACGTAGTCATTATATCTATGACATAAATATTTTATCGTTACGTTTATGCATACATAATATATTTCTTGTTGGGTTGGGCTACGTTTTTTACGATACTCCCACACAGGGAGCCCTGAAGAAAAATCTCTCAGTGCCCAAGTCATCGTTGGGGATGCTGTGTGAGTAGGGTTACCATTTAGAAAATTGAAAAGTCCTGGCAAAAAGCCGGACAGTCCAAAAAAGTCCGGACATTTTAATCACATTATGCAAATATCAGGTACGCACTTCATAACGGTATGGATCTTCATGAGTTGATTGTCAAATAAGATTAATATTTTGTTTTTAGATGAGTGGGAAATTAATAAAGATTAAAGACTTATTTGACGTTACTATTATTTGTAAGTTTAATTACTCATTTTCAATCTAAACCAAAAAATCCGGACAAATTAAAGGGCCGGACAAAGTCCGGACAAAAGGCTAGAAGTCCGGACGTCCGGATTAATCCGGACGGATGGTAACCCTATGTGTGAGGGTCTTTTTGTGGAAAGAAAGGATTACACAACTGCTAACTCTGTACAAATCACAAGTGCGCCTCACGGTTGAATTTGGCAGCCACATCTGGTCTGGAGCTCCAACCTGTAAAAACCCTCGAATGTAGAAACGGGCAGTCCGTTTGATAGATTATCCTAACTTAACAAACGGATTGCAATCTTTAAAGCACAGGCGTTGGGTGTGAATGCTATCCTTGTTCTGTTGGTATTTCGATTGATGCTTCGAGGAACTAGCGTCATTAATCCCTGCATAGTCGGGAAACACGCCAAACGCGTGCTTAACACATGTACACGAAATTGTCACATGAGAATGGGTCGCTTTTTCGACTCGTTCTCTTTGCCAGCTTATTGTTTGTTTCCTCCTTCCTACAACATGAATCTCGTCAAGACCATTGTTCATTCTTTCCTCTCCTCAAAAAGACCATCCACACAGCATCCCAGATGACATACTCCCTGAGGGAAATTATTTTCCTCAGGGCCTCCTGTGTGGAGTTAATGTAAACAAAAGGAGCGGAAGTTCTGGGAAGGAAAAAGGTACTAAGGGTGGGTAAGAAGCTGGGGGAATAGGTACGTGTGTGAGCAACGACAGATTGCAAATGGCTGCGATTGTTGTTGATACTCGTTGTCACTGCTGATTTGTATGTTGTTTTACCGGATGAAATCAATAAAGTGATTTGACTATTTTAATCGGTGAAGGTTAGGCATATTAAGAAATTTCTTCCTTGCAGGCAATCTAATTTGCTTTGCATTCATCGTCTCGTGTCCGTGTACCTCGTGATCCTCATTAATTTTTTCTTTTTTAGTTTCTTAATTTTTAGTTTACATCGCTGTGTTAATTCAATGCGTAAAAATAACGTCTCTCGCGCGAACCAATTCGGTCGACATTTTGTAAGAAACTTGAGCTTGCAGCTAGCGCCACACGCTAATTAATAACGGCTCCCGCCCGAACTAATCATGATAGACGAAATCAGCTGTTGGTGGGCCGCCATCTTTAGGCAAACACTAGCGTGTAGCGAGTAAAGTTGACCACCTTTCTACTTTTTTTTGTAGATTGTTCACAGTCAATTTTCAATTTGGGAGGCGGGATTGGGTACCGCCGCCCAGGAAATCTTTATTGAATAACCAACACCTCTGCCATAGGTCACCCCAAGTGGTTCGCTACGTTTGGTAATTTAGCAGGGGTGCCCGGGTTCATGGGCTGAGGTTTGTCTAGGTTTTGGAGGCGTGTGACCAGAACACACTGAACCCCAGATTCCTACCCACCCCTTAAACCCTTTTCCTTCCTAGAACTCTCCTCCCCTTCCTTAAAAAAACCCTCCACACAGCATCCCCAAAGATGATATAGGCCCTGAGGGAAATTATTTTCCTCAGGGCCTCCTGTGGGGAGCTCATGTAAAAAAAAGTCTGCTAGTTAGCAAGTAATACGATGACACTGAGCGAGTTAACTAACAATTTCCCAGATAGTAGCTTGTAAACTCGCTCTATGTCATCGAGGCTTTATCCATGTGTAGGTATATGTTGTGCTTTAGTACTATTTATTTATTTATTTATAAATAAACGCCCTTTTTCGGGGCTTTTACATATATAGCATAGAAAAAACATTTTATTGTACATAACTGAACTGCCTCAATAACAATATTTTATATTTATTCAAAGATAAATTGAAGATGTCCACTGACTTGGTATAATTGTTTCCCTCCATTAGTATTCTGGGCAAAGAGGAAAACATATGGTAGTTAGTCCCAGAATTTCTGCACTGAAATAAATCCTGACTTCTAGTATTACGAAGTGGAATTCGGAAGCTTATCAATTCAAGTAATACCGGACTATCAACTAAATCATTTAGAATTTTTTATAAAAATACCAAGTCAGTGAAAATTCTTCTGTCTGACAATTTTAGCATATTCATATCGTTTAAAATTGTGTTGTAGTTTAACATATTTGCCGGAATACCCATTTTAAAATTTAGAAAACGTAAGAATTTGTTTTGTATTCTTTCAACAGCTTGTACGTGCACATTATAATGAGGATTCCAGACAGGAGAATTGTACTCAAGTTGGCTTCTAACATAAGCAAAATATAACATTTTAATACACTTTATATTGTTAAAGTTTCTAGTTAGCCTAGTTATAAACCCCAACATTTTTAAGCCCTTATTACAGATTTCTGTTATGTGGTTAACAAATGAAAGATTTGAAAGATTTATTTGACATTATTTCTGTTTTGACATGGATCCAGGGGTAACAAAAAAAAACAATGACTTTTAATCCGAAGATAATAAAAACGTTATTTTATTCCACAGACACTACAACGACGGCAGCTCCCTCACAGAGGAACGGAGGTCACACACAACTCAACGCGCTCATGCCACAGTCGGTGATGACTGACGAAGTTCGCCCGCCATTTCTACCCTCGTTCTTCATTGCCAAACTGCAGATCAATGAGACCAACGCTCTAGGAGGGGTATGTGTAATGATTCATTTAACCCCTCATGCTAATTCGTTCGCTTTTGCGAACAATCAATACAGAAATTATTGCATCTCCATTACTATCATGGTAAGAAGTATGTTCTAAATCTATAAGTTAACACTTCCGTACCGGACCAGGGTAACGCACTTACACTAACGAGAGTTTTACGCTGTATCTAAGTTGTTTTTTAAACCACATACTCAATAATTTGAGTAATTCTAGAAAAACTATTTGGTTATCGATCTGCATTAAAAAAATTAATATCGCATTACTACTTTTCTTAATATTAATTCATTTATATCAAATTCCTGTCGAGAATCTGTCCAGCCCGCCCCCCTACCCCTCCGTTCGGGCGTTACCCCGTATCAATCCGCTGGAAGTATCGGGACGATTCTAAGCGATAGCAACTAATTTCTGAGTTGTTGGTGGAAAGGACTAGATCCCGTTTGTTTACACTGCGCATCTAGTTTGCTCTTTTTACAATGCTATAATGTTCGCTTGCCAGTCAAAGATCATTCGGTCTGGATCGTTTCCGCTACGCGCCAATCGCCAGTCAATATTCGGAAACAAAGCGTTATGGTGGCTATCGGCCCGCCTTCTCTGTTTTCTATGGAGAAATACGCGTTATGGTCTAAATTCGTTAGAATATTAATTATGACTTTATTTATGAAACGATTTAGATAATGACTATTGAAATAAGATGAATATGCTTCTTTCTAATTATTACCATAACAAATTTCCAAAAATTGTGTCATTAACACCCTTTAATAAGCAAAACAAATTGGGGTTCCCGAGTGACCCCCCTTCGGATGAAGTGTGATTTTTTTCTTTCCGGGACGAAAAGGTTAAACATGAAAAATAAAATGTACACCTTTATGAAACCAAATTTGAAAAAAAAATTAACTTTGTGCTTCTATTTGATAATTTTTACAAGAAACGACAAAAAGGGGAGTAACGTTTATAAAACACTAGCAGACCCGACCACACGTTGCTGTGGTTAACGAAACACATCGCCATTCCCCAACCTGTAAAACCAAGACCATTGCATACATATAAAATCCACACCGCCCGCTTGCCAGCCCGCTGCCCGCTGCCTGAATTAAATCTTTGAATTTCTCGACTTTTCTCTACTATAATAGGCATGTTTTATACATATAAAACTTCCTCTTGAATCACTATCTATTGGTGAAAACCGCATGAAAATCCGTTGCATAGTTTAAAAGATCAAAGCGTACAGACAGCGGGAGCGACATCATTTTTAACCCCCGACGCAAGGAGCGGTGTTATAAGTTTGGCGTTTCTGGGTGTCTGTCTGTATGTCTGTGGCGTCGTAGCTCCTAAACGAATGGACCGATTATAATGCAGTTTTTTTTGTTTGAAAGCTGACGTAATCGAGAAGGTTTTTAGCTACAATTCATGAAAATCTGTTCAGGTGTTTTAAGGTTAACAGCTCTTTTTTGTGTCGGGGGTTTCTTAAAATTTTGTAAATTTTACTTATATACTAGGTAAAGACCTGTCTAATAAAATCTGTGTGTGTTTGTATTTTTTCTTTATCAGTAATTTTAGTTAGAGAAAACGCAAGACGAGCCATTTTTTATGTTTGCATTAAAAAATATATACATTTTAAAAATGATTTGTTTATTTATAATAATAAAATATGATAGCGTATTTTATCACCTTTCAAAAACAGTTTTAAGTTTTTGGATACGTTCAGAAATATTCCATTTACTTGGACCTTATTGTAAAGCAGAAATATTCTGACCTTCTGACGTAATGTGCCAGAGGCCTGAAGTTCATTGTTTTTTAAATTTATTTTATTCTCGAAAAAATTAAGAAAAATATTATAAAATTGAAGCTATTGTATTTAAATTATTATGTTGATAAATAAATTATCTATAGTAATTTAAAATGTGCCATTTTCGATTTGCCGCCAAAACATCACGTTCGTTTTTATTCGTGAATTTGGCGGCGTTGACGTCACATCGGGCAACGTTGGTGACAGCCGTCCTACCAGGCAGTGGCGTTTTCTATGTCATAATGACGTTGTAGCCAGTTGGAATCGTTTCGGAATGTGCGGTTTTAGATCGTTTTTAAAATCAATAATTAATTATGTTTGAAAATTTTAAAATTCGGCATTTTTAGTACAATGATTAGAATCAGAAAAATAAACTATTTTTCCACATTTTTCGCCCGATCACACACGGATTTACAACACGTATGCTTTAGCAATCTCATTTATACAGAAATCAGTCTAATTTCATATTATCTTTGCCAGTTCCATGTCTAACTACCATAAATCAGGGTAAATACCAGCAAGTCATTATGGACTGCTGGGTAGGGACTCGGAAATACCTAAAAATAACTTTAAGATAACTTGGGTAAAACCTTTCTTAAATTATTTTTTTTTTTCAAGAAGATACCTAAATATGATGAAAACAATATTGTCAAATATACCTAGGTATGTCATTTATACAAATTGCATTGTAAACTATCAATTATCATAATAAATATTTGGTGTTTTTCCCCAGCCGCGCACGATCAACCTCGGACTGTGCCTGCCCGCGGTGTGCACGGCGCGCGACGTGCAGTCCGTGCTCGAGATGTCCCGTGCGCATGGCGCGCCCACCGTGCTGCAAGTGCGCGCACCGCATCACCAGTACTTCGACATGTTCGCCGACAGAACCTTCCAGATTCTAGCGTGAGTATTTTCTCAATTCAATTATTTTATCGACATTATAACGATAAGGGTTTTTATCAACATCGTCGGTGATTAGTCGACTTTTGCTGTCACTCCACTTCGACATTATTTGCCGACAGGACTTCCAGATTCCAGCATGAGTATTTTCTAGATACAACTGTTTAATTGTCAACATTAACATGAAAAAGGTTTTTATCAATATCGTCGGCGATTAGTCGAATTCTGCTGTCACGCCACTTCGATATGTTCGTCGACAGGACTTCCAGATTCTAACATGAGTGATTTCTAGATTTAACTATATTATCCGGTTAAAAATTTATTGCCAATATACCAATATTGTCGATGATTAGTCGACTTTTGCTGTCATTTATTGACGTTTAATAAATTGACCAAAATGTTTAGTTTGCGGGACGGCCGGCGGGTCCATGCTGTGGCCCTGTGGATAAAATTGTCTACTTAAATGTTGATACAAATAATTGGCCGCTTTTAGATTAATATAATCAGTTTTTAACATGGTTTAAAATTGTCAGCATTGACACAATAAGGGTTTTTATCAATACTGTCGTTAGTGTCGTTGATAGGTCGACTACAGCCGTTATGTCTACAAAAAGCAATGACGGTTGACAGTTATAATCAAGTAATGTTTCGTGGTTTATTGGGACTGCGCCGGTAGCTCGGTCAGGATATGGACAAATGTAAACAGCCAAGTTTGCCCTATCGATAAAGCTTAGTTATCAACAATCGATACGACCACGCTAGGCACTCTCTACATGTGAAATGTCTTGGCAAGATCAAGTAATCGACCTTGCCATTATCGAGCGCCGATAAGCCAAGTCGAGGGTACAGTTACGCAAATTCTACCTTACCTTGAATGGAAAGTGAAAATTCCTTTTAAACCGAGTGCAACTTTATATAGCGCCCGGATAAACACGTAGATATATTACGTTGAAATTATATTCCTTGGTAGGGCGATTTCGCGTGCAATTTAGGTACAAGCGAGTATCTAAATGACCCAGTCCTGATATTTTTGTTGCAATCAAAAATAATTTTAGATCGAGAAAAGCCTTAATTACATTGAGCGAGTTTACAAGCTACTATCTGGGAAATTAACAATCTGTTAGTAAACTCGCTCAGTGTCATCGTATTACTTGCTAACTAGCAGATTGTGGACAATCTACGAAAAAAGTTGAAAGGTGGTCAACTTTACTCTAAAGATGGCGGCCCTCCGTTATTATCTAGCGTGTGGCGCTTGCTGCGAATTCAAGTTTTCTACAAAATGTCGACAGAGTTGCATGGCGCGGGAGTTGTTATTTTTGCTGCTACTGTTGCTACTGAGTGAGTAGACGGTTTTGTCTGTCATCATGACAATCTCACTCGCCGATTCACCCGCTTTTAAACTTACTGGCTAGTCGCTCGTAAACTACCTTAATGTAATTGAGGCTTAAATGTTGTTGGTATTACGAAGGTAATTAGGTATGAATAGCGCTATCTAGAGGGTTTTCCAATAAGAGGTGTTATTTTGAATAGCCTGTCTATGGATTGCACTATCGAGAGATGATTAATGATTTTTTATGGCCGGAATTGGATGGTATTGATCTGGACAACGTTTACTTTCAACAAGACGGCGCTACGTGCCACACAAGCAACGAAACCATTGATCTTTTACGGGAAAAGTTTCCGGACCGTGCTATCTCTCGAAGAGGGGATCACAATTGGCCACCGAGATCTTGTGATTTAACACCTTGCGACTTCTTCCTTTGGGGCCACGTGAAAGAGAAGGTCTACGCCAACAGCCCAGCGTCGATTCAAGACCTCAAAGATGGAATTCGTGAGGCTATCGAGGACATAGGGCAGCCACTTTGCGATTTGGTTATGGAAAATTTCATGAAAAGGATATGGTCCTGTAAGCGTGGTCGTGGTTATCATTTGCCTGATGTTATTTTTCACTATTAACGGCATATCTTCCTCTTTATAATGAAATAAACATCCGATAATTTATATTAAAAAATAGCATTTTTCTTTGAATATCAAAATAACACCTCTTATTGGAAAACCCTTTATAATACCATTAGAGTTTAGTATGCGCGAGAGTATTCGACGAAATGTGGGAGTCATAATAACAGATTCTAGCAATTTCGCTTTCTTCCGATTACGGATATCACCTGTTACGAATTGTGTTGCTAGAGGAAGCAATAACGCATAATACTTTCATATAACATCACTATATTACGCGGTGGCGGAACCGGTTTGGTAAGAATCACTACTCGGTGTCACCAGAATGACCCACTTTCAGGCGTCTAGATATTTGTGGATAATTTTTAATTAATTTTTAAACTGGCTAATCTCAATATATAAAAATTAATGTTTGTTTGCTTGACTCTTGTGCGGTCCCTAAATCATTCATTTGATTGCGATGAAACTTTGGCGATTTGTTTTGCGCATGCCCGCAATGGTTTTTATGTAATAGGGTAAGCTCTGGCGTTATGAAATTATTTATTATATTATTCATACGATTGCGATGAAACTTTGGTGAGTTGTTGTGGGTTGTCGAAGGTTTTTATATATACAGGTGAGCTCTGGCGTTATGAAATTTTCATAAAAATTGTGCAATAGGTGGCGAGCGAGTTGTTTGAAAAATGAGTGGATTTCTGAATTTCAAGTAGTTTAGTGGAGAGGGCTGGCGGGAGGGAGAGGGGTAGAGGGGAATGAAAGAAAGGGTATTCGCGGGAGGGGGGAAGGCGGGGAACGTGTAAAGTGAACGCGGGTGGTGGGGAGGGGAATGCAGGAGGGGGGGGGGGGGTCTTTATTTAAATGGCATTGTAACGCATGCCGAGAAATCGCTAGTTTACGCGTTTTTTTTAATGTAAATACCTCACAAGAGGCCCAGTTTCATTTCAGTTTCTCCGTGAGCGTACCGCACCGGGAACCATTTATTGGATAACCAACACCTCTGCCATAGGTCACCCCAATTGTTTCGCCACGTTTGATGACTTGGTAGGGGTGCTCGCGTTCATGGGGTGAGGTTTGTCCGGGTCTTGGCAGCGGATGCGTCTGCCCACCAACTGCACGGGAGAGAATGGTTGAGGAAGACTGACTTTGACTCCTCCAGCCATACTCTCTCGGAACATCGCCTTGCGCCGCAGTTGGAGGGATGGATTCTTACGTCCGTCACTCCTGGACCCTCTGACACCCAGATTCCTACCAATTAATACCCTTTTCCTACCCAAAACTTCCTCTCCTTCCTTTCCTAAAAAGACCCTCCACAAACATCCCCAAAGATGACATAGGTCCCGGGAGGAATTATTTCCCTCGGGGCCTCCCAGTGAAAGCAAAGCGCCGCAGGCGAAAATTTCCAAGGCTAAAATTTTGCCAAGAAAACTTTTGTCAATTTATAAAATCGAAACCTTTAAAATGCATCAAATTTCATCAAATGCTCTCAAAAGAAGATTTAAATTTTTTCCACAGTTTAGGTAGAATCACGAAATTCCTTCTTTAAAGTATTTTTGCTCGTGCAAGAAGAAGCATATTATTATTTTGAACTATTTATTCAAAACTTTGAAGAAATAATTAAGTTTTCACAAAACAGAACACAAACCGTTAAAAATTTTTCCGCATTTTTTTTTATTTGGCCAAGTGGGATCACTAGAACTAATGAAATAGGTACCCAAGTCTGAACAATTTACAGTGCACATCAGTGAGTAGATTTAGAATTTTCCCTAGCCAAATGAAGTAAACATGTACAAAGTGGGTACCGAAATTAGCACTCGTAGTGTGCTAACTTCTGAAATTGAGAACATTTTTTTATGTTTCACCCTTTTAGCACAACGATTAATTATTGTGGTATGTGTTTGAAGTGCATGGTTGCAGTGGCGGATCAAGCCCGTCAGAGGCCCGGGGCGGCAAAGCTGAAAGAGCTCCCCCCTAGTTTAAGAAGTTGATTTTATTTTACAAGCTTTTTATTCAGTTCGCAAGGGCCTCTGGTCCTGAGGGGCCTCCAAACGCCTCCAAGTTCCCTTGATCAAATCCTAAACAAGGCTTTTAGGCACCAGAAAGGCTATTCCCAAAAATGTGTGATAAGAGATCGCTCTCCCGCGAGAAGTGCTGTCAGATTTGTGTGATTTTCTACAGTTGTTAAATGAATAAATAATCGTGCATACTTGCAGAAATTCGTGTTTAAAACGACCCAAACTAAAATACGTGACAGCTCACAGCTGAAATTCTGACATTGGCCCATATTAAGTAAGCCTCTCAGAAACTGGGCATACTGTACAGGGCACGCAGATACTTTAATAGTACACAACTGCTAACCCTGTACAAATCGCAAGTGCGCCCCACGATTGAATTTGGCAGCCACCTCTGGTCTGGAGCCCCAAAATACCTGAAAAAACCCTTGACTCTGTGCAGAAACGGGCAGTCCGTTTGATAGACTCTCCTAACCTAACAAACGGATTGCAATCTTTAGAGCACAGGCGCCAGGTGGGAATGCTGTCCTTGTTCTACCGGTATTACAATGGGAGATGCTCCGAGGAACTAGCGTCATTGATCCCCTCGGCACCGGTGCGTAGTCGGGAAACACGCCAAACGCGCGCTCAACATTTGTACACGGTTGACATTAGTCACATGAGAACGGGTCGTTTCTACGACTCATTCTTGAGTTCAACAGCTCGGCTGTGGAACGATTTGCCGGCCTCTGTGTTTCCTCCCTCCTACAACATGGGTCTCTTCAAGACCCATGTTCACTCCTTCCTCTCCTCAAAAACACCCTCCACAGAGCATCCTCAAAGATGACATAGGCCCTAAGGGAAATTATTTTCCTCGGAGCCTCCTGTGTGGAGTTAATGAAAAAAAAAAAAATAGAAAAAGCAAATAACAGCCGTAGAAAATCACACAAATCTGACAGCACTTCTCGCGGGAGAACGATCTCTTATCACAAATTTTAGGGAATAGCCTTTCAGAGGGCTTTTACACGATTTGTAGTGTAATTTTAATTTGACAGATACTTTGAAACTTTAAAATGATAATAAAACTAAAATAAAAATAAACTTTAAAATAATAAAAATAAAATTTGATAAAATTCATACAAGTAAAAAAAAGTCATTTTTATTTCATTTTCTGAAAGATGCGTTTGTTAATAATGCTCTCACCAAATATTGTAAGGAAATTTTATATGAAACCGTTTTAAACAGTTTGTATGTTGAATTATCCTTCAGCAAAACTTTGAACGCGTTTTTATCGAAACCACGTTTTTCAACCTGGTTGAAAACATATTAGAAAAAATATACATATTTGCGATTTGCGATTGCATATTTGCGATTTGCATAAAAGCTGGTTCACATTACGCTATCAAACATAAAAGATCATAGCACGCCAAATAACGCTCTCCATACAATGCCTTCAGACCGTTCACACCTAAGCGTTTTTAAGCGCAGATCAATCATAGACAATACACATCTCAGACGTAACCGCTCCAGACGCGATATCCCAGAAGATAACTCTCCCCTTCTCCGACTAAAACAGGAGTGGGGGTCATTGTAATTACGGAGCTGCCAAGACCCGTGGATGACAGATGTCAAGTTGACAGATTTCAGTACAAAAAATATGCGTTCCGTTGCCGCTCCCTAATTCGACTGACCCCCTCTCCTACCACAGGAAGAAATATTTGGTAGCCTCGTGTGAAAGGACAAAAGATAAGCGCTCGCGAATCAACAGATATCTGCTCGAAGATTTATAGCCTAATGTGAACCAGCTTTAAACGAAAACTTTTTTAAATATCAAAATTCCCCTACGTGATGCCATAGCCACTGGAGTTTCATAATATTGTATATCAAATGTAAAATTTAGGAAAAATTAAGGAAAAAAAAAGAAAAGCCTGGGCAACGCCGGGGACTTTCAACTAGACATATGATCAAGTTTCTCATTGACATTTGTATGGCATTCTTTTTCACATCTCATTTGTAAAAATTAGCATTTATGTTTATTGAAAATGCAAACAGTGATTTCTCGTGAGAACTTTCTGTACTGAGCGACATACTTCTCTAGGAAACACGACATTAAATTGGCGGTTACCAATTGGAATCAATATCGATTTCGTATAATATCGATTTTATTTCATTCAAAATTTCGATAAATACCTACATTCAAAAATGCTCAAACTCGTGATGATAAAACTATTAAATTTATTTACTTTTTGTAATTATTTTTTGATCATAAGTATTTATAATTTTCAATAATGTCTAAGCAAAATAAGAATGCATTTTTTTTTTAATATATTAGTTTGTAAGACCGTAAATAAATAGACAATCTGAAGTATTTTCGTCACAAAACAAGGGCGCGGATCTTTTTTATGGTTTTATTTGAACTTAAATTGAAATTCTGAAAAGTAGCGTTCCTAAATAATGTATTGATTTATTTTACTGCATGATTATGATTTGAAACGCAAATATAATACTAAATTTTGTTTGAAAATTTAACAAATTTGCCAATGCATGACCTACGGTAAAACCTTATTGTACTAAAAATGAACATATTTTCTCAAAATTAAAAAACGAAACTTTACTCGATAAAAGAACAGTCTTTCGAAATCAATTTATAATTTTTCGTGGAAAAGAGTCAATACGTCTAAAATTTGATTTAAAAATGACAGATTTCCAGTTTTGTCTGGTTATTCCCTTTTAATGGAGGACTGAACGTCGTTGGCGCTTACAAAAAACAGTATAAAGAATCTAAGCTAGCAGTCCACAATGGAGTGCTGGTACCTACCCTGATGACCCTGGCAGTGAGGTGTGGAATTAGCAAAGGAATGATAAAAGTAGACTGAATGCTGTAGAAATGAGATTTCTGAGGCGTATGTGTTGTAATGCCATGTACGATCGTGTGATAAATGTGCAGATAAAATATTTAAAAAGGAACCCTCAGATGTTTTGGGTATGTGATAGAGGAAATGAACGAAGAAAGGGGTGCAAAAACATATGACGCAAATGTGAATGGTAGAAGAAGTCGGAGGCGCCCGAGGAAGACACGGCACGATCAAGTAAATCAGATACTTGAATCGAACCTTGTCAAGAGTCAGAATAATAGAAGAGTATGTATGAGACGATATATATATATACATATTTTTTTAATATGAAATACCGCACAAGAGTCCCAACTGCTCCCGTCTGGAGCCAGTGAGACTATGGCATCCCCAATTGGGGTATGTTGTGAGGCTGAAGGTAGTGAGGAGGGGAAGGAGATAGGGAAGAGGAAGGTGGGGAAGTACCTATTCAGATATGGTCACTAAACACGGCTAAAGCCATTTCAAGCAACGTTTCAATTCTGAATGGTGGTCTTACACCAGGGCGATACTGATAGTATCTTCCACTCTGGAACGTGCCGCAAATATACTGTATATTATTTTAAATGAATAAATTGTGAAATAACACAAATTAATCAAAAAAAAATTATTTGCGCACGCCGGGTTCGAACCCGCGACCTTCGGATTGTGAGTCGAGAGTCTTACCTCGGGACCACGGAGGCCGTCATACGAATGTGAATGAAGCGTGGAGTGTGTGCCAAGACCGAATTGTTTGGCGGTCTTCTCTGCCTACCCCTGCGGATGAGCGGCGCGGTCGTTAGTTAGTTAGTTAATTAAAAATGTAAATGAAATTTTGGTCTGATGAAATGAAAAAAAATCGGTGGACCAATTTCAAATCTAGGCCATATTTAGATCACAGTAACAAAAGTGAATGTATGTTATGCATTTTACGTTGTGAGTGTTTTTGTACGACAGATGTAACGACTGTGCAACGTGATTACTATTACGAAATTCTTAATTAAAAAAACAAAAGAAACACGCAAAGTTCTGTGATCTAGTTCTCAATAATTATCATTTATGATTTATTGTTTGTCTAACATAAATTCCGACATAATTATGTTACCTGCTTATATGGTATTCTTTCTTCCTCAGTCACAATATATCACGTCCGCTGTTGTCGAGGGGTAAGGCTTTCGGCTAGCATTCCGAAGGTCACGAGATCAATTCCCGGCGTGCGCATTTTTTTTTGTTTATATGAAGCAGATACTTGACTTGAAATGAAATTTGGAATGTGGCTTCACCGGAGAATGCTCAAGGTTGCATGGACCGACATGATCACTAACATAGAAATTCTCAGGCGGGCTAGAGCAGATAGAGAACTGCTCACCTCAATAAAAGTCAGGAAAATTTCATATCTGTACTTCGAGGGGAAAAGTATCACTTGCTCCAATTAATATTGAAAGGAAAAATAGAAGGTCGCCGAGGGTCTGGTTGGAGACAAATGTCTCGGCTACGAAATATACGAGAGTGGACCGGCATTAGAAGTGCGGAGGAGCTATTCCGGGCAGCACAATGTAGAGAGACATTTTCCAGAGTGATCGCCAACGTCGAGGGGACCTGATAGGGCACACGAAGAAGAAGAAGATATATATATAATCAAAATGTGTTAGTTAAATGGAAATTAGTAAGATGTCTATGTATTGCTATATTAAGCATGGGAAATGTTTGAATCTTTCAAAATACCTTCTTTAAACCCCCGCGAAGGTTTTTGGATTATTACAACCACATGAAAATACATCTGAAGAGTTTTTTAATTATCACAAAAAATCTTGCGAAACTGTCAAAAATTTGAGAATGACATTTTGCAAAACAATGATTGTTAAGTCAAAAATCAATTTTCAAAACTCTTTAAATTAGGACGGGTTGTTTCAAAAAATTTGACGGATTCATCAAATATTTGAAGTTTATTTTCACGTTCTGGGTAAGTTCTATTCAAGTTCTGTTATGATTTCAGTTTTGTGAATCAACTGGCCTATAATGATGTAATAAGAGAACTTGAATAGAACTTACGCGGAACGTGAAAATTAACTTCAAATATTTGGCGAATCCATCAAATTTTTTGAAACAACCCGTCCTTAATGAATTAATTTGAGGAACTTAAATAATAATTTGATTCGCATCAAGAATTATAGATATTTTAAATAGATACCTGTGTTAGGTACCAAATTTGATAAATTGTTCTTATAATAGGTATACAAAAATGAATATTTGTAACACATACATGAAAAACGAAAATATGAATAAAAAAATTGTAATAGGTGGCACATGAGCTGTTTGAAAACTGAATGTACTGGGACTGAATATATGGAACGTGGGAGGGGGTTGGCGGGATGGGGAAGCGGGAGAGGGGAGAGGGAAGGCGGGGAAGGTGGAAGGGGAACGCGGGAAGGGAAGGGGATGCGGGAGGGGAACGGGAACGCACGGAAAAGTACTAGCAGGGAGAAACAATTTATTTCTTTGAATATGGCATTGCAACGCATGCCGGAAGCCAGCTAGTTATATGGGTCGTTCTTCTTTTTAACCTACATAAAGTTGTCTCCACCAGTTAGTGGAGAAAAATTTAACAGAATTACCAACATTATTATTTTATAATTACTTTAAAATCTGCTGTACTAAAGACGTAACGACTGTGTGCGTTTTAAAAAAAATATGTGTTTATATTTTTGTAGTAAAAATTACGCGACAGAGTTGTAACTCCTCGTGAAAGAAGTGTATTTCATACAAATCACAGTTGTCTTCTGCCACCTCGACTTGCGTATATTCTATAATGTTACAAAAAAATTATATGACGACATAAAATACAAAAATATTTTTTTACTCCAGAAGGTATGTACCTATCAAGTAACAGCGATAATTATTTTTAATGTTAAAAAAAAACTTGTTTCCTGTAATTTTTATGTCGCTCGACAATTCTGTCACGTGGGTTGTCATTCGAAATAGGTATACACGCAGCTCGTGTTTGTCACCCCCAATAGGCATTTTAGTCCTCCTTCCCCTCTCGCTGCAATTTCCCCCCTGAGATCCAGAGAGATTCATTTATAGTCAAAACAAAATCTGACAGAGTGATATCGCAACCCATACACGCAGCTCGTGTTTGTCACCCCCAATAGGCATTTTAGGCCTCCTTCCCCCCTTGCTATAATTTCCCCTATGAGATCCGGAGAGATTCATTTATACTAAAAACAAAATGTGACAGAGTGGTGGAAATATGACAGAGTGGTAAAAGTTATGTAGGTTAAAAAGAAGAACAACCCATCTTAATATATATATTTCTTCTGTCCGTATGTTACTGAACTCCTCCTAAACGGCTGGACCGATTTTGATGAAATTTTTTGTGTGGGTTCAAGGGGATTCGAGAATGGTTTAGATTCACAATTTGGTCCACTGGAAAATGTTCTTTTAATTATTTTTTTTTTTATTTCTAAGGAGTTGTTGATTTTGGAATGTTTTACATTGGATCCGGCAGACTGCGCTACCATCGCAGTATCGAATATTCAATATTATTCTATTTTAATTTTAGTTTGTCCCGACAGTTGTGTACAGGACAACGTCTGTCGGGTGCGCTATAAATAAATAAAATAAATTGTGGAACATTCCAGAACACTCTCGAATGTTGTCCTGAGCGAAGCCGGGTAACCCAGCTAGTATGTATATACATAAATATGTATATTGTGAAGGAAATTTTGACGATGAATCAACAAAGTTTTTGTGTTTTCCTTTGTTTGCAGTGTTATTTCTGTGGTGGTCCTCGGACTGATGATAGCGGGCAGTCTGTACGAGCTGGCGCTGGGAGCCCGCCTGCAGTCCTCGCCCCACGCCGCCCCCGCCCCCGCAGCCGCCCTGCAGGCTGCCAAGGGGGACCAGGGGCCCAAAGTCATGATGACCAACGGTGAGTCCAAAATATTCCTTAATCGACTCGTGTTAATAGTATCACAAAACGCGTAAAATAAATGACGAAATTCACTCATCCATGAAATTTTGCTAAAACATTCTAATTCTTTATCGTGGTTATTTTTGGGGTATTATGCCCTATTGCGTTACCTCTTTCTTTAGCCAACCTTTCGAACAGCATTACAGTGTTCATCATCAGAGAAGATGTGTCATCGAAGATTGTGGTGAAGTTATTATGTTTGTAGATGCGATACCATATTGCTGGCTCCAGTCCCCTTGTTCTCTACGAGCTGGTATAACATTATAATTTTAAGGCGACGCTTCCCGGCCCAAAAAGAAGAAGATGGAGAGATATGTAATTACGAATGTTATACGAATATGTTAATACGAACTACATAATATGCTCTGTATTTAAGTTAAGAAAGCGAAATATTATATTTCTTTTAACTTAATAAAAAAAAAAAAAAAAAAAATGTTGGACAGAGCGCGCCAATATTTTCAATGACAAAATTGATGCGAAAATTGGGAAAGTGCTCAATAAAACATGACTCGTTTAAAATAGAGCCAAAATCTCGTGGAAGGTATCTTAAGAAACATTGTGAATTTTTTCACAAATATAATTTGTAAAATAATAGAAATAGACTTGTTTTAAATAATTTTCAGAGCATACTTTGCGATTTTTTCTATCGAAACAAGGCTTTGAGGCACCAGGACACCGTGTTTTTGGTTTGAAAATTATAGATACTTCAATTAAATGCTGCTAGTAGAACACATCTAGCCTTGGAAATAAAATAGTATTTTTTTTAATAAGTTTTTTTGTTAAGTCTGGAAAAATAAAGAATCAAGCCTATAAAAAATACTTTCAAGTGAAAAATCTCCTATTAATGAAACTATCTTTGGATATTTTTTTTTATTGTATAAAGTAGCAAATTAAGTTCTGTAGAAAATGAATGATTTTTTTTATATCATTGAAGAAGAAGATAACACTTTTAAATCTAAATGAAAATATGAAAGAAAACAAGACACAGAAAAACAGAAAAAGACAATGGTCGCAACTGGGACTCGAACCCAGACCTCTCGTCTAACCGGGACGGCGCGTTTTCCAATTTCGCTATTGCCACCTTCTGTCAAACCGTCATATTTGTCAATCTCATATTTCAAATATTTAGAATCATTAATATTATCTTCAACTAGTTCTTTTTCCATATTATAGGCAACTACTCTTTTTATTGGAAACAATCATTCAAAGAATTGGTTTGTAACCTGAATAGCGTCTCGGATAAATGTATCCGAATTTATTCATATGGAACTATTGACTCTATGAAAGTCTAAATGAATATTCAATTTTTTACGAGAAAAACTCTCTTTTTATAACTTTTGAAGGTTATTCCCATCAACGTAATATATCATTGAAGAAGAAGATAACACTTTTAAATCTAAATGAAAATATGAAAGAAAACAAGACACAGAAAAACAGAAAAAGACAATGGTCGCAACTGGGACTCGAACCCAGACCTCTCGTCTAACCGGGACGGCGCGTTTTCCAATTTCGCTATTGCCACCTTCTGTCAAACCGTCATATTTGTCAATCTCATATTTCAAATATTTAGAATCATTAATATTATCTTCAACTAGTTCTTTTTCCATATTATAGGCAACTACTCTTTTTATTGGAAACAATCATTCAAAGAATTGGTTTGTAACCTGAATAGCGTCTCGGATAAATGTATCCGAATTTATTCATATGGAACTATTGACTCTATGAAAGTCTAAATGAATATTCAATTTTTTACGAGAAAAACTCTCTTTTTATAACTTTTGAAGGTTATTCCCATCAACGTAATATAAATTGGAAAACGCGCCGTCCCGGTTAGACGAGAGGTCTGGGTTCGAGTCCCAGTTGCGACCATTGTCTTTTTCTGTTTTTCTGTGTCTTGTTTTCTTTCATATTTTCATTTAGATTTAAAAGTGTTATCTTCTTCTTCAATGATATATTACGTTGATGGGAATAACCTTCAAAAGTTATAAAAAGAGAGTTTTTCTCGTAAAAAATTGATTTTTTTTTATATTTGCACTTGAATTTCACAAAATAAAACAAAACAATGCAATGTCACACTGTTTTTCTCGGCTTGAATCAAAATGGGCGGCGTTCAACGAATTTGGTATTGAGAATTAAACCTATTATACTCGTATATTATCAGTTAACGCCCCTCTATAATGGCGAATGGACGTCCCTAGACTCTTACATTGCTTGTTTCGGTGAAATCGATATGAAATTTCCTTGTTATTATAATTAATAAACAATGCGTAAAAAGGTATTTAATGTTTTTTACAGGTTGATTTCTAAAGGTCTGCAAAAACAACCCTCAAACACCTTCTCCAACCTTTCCAAAAAAAGTCTTTTCCGGTATTTTAAATCCCTTCCCAAAAGAGGCGGGCCCTTCCGATTTCGAATTTTTCAAGGACCAGTGGATCACCTCAATGATTTTTTAAAATTGAATTTCAGGAAAGTCGGTGTACAGCCTCAACAATGGAATAGTTAACAACAATAACAATAACAACAACTCGGAAGAACGCCTCAACATCGAGATGCCAGCGACCGAACAGCCCACTGAATTGAGTAAGTTCAATTTATATCCTTATTTGAATATTTCAATATATTAAAGAGGACGAAACGTTTTTTGGGAAACACAACCAAATTTTTTTTCACAAGAATCCCAACTGCACCCAACCAACTGGAGCCAGTGAGACTATGACATCCTCATTTGGGGTACATTGTGAGGCTGAATAAAATGGGGAAGAGGAAAGTGGGGAGTACCTGGCTATTCAGTTCTGGTCACTAAACACGGCTAAAGCCATTTCAAGCAACGTTTCAAAACAGAATGGTGATCTTACACCAGAGCCACACTGAGAGTATCGGAAGGTACCGCAAGTATACTACTCGTATATATTATTTTTAAATTATTATTTAAATTTGGGAGGCGGGAATGGGTACCGCCGCCCCGGGAGCCTTTAGTGGATAACCAACACCTCTGCCATAGGTCACCCAAAGTGGTTCGCTACGTTTGGTGATTTAGCAGGGGTGCCCGGGTTCATGGGGTGAGGTTTGTCTAGGTCTTGGAGGCGGATGACCAGGACACACTGAACCCCAGATTCCTACCCATCCTTAAACCCTTTTTCTTCCTAGAACTCTCCTTTCCCCCTTCTCCTAAAAAAAAACCCTCCGCACAGCATTCCTAAGGATGACATAGAACCTGAGGGAAATTATTTTCCTCAGGGCCTCCTGTGTGGAGCTCATGTAAAAAAAATGTAATAACAGATATTAACCAAATAAAATTTATTTACGCACGCTGGGATTTGAACCCACTACCTTCGGAGAGCCTTACCCCTCGACCACGGAGGCTGTCGTAACCGTATCAAAACGGCAAAATTCTTGTCTGTGCGTAGAAATACTTCGATGTGCGTTCAAAATATACCTGTCAATGTAATATTAATCATTGAAGAAGAAGATAAAGCTAAGAAATCTATACGAAACATGAAACAAAACAAGACAAAGAAAATAAAAAAAGGTAGAAAACAAAATGTTATAGTGGTTTTACTTGACGCCCGATATATCAAGATTCCGCAAATTGAATACTTAGATCAGGTATGTTTTTAGGTTTTCACGGCCAAAAAGTATTTTTGTTATTGTTTTTGGGGTGTTATGCCGTGTTTCGCTACCTCCTTCTTTAGCCAACGTTTCGGACAGCGTTACAGTGTCCATCATCAGGGCAGGTGACAGAGATGATGAGATGGGTCATCTGCCCTGATGATGGACACTGTAACGCTGTCCGAAACGTTGGCTAAAGAAGGAGGTAGCGAAACACGGCATAACACCCCAAAAACAATAACATGAATACTTAGATGTTGGGAAAATTGAATCACAACAAAGAAATATACAATAATATGTTTTCGTTTAAATTATCATTTGATTTACATAAAAAAAGATAAATGGTACCCATTACCAATGTTTTCATCAGAAAATAATTTCCCTATATCATCTAAGTATGGAGGTATGTAGGAATCAATAAAATGTAAGTCCCATGACAATTCATAATTAAGCAATTTCAACACCCCTTTGAAAAATCATTAAAAGTTATGAAAAAAAAAAAAAATAGCCCATACCTAACCTAACGTAACCTATTTAACCAATTTTTTATAATTTTTTTTTCATCACTTATAACTCGATGTTGGATGTCCAGGAGTAACGCACGTATGATTCCATCCGTGACTGTGAGATGCTCTCAATATCATCCTGGTATAACCACCACTCAAAATTGAAAAGTTGCTTGAAATGGCTTTAGCCGTGTTTGGTGATCAGATCTAAATAGCCCACCTTCCTCTTTCCCATCTGCTTCTCTTCCCACAACTTTCAGCCCCACAACATATTCAAATTGGGGATGCCCTAGTCTCATTGGATCCTGATGGTTGGGAGCATTTGGGACTCTTGTGCAGTAATCACATTGAAAAATCCATCTTTTAATTATGTATAATTTTTGTTTCTCCAAATTTTTGCGTGATGCTTTAATGTTTGGTATTGGTGGTGTCTTTGTCCAAGGCTTGTGTTTAGCGCTGGAGTTTTTATGTTTTGTATGAACGTTCGCCTATCTGGTTTATTATTATTCTATTATTTCAACGCTCCCTATAATTTGCAGACATCTTCTCCGAGCTGATTCTCTCATTCTCCGTGATCTCCAACATGAAGATCATCTGCGACCAGACGGTTGGCAGCGATACCATTCCCACAATCCACGGTCTCCGCAGCATCTCCATGGCCTGGGTCATCCTCGGTCACTCCTGCATAGTGGCCTTCAAGTACTCCGACAACACGGAACTGCGCAAGGATGTGGAGAAAGAATTCCTCTTCCAGTCCGTCACCAACGGGGCCTTCAGTGTGGATACTTTCTTCTGTATTGGGTATAATCAATATATATTATAAGAAAAAGTGTACAATGTGCGTGCCGCTAAAACTCAGAAACGAGTACCGGTACGATCAAGGGAGTTATATGGTGTGGTAGCCCCCTATCCCCTATCGTGGCTTGCTTTCGAAGATACAAGGGCTGGAAGTTTCGCTCTCTAGAAATTTCTAAAACAGTCTAGAATATTCGAGAGTATTTGAGAGTCCCAGATGTGACAATATCTTTTTCAGATTTTTCTGTTTTCAGGTTTTCATTTACATATATGATAAGAGTCGTTTAATTTCGATATCCGATATATTAACTTTCAATGATTCGGAGAAAACCCCAAAAAACTGTCACATCTCTAGCGTAAATAAATAATTGCATTTTAATTTTTTATATAATGAATTGGAGTAATATAAATTCGAAAAGTGTTAATTTTTCAATGTATGTCTAGCAATATTTAAGTAATTTCGAGAAATAAAATGGATACAGCGATTTTGATATTCACTTCATGATTTACTCACGATATAGAGGCTTTTGAAACTCAACTGACCTGGCGCACGAGTTTCTAAGCCCGCCATCTTGGCAAAATAAGTGCTTGTGATTGGTTGAATTCTATATAGCGGGTTTTGACAGTAACTTCTTGAACGATATAGCAGGTTTTGTTTCTCACTCGCAATTTTAACATGGTTTTTGGTCGTATTAAGGGACGTTTTGAAACTCAATTTTAGGTTCATCTTGTTCTTCGCAAAAATGTGACGAAGATGTCACACTCAGATCAATTTGGTAAAAAATCGGATATAGCGGGTATTGAAATTATAGGACTCATATTATCTTCATTTAATTAAATATTACAATTTGAGGTTTTACTCATTAAGTCAAAAATAAATATAATAAAAGTAATTAATGTTAAAGTTATTGTGTTACATTTGATTTGGAAGTAATTAAGTTATGAAAAATCTGAACCTTTTGTTTTTATCCAGGCTGAAAAATTATGTTTGAATATTGATTGGGTTCTTATAATTTTATTCAATTCCTTAGTAAGGAGTAGACTTGAAAGTGGGTCGGTAATTTGGAGTCCATACCAAGTAAAATATTCCCTCATGTTGGAGAGAGTTCAGAACAAATTTCTAAGATTTCTATACATGAGGGAGTATGGCTATTATCCGTGGCTCTATCCTACCGACTTTCTTTTGGGTATGCTCGGAACGAACCATCTACGGGTCAGAAGGGATGTACACATTGCTACTCATTTCTTCAGATCGATCCGCGGATGATTTGAAAACTCAGCTATCATGGAGAGCATTCATTTCTATGTTCCCCGTGGGTATCTTCGCCACCGACAGCATAGACTGTTCTATCTTCCGGCCTGCAGGACTAGCAATTTTACTGAAACAGAATTAATTCGGATATCGACATATTTAGTGTTAGTGAAGCTGCCTTTAAAAGGCAAGCTCTATTAATTCTTGTATAGTTTGAATGCCTAATTGTTCATTGTAATACATACATGTAACATTTTGTAATGTTTATGAAATAATAAATTGAATTGAATTGAATTGTGTGTTCTAGTGGAATCTTGGTGTCCTACATTTACTTCCGTACAAATGCCAAGGGGAGCCTGGACCGACTGACCAAGGGAACAAAGGGTTTCACATCAGGACTGCTGCAGTTCATTGGTTTACTGGCCTACAGATTTGCAAGGTAATTTTGTTATTGTAAGGGCCTCCGCTCATGGAGAAACTGAAAAGAAACCAGTTCTCATTTGTCGCCCTGCTGGTCGCCATGGCAGTGGAGTTTCAGTTGCGTTGTTGACAGGTTGCCATGGTAGCGGCTCACGAACTGTCAAGTTTTGACATGTCAGATCAGAAAAATGAGCGTGAGCGGAGGCCCAAACGCATCTTTGTTATAATTTATAATGACCCTTTATATTAGGAATTTATTGTGATATTGGGATGGCAGAATTAATAAAATGCAGGTAATTAATGTCCGAAAAGCTACTCTCTATCTTTTGTGAGATCGAGATAGATCTCAGGCGAGATCTCCCGTCAGATTTGTGTAATTTTCTACGACTGTTATTTGCTTTTTCTATGGGCCGATGTCAGAATTTCAGCTGTGAGCTGTCACATATTTTAGTTTAGGTCGTTTTGAACATGAATTCTTGCAAGTATGCATGATTATTTATTCATTTTACAGCCATAGAAAATCAAACAAATCTGACAGGAGAACTCACAAAAGATAGAGAATAGCTCTTCTGTTATATGTATAACAATATTATTATGCTAGTGTCTTGTAAGGATTTGGTAGGGGTCTTTTCTTCATTTAAAAAACACTGCAAGAATTTGAACTGAGTTATTTTATTTACAATTTTTATGTTAAAAACAAGATCAGACACTTTAACATGCGACAATTAGTGTGTACAGCATGCAAACTACATCTGGGCCCGGTTCCCCATTCAATTGTTCGAATATTAGTGGTACAAAAAGAAAGAGACTAGCGCCATCTGGATGCACAATTGAAACCTGTATTATCTGGTAAATAAACTACTTAGATAAAAACTGGGTAGAGGGCAGTAACTGTACCAATTCAACTATACCTAATATTATACGTGTCTGTCGTACACACCTCATCCATGTTATTTATTTTTTTATTTTTTATTTATAGAACACATGTAACATATTAGTGACACTTACATAAAGAATATTAGATCACCATACTAGGCGGCTGCCTGTCTCATGGTGACCAATGGATAAAAGTTATGATTTATGAAGTATGGAGTCTAGTGTGAACATGGATTTAAGTATAAATGATGCTAAAAATTGGAAAAATTATAGTAAAAAGTAGAAATTATAATAAAAAGTAGAAATTATAATAAAAGTAGAAATTATAATAAAAAGTAGAAATTAAAATAAAAAGTAGAAATCATAATAAAAAGTAGAAATTATGTATATAAAAAAAAATAGAAAGTAGAAAGGAGTACAAATTAACATAAGATTGTAAAAATGTACTTGTAATGTAATAATGTAATAACTTGCGATGTAATAACTTTTTTTACCTTTTTTGTTAGTCTGGGTGCATGCAAGCACACATGCATATATTGGTGCACACATCTATACATGTATATACACACATACGTACATACTCCCATATAACAACATCCTCACACATATAAACAAAATATACACTTTCATCTGAGTACGAGAAACAGGCTACCAACATTATCACAATCACTCATCAAAAAGTCCCCAAGCGCCTTCCTGAAACTGTCGTATTTGGCTATTGACTTTATTTCTATTGTTAAATTATTGAAGATTTTAGGAGCAAGAAAGTTAAATTGTGTCTGTGCCATTGAGGTTTTTGTTGGTGGAATAATATAATTGGATTTGTTGGAGTTTCTTCTATTGTAGGTTGATTCAAAAATATTTTTTTTCGTATGTTTGAATTTGTAATAGGTGGATATGTTTTTGACGTATAAGGATTTTATATTGAGTACTTTGAAGTCCTTAAATAAGTCCTTCGTGGGGTGAATATAGTGTACTTTGTAAATAGTCCACATTATCAATTTTTGAGCTTTAATTAATAGATATATTAAATTTTAATAGATAATAATTTGCTTTAGAGCATCCTCCCCAGACTACTATACCATAAGATATAATAGATTGACATAAGGAAAAGTATACCGTTTTTAGTGTATTTTTATTCAGAATATTTCGTAATGTCCTGAAGATGTAAGCCAGTTTCCGTATCCGGTTTGTAACATTTATTACATGATCTTCCCACCGTAGCTTATTGTCAATTATTACACCCAGATATTTAATGTAATCTACTCGTTCCAGTGGCTTGCATAGACAACAAGAGACATCTCTACAAGAATGTATTATTAGTGTATGATTGATTGAAGGCTGACTCGGAATATTAAGACTAAACGTTAGATATTTCGTTTTTGTTATGTTTAACGTAAGTAGATTATCATCTAACCACTGTTTAATAATCTTCAATATTAGATCCGCTTTATGGAATGTTTCTTCCCATGTCTTACTTTTAATTACAAGGGCAGTATCATCGGCGAATGTGATAATGTTCCCATCAATAGATAATTTACATAAGTCATTGATATAGATGAGAAAAAGTGTGGGACCAAGTACACTGCCCTGTGGTACACCAAAATTAATGCTGGTTTGATGGGATGATTTATGTGATGGTAGATTAACATATTGCTTTCTGTCTGTGAGGTATGATTTGAACCAATCAAATGCCTTATTCTTTATTCCAATTTTTCGGAGCTTAGCCAAAAGGATTGGATGGGATACTGTATCAAATGCCTTAGCTAAATCAAGAAATATTGCCAAACATTTATCACCTTTATCTAGGCCTTGTGTTATATGTGATGTTAGTTCTAAAATAGCTGAATCTGTATTTAGCCCTTCTCTGAAGCCATACTGGTTTGACGAGAGAATGTTGTATTTAGTAAGGTGGTCGATTAGTCTTTTTTTTACTATTTTTTCAATAATTTTTGATAGTGATGATAATATAGAAATAGGTCTGGTGGAGAATATTCAAAGAGAACTGGTGGAGTCTTCCATGCAAATTTATATAATAAACACGATGGTATAACTTTGTTTAATTCCACTTTTTATTTTCTTATCCAACTAGTTTCGGTTCAACCTGAACCTTCTTCAGGGAAGAATAAAAATATACTAAATAAAAATATACAGTATATTTTTATTCTTCCCTGAAGAAGGTTCAGGTTGAACCGAAACTAGTTGGATAAGAAAATAAAAAGTGGAATTAAACAAAGTTATACCATCGTGTTTATTATAATGTATTCCCACAATGTGTTTGCTACATGTGAAAATTCAAATTTATTAATTTATTTTATTAATAATTGTGAAACGACATAATCAAATCAGAACGTTAGTAGACAAAACCGCCAGCCGAATTACAATTATTCAGTTGGGGGTTCTGCATGAAGTCCTGCAAGCAGTGCTTTTAATTGGATGGTGAGGAGTGCGTTTTAGTGTTTGGCATTGTCAAAAGAATTCAGTGTTGCCATCTTGATGGATTTCCCACCATATCTGACGGATGGAGTATTTCTTATAAAAATGTAAAAATTTAACGACTGTTGGTTTTATAAAAAATATGCGAGTTAATCCCATGTTTGTGATGTGATTAGATTGACAGCTCCCTACATGTTCATGCTGGGAGTGGTGGAGGTGTCCATGAAGTGGTTCTTCTACAACTCGGTGTTTGACCCGCCCACATTGGACCATATCAACTGTCCAGAATACTGGTGGAGAAATGTTCTGTACATCAACACACTGTTCCCTGTGGAGGAAATGGTAAGAATCTATTGTATTATGTATGATAAAGAAATCCAGTCATTTTAAAATAATTTTTTTCATGAATTTCCATTCTATTTTCTTTCTAACTTAAATACCAGTATTTTAAACAAATATAGCATTATTAAAAAACGTGGTGAATATTTTATATGATTAAGAACAACTTTTTTCTGCGATTGTCAGCGGTCCAAAATTGGACCACATTTTCCTACCATTCGTAAAACATTTATTTTAATTATTTAAAACGTTTCCTTGGCCAGCCATTTATTTTAAAACGAAGCTATTGAAATGCTTTATCTATTATGACCATAGATGTCGCAAATCCGAACTTCGTAGACTATTTTAGAACGATGTTAAAAATAAATTTTTAAAATATTTTTTCCCGCCGAATTTTTGATCACTTGTTTACGGTTAAAATTAAATATTTTTTCCATAGATACGCACCTTCCATTATCAAGTATATCACAGACAACATACAGAAATCGAAAATATGTGTTGACTCAAATAAATACCCTCATGGCAGCTTCAAAGTAAAAAACACTCAGAATTCTAGAAATAAACAGTAAAATTACAGATTAATTCATTGGCTATATAGCACTATAATAAGTTTTTATGTTTCCATGTTAAAATTCGAAGGTATGATTTTTTCTTCTGGAAATCTCGAGCAATCGAGGCAAATTTATTTATTTCGCATGATCGCTCCAGTGATTATCTATGGATATATTGATATCATGATAATAATTGATTGGTTTTCAGTGCATGTTGTGGAGCTGGTACCTGGCAGATGACTCTCAGTTCTACGTTGTGGGCGCAGTTATCCTCATTCTGGCTGCAAGGTTTGTATTGAAACAAATATATTTAACTAGTAGTTCTGTACGTTGTATATAGGAATCTTTCTCGTTGAATGGCAAAAGACCATAATTGTCCCAGCTCAAATATATCTCGTATAAATCGCTGTAACTCCCTTACTATTAGAGTCAGAAATATGTTCTAAACGGTGTTAGAAAGACAAAACATTACGCATTATAGCCACCAAAATCTAAAATGTACACCTTTATGAAACCAAAATGTTGAATCGCAATTGTAAAAAAACAATTGAAACCTTTAGAATTTTTAATTAATTATTTTCATATGAAAAGACAAAAAAGTGAGGTGATACAATTGTCTAATAAAATATGTATGTGTTTTTTTTTCATCATCAGTAATTTTAGTTGGAAAAAAGTGAGGTGAGCCATTTTTAAAACTTTTTTATGTTTGCATGCAAAATTTTTATATTCAAAAAATTATGTGTTTATTTTGAATTATAAAATTTGATAGCATATTTCATCACCTTTCAAAAACAGTTTTTAGTTTTGGAATATGTTCAGAAATATTCCATTTATTTGCCTTTTATTGTAAAGCGGAAATTTTGAGACCTTCGGGGCCATCAATAAATTACGTCACACGAATTTCATGACTTTTTGACCCCCCCCCTGTCACATTTGTGAGACCCCCTCCCTCCTAGAATTTCATGATTTTTTGACCCCCCCATACCCCTTGTCACACTTCTCTACTCCCCCCCCCCCCCCCTTAAGGTGTGACGTAATTTATGGATGGCCCCTTCTGAAAAACACGCCAAATTTCTGAAGAGTTAAGGAGATGTCGTTAATATAAAGTATTATTTGTAGTTCTTAGATTTAGGTATTACCTTAGAAGAGTGTCGACTAGCGCTGTTCGTGTCTAAAGCACAAACGGTTACGGAAATGCTGGTGATATACTATAGAGCTGGGCTCCCTTAGTGTCGAGTCCCCTGGCTTCAAAATAACTTAGAGCTTCCAATAGTATGGACCTCTGGTCCAGTTAAAAATTCATTATAAAGCTTACAATAGCGTAAACAAAGCACCTTGTAATCTCGATGAACCTTGATCTTTATTTAAATCCAAAAACAAAAACAAAAAATACAATTTTCTATAACAATTCGCAACGGATCACGTGATAATCGCTCCGGAATACGCTCAGATGCGGTGCTTCTGGAATGAGACGGAGTGCGTATTATATTATATGCAAGGTTGTATACCTAGTGGCGACGATGGATTTTTTTCTTCTTCTAAGAAACCACAAAATTATTTAATTTTACCAACCGGTTTTTCTTGGTTTAAGCTTCATCAGGGTGACAATTCAAACAAAAATACATAGAGTGGGCAAGATATATAGATAAAGAAGGAGACCGGTTGAGTGTCTGGGTCTTGGCGGCGGATGCGTCTGTCCACCAATCTGGTTGAGGAGTGCTCCCCAGCAGAACTATCTCGGAACATCGCCTTAAACCTAAGTGAGAGGGATGGATTTGTACATCCATCACTCCTGATTGACCCCAGATTCCTGCCCACCCCTCATACCCTTTTCCTTCCCAGAACTTCCTCTCGTTCCTTTCATAAAGAGACCCTCCACACAGCGTCCCCAAAGATCTGAGGAATCATTTTTGGAAGATATTTTACAATTCATAATTTTTTTGTTTGACTTTTTTTCAAGTAAAAATTTGAAAAGTCACCTGCAAAATTAGTCTACATTTTTTTACTCCTAATGCACTGAGGAATCGCTTGTTTAAGTCTGTCAGCACATTTCTTATAATTTCCTCATCATCGATCCGTTTCAGCCATTTCAAGACAGCGGCGGGTGCCATGGCCCTGTTCCTGGTGTCGTCCTGGTTCACCACGGGCTACATCGCCTGGTCCAACAACCACATGCCGTCGTCCGACGACCCGCTGGCCCTGTTCGACAAGATCTACGACAAGCCGTGGACGAGGCTGGGCCCTTACCTTATCGGCATGGCCGCTGGCTGGTTGCTTTTCAAGACAAACTGCAAGATTCGTATGTCGAAGGTAAGTTTCCATCAGTTTTGATTATTACATTATCTTAATATATATATTTCTTCTGTCCGTGTGTATGTCACTGATCTCCTCCTAAACGGCTGGACCGATTTTGACGAAAATTTTTGTGTGGGTTCAAGGGGATTCGAGAATGGTTTAGATTCACAATTTGGTCCACTGGAAAATGTTCTTTTAATAAATTTTTTATTTCTAAGGAGTTGTTGATTTTTGAATGTTTTACATTGGATCCGGCAGACTGCGCTACCATCGCAGTATCGAATATTCAATATTATTCTATTTTAATTTTAGTTTGTCCCGACAGTTGTGTACAGGACAACGTCTGTCGGGTCCGCTATAAATAAATAAAATAAATTGTGGAACATTCCAGAACACTCTCGAATGTTGTCCTGAGCGAAGTCGGGTAACCCAGCTAGTATTATATATAATTACAAAGATTGTTAGCAAATTTTAAAATTCTAATGTCTCAGGAACTCCGAATGTTTAGAGTTTTATAACGAACTTGTTTGCCCGGGCCTTGGCGGCGGATGTGTCTACAGCAGTGGCAAAGGCCGGTTCGGGAGAGAGTGGTTGAGGGGTCTTTATATTTTTTTTATATGAATACCGCACAAGACTCCCAACTGCTCCCGTCTGGAGCCTGTGAGACTATGGCATCCCCAATTGGGGTATGTTGTGAGGCTGAAGGTAGTGGGGAGGGGAAGGAGATGGGGAAGAGGAAGGTGGAAAGTACCTGGCTATTCAGATCTGGTCACCAAACACGGCTAAAGCCATTTCAAGCAACGTTTCAATTCTGAACGAAGATTTCAAGCAACGTTTCAATTCTGACAAATTCAGGGCGATACTGAGAGTATCTTCCACTCTGGAATGTGCCGCAAATATACTATATATTATTTTAAATTAATAAATTGTGAAATAACACAAATTAATCAAATAAAATTTATTTGCCACGCCGGGACACGATCCCGCGACCTTCGGAATGCGAGTCAAGAGCCTTACCGCTGGACTACGCCGGCCGTCAGATTATATCAGTCGTTATATTTTAGCGCTTTATATTTTATTACAATGTCTTTATTCTTCGTTAACACAATATTGCAAAGGTAATATCTATATGCAATTTTAATTTTGAGATCAGTGGGTATCTGCAATGAAAAAAAGAATTTTTTCACTTTTATGCCTTTTTAATTTTTTTACAAAAATGTAGGTTACACAGCTTTATATTTCCACCATGAGTTATATTTTTAGTATTGCCATATGAACAACAGTAGTTCCCTCCTATGTTTTCTACTCTTATTTGACAAACTGTACATTCTTTGTTGCTCATTTTAGTGCCCAATCCCACTTCTAACAATTCTTTAATAAATGTGTTTTCCATAGCTAACGGTGACGGCAGGCTGGTTGTGCTCGACGCTGACTCTACTGTACCTGGTATACGGTCTGTACAACACGCAGCTGACACCCTTGGCGGCCGCGGCCTACAGCTCTCTATCGCACACCGCATGGGCGCTGGCCGTCGCATGGATCGTTATCGCTTGCTCCACAGGATACGGAGGTAAACATCGCTGATAATTAGGAATGCAACAATATATTTTTTTGCCGACCCGCTACAATTTCAGATTATTGTATATTTTAAAATGTCGGTATTACTTAAACAATCAGTACACTAGGGACTCAATAAATTATAAAAATCGTCTTTATTTTACAATAGTTCTCAATTACCTTACTTAGGGTGTTCAGGGACGTACTTGACTTACTTTATTTAACCAGTGATTCCTGACATTATTTAGAGCATAGACGTATGAATATAAGTAGACAAGAACAGATAGGAGAGGGGTACAAACCAACTATAGCAGGACGTAGAGGGGCAAGATGACTGTGATGATATGTGATTCGTCAATTAATCAATCTGACAGTATATAGGCATCTCGCATTATAATATCACCATTTAGTTTTTAAAAGTAAAATCCGCTTATGAACAAATTTGCGAAGTCCAAATACAGCAAAGTAAAGTTCACCTGTTTTCAGAGTCGAATATTTTGTTGCCGTATTTAGTTAAGACACTTTTACAAATGTTTCATAATTTACTTACCCCAGTAAACAGCGACGAGCACACTTGAGAAACACCTACATTCGCCATGTATCTCGATTTGATAGTATATGTTACTAAAACTGATCATATTATATGATCTGAATAAGCATAAAATAAAGTAAAATAATGCTTCCCTATGGAATGTTTTATTTATTTATTTATTTATTTGAACAAAAAATACATACACATTATAAGAAAACTTTGACTGTCCAACTAAGAGATTTCCCGTTTTAGGACAGTCAAATTGCCTGGTTTAGTTCACATTATGTAGTTACGTTATTTTTTGTAGAACTTAAAATACTAGTAAATGAATGAGGACATAAGTGCTGATTACATTTGTATTTGTTAAATCTACAGTCAAGTGCAAGATTAAAAAGCAATAAAACAATTAAATTTAATATTAATAGTAAAAAGCTACTGAGAAGAGTTACCAAGTACAAAAAATTTGAATGATAATATATTAAAGCTACAAAGAAAAAAAAATATGAACTCATTGGTTTGTGAAACAGAAAAATAAAAACTAAATCTTTCTTCGATGTATTCCTATCCGAAAGTTCGAATGTGTTTTTAAGAAAATATATAATACGTTTGAGTAAAGACAACCTCTCTTTTTTAATTTAACAATTTCGTATCTATCCTATGTTTTCTAAAAAAAAAAAAAAATGTTTTTAAATATTATAATAATTTGATGAAATGGTTGTTGAGTTAAAAGTCTGTAAATATTAACAAAAGGGATATAAGTTATCAGGGGCATAGAAAAAAAAATTATATCATTTTTAGAAATTAATAAAAAGTAACTTTCTGATTCCTCTAATGTACAAAAATAGCCTCTGTGTTACAATTTTTGATAGTACATAATATTTTACTCATAATTTAATTTTATCAATACTACAACTTTTAAAATATTTTTTGTACCTATTTTTGTAACCTAGTAACTTTTAGTTTGAAGATAACAATATAAAAAAATAAAGATCATATTATACAAACTATATTATACCAGCTAATTAGATGAGTACTTATAAGATTCTTATGGATTAACGTAAACCTGAAAGTACATATTATTAGGTAAGTGAGTTTGTGTGAGCATATGTTCGCTCTCGAGTCTCCCCATGTCCAGAAGCCAATTGCTAACCCGTTTGCGCAGAGTGCTTGCACTTTTCAATTTCCATGCATCGGGTACGAGGTTGAACAATTTTGGCCCTAAGTAAGAGTATTGTCTTTGTGCATGTGATGTGTTGGTATTTGGTGGAACTACTGGATTCCTCCTTGCATGACGGGTGTTGTGGAGATGATCAATGGATGAATAGTGGTGTCGATGTTTTTGTGTATGTAGAATAGTTTTTCTTATGTAAAGTTGCCGTACGTCAAGAACTCGTAACTCTTCAAATAATAGATCACTGGGATACCTGAAAGGTTTCTTAAGGATGACCCTTAGAAGCGATTTTTGTGCTTTTGCTAAGGGATCAAGAATTGTTTTCGAACAGCCGCCCCATCCTAAGGATGCATATTCTAGCAAAGAATTACACATGGCATGGTACATTTGTTTCAGATCTTTTACGCAAAGAATATTTCTAACAGACATAAAAAGATGAGTAAGTTTTCTGATCTTTGTGGTGGTAGAGTCTATGTGTTCCTCCCATCTCAGAGATTTATCTATTATGATTCCTAGATATTTTATGCTATCGACACATTCTAAGTTAATGCAATTACAAGTGGTTAGGTCATTACAGTGGTGTATAATGATGTTGTGTGTTTCTTTTGGTTTTCCTGCTTGTGTTGCACTGAAACGGATGTATTTAGTTTTATCTAAGTTGAGTGTGAGGAGATTATTGTCTAGCCATTGTTTGACCTTGTTTAAACCTATTTCTGCTTTATTATGAACAATATTCCAGCTTTTGTCTTCATATAGTAAAACTGTATCATCGGCGAAGGTAATAATGTGGTCGGCAAAGGAACTGTTGCATAGTTCATTAATATATATGTTGAATAAGAGTGGTCCTAGAGTACTTCCTTGGGGTACACCGAATTTAATATTAGCTGGATCGCTTATAGTGTCGTTGATAAGTACTCTTTGGCTCCTGTTATCTAAATAGCTACACAACCATTTGAAGAGCTGACCTTGTATACCAATACGCTGTAATTTATTCAACAGAATTTTGTGAGAGATAGTGTCGAACGCTTTGGCTAGATCCAGGAAGAGAGCAATGCATTTTGTACCTCTATCGATGTTATTAGAGATAATTTTTGTTAAATTAGCAATGGCATTTTCAGTCCCTAAACCTGAACGGAAACCGTATTGTCTATTGGAAAGGATGTTATTGTTTTCTAGATATAGACTGAGCCGATTCTTAACAATTTTCTCAATAATTTTAGATACAGAATTGATCAAAGAAACCGGTCGGTAGTTGTTAATCTGAGATTTATCCCCATTTTTGTGCAGTAGAATAACATTTGATTGTTTTAAATTATTAGGGAAATTTCCAGAGTTAAAGCTCAGATTGCATATGAACGATATCGGTGATGCTATGACGGATTTAATATTTTTTAATAGATTTGATGAGACCTTATCAGGACCGCATGCATTGGATGACTTAAGCTCGTCAATTATTTTCATCACTTCGTGTGACGTAGTTCGAATGTTATCTATTTTGTGACGGAAATAACAGCCAGTTTGCTTCGCGAGATCTTTTTCAGTTGTGTTGTTTTTATCTAGGATTTTTTTTGCCAGTGTGTTTCCCACCGACGTGAAGTAGTTATTTGCAAAATTTGCCATCTTTTTTGGATCTGACGTAATAGTGTTATCAATGTACAGTGATTTGATATCGGAAGTTTTATTAGTTTTAGTTTTAGTTATATTACGGAATGCTTCCCATAGCAGTTTTGGCGTATAGTTATTTTCGTAAATAATTTTTTTAAAATAGCTTTCTTTAGTTGATACGATTAAATTTTTGCACAAGTTCCTATACTTTTTATAGCGAGTTTGTAATATTATATTATCTGGGCTCCTATTTGCCTTTTTGTGGAGTTGGTTCCGTTTGTGAATTGACTTGACTAGACCAGGAGTGATCCATGGCGTGATTTTTAATTGCTTATTAGGTATGAGTTTGTTACTCGTGTGTTTAAATATATAATCATGTAACTTTGAGATGAATTCCGTCATTGCTGAATCAGTATCCCTTTGGTCTAAAACGTTTCCCCATTTTTCTGAACTTAAGTCCTGAAGTAAGTTAATGTAATTTATTCGAGGTATGTATTTAGTTTTGGCAGCGGTGGGAGGCTTATTTCTAAGGCAGAGAGCTGTGGTGTAGTGGTCAGAAATTGTGGTGTGGATAACAAATGAGTCGATATGTTTGATTTTTTTAACGTTGATGTGGTCTAGACAAGATTTACTTGTACCCTGTTCTCTAGTAGGACTGTGAATTGTCTGCATGAACCCATTTTCCGTAAGCATACATAAATAATCTTCGCATTGACGGTGGTACTCAGGGATCGTGTTTATATTTAAATCACCTAAAATAATTTGTCGTTCAACTTGTTTTGAACTGTTGATGAATGTTTGTAGAGAATTCAAAAAAGTGTCAATATTTTGGAAAGAAGGTGACCTGTAGATTGCAAAAATACATAAATTATTGTTCAATACAATTTTCATACAGTTAGCTTGTGATAGTGAAATTTCGTCAACTTGTGCATGTAGACCGTCTCTGATATAAACTACGATTCCACTGGATTTATTTAAATTTATGTTTGTGTGATGTTCTGAGTAATTGTGAATTACTTTGGAGGTGTACTCTTTATTTATCCAGCATTCCGACAAAATTATGACATCGAATGCGTAATCAAATTGATCTAGGAAAATTAAGAAATCGTCAAGTTTAGATATACTTCTTATGTTTTGATGGATAATTTTTAGGTTGTAAGAGCCCCAATTATAATTTTTTATTTTATTCAGATCATCAATAGTATTCATGTTGCAGAATATATCTGAATGGTTACCAATATCACAAGTTAAATCAAACATAATTAAATATTAGTTGAGTGTGGAAAAGCGAACAGTTTACCAATAATATATTATTAAATCCATTACTAACGTTGATGCAATTAGGTGTGTATGGAATAAATTGACGGTGATTTGATAATATAAAGCAGAATGTTTAAGGACGCTGAAACGCCGTGCAAACAAAATATTATGTATTAATGATAACAATTTAATATTTGTGAATGATAACAAACTATTAAACGTAAATGTAAACAAAAATATTATATATAAATAATAATAAAATTTTATATATAAATGTTAGCCAAGTATCATATGTAAATGAGCGAGACAGGGTGTACTCGTACCTTCTTAATATAGTGAAATATGAAATTAACGCTAATCGATTTAAACCTTGGTAAATAGTATAATAAAGACAGATAAATTCGCTGGTTCGCCGTATTAACAATTTCATGCATATACCTGAAAACGAGTGAGACGGTACATACCTAGGTAGTGTAATTTGTTCAATTGTATCACATAGATTCAAGTTTTGTTTCATCGGATATACAAATAGCATTAGTTCCCGTAGCTCGTCTGACGTATATCTGTCCTTAAGTTGATAAGATATATGTTTGTGTGGTGTTCAGAGTAGTTGTAAATAACTTTTGGTTCCCGAGTAAAAAATGATTAAATGCGATTCCAAATGTAGTTACAATGGTAAATGTGCTTAATATAGATAATATAGTATAAATGATGTAGTTAGATGTAGTACTATGAATGAGATAGCAAGGAGTAAAAACAAAATGGCAGCAAGAATTGCGCGATATCAAATGAATTTGAAAACGGTAGAAATTGATACAAATATGAATAATATATAATAATAAAGTATAGATAATATAATTAGATATAGTAGTAAGAAAGAGATAGCAAGAAGCCAAAACAATAATAAAAATAAAAATAATGTAGCAAGAACTGCGTGATAACAAATAAATTCCAGAAAGGTAATAAATGAAACAAATATGAGATAGAGACATAAATGCACGGGTCAAGACATACCTCGAAAGAATGGCCATTAATTCAAATATATCAAAGCTCAGCCAATTTGCTTTCGTCTGAGATAACAATGGCATTAGTTCCCTCGTTTTTACGAAGATAAATTTGCCCCCGTTTAATCCAAGCAAAGCGAAATTGTTTGTCTTTCGCCACTGTTCGTGTCTTGTACCATAGCTGTTTACCGCGAAATGTTAGTTGTTCTGAAATGAAGATCGGAGAGCAGGAACCAGCTATACCGATGTTTGAGGTGTTCAATTTGTCTTCTAGATTTTGTTTGTTTTTGTTGAAAGTTTTTACGTCTGTTAACAGATGTTCTCTTGCTATGTTCGTTTTGAATTTAACAATGATTTCTCTCGGATGACTATTGTTGTTTTTTTTTGTTGCGCGATGAATGGCATCAATGTCCTTTGTGTCGGTGGAGGACTTTGTTGTTTTGCAGATATTGAAAAAAACGTCTTGCAGATTTTCTCCTTTGATTTCTGGGATGCCTCTTATTTCTATGTTGTTCGCTTTGAGTTCCCTTTCCTGCATGTCCACACATTTTTCCAAGACATAAATCCTAGCTTCCAAGGTTGAGTTCTTTTTAGTGAGTTCATCATTCTTTAGTTCAATGTCACGGATTCTAGCCATGAAATCCTCATATTGAGAACTCATAAATTGAATACTTTCAAGTATTTTGTTATTTTGCTCTAGAATATCATTTTGTGTTTTTTCCAGATTAGACGTCTTGTTCATGACTAGATCTTGAATATCTTTAAGATTTGTCGGTGTCTGAGCGGCGAGCGCTGAACTAATATCAGTAACTTTTTTAATCTGCTCCAAAGGTTCAGTATCACTGATTGACTGCAACGGGCTAGCAGCGCCGGGCTTGGCTGAATTGCAATGCTTGCACACTTGTTGAGATCGCCGTTCTTGATTAAGTCGACGATATGAGTTCTCCATAATACCTCCGCAAGCCAAATGAAATGCGCCTTTGCACGCGGCACATGTGAATTTTAGCTCATCAGTACGTAGAGTTACTGAGCACACTCGGCAATGCATCTTGAATTAATGTATTTTACGTACTACCCGTGTTAAAGCAAATTGTATTGTTATAGTTTTGCCGATAAAATTCGGAAGGAACTTTAAATCACACGGATATTATAAAAATATTTTAGAACTTTGTAGTACGAACACGTAACACTCCAAGTAACTTTATAAATTGAGCGTTATAGTTTTTAAAAATACACTTTACTACGGAGCAAGTTAATATGAACTAGTCACAGGTATTGATTGTTGCTGTCTCGAATGTAATACGACAATTGGATTTATTCTCTTTTTCACTACTATTTTCACACGTTTTCATAGCACAAGCCACCATTTTAGCCATGTTATTTCGTAAAATGTACCGATGAGACCTCGACGCTGGTTCGCACATGAATGATAACATCACATTTTCTAGATTCATACCCGAGCCCAGCCGGCTCGGGTATGAATCCGGTATGGGGAGGGAGAAATAATACGCTTTTATCACTTAGGGCAGGTCTACTAAAATTCATATGTCTTTGATTTGGAGTAAAAAATATAAATGAAATTTTGGTCTCCGGTGACATTTAAAATCAAATTAAAAAAATCTTCCACATGTTGTTACTGGTCACTCAGCAGAGTATCCAACCAACTCCTAAATCCGCCCCCAGCTGTCTAACACCTACTGATTTTTCATGTTTTTAGTTGAAAGGTTGCCATTGTTGACAAGTTGCCATGTTAAGTTTTGGATCAGAAAAGAATCGATTTTGTTAAGGAGGTTGGTTGCAATTGCGTTGTTCTTTTCAGTTTCTCCGTGAGCGGAGGCTCGAACTTCTATGAAATAACTTATCAAAAGAGCAAAACCTAAGGACAAGCCAGTGGTCGATTTCTATATTTTATTAAAAAATATTAACCCAGAACCTCTTCATTGTCGGGGAAGTGTTCTGACCACTGAGAAAATTCAACCACATCAATTAACATATTTTTTTAGTTTATTTTTATTGTTAACTGTTGGTCACCCAAACAAAATAATTAAATTTAATTATATTCAAGGCATTGAGGACTCAAGATGTAACCAAGATAATTAATCAAATATTGAGGAATGTTATTATTTGATTTGCAGGTTATATAAACAATCTGCTGTCAGCAACCATCCTCTACCCCTTCTCCCGAGTGACGTACTGCGCCTACCTCGTGCACCCGGTTGTCATACGATACCTCGCCATGACCATGGACCACCCCTTTCACCTCGGGAAGTCTATGATGGTAAATTAATATTGTTCATTCTTGTATACCTGGTGAAAGACCAGCATTTATCGAAATGTTGCTTGATATGGCTTTAGCCATTTTGGTGACCAGTATTTCCCCACCTTTCTCGTCTCCATCTTTATCTCTTCGCCACTTCTTTCAGCTGTCAACATACCCCAATTAGGGATGCCATAGTCTTTTTCTATTTCCTACAGAACTCACAAGCAGTATTCACATTAAAAAAAAAAAAAACAATTTATGTATTCAAGTTATTATGTTGCATTTACGTCAAATTGTTGCATTAATGGCAAAATTAAGAAAAATTTTCAGTTCAATAAAAACGTTGTTTTTATGTCAAATTAGTGCTATATTACTGGCGTCTCTATCATATGAAATAATTGATAATGTGAGGGCGATTTGTTTTACAGAAATTCAAATGTAACATTTTTTTACAATTTCTTTTAGGTTAAACATGATTAAAGAAACACTTGAAACATGCTACAATATTACACAGCCCGGTTCCCCGATCCATAGATAAAAAAGGCTAGAATAGTCTTGTTGTTATTCATACGATTGTCAGTAAAAAGGAAGAACAAATAAACTGAGATCATCTTTTTATATTAAAAATGATCCCTTCCACAGAAACAAAATGCCTTGTCATAATGTCAACAAGACCGTTAGCGCCACCTGCTCAGGCCGTAGTAACCTGCATTACCGACATTTTGTAGATAATCAACTTAGATAAAGAACTACAGATGTCACTAACTATATTAATTTACAGCTTTTAACAACAACATTGTCATAAAAATGGCCACCCAGCGCCATTTTGTTTTTTTTTTACATTTGAAAGGTGTTCATAACAATACTAAGTGCGTTTCAGCTTTCAATCAAATTGTAACAAGCCGACAAGCTTAACAACATGATAGTTGTCCTCTTCTGCTGATCACAGTTTGTTCAAAAGCTGAAACGGACTTAGAATCGGCATTTAATGAGACCTAACTGGCTATTTGATAATAATATTTCATTTGAATTTCTGTGGAACAACTCTGACTGGCCATTTGATGATGATATTTCATTTGAATTTCTGTGGAACAACTCAGACTGACCATTTGATGATAATATTTCATTTGAATTTCTGTGGAACAACTCTGACTGGCCATTTTATGATAATATTTCATTTGAATTTCTGTGGAACAACTCTGACTGGCCATTTAATGATAATATTTCGTTTGAATTTCTGTGGAACAACTCTGACTGGCTATTTGATGATAATATTTCATTTGAATTTCTGTTGAACAACTCGCCCAAACATTATCAATTATTTCAATTCGTAGAGACGCCAGTCTCAGAAAGACTTGAGGAATTGGGCTCGGGTCCCAGTTGCGGCTGTTACTGTTTAATTTTCTGTTTTTAACTCTTTCATTGAATTGTTTTTATTGTCTTTTTTATTGAATCTGTTCATCTTGAGCTAGAAATCAACAAGCTTGTAATTTTTTTCTAATTAATGCAAATCAAATTTAATAATGTTATTATTGAGTTCTATAAGGATTTGAGTTTTTATTGTTGTGACAGCTGTTTCGGTGTTCAACTTCGGTGTTGAACTTCCGAACTTTGAAAGTAGATAACGGCCATATTGTTGAAGCGACATCTGTCAAATTGGCTGTCATTTGTTCAGTCTGTTTTGCCAAATCACCATGGATGGTTGTGGCGTTCAACAACACGTGCAAATGATAAAATTGTTTAAAATTGTTTAATGATAAAATCTCACATGGAGGTGATGTGAGTTGGCCACCGAGATTGTGCGATTTGACCCCGTTAGACTTTTTCTTGTGGAGTTTTCTTGTCACAGGTCTATGCAAATAAGCTACAAACCACAGCGGCCCTGAAAGCCAACATAACCCATGCCATCGGTCAAATTCAGCCTGATTTACGCGCCAGAGTCATGGAAAGTTGGACATTTCGGATGCGCGCCTCCCAGAGAAGCCGCGGCAGATATTTGAAAGATGTTATATTCCATAAATAATGACATCGATAGGCCTTTCAAACTAAAACAAAATTTCGATGATATCTCACACACACTATTTAAATTTAAAGATAGGAAGCGCTTAATGAAAGATCATTTATTTGCCCCCGCCCAAATTCAATTTTTATGGGGCCTAAAATGATTTATTTACAATATAAACCAATTTACTGAGAAAATTAATGTGACAATAGATTCTCTATTCTGTGGGGTACTTTGAAATCTGTTTTCCCCACATTGAGTGGAAATGTTTTATTTATTGTTTAATAATGACGTGCCTGCTATTGACTTATTTAAATTTGTTATATTGTTTATGTCTTGTGAACATACTGAGAAGTGGGGAATGAATAATTTTCCTTACTTTATTAATTAATGTTATAACTTGTAATTAATGTCTTGTGCATTATTTTTTAGGTTATAATCTTCCTCGGCCAAATGATGGCCTCTTTCCTCCTCTCCTTTGTGATTTCTCTGGCCTTCGAGGCGCCCGTCGTGACGATGCTCAAAATACTGGCGCCCAACCGAAGGAAGAAACTTCAGTGACACTTCAGTGACTTCAGTGACAGTTGTCGTACCACTTAAGTTAGGGATAATAATTACACTTAGGAGTGCGCCGGCCTAGCATTGTACACGTTATTTATTATGAATGATGGGATTTATTATTTTAAATTATCGATAATAGCAACGAGGAAGATGGCTATGAATAATTACGAGTAAGAATTGAGCGCACAACACGTGTCGCCGTCATTACCGTGACGATTCACGGTTATGGTAATGTGACGGTAAAAAGGCGATAATCATATCTTCCTTATGACAATAACGCAGCAGCTCTTTCAAAAGATGAGATACACAATGTATGTAGGTCTTTTTCCTCCAAAGGAAAAAAATCATCATTTTCTTGCATCTCTCTCACACACCACAACGTCACGTCTCCGTAGACCTTACCAATACTACTTGCGGTGACGATAATTGTGAGATATTCAAATAAAAAAAATATTTTTAAAAAGATAAATAATGGGTTTTTCATGGTTAATTTTTGATAAATGAATACATTCTATTTACAATTTTTCAATGACCAGTATTTTGCAATTTCTTGTCAGTATGATGCTATGCGCGGTCCACTAATTTATTTTAAAACTTCGTACACTGATTATCTATTAAGTTATTAATTAATTTGAAAGTGATTTGATTGATGATGGGTGATTTAAATATTAACAGTGTGATAACATGCAAAAAATATAATTTATATACACCATTTTTAATCCACTGGCCACTAACAAGGGACGAAACCAGAGATTTTGGATAAGGTGATTCTTAAAAGAATTCGTTATCTGCTCTTTCAAAGATATCGCCAATTTAATTATTTTAAGAAAAAACACTTTTTGCAAGATAAGCTAATAAACAAACTTCAAGTGGGCAAAAACAAGGAAACCATTCGAAAAATTGGAATTAGTTTTAACCACTGGGGCGACCATGCAAAATAAATTAATTTGCCTCGATTGCTTGAGATTTCTAGAAGATGGTTTTTAAATTTTTCGCCAACATTAAAAAAATCGTACCTTTGAATTTCAACATGGAGACATAAAAACTTATTATAGTGCTATATAGCCAATGAATTCACCTGTATTTTACCGTTTATCTCATATTTGTAGGATTTGAAAAATATATATAAAAAACATTGTAAAGTTTATAACTGCGCGGATCCTGCGTGTTTGTTACTTTGAAACTCCGTGAGAGGTATTTATTCGGGTCGGCATAGAATATTTTCGATTTCTGTATGTTTTCTGTGGTATACTTCATAATGAAAGGTGCATATCTATGGAAAAAGGACTTCATTTTAACCGTAAACAGCTGATCCGAAATTCTGCATGAAAAAAATATTTTAAAAATTTATTTTCAACATCGTTCTAAAACTCATCGTTCTAAGACTCATCTGCCCTGATGATGGACACTGTAACGCTGTCCGAAACGTTGGCTAAAGAAGGAGGTAGCGAAACACGGCATAACACCCCAAAAACAATAACAAAAATCGTTCTAAAATAGTCTACGAAGTTCGGATTTGCGACATCTACGGTCATAATAGATAAAGCATTTCAATAGCTTTGTTTTAAAATAAATTGCTGGCCATGGAAATGTTTTAAATAATTACAATAAATGTTTTACAAATGGTAAATGGTAAGGAAAATGTGGTCCAATTTTGGACCGCTATCAATCGCAGGAAAACAAAAGTGGTCCATTTTTCGATCATAATCGCTCCAGTGGTACCAATATATGCTTTAACATTCAAATATGTATATAAACAATATAAACATTTGATTTTTTTTATAAAGTATTCGCTTCACCCCAACTATAAAAGTGTTTTAATTAAATGAAGACAATATTAGTGAAATTCAATCGAAAATTTAAAAATAAAAAAATCATAAAAAGATTTTGAGCGAGTGAGCGAGCGAGTGAACGAGTGAGTGAACAAGTGAGTGAACGAGTGAGTGAACGAGTGAATGAACGAATGAATGAATGAGTCAGTTCCACCTAATGCCATGCAAGCAAAGCCGCGGGTAAAAGCTAGTGTTATATATATATAAATATATAGTTGAACCCTTACAAAGAGATTGGTGTACAATATTTGACAACAATGTCTTTCTAGGCATTCAAGTAGGACCGGCGTAAAAGGTGGAACCACCCTTTCCATCCAAAGTACGTTAATATTTTAAAGCATAACTTGCAAAAAGTGTTTATCCTTAAAATAATTAAAACAGCGCCTTCCATGAAAGAGCAGATTATGAAGTCTTGTATACCCTTAAGCAATTATTTGAAACGTAAACAAGAATGAAAGAGAGAATGAATTTAATACAGAGTATGTCAGAACGTACCCAACAAATTTTAACCAGTGATTCATGAATTTATTTGTAGGAAAAGTACAAGGGTTAGTCAAAAAGTAATGCCTCCAATTTTTTTCTACTTAAATAAAGTTAGTTAATTGAAAATTTTGAATTTGGTGCTATTCCTCAAACCTTATTCTACAATCTACTGCAATAGTAAATTTTTGCATCAACAGGTGGCAGCACTGCAGTCGCTAGTAGACAGTATTCTGTGATTGATTCTTGACTGTAGAAGTTGAAACGCCCATTCGCTTTCATGAAAGACTGAAAAATGTGAAATGATGCAACAATGGATGTCAGCACTGCCAGACGATGGGTTTGTCGCTGTAACGCAGCTGAAAAACAACACAGCTGGCTGACAAAAAGCGGATCGGCGCAGGCCGTGTGACTGCATGTGAGTTGATGACATCATTCGTGGTGACCCCAGATAACTACAGATGTCGCATTCTCTCCCTCAGTAAAGTCAGTGTGATGACGATTATTCGACAACTGATTATTCAACAAAAGTTTGTGCAAGGTGGGTACCAAGAAAGTCAACCGGCCAGAATAAAGAAACAAGAAAAACAATAGCCTCACAACACTTGCAGCACTTGATTTCTGGAAAAAATTGTGACCAGAGACAAAATATACGTTAATTTTTTTAAACCTGAATCAAAGAGGCAGTCAATGGAATGACATCACACAAACTCAACAAGGACAAAAAATTCAAAACTGTGGCGGGGAAAGTTGTGGCGATGGTGTTCTGGATGTGATCATGCTTTTTACAACACTGTGATACACGCCCTTGTCAAAAGATGGACCAAAGCTGTGGAAATGGACGGATATTATATTGAAAAGTAACAAATTAATCGTCAGTAGTGTGGTTTTCGACCTGTGTAATTGCATTTTTTATTTCTTCACAATGAAAGGAGAAAAAAATAGGAGGCATTACTTTTTGACTGACCCTAGTATTTAGATGGCACTATAAGTCTCCGGTTACATAATTTTTTTTCTCAAATCATTAAAATTTTTCGCCGGAGATCAAAATGCCGTACGCGTTTGTTACACAAATGAAACCTCAGGATTCACTGGGAAACTTTTTTGTCAAGAACATCACAATACACCCTGTATATCTTGTGATTATGATTGTCCTGTTAGAATTAAGTTTAGTTTAATAAATAAAATGTATGTCTTACGAAGATTTACATGAATTGTGTGATATTGAAATAAAACCTTTGAAAATGCTTACACGGATAAATTCTCAAAAACCACTTAAAATAGTTCATATACATCTTGTCTGGACTTCCAAAATACCTTTAAAAAAACTCGACTCTGCAGAAACGGCAGTCCATTTGATGGATTTCCTGGCTTCAAGCAGATTGCTATCTTGCACAGGCGTCTGATTGGAAAGCTGTCCTTGTTATACCAGTATTTCAATGTATGATGCTCCGAGGAACTAGCATATCCCTTCCAAAGAGATTGAAATATAAGAGATGTGCTATCGGCTGTTTTTACTGGTTGGAACTGTGTTTCCTGGCATCGCCGATATTGTTAACCAATACTACTGCACACCTTAAAAAAATCAACTAAATGAATGAATTCTTTCCATATTCACACTATATTGTTAACCGATACTAATGCACACCTTAAAAAAATCAACTAAATGAACAAATTCTTTTTGTATTCAAACTATTCCCATTAGACGGTAGTGCGCCGACGGTCGGGCGGCCATCATAGCGTATCTCTTGTATTTCAATATCTTTGATCCCTTCACTACCCAGTCAGGAAACATGCTAAACACGCAACACGATTGACATCTGTCACACAAGAACGGTTCGTTTCTACTACTAATTTTGAGTTCAACAGCTTGACTGGGAATGATTTACCGACCTTTGTGTTTAACTGCCTTCTAAAAAGACCCTCTACACAGCCTCCCCAAAGATGACAGGCTCTGGGGAAATATAAACAGCATATAATAATATGGGCTGATATAAAAATAAATATTTGTTTAAAAAAAAACAGTTTTGTATAACATTTAAGTATGTAATTTCAAAGAGAGCATTAAATTAGAATGATATTGTGTACTTAATTAATTTTGTAAATATTTTAATGTTTTAATTGTGTTGATTTAATTATTAATTAATTCTAGTATTACCTAAGTGAATTATTATTGAAAACTGTGAAAAAATATTTTTTTACATAACATGTCACATAATACACAATTACATGTGTGTAATTCCATTTTGTAAAAAATAAACTAAACAAAAAATATTACCTGTGCATTTTCTTTCTAACTACTGGAGCAATCCACTATACAATCAATTTCCGCTTTGAGCGCTCAGAAATTTGTAAGCTGTCAGATTGGAAATTCTTCGCCGTCCTAAAAAAAAATTATACCTCTGAATATTAATATTGAGACATATAAACTGTTTACAGCGTTGTAAAGCTATTGAACGCACCTATATTTGAACGCTTATCTCGTATTTTTTTTTTTTTTTTTTTTGTTTTAGGCAATTCACCCTGGAGAGAGTGCTTTGTGCCGGTAATATTTAAAATGGATAAGAAATTTCGGTTAATCTAATGGGAAAATAATAAAACAAATTAAATATTGGACTCATTTAGATCACTAAAACAAATTAAATATTGAATTCATTCAGGTTAATAAACTTACATAAAGCTGTATGAACACGAGAATTGTTAAGAGATAAAAGGTATGAAATGTTAAGGGGGGACTGGTGTGTGATTTTAATAAGCCGGCGGTATATGTTCTTGAAAGATGAATGGTTTTTACAGTTAAAGAAAACGTGGTCGAGGGTTTCCTCTTCCACACCGCACTGGCAGAACGGATCATCTAAAACTCTAATTCTAGACAAGTGAGATGCAATTGAACAGTGGCCAATTCTCATTCTCGAGATACATGAAATGAATCGTTTTGAAAGTTTTTTACCGTGAAACCATGGCTTAGCAGGGATATGGTTTTGAATTCCCGCATAGAAAGATCCAGTTCTTATTTTGGAGACTGCCCAATTTTCTTCCCAGGCACGAGTCATATTGGATTTAAGAATCGGAAAGACATCGGATATAGGAATTCTAAAATTTAGTGGAATAGTTCCGGAATCTGAACCAGATTTGGCGAGAAAATCGGCCATCTCATTACCCTCGATACCCAAATGGGCAGGGACCCAGGCCAATATCGTCTCAAACCCAGATTCACTAAGAGAATTGAGAAGATTTTTTATTTTACATATAATATTGTCTTCCGGATAACGTAAAATATTTGACCTAATTTTAGTTAGAGCACTTAGCGAATCAGTACATAGTAAGGCTTGATGAATGTTGAGAACCTGAATTTGATTTAGCGCTTGTTCAATTGCAAAACATTCGGCTGTAAATATGGAAGCTTCTTTCGGTAATTTATAAGTGAGATTGATGTTGAATTCTGGACTATATATAGATGCTCCACATCTTTTATTTTCAAATTTGGAACCATCCGTGAAAAGGATGGAAAATCCAGGGAATTTCGAAGCCACTGTGCTTTTAAAGCAATCATCCACATTTTGAAATTTATTTGGGGAAGATAAAATATTCTTCCGAAAGACTGATGTTATTGTGTTCGGCATAAAAGTGATTGCCTTAAATGGAATATTGTATATAGGAAGATTGGGAACTTCTTGAAGATATTGGAGGGAAGATGATAGAGAATTATAGAGATGAAAACTTTTAATTAAGAGAGGAAAACATTGTTTTTCTCTCAATCTTTTGTTAGAATTCAAATTAACACTTAACCTATTAAGACTTTGTTTAATAGGATGATGTGATAACGATAAAGCCTTGAAAATATATTTATTGGCAAGGAATTGCCTTCTGAAATATAATGGAGGCTCCACACATTCCACCTGAAGCGCATTAATTGGAGAAGACTTCATAGCTCCAATAATCATTCTGAGGGCTTTTGATTGAATTCTTTCCATTTTCTTATCTAGATATTTAGGGAGTGGGTCAAAAAGGAATGAGCCATAATCCAAGTGGCTCCGAACTAGGGAATTATACATTAATTTAAGAGTGGTAGGATGAGATCCCCACCATACTCTGGAAACTGCTCGCATCATATTAAGTCCCTTTTCACACTTTGTAGAAATTATCTGAATGTGTGGAAGCCAGGAAAGTTTATGGTTCAAAAGAAGACCAAGGAATTTGATTTGAGTAGCGGTTTGTAGAGGCACATTATCAAAAGAAATTGAGAATTGGGGAATTTTTCTTTTGCGCGTGAAAGCCACGACCCTTGTTTTAGATGCCGCCAGATTCATCCCATTTAATGACAACCAGCTTTTAATATATTGTAAAGCCAAATTCATTTCCTTAGCTGCAAGAATAATATTTTTATGTAACAAATATATAAGGATATCATCCGCAAAGTAAAGACGCTTGATAGAAAAAGGAATTACTGAGTCTAGATCGCTTATATAAATATTAAACAACAGAGGACTAATAACAGAACCCTGGGGCAAACCTCTCCATAGTTTGCGCCTTAAGCATTTAGAGGAAGACTCAATAATAATGGCCCTATCTGAGAGCAAATTAATAATAAATTGGACTAATTTCGGGGGGATTTGTTTTTTAATTAGCTTTTCTTTCAAAACATTCAGTAAAACATCATCGTAAGCTGATGAAAGGTCAAGGAATGTGGCCAATGTATAAGAATTTAGGGATTGGGAAACTCGGATATCAGTTGTGAACAAACTTAAATTATCCATTGTAGATTTCTTTTTCCGAAAACCATACTGATTTGGTGAGATAATATCTTGACTTTCAACAAACCACTCTAATCTGTTCTTCATCAACCGCTCCGCTACTTTCATCAAACATGATGAAAGAGCAATAGGCCGATAAGACGAAATTTCAGATGGATTTTTTCCAGGTTTTAAAATGGGAATGATTTTTTGAGTTTTCCAATCATCCGGAATTAGTCCTGTTTCAAACATATTATTAATAAGAGATAAGAAATATTCAACCGCCATATCAGAAAATGATTTAATGAAACTATTAAGTATTCCATCGGGACCCGGAGCAGAGTCAGAAAGGGTTCTTATTACTAGTTTCATCTCATCAATGGAGAAAGGAGCATCTAGCCAGTTAGAGTGAGATGGATATGGCTTAATAGAAGGCATTTCTTCACATCCGGCCACTGATGGGGGGGCTATTTTATCCGCAAATCCTATAAGAATTTCTTCTGATATATGCTTGGTTCTCGGCGGAGAATACGATGATCCGAATTTTTTTAAGCTAGACCAAACTGAAGATTGGGGAGTTTCCGGAGACAGGTTCTCACAGAACTTCCGCCATCCAGCGCGTTTTTTATTTTTCAAAATTCGTTTGGTTTCTGCCTGGGCTTTTTTAACTGATAAAAAATTTTCTAGTGACATACACTTACGAAAAGAGGAAATTGCTTTTTTACGAGAGTTGACGGAGCGAGTGCATTCCTCGTCCCACCACGGAGTAGAGTGTTTTATTTTAATGTTCGCATTGCGTTTCGGGATGGATTTTTCTGCTGCATTTATAACCATAGAGGGAAACGTCTCACATTGCAATCTGATGTCTCCCGGGGACGATTTTTTTTTTAAATTAATAAGGTTATCTAGGTCAGAAGAGAAAGTGCTCCAATTCGCATCATTTATTCTAAATTTGAGATTATTTTTAACTGGTGGAGGATAAGTGTTAGATTGATGTTGGAATCGGATTATAATTGGAAAATGATCACTAGAGATGGGATCGTTTAGGATGTCCCAAGAGCATTTAGATGCTAACGAATATGAACAAAGAGATAAATCAACAGCACTTTTCCGTTGATGAGGGGGGGTGAATCTGGTTGGAGATCCGTCATTTAAAAAACATAGGTTATGGGTATCAATAAAATCTAAAAGATTGCGGCCAGAACGATTTGTTATTTTGCTACCCCAAGAAGGGGAATGTGCATTAAAATCTCCAAGGATCATAAAAGGGGAACAAATCTGGGTTAAGATTGGTGCCCATTCATTTTCAATAAAAGTGGTAGAGGGAGGAATATATATTGATAATATTGTGATATCAGATAAGACAGCTGCTATTATCTGGATATCGTCGGAGGGAGTATGTATATTAATTTGTTTAAACGGGATAGAATTATGGATTATCAGAGCCGTGCCGCCTTTACCATCCGGTCTGTCGTGTATGAGACAATAATAACCCGGAATTCTTAAGTGAAAGGAGGGTTTTAACCACGTTTCAGAAATGGCGGCCACTGAAACGTCGTGTTCGTCGAGTAACTGAATTAGGTCAGATTTGTTAGCGAAGAGGCTTCTACTGTTCCACTGAAGAATTTTGTTCAGTTTCGAAGTCATTGGGGAGGCAAGATAATAAAGATTTAATGTAATCGGCAGCGTTGGACGGTACAGTATTGTTGTTTGTAAGGATAGAAATTAAAAGGGTAATTAAAGTTTGTATAAAAGAATTATTATTCAATATTTCGGGGAGAGCAGGAGGGGATGTATTACTATTAATGGCACACCCATTGGGGGTCCGAGATTTGGCATTCCCATTCGGGCTGGTCAAAATATTATTCAATTGTTTTTTATCAAGGTAAGGAGTATATTTTGGGTTGGGTTTGACTGGCTTGAGAATGGTTTCTCTGTGAGAAGATGACGTTGAATTTAAAAAGGTGGTTGATTGGAAAGGAGCTGAGGACGATGTCATCTCTGCGAATGATTTTTTCGCAGGAGAGAATAACTTTGAGGCCTGGAAGTACGAAATGTTGTCGGTAGCCATTTTATGTTTTATGTTCCTCTGTCTTGTCAATTCCGGACAGGCTAGACTGACCGCGGTATGTGCACCCGAACAGTTAATGCAAATGGGATTATTGGAAGATTTTGGACATTGATCAAATGGGTGACCTTCTCCGCAAAAGTAACAACGTGGAGGGGAGCGGCATACGGATTTTGTATGTCCAAACCGGCAGCAATTGAAGCATTGAACAGTTGGAAATTTATAAACTTCGACGGGAAGCGAGGTATAATAAATAAACACACGAGACGGAAGGGATTGTCCCTCAAATGTAACAACAACAGATTGGGAAGGTTTCCAGATCGTGTTCCCATCAGTAGAATCCTTGTAGTTCAGTCGACGTGCTTTTATTACTTTCGGGGTTCCTTGGGAATTATTCAAAGCATCAACAATTTCAGCCTCTGGGATCTCCGTGGGTATTCCTCGAACAAGACCCATTCTCGTAAGGTTAAATGACGGGATGAACGATTTATATTTATGGTTTGAGAGCGAGTCAATTTTTTTTACAAATCCATTTGCGGAAGCGGCAGTATTAAACTCGATAGATAATTTATATCGCCCTTCCGGTTTAATTGAACCGTTAACAATACCAAGGTTATTATTTTTTGAGTCAAATAAGAATTTTCCAAAATCTAAAGGATGAATAAGTTTTCCTTGTTCAGTTCTCTGAACAATTACGATAAAAGGACCGGAAGCGGAAGCAGGATAAAGTAAGTCAGTACTTTTTGTATTATCGCTAGCTAAAGTACTTGTCTGGGTGTTACTATTGGGGTTAAGGTCGTTAGAGGTCGAGGTTTGTTGAATCGGCGGTATAGTTTTAACTTTCGATGGGATGAAAAGGCTATGCGATGGTCGTCGTTTACGAGATGGAAGCGTAATAGAAGCCTGGCTAGTGGTAGATTCCGAATCAGAAAAATCTAATATCGATCCTGGGTCGGGAGGTCTATCTTCGTCTTCCTCCATTGTATAAAAAAAAACTTAACTTTTAAAAATTAAACTGAAAAAATAATACGCAGTCTATTTCATTGACTGTACAAACAAAAACGGATTAGCCGTAAGTAGGAATGCAAACAAATAAGTATACGATAAACAGAATTAAATAAAATGTAACAATAATCTCTTATCTGTATGAGGCACGGGAACGGGCGAACGGCACTAAGCAATAGGTAAGGTACACACAACCACTGTTGACCGCGGCTCGAATCGGACTGATCTCGTATTTTTAAGATTCATAGAAAAATTATTAAAAAATCTTTAAATTTTTAAATGCTTGAATTCTGCTTATTTTTTACTTTAAAATTACCATTTGTAATCCTGCTCGGAGCAATATTACATATTGTGACTTCTGTGGGTTGTCTATGGCCTACTTGATAATCGCAGATTTAATTTTAAATTCTAACTTGCATTTTTTATATGAAAACACATGATCGATGATTTGTAAGAAAAAATATTTCAAAATCAGAAGATATGAGACATCTCTTGTTAAATTGTGAAACTACTAGGGCTGTCCGTAAAATAAGATCTTCAAGGTGCTGAATTCCCGAGGAACAATTTTACGCAAGATTCGGCAACACTGGCTTGTAGCCTGGTTCCCCTACGCCAAATCTCCACCACGTTACACTCTCTGCGACACTCAGTCTCGGCGTGGCAGCCATTTGCGATGGAGCTTCCACTCACCACATCCGTCAGATGTAAATTACGCTCATCAGTTTTTTAAAAAACCCCGGCAGACATTCATTCTCAAAGGCTTGAAGTGTACGGAAAACAGTGTATGAGTGCAAAAGACGTGCGCAAATGGTGCAGAGAATTTAAAAGCGTGCCGGACGGCCATTGGTTTCAGACGAAACAATCACCAAAATGAAAAAAGCAATGATTGCAAATGGACGGGTGACGGTTCGAGAGTTCTGTGACATGATCCCTGATGTAGGTAAGACCACTATTGACAAGATTTTGACAGAAAATTTGGTAGACCACAAGGTTTGCCCAAGATGGGTCCCAAAATTCTCACCGAAGATCACAAACCGCAACGGGTTGAAGCGGCCCGCGAATTCGTTGAGTGCTACGACATCAATGGCGAAGAATTCTTGAACTCAATTGACGAGACCTGGACGACAACAAAAATAAAGAACATTCCGTCAGTGGCGTCATTCAGATTCGCTGAAGCAAAGTTTAAAAATGAATAACAGAGCACAATTCATACCTGGCGGGTGCGGCGATTGGAAGCTCCATCGCGAACGGTTGCCACGCCTAGACTAAGTATCAAAAAGGATGCACCATGGTGGAGATTTTGCAAGGGGAAACTAGGCTATACGCCAGTGTTGCCGGATCGCGCGTAAAATCGTTTATCGCAACCACAGAACCTTGGAGATCTTATTTTACTGGCAGCCCTCTTACTAAGTTATCTTTGTGATTATTGGAAGATTCCAACGTGCTGCAACTTTTGAAATAATTATAATAAATGTTTTAAAATATCTCTTCAAATTGGCCACATTTTGGCTAGCGGAAGCTCGCGGGTGTTTGCAAATGGCTCCAGTGGCTAAAATATGATTTATATATTATATTACAAAGATAATAGTGGGAATCACTTATAATAACATTTTCATTATTTATAATAACACTTGCGCAGGCCCGTGAAAAATCACGGGAAAGTCATCAACTATCTAATCAATTATCAACAAACCAGTTCCAATTTTAAAAAATGGATTTAAAATAATTTTCTGATCAACATATTATATTACAGATATGTATTTTATTGCTTCTCTGAATTCTTCAAAAACTTAGTTGCAATTTCGAAAAATATACTTAAATTCAAAGTAAATTTCATTTCTTTGAACAAGGTTTCAGGAGTAACAAACACACACCAACAAGAGTATTTTTAACTTACTAAACATTTCAGAACAATAAAAAAAATATATTTCAATCATTGCAAACTTTCTAGTAGAGAATTTAAAGCAAAACTCTTCACGCTGTTGGTAAAAATGAGACCTACATTAAGCTTACTCGAATCATATCAAAGCACGTTATATTATTATGTGTAACCTAACCTAACCTAACTAATTATTGCACAATGCCCTCTGGTACTAGAACAATGAAAGGAGGCCAGCCCCTTGGTGCAATGGTAAGTGGGAACTGTGCCCTCTGTAGTGCATTTCAAAGATAATAGAAACAAAGGAGAAATGCGAGTCACTAATACCGTTTACTGATACTACTAAACAGCACATTTACGCACAGCAGTGCGTGCCACACCTTTGTTTACTCACAAATAATTGTTAAAATTTCTTCTAAAATCGTGAAACACCAAAATCTTAAATGGCCTATATCTTATAATTTAAAGCAAAAATAAATAAAGTAGCTCACATCCGTACTAGATATTTGATAAACCTTTGGATAACAAAAATAATTTTTCAGTTTGATCTCAAATCCAAATTTAAGATTTGTTTGAAACTGGCAGAAATAGGCCACGCACACGTTCCTCTTAAATAATAATAATATCTCTATGTTTCTATATTTAAATTTTGTGGTATTGTTATGAGTAGTCGTTGGAGTGGTCGGAGCTCTTCCTCATGGGATGAATCAGCCGCAGAAGGGAGACAGCCGGAGCCTCGAAGATCACCGATACCACGAGCGCAGCCGCAAACGATATCACCGTGAAACCCACAAAGTTCACCATCTGGAAATATATATATACATTTCGTCGCAAGAAAGCAATACTGCTCTAACAGCCAAAAACCAAATTGTTCAATTGTTGATTTTGAGGTGTGTATATCAGTTAAAAAAATGTATTATTCACAAAACAGCTAGTTTTTCCAATGTTTATTTATCATTGTAAAGTCATGGGACCCAGATAGATCGACGCAGAAAACAAAACTCTGCAAAATGATGTATAAAATGTATTTTCATAGATAGTGGCGGTCACAGCAGTATTGTTTTCCTGCGACGGTTTATTTTATATCTCTTGATTTCCAGTAATAAGACAGTAATATTGAGATGTGAGACGAGTATCTTCCAAAGAAATTATGGATTAGAGTGATACTAGTTATCGTAAATATTTAAACTGGACAGATCTCCTTTCTAGGCTAGGCTCTAAGTAGTTCTGTTGCTGTGGCGGGCGGACTGTGGGAGCCTGCCCAAACTCACTAATACCTTTGGCCATCATCGTAACCGTTCATACCTAAGACACGAACGGCGATAGATGGTTCTGATATCCTACTCTACTGCCATCTATTGGGATGTAGCAGAACTTCGTATTACAAATTAAGCTAGCGACATCTATTGAAAGAAGCTGAAACTATATGAATAATCTTTTGACCAGTCAGTGGTTGAGTGGGCATCGCGTTTGGGTCCCACCCGGGCGTCCCGTGTTCGATTCCTCGACTGGCTAAGTCCTCCATCACAACACAAGCAACACTTTCGGCTTTCTGTGGTGGTAGTAGGAGATTTTCAAACATTGTTGGGTTATTCGTAACCCGGGAATGTTTGTCTTTCTTTTTTAAAAAAAAAAAAAAAAATCAATACACTAAAATGTTTTATTTCGACATAATCATATGCTAAAACAACTGGCACCATCATATGTACTTCCTTTAGATTTTTGTCACAAAGTAATTATAAATAAAAAAAATTTAAATGTGTATCTAAAAGATGGATTTCTTGGCTCTGTGTATTTTAAGTTGTACTAAATGTATTGCGTGTGTTGAAAACGCACCACAGATGGCATGCTGATGTCCATTTGAACAACAATTTAAATATCAAATATTTTGTTATTGTGACATGAATTTAAACTACCTGCGATCTTCATTGTGAGCATTGCTTTTGTCGGGTCGACTTGGGGTCCTAATTTGTTTTTCAAAAAATATCATATAATTGTGTGAGGTGCTCCTTGATGTGTGAATGCCATCTGGAAGTTTTAAGAGTCGTTTTTGCTGGAAGATATTTGCTTACAGATGCTAGCGATGTGTTGGTTCAGACGGAGTCTTGAACTCGGGTTCTTCGCAGGAAGCGGATCCTACTCATATCCCTTTTTCAAATAGACTACTCCAAGAGAACCCAGTCCATGACTCGTATAACCTTAACCACTCCGGTATTTTGCGATTATGCAAGTTTTTTGTCTTAAACGAACTGTCAGATTTATAAAAACTTTGTGTTATTTCCACTTCGCAATTAAAGCTCTATAAATGAAACATTTCTGAACGTAGCCAAATACTAAAATTTTTTTATGAAAGGTTATGAAAATTTTTATATTACAAATAAATATTAACATTTGTAAATATTAAAATTTAGAATGCAAACATAAAAAAATTATAAAAATGACTTACGCAATGTTTTTATGTGAAAACGGTACTAAAATCAAGGATTATGTAAAGAAAAACACTTATTCTATTGTATAAATGTATAATAAACAATTTTGTAACCTCACTTTTTTACCATTTCAAACAACAATATTTAATAATAAATTAACAACATCTAACGGCGCGTAGGCGAATTGGCGGGTGAAAACTGTTTCTACCAAATGAAGTATTTTTTATGTACTTCTATGGACAACTTTGAATAGAAATGTGAAGCTTGATTCAATATGGATCTACTATTTTTTGTTTTAGGGTTGTCACTAAAACAATAACAGAGTTATAACGATTTCTGTGGGAACACAAGCGTTGATGTGAAAACACGCTTATTGTACTTGACTGCTATTGTTATATTGCCGTGTAAACACGCTTACGGGTCGGAGTGGTTAACGTAAAGTATAATATAGTAGGCAATCTCACCAGGCTCTCTGGAGACAAGTGCAGCACGGCCCCGGAAGAAATGAAGACCAGTTTGAGGATCATGGGGTGCAGCAGGTAGGCGCAGTAGCTCAGTCGGCTCAGAGGGTAGAGGTACCGGCACGACAGGAGGCTATTTACCACACCTGCAAACAAAAGTTTGCTTGAAGACGAAGCTAACATTGAAACAGATTTCAAACCCTTCAGGACACTTGGTCACGAATCTGCTACGGGTCATCTCAAGTGGCAAGCTGCGTTTGGCGACTTGGCAGGAGTGACCATGTTCATGGGGTGAGGTTTGTCAAGGTCTTGGTGGCGGATGTGTCTGCCTACTAACTGCATGACGGACTGGATTGGGAGAGACCGGTTGAGGGAAACCCTTTGACCTTTCCAGCTGGGTTCTATCGTCTTGCACCGGAATGGGAGGGATGAATTCATCCGTCTGTCACTCCTGGACATATTGGCCCCCAGATTTCTACCACCCTTCATACATTTTTCCTTCCCAGAACTTCTTCTCCTTCATTTCCTTAAAAAGACCATCCACAAACCATCCCAATAGGTGATATAGACCCGGAAGGACATTAATTAATGTAAAAAATAAAAATAAATCGATTATTACATAATGTTTAAACAGAAATTAATAAATGAACCAATTAAAGATTGGGAAAACTCACCGCCGTATCCTGTAACGCAAGCGACCAATATCCAGGCAATGGCCAGTCCCCAGGCGCTGTGAGAGATGGTCACATAGGCTACGGAGCCATAGAGTCCCAGATCCGTTCCATACAGACCATACACTATGCTCACCAGTGTAGAGAGGGAGAGGGTCCATAGGGAAAATGACATTGTCTAGAAAACAACCAAAATAAGTTATAACCCTCTTGGGGTAGATATAGTTATAAGACAATCGGTTGACATGCGTACATGATGCTCGTCTTAAAGGTTAAGGCAGACAATTAGTTTGTTGAGGCTACTGTTTCATTAGTGTACCTTGGATATGAGCAGACAGCAGTTAGCTCTGCTCAGGGCCCAGCCAGCACCCACGCCGGCGAGGTAGGGGCCAACCCTAGTCCACGGCTTGTCGTAGATATCATCGTAATGGGAGAGGGGATTTTCAACACTGAAATTGTATAATATATTTATTTATTTTTTATTTATTTATTAAAAGAAGTTTATACAATGAACAAAAAATGGTGTTAATTCATCCGCCATGCTAGGGATGTCCCTGTGTTATGGCGGATGAAGTTTACAGATTGTGTAGGTACAGTGTACAGCTATTAACTTATGCAATTCATTTAAGTAGTTTAAGTAACATATTTAGTAACAAATTAAGTTAGTAATTTAATTAACACATTAAATTAATTTATGTTACAAGTTGTATCAATTATATTACAATTCAATTAAAATAGCAAATTTTTACTCATCATCGTTACTGAATGTAAGGATCCATTTTGATAATTTTTTTTTAAAGATATGGGGTTGGGTTTCGGATTTTAGGTTCTCGGGGAGAAGGTTAAACATTTTAGGAGCTAGGTACATGAAATGTCTTTGAGCTGATGTGGTGCGTAGTGTAGGAACATTGTAGTGTCGTTTGGTTATTGTTCTGGTGGTGTAACTGTGATGTAAAAGAGTTTTTTTCTTGTATTTGAACATGAAATGTGTTAGTGTAAATTTTAGATGAAGTTGCCGTATGTTTAAGAATAATATATTGGATTGAATTGAATATATAAACAATAATATATAACTGGGTGGTCATCATTTAAAATTAATATACCTGTTATATAATCATAAATATAGATAATAGACATAAAAATCGCTTGGCAAAAGTGGTTTTTCTTTATTTTGAGAATAATTTTATAAAAAAATCATCAAGGGAAACTGTCACAAATATTCTTACCAAAATATAGGTTTTTTTTTGTAGTTTCTTATATGCGTTCATACATTTCTAATGAAAAAACACATTTTTTAGTAGTTTACAGTAGCTATATTTTTTTTATAAAATATTTGACAATTTTATTTTAATTTTACACAAGGGAAACCATAGAAAAACCTTCAATTTATCCTAAATATATTTTTTAGTATTCATACTAAAAGATCTTTCATTAAGCGCTTCTTATCTTTAAATTTAAATAAAACAAAGCATGTGTGAGATATCATCGAAATTTTTTAATCGTTTGAAAAGCCTATCGATGCCATTATGTATGGAAATGTTCAAATGTTAAAAACATCGTTCAAATGTCCGTCACGGCTTCTCTGGGAGGCGCGCATCCGAAATGTACAATTTTCCATGACTCTGGCGCATAAATCAGGCTGAATTTGACCGATGGCATGGGTTATGTTGGCTTTGAGGGCCGCTGTGGTTTGTGGCTTATTCGCATAGACCTGGGACTTAAAAAAATCCCACAAGAAAAAATCTAACGGGAAAAGCCTATGGCGACCGTAAAATGGGCGAAGCACGCGGAATGTTTTCCGAACAGAACACCCATTTTGATAAAACAATTTTATCATTTGCATGTGTTGTTGAATGCTATATCTGTCCATGGTGATTTGACAAAACAAACTGAATAAATGACTGCCAATTTGACAGATGTCGCTTCAACAATATGGCCGCTATCAACTATCTATGTCAAAGTTCGGAAGTCCCTATTGGAAGACTCTTTATTAATCGATTTGTAGTAAATTAATCTAAATTAATGATTTCACATTAAGCTACACCTCTGAACAAATATTTGCTGTTTCATGCATATCATTCAATTTTCCTTACCTGGGAATGTAACCCGTGCGCAGGGTGACCATGGCAGTGGTACTCCACCCGATCAGCAGAAACACAGTGACGAAAAGGCCAGCAAACTTGGCGTGCTTGGAGGATATCATCAGCACCAGGATGCCCACAGCATAGAATAAAGTGTCATTAGCCAGGTACCAAGACCAGGGCATGCACTGGAATTAGACAATTAAATCAATTCTACAACGAAACAAATACTTTTGATTTACACATTTATTCTACTATTATTTTGAAAGATCTGTAACGGCAAAAAAAAGGCAATAAACATAGGTTCCTTAACGCTATAATGCTGCAGCTCTTTCAAAGATGAGATACACAATGTATGTAGGTTTGTTTCCTCCAAAGGAAAAAAATCTTCATTTTCTTGCATCTCTCTCACACACCGCACCGTAATGTCTCGGTAAACCCCCACCAATACTACTTGCCTTGACGATAATTTTGAAATAATGGAATATAGTTAGTTACAAGGATAATATTAAAAGTGTGAGTGAATTCCAAATATTCAAAAATGTCAAATGTCAACGCGCTGATGGTTTTGCTTTTGTTCTTAAACGTATAATACTGCAGCTCTTTCTAACATACTAAATAACATCAGTTAAAAATGAGACAAACAGTGAACGTATGTCTGCACCCTCTCAAAGGGAACATACAATCATTATCATACATCTCCCTTACATGACGACCGGCGTAGTCCAGCGGTAAGGCTCTTGACTCGCATTTCGAAGGTCCCCGGATCGAATCCCGGCGTGGCAAATAAATTTTATTTGATTAATTTGTGTTATTTCACAATTTATAGTATATTTGCGGCACGTTCCAGAGTGGAAGATATTCTCAGTATCGCCCTGGTGTAAGACCACCGTTCAGAGTTGAAACGTTACTTAAAATGGCTTTAGCTGTGTTTGGTGACCAGATCTGAATAGTCAGGTACCAACCACCTCCCTCTTCCCCATCTCCTTCCCCTCCCCACTACCTACAGCATACCCCAATTGGGGATGCCATAGTCTCACTGGCGTGGGAGCAGTTGCGACTCTTGTGCGGTATTCATATAAAAAAAAAAAACATGTAAAAAGAAAGTGAAACGCAATTCCCATTGCAAAAAAGTAGTACTTTGGAGGAAACAGTCACACGTATTTTGTGTGTCTCACTATTATTTAATGTGTAAGAAAGAGCTGCAGTATTGTAGTGATAAGGAATGTTTATTGTTTATTGCCTTTTTTTGCCATCACCGTACCGCAAATGTGAATCGTCGCGGTAAATATAAAAGCGCACAATGTCAGGAGAAAAGTTATTTTGATTTTTAATTTTTTTAACACTCCACACAGGAGACCCTGGGTGGCCTGAATGGCGCTAGTTCCTCGGAGCATCTCACATCTTCACCCCACCTGGTTTTCTTCACCCCCACCGACGGTACCTACTTATATTAAATAATAAATATTGTTGCATAAAAATATGGCGTACCATTTCTCTCAGAGGATAGAAGGTGTTCACGTACAGGGCGTTTCTCCACCAGTGCCGATTGCAGTTGACATGGTCTTTCCCAGGCAGCTCCAGGATGCTGTGGGAGTTGAGGTGGCGGGATGTGATCTCCAGGAGGCCCAGGGTCAGAAGGTAAGGTGGAGTTAGCCTGAGATGAAAGGATTGAATAACATTTTTAAGGTTTGCACATTTGCACCGGTGCATCCTACAGATACATTTGGATGTACATAATGTGTTTCATCAAAATGTCGATTAAGATGAGGACATTATTATCGCTCGGTTCGTCATTCTACCGCCAGAGCGCATTAGTGCTGCTTTTTTCAAGAAACACGTCACAACTCAAAATATTAAGAAAAATCAGACAAATTTAATGTTCTATTATCAACGGAACCGTCGTAATTAGATATTTTTCATTCGTTTTGCTGTGGCGATAATTACCTCGAGGTATCGCGGTGGAACTATACATAAAACTATATTGTAGTTGTGTCGTGTGCTCCTTCGCAGAGCTACAGCGGTAAGTGATTGGTCATTCCTTTTTCCTCACAAACCTTGTTTTTTCCTACACATACCGTCACCCAATTCCAGCAACACCGTTTCGTCTTGTTTCTTTTAAAGTATTTACAGTCCTTTTTCAATTGCATCTGAAGCCATAAGTGGTAAACGTCAAGACAACAACATAAAGGTATTAAGGTTTATTACAATTAGTAGGTACCTACCTGATGTACCGATAGATCATGATGGCCAAGTACTGAAAAGCTTTGAGCAGTATGCCTCCATCAATGACAACATGTTCCGTTGAAAACTTTTTGATTGACTGGCAATACAAATATGACACAAGAAGGCCGCTGAAAACAAAATTTACAATAATTAATGATTACCCATGGTTACGCCCATACACACACCTACACATATACATACCTACATAGCACGCATACATACTGTCGCTGCTTGGAATTGGTATTAATATTGTTGCAAATTCCTTTCCTACCTATTCCCAATTGCCTACCTGTCAATTCTTACTCAGTCTGTAATAAAACGCCCGCCGCAACAAATAGCCATTTTTGTGCTCCGCTATGAACCGCTATTAAAATAAATCCGCCGTGTATTATCAAATAAATAATTCGCGCCTATCGCTGTTTGTGCATATTGGATGGGAGAGAAAGCAGACGATTTACCATTTTTTCAGGCAGTGATATTAACACAAAATCAAGGTCCTTCGCCAGTCATTCTAATACACAGACATTAATCCACTCTAAATAATCACAATATATCAATCACAAACTACCAATAAATCATGTCCTTCCTACGCACAGCAAGAGACTTGCATCTGCGCAGCTTTTTTTGCTTACAGACTAGCTATAGCTACATGAAAGACTGCAAAGTTTAGAGGAGCACGGGAGTCGAAAATGTGAACATTCTTAGTGTGCCGTATATCACCACCAATATATGCAATATCAAAGATTCAAATACAAGAGATTTTTTTTTTTTTTTTTACATTAACTCCACACAGGAGGCCCTGAGGAAAACAATTTCCCTCAGAGCCTATGTCATCTTTGAGGATGCTGTGTGGAGGGTGTTTTTGAGGAGAGGAAGGAGTGAACATGGGTCTTGAAGAGACCCATGTTGTAGGAGGGAGGAAACACAGAGGCCGGCAAATCGTTCCACAGCCGAGCTGTTGAACTCAAGAACGAGTCGTAGAAACGACCCGTTCTCATGTGACTAATGTCAACCGTGTACAAATGTTGAGCGCGCGTTTGGCGTGTTTCCCGACTATGCACCGGTGCCGAGGGGATCAATGACGCTAGTTCCTCGGAGCATCTTCCATTGTAATACCGGTAAAACAAGGACAGCATTCCCACCTGGCGCCTGTGCTCTAAAGATTGCAATCCGTTTGTTAAATTAGGAAAATCTATCAAACGGACCGCCCGATTCTGCACAGAGTCAAGGGTTTTTTTCAGGTATTTTGGGGCTCCAGACCAGAGGTGGCTGCCAAATTCAACCGTGGGGCGCACTTGCAATTTGTACAGGACTAGCAGTTGTGTACTATTAAAGTATCTGCGTGCCCTGTACAGTATGCCCAGTTTCTGAGAGGCTAACTTAACTCTGGCCTCGATGGAGCCCCCGTACCTGAGCTGGTCACTTAGAGTTACACCAAGCATATCAATGGAAGGCCTGTTCGGGAGAATGCTTCCGTTGAAGGAGACTAGATTATCATTTCGATCCCTTTTAGATGTAATCAGACATGATTGGGTCTTTGAAACATTAAATTCGACAAGGTTATTCTTACCTCAAGAGAAAACACTTTCGAGGTAACCGTCTATTCTTTGCATAAGAGATATGCTATGGTGTCCGCCCGACTGTCGTTCGACTAATGGTCACGGTCTAATGATCATGAACCTTGAATACGGAAAGTAGTTGATTTTTTGAAGATATGCAGTATTGGTTGGTGTTTATTTATTTATTTATTGATCAACGCCCTTTTTCAGGGCTTTAACATATTAATGGTAATAAATACAATATTTATTGTACATAACTGAACTGCTTTAGTAACAATATTTTATATTTGTTTAAAGATAAACTGAAGATGTTCACGGACTTGGTGTAATTGTTTCCTTCCATTAGTATTCTGGGTAAAGAAGAATACACATGGTAGTTATTCCCAGAATTTCTGCACTGAAATAAATCCTGACTTCTTGTATTACGTTGTGGAATCCGGAAGCTTATCAATTCAAGCAATACCGGACTATTAACTAAATCATGTAGAATTTTATATATAAATACCAAGTCAGTGAAAATTCTTCTGTCTGACAATTTGAGCATATTCATATTACTTAACAGAGTGTTGTAGTTCAACATAATTGTTGGAATCCCCATTACCAACATAGTTTGAATACGGAAAGAATTTGTTCATTTTGTTGATTTTTCGAAGGTGTGCAGTAGTATTAGTTAACAATATCGGCAACACCAGAAAGCACAGTCTCTTATATTTCAATATCTTTGATGCATACAAATCGTTTTGGTTGATGTTAGCCCAAAAGCTGTTTTTATTTATTTTGTCATCCATTTTAAAAATATAAATATATATCTACAAGGGAAAAAATTTAAAAAAAAAATAATCAAGGGAAACTGTCATACGATAATTTTAACAATAAAAAAGTATTTTTTTTAGAGTTTTATCTTAATGCATTCAAACATTTGTAATGAAAAAATAAATTTTATAATAGTTTACTCTTATATTTTTTATAAAGTTATCAACAATTTTGTTATAATTCTACTCAAGCTAAACAATAGAAAAAATTTCAATTTATTCAAAACTTATTTTTTGATATTCATAATCGGAACCGATTTATAGTAAAGATTGATAGAAAATTGTGATTTCACATTAAACATCGCCACCATGAAGTTGTATTAAATTATTGCTTACCTTAGAACAAAGAATGTGTCAACAGAGTAAGTGGCATTGCTAATTGTTTGATAAAAGAAGTTGTTTTCAATAGTTCCCCTGTATACTTTGTTGTCTGTAAAGAATAATAATAATATAAAATATATATATTTTTAAATTATACAATAACAAAAATCAAATAATGCAAAATTGTACATTTTCAAGTCAAAACAAAAAACAATTTAATAAAACTTTTATTAGATAGTAAAATAAACTGCTGGAACCAAGGTTCGTAGAATGGAGTGGAGATTGAGCGCTTTTGTTATTACCGTGATGATTCATGATTACGGTACCGTGACGGCATAAAAAAGGCAACAAACTAAGGTTCCTTATCACAATAATGCTGCAGCTCTTTCAAAAGATGAGATACACAATGTTACGTAGGTCTGTTTCCTCCAAAGGAAAAAAGTAATCATTTTCTTACATCTCTCTCACACACCGCACAATCTGCTCTCAATGTGCTGATCGTTTTTGCTTTTGTTCTTAAATATATAATGCTGCAGCACTTTCTAAATAGCAACAGCCAAAAATGAAACAAATGATGAACGTATGTCTGCACCCCCCCAAAGGAAACATAAAATCATTATCATACATCCCACTCACACATATAAAGAAAATTAAACGCAATTCCTGTTGCCGTGGCTGAGCCGTAATAAGATATATCATATTTTGTGTGCCTCATCTTTTGTCTCACCGTTATTTAATGTGTAAGAAAGAGCTGCAGCATTATAACGATATGGAACGTATGTTTATTGCCTTCACGGTATTCTGTTGAAGAGAAACTAAAGTAATTGTATAATATTTACCAGACAATTGAAAGACGACCAAACAAGTATGCACCAATATGACCCAAAGCAGAGTTATGACCTTCATTCCGTGAATGGGCGCCAACGTGTCTTCTCCAATATCCATACAAAAGATTTTTCCCAAATTGGTCTTCAACGAAAAGCACATCAACACTTTTGCTAAAGGACTCTCTTTTTCAACACAGCATGGATTACTGAAAAAATTCATATTCTTGATCCTGCACTTGAGCTTTGATATGTGTGATGGTTCCTTCATAGAAAGAACATATTTTTGAGTAGTGCAACCTTTTGAAAGAGTTGTAACGGCAGATGAGCCATTGTTATTGTTATGCTTCATAGCTATAATATCAAGCGTTATTGTTGGAGCGGAATCATTTTTGATGATCTTTTTAACGGTTATGAGTTTCATTTGATTCCGTTTCGTGTAATGGTTGACTTGCAACGTGTCCGTGTTTGGAAAAAGCCCTGAAACAATTTCAGTGTATTTATTTGGAATGAGACCATCGATGGTATGAATGGATTCCGTGGATTTTGGTGATTTAGTCATTTTAAATGTATTATTGGCGTCTCTCTCTGTTTCAGTGTTGTTGTTATTGTACTCCATTGAGGATTTGACGGATCCAATGGTGGAGTCCACACAGTCGGTTTTGGTGAAGGATTTGAAGGTAGGCTGGTCGAGTTCTAGGTCTTGTTCCATGATGGTCATATCAGCTTTTATCTCCATAAGCGTTCCAGTAATGATGAGCAGGATTATGAAGAGAGTGACAGAACTGGAAAATTAATTAAATTCATTAAACACATGCATACCGAGTTGTTGAATTCATTAGATATATTTTTTTCCCATTTAATTTACAGATTAGTTATTCATAGATAATACAATAAATGAATCGTTGAGTTCCAAAACCCTCCCTAATGGATTTTTTTACTTTGAGTAAAGAAAAACGTGTAGGCTGATGAGATAAGTTTTCGTGATTCCAGTTAGGGCTCATGGAGAAACTGAAAAGAAACCAGTTCTCAAAGCAATTGCAATCAACCTTCTTAACAAAATCGACATTGTTCTGATCTGACATGTCAGAACTTGACAGTTCATGAGCCGCTACCATGGCAACCTGACAACAATGCAACTGAAAATGCAACTATATGCACAGTTCATATTTAATATTAACTGTGTACATATTTTGAGCAAGTGTTTCCCTATTATGCACCGGTGCCGAAGGGATCAATGACGCTAGTTCCTCGGAACATCTTCCATTGAAACACCAGTAGAACAAGATTCACTAATATATATATATATAATTATAATCATGCCATGTCTTCCTGGGATGTCCCCGATTTCTTCTACAACTCTCACTTGCGTCATATATTCTCCTTAAACTTCTTTGTTCATTCAATCGCTCAACTTAATTAAACTATCTAAGTTTTTATCCATCTATCTTAATCTTACTCATTACGCTTACATCAGCCTTGCATTCTTTGCGGATCTCCATGTTTCTGACACAATCATACATGGTTTTGCCTCACCTACTCAGGTATCTCATTACTACAGCATTCAGTCTACTTTCATCCTTCCTCTGCTACACAGGATTGGTACCAGCACACCATTGTGGACTAAAACAGAATACTTGCTCCACCCACCTGATGATGTAAAACTTGGGGTCGTTATAGGCCGTATAGTCCCTGTCCAAGAAGCGCACTCTGAGTACGCGTGCAGAGCGCGGTAGGGTGCCAGACACGCCGAGGCTCTGGTAGCTGCGCACGCTGAAATCCAGCAGCTCGTGCACGTCGGGGGCACGGCAGGCGCGGGGCAGACAAGCTCCCAGGAGGACTGTGTGGCTCTGCAAGAAAATTAAAACATACTAACTGTGACGGCTGTCCCTTTGGGTCATACGGTCATTGACCTACCAAAATTATTAGGCGAAAGTTCACATAAAACATAAATGAACATAACTTGTTCATACTCTTGATGAAATTTTACCGATTTATAATATATATTTCCCTTGAACACTTTTAGTTTTAAAGCTCTTTAAAAATGTTTGTTAATTTTTAAGATAAGTTTTTAAGAGGTTTTTACTAACGCCAGGCACCGTTTGGCTCTGGTTATGATGAAAAGGAATCACTCACGCTGAAGAGTGTAGTCTTGGTGATGTTGAGATGAAAGGTGACAGCAGAATATCCCATTCTGAAGGGTGGACTATTATCCAGCAGTATCATTCTGGCCAGAATCTCTCTGTTGATTACCTCTCCGCGATTACTTCCAGATCCTAAACACATAAACAATTCATGTATTAACCACTCCAGGGTCCTGGATTTCTCAGCGTCCGATTTGAAAATTTCCCGCCCTCGTTAAAAAAAAATCATACTTCTGAATTTTAATAAGAAGACATATACTCGTAAACTGCTTATAGTGTTAGAGAACCATTGGATGCCCCTATATTTAACTGTTTATCCCATATTTTTTGGATAAAAACAAAAAATTACAAGCTCGGGCCCAACGCTCACTCAGGAGTGGTCCTTGCTGCTGGAAGGCTGCGGTCACCACCAGTCAGGTCATTAGTCGCATCCTGGATCCAGTGACCCGGTGTCTCATCAGGCTGGCGAATCCATGGAGTCCTAATTCCGTAAACATTGTTGATGCGCTGCTATATTTTCTGTATCCAAATATATAAATAAATATATTCTGCATGCATCATTATATTGGATCCGGAGATGTTCCATCGAGCTTACTCGGTATTGACACCAGGTTTCACACGTATGCAGGCTAGTGCAGAACGCATTGAACAATGTTTTTTTTTACATTATTGCTGCATCAGAAGAATCTTCGGGCAATCATATTTGACAAAAGACTGATACTTCTCCTCTGTCGTTCAATATCACCATCATCCGAGAGGTCTTCAGTGATGATGTGCCCCAAGTATTTTACACTCGAAGATGTGCTTATTACCTCGTTAAGTTGTACGGGGAGCAACTTCTCGGGATTTTTTCCATGGTGGAATGCAATTAGCTCTGTCTTCTTGGGGTTGTACATCATATTGTGGTTATTTGCGTATTCCTCACACATTATTAAATGTATTGATTGACTTACCTGTTTTAATTGAATTTACTGATTGACTTACCTGTTTTCATAGCATTTATTGATTGACTTTCCTATATTTATTGATTGAATTGTCTGTTGTTATTGTTTTAATTGATTTACTTGAACGTTTTTTTGTATTCATTGATTGATTCGCCTATTTTCATTGTATTTGTTGATTGACTTGCCTGTTTTCATTGTATTTATTGATTGACTTGCCTGTTTTCATTGTATTTTTCGATTGACTTGCCTGTTTTTTCTCCGTATCGGTTTAATGATGAGATGTACTTGATGTGACTCAGAGCGTGCGAGGAGGAATTGGTCACCAAATCAACGAATCTGTTATCCTGAAGCAAAAAAAAATCATTACAATATATTTCTTATTGAATTAGGTACATCTTGCATAATTTTGGAATTATTATAAACTAACGTTGACCCATAAAAAACCACGGCTAAAAGGCGCAGAACTTCGTAAAATCACGAAATCTGACTGTACTTGTCAAGACTAACCTTGAAAAAAAATTTAATTTTCATAAAAATTCAGCAACATTGTGATTTTATTTATTTATTTATTTTTTTAATATGAATACTACACTCTTCACTCATCTCTTCAAGGCCCATGTTTACTCCTTACTCTCCTCAAAAACACCCTCCACACAGCATCTTCAAAGATGACATAGGCCCTGAGGGAAATTATTTTCTTCAGGGCCCCCTGTGTGCGTTAATGTAAAAAAAAAAAAAAACACGAAAGTGCCAACCGCTCCAGTTTGGAGCCAATGAGACTACGGCATCCCTAATTGGGTTATATTGTGAGGCTGAAGGTAGTGGGAAGGGGGTGGGGAAGAGGAAGGTGGGGAAGTACCTGGCTGTTCAGACCTGGTCACCAAACACGGCTAAAGTCATTTCAAGCTACGTTTCAATTCTGAATGGTGGTCTTACACCAGGGCGATATTGAGAGTATCTTCCACTCTGGAACGTGCCGTTCGTTCATTTAAATATACGATGTATATTTAAATGAACTAATTGTGAAATAACACAAATTAATCAAAAAAAAATTATTTGCCACGCCGCGATCCCGCAATCTTCGGATTGCGAGTCAAGAGTATTACCTCGCTAGACCACGCCGGCTGTCGCCCATTTAATGGCCACTCAGCGCCATTTTGTTTTTTTTGACAGTTGGTGGGTTCCGATAATTTTGGTAACATTGATTATTATTATTATTGAAATATGTATTTAGAGCCCTCTTATAACTATATTCCATGCAGTTGAACACATCTACTATTTCTGAGAAAGTATTGCCAAATGCATGCAATCTACGTACAATCTAAGTGACTCAACCCTGAAATTGTTGTTGCAATTAAAAATTATTTAAGATCAAGTAGATCTTTTTGGTATACATACGGAAGGTAGTTAGGCTTAATAATTCAGGGCTGCCACTAACAATACTATTAACAATTTTAAAAATAAATTTTAAGTATATGTCTCACGAGATCGTTGCACTGTTCTTGAGAGCCAATCCAGAAACGATTTCCCCAAAGCAATCCCGAACCAAAACTTCCTGTAGAGTCGATGGCTGGAAACAAAAAAAACAATTACTTCTTCAAATTTTGCAAATTCACTTTGTGGCACCATTTTATTAATGAAATAATTAAAAACACTTTGTTTTTACCACAATAAACTTTATTTTAAAGTCAACATGTTTCAAGAACGATGTTCTCTTCATCAGGACATAAAATGTACTAAAACTAAATGATCCAACATAGAATGGCGTGGGTAGAAATGAAAGTAGTGGGGGAGGAGAGAGGTGAAAAGGGGAGGTGCTTAGAAGATCAACAAGGGGGAGGGGGGGAAAGGGGGTACTTAGAAGAACAAAGACAAAAATTACAATGGAAATATGTTTAAGATAGGATTTTTTTGAGATGTCTAAATAGCAATAATTATTCGGAATTTGCTAACCATCAAATTGAATTTAACCATTCATTTGATATAAATACTGGTTTTAAAATTTTACACACTAATGTTAGTGGTTTCTTTTAGAAATATTAGAAATTAGGAAAAATGTCAATAGAAATTTAAATATTATTAACAATCAAATTAATTTTGTGAGTAACCCTATCTTAAACATATTTCCATTGTAATTTTTGTCTTTGTTCTTCTAAGTACCCCCTTTCCCCCCTCCCCCTTGTTGATCTTCTAAGCACCTCCCCTTTTCACCTCTCTCCTCCCCCACTACTTCCATTTCTACCCACGCCATTCTATGTTGGATCATTTAGTTTTAGTACATTTTATGTCCTGATGAAGAGAACATCGTTCTTGAAACATGTTGACTTTAAAATAAAGTTTATTGTGGTAAAAACAAAGTGTTTTTAATTATTTCATTAAAAAAAACAATCATTAGAACAAAATGATATGCATGCTGAAATAATTCAGATATTGAAATATTTCTTGGTAAATATCTACAGCTTCACTAAAAATCGTTGTGAAAATTTTTATTCATTTAATAAACAATTGTGTATATGAAAACCTTAGGTACTAATTAAAAACTGACAAAAAATTGTTCATTGAAAGATATATGCATTGCTTATACTGCCAAAGAGGGGAATTTATCTGTTGTATGTGCTGGTTTAATTTATAATTTTTCAATGAATTTCGGAATTTTTCCATGTTATTTTAAATAACTTACTTATGTATTTCTTATTTTTGAACATATCGTAAAAACATATGCCATTTTAGAAACCAGATAAAATTTCCTTTTAGATTTTTAAAAAATTGCAGTATTTTAAGCTTCAAATATGGAAAGTTGAAAAGGAGTTTACCCCAAACATTTTCTATTAAAACATTCAACAAACGACACGCCTTTTTTTGAAGAATTTGCAAAAAAACTGTCACTTCATTTTTTATCTTGTTCATACAATTAATTTGACCATAAAGTTAATTCTCCAAGAATAACTGAAAAATCTGTTTTTTTTCGTAGGTCGCTCACGTAAGCGATTTATGGCCAAATTACCAATGACACCAAAAGTCTCTTACATTAATTTATAGCAATTTACAGAAGTTGTTCTTGCGTAAGTTTATTTGACAACTCTAATCGCGTCCGCGTGAACTTCCAGCCTTCTCACAGCTTATCAAATCAGTTTGATAAGTTGAGACGCTTACCGTAAGAAATGGTAACAGAATGCGCTGATGCGAGATGTCAAAATCTTGTTAGGTTAAGTGGACCTTCTTGACCTAAACAATAAAAAACAAGCTCCCGAAGATAATATAAAAATAACACCAGATAAAACTTAAATAAGCATTACCCACAAAAACGAATGTAAACCCCCAATAACCTTAAAATTAGAATACATAATACTAACTGTAATCAAGCAACATGCTCTTCTTGCTTTGAACTTGGAAAAGTTGAAAAAATCAAATATTTGGGTATTTATATTGATGCAAATTTAAATTGGCAATCACAAATTAATAATACCGTTTCTAAATTAAGATACCTTACGTACATATTTTACAGACTTAAAGAAGTACTTAATATTGACAAATTAAAAATGATTTATTTTTCTCTGGTACAATCTTCACTCGTGTATGGAATAATAGGATGGGGTGGTGCGCTTGATGTATTTATAAAACCTTTACAAATAACTCAAAATTATATTATCAAAGTTATGTATAATAGAAACAGAACATTCTCGACAGATGCATTATACAAAGAAGCTAAACTATTCAGTCTCCGTAAACTATTTATACTGCAAACTATGAAATATTTCTTTAAAAACAAAAACAAATTTGAAAAAAATGAAAATAGCATCAACATTAGAAATAATAATGTTTTTTATACCCCACAAACGAATACCAAACAAATGCAAACTCACAGCAGTTTCATTGGACCTCGTACTTTCAATCTTTTACCGAAAAATAAAAAAGTGACAACTAAACTTCTGCAATACATAAAGGAGTTGAATTCGTGGCTTGACAATGTAGATATTGAAACATTGTTTGTTTAATTTGTATCATTACAGTACACTTATTATTACATTATGCACTTATTGTTACACTATACCATTATTGTTACACTACTTCACTTAATATACAATTACTATTACACTTAATATTATACTGTACACTTACTGTTGCACTGATGTATGCTCATTTTGTGCACAGCTATTTAGACAAATTTTTATTATGTTTTTGCTTTATATGCCCATTGTTTGTTTTTTTTCTAGGTACAATAATAAAATATTTTCAACTATATTACCCACGCACAGGCTGCGCCTTAGTGGGTTCCCATTATTCTTATTATTTTATAATATTGTATGCATCAAATGTAAATTTTGGGAAAAATAAAGGAAAAAAAAAAAAAAAAAAACACCGAAAGAGATTTTTCTGATTCCAAAAACTGAAGATATATAATTTATATTTCAGGAAGAACAAAGCTTCCTGAAAATGAGCATCCTTCTCTTCAACTATCGGTCCAATCCTTTCTCAATATCTTCTTTCGTATATAAGGATAAGGAACGATGTTCATTGCCTTTTTTGGCGTCCCGGTGCCGTAACCGTGAATCGTCACGGTAATTATAACAGCTTCTATTACCTCCCACTTATGAACTGTAAGTTCCTTCAGTTCTAAAATGAGTTTTGTAAAGGTCTTCGCTCACGGAGAAACTGAAATGAAACCGGTTGTCAACGCAATTCGAAATTCGCGAGCGCTACCATGGCAACCCGTTAAGGGGGGGGGTAAGGTTTTAAAGGCGAAAAAAAGGCATATTTTCATGATTTTTTTCTGGAGATATGAATAATTTTGGCTTATTTCTTTTAAATAAACCTTATAGTATGACATCTGAAGTATCTTCGAAATTTTTTTAAATTAAAAATATCAATAAATAAGACCGTGAGAGCGTATCTCCGGAGGCGCTTCGAAAAAAGGTGTTTCGCGGTGAACATCATAACTCGTTAACAAATCATTTGAAACAAAAAAATTGAAACGAATTTTAAAGGTGATATGTTTTGCCAGGTAGTGACGAAGCGTTTTTTTTGTTTTTATTAATTTTTTTTGCAGCATGTTGAAGTCAAAAATGCGATTTTTGCAAAAATTTTCGGTGAATTTTTTATTTTAAAATGGAAAAAATGGTTAAAAAATAAAAAAAACTCTCCGTCACTACCTGTTGATTTATGTGTTAAAATAGTGTGCAAAATTTCAAAAAGATCGGTTAAGTAGATTTTGAGTTATAATGTTCACGGACCAAAAAACATTGTTTGCCAGAAAATCAATTTAAAGTTTTGTTAAACTCGAAATATACTTGAAAAGAGCAAGAGAGCCGGTCGCTTGAAATGCTGTATCTTCGTTAGTTTTACTCTGATTTACTTGAAATTTTGGCACAATACTCTCGACATATTGTACATTTAGAAAAAAAAAATTTGAAAAATGAGTTTTAAAACCTTACCCCCCCCCCCCCCCTTAACAAGGCAACTGCCACACAAGCAAAAATGCGGGCGTGTTGATAACTGGTTTCATTTCAGTTTCTCCATGAGCGAAGGCCTTAACTCATCACGTCATCAGGATTGCCCTAGCAAGAAATATAAAGGATAACTGTTTTTCTGTGTCGTTCTCTTTCATATTTTCGTTTAGATTATTATTGTTATCTTCTTCTTCAATGTATTACATCAATGGGAAAACCCTCCACACAGCATCCACAAAGATGACATACGCCCTGTGGGAAATTATTTTCCTCAGGGCCTCCCGTGTGGAGCTCAATTAAAAAAAAAACCTTCAAAAGTTATAAAAAGATGGCTTTTCTTATATTGATAAATTTTTGTTTAAAGTGGCTTATTACTATTGCTATGCATTGAAAATATATATTTATTTAAAATTTATCAATAATACCGTTGTTATAACCGGAATTTATATGCATAGTTAATGTTAAAGTTGATTAAAGCCCCATTATCTGCATAACCATTAGCATCGATTTATTAGTTAAACATTTTATAAATCTGTCGAGTTAAAGACACTACAAATTATTGTTTTTATAAGATTCGGGGCATAAATTATTGAAAACAGCATTCTGCAAGTTCAAGCTATATTTACTAGAGATGCCATGAATATTCGACTACTATTTGGTTTTCGGCCTATTCGGCTACTTTTTTACTATTCATGAAAAAAACGCATACCTAATAAATATTGCTCACAAATTTTTTTTATTTTAACTAAAAATCGGCATATTTTATACTTAAAATTTTAATTAAATGTTGTCATTTCGTTAAGCTTTTCGCGAACAAACCGTGATATTTTTAAGATGTACATATTGTTTGAAAGAGAAAGTACGAGAACAGTGTGTGATATAGTTGTGAACGATGAATACTTGGAGCAGGTGGATGAGTTTGTGTATCTGGGTAGTATGTTTACGAGAGATGGGAAGGCTGATAGAGATATCGAAAGAAGGGTAAATGCCGGTAACTCCGTTAATGGAGGACTGAATGCCGCTGGCGCTAATAAAAAACTGTCAAAAGGAGCGAAACTAGCAGTCCACAATGGAGTCCTGGTACCTACCCTGATGTATGGCAGTGAGGCATGGAACTGGCAGAGGAAGGATGAAAGTAAACTGAATGCTGTAGAAATGAGATCCCTGAGGCGTATGTGTGGTAAAACCATGTATGATGTGTGAGAAATGTGGAGATCCGCAAAGAATGTAAGGCTGATGTAAGCATAATGAGTAAGATTAAGAAAGGGACCCTCAGATGGTTTGGGCATGTAGAGCGAATGAACGAAGAAAGTAGTGTAAGAAGAATATATGACGCAAATGTGAATGGTAGAAGAAGTCGGGGACGCCCGAGGAAGACATGGCACGATCAAGTGAATCAGATACTTGAGTCGGGCCATGTCAAAAGCCAGAATAATAGAAGAGTATGTATGAGACGATGTATGAATGTGAGTGAAGCAAAGAGTGTGTGTGCCAGGACCGAGTTGTTTGGCGGTTCGTCCTCTCTGCCTACTCCTGCGGGGAAACGGCGTGATGGTTAGTTAGTTAGTTACATATTGTAAGTAACACAATTTGATGTAACAATCGAATCGAACGTTATTAACTCTTAATTTACCCGGTAGGTCCCTACGTTTCTAAGACGAAGCAAAAGCTTTCGAAAAACATGTTTTTTTCATGGTTTTTCATTCCTCAAAGCTTGTTAAAACTTGTTTTTTTTCCTGAAATAAGTTTTTTTTTCTATTTTTGGGACATGGCATCACTGGTGGAGGGGTATATTATATTGTACCGTTATTTCATAGTCGCGAGTTGGGCAGGTAAAATACAAGTTTGAATGTGGAGGTAGATACTTGTTCCTTGTTCCTTCACCGCACCAATACAAGGATCGCAGGAGACATACCCGACCGCGAACCCGCTCCGGAGAAAACCTGCTTCTCTCTTCCGCATTGCAATCCAGGCAATTCGTTTGTATTCGTGCCAATGCAATTAAAACACCTCGGACCCACACACACAATAATATCGTAAATATCTGATAATGGTATTGATGGCAATAATAACCATATAACAAACTTCAAGCATTAGTAAAACCAACTAACTAACTAACCGTTTTCCCGCAGGGATAGGCAGAAAGACGGACCGCCAAACAACTTGGTCTTGGCATAAACTCCTTGTCTCATTAATTTTCAAATAAATTCGCTGTTTTTGTACATACCTATGGAGGCGTTCAAGTATTCATGTAACGCGCCGTAACGTTTTTCTGAACCTCCCTCCCTCCCCATCCATCCCTAAACGTTACGTAACACCCAAGTGACTATTTTTACCAATTTGATTTGATTTTGACAACGAAAATAAAATAAAAATGACGTACAATACAGTCGAGGGATTCCCCGTAAAACAAAAACGAAAAGGGTTGCCACTTCTTGGGAGAACAAAATAAAAATTACGTAAAATAAAATCGAGGTACATAAACGAAAAGGGTGCTAACTTGGAAGATTTGAATTTTCTTGTATTTTCGTTTTGCTTGAGTAGAATTAAAATTTTAAAAAAAGTTATTACTTTATAAAAAAATATAAGTAGTCATAATCTACTTACAAATTTTTTTTTTAGAATTGTATGAATGTTATAGGTAGAAGAAATATCTTTAAAAATATAATTTAATGGCTAAGATTATTTGTGACAATTTCCATTGATTAACATTTTTATTTCTTATAAAATTATCCACTAAATAAATAAAAACCAGTAGTTATTTTAAAATGAATGTACTTAATGTATTTTAATTTTTTAATCCTGACGCTGTGAAACATAACCTGTTGCATTATCATTTTATTAATTAAAAGTAAAAGAAAAAAACAGAATTTGATAATAAATAATGGATTTCAATAAAGTTCATTTTGCAGTAATTAGCAAGATTAAGACACATCATAGATGTATTCGCCTGTTAGTTCAGCATCTAGTGAGAGTAAAATTATAAAGAAAAATATTTACAGGTGTAAGTGTAATTAAAACCAAAGAAAATATATAAAAAAGGAAGATATCGGGGGCAGTTTGTCCCACTACCGCGGGGCAGTCCCGGCGAGAATGAGCGGGCGAGTGGCCTGGCCGCAACGTGACCAAATACCCGCGTCCCTTAGCGGGTTGTGTGTGTACCCTTGAAGAAGTTTTTGTGGAGGGGGGGGAGATACTCCCAAAGACCCTGGGGAACGAAGTGAGTTCCGGGATCACCGGAGGCAGGACGGAAGGGAAAAATTCAAAATATTCCTGAGGCAAAGAGAAGGGTATGGGAGAGGGATTGCAAAGGAGACATAGGAGAAAGTAGGGAGTAAATTTGGAAAATCCATGCTTCTCGTACTGACAGCCTGCTTACGGGTCAGAAAATCTTCTGATTTATTTGTGAACGCATCAGACGGAAAAACAGAAAAAATTGTGTATCCAAAAAGACTTAATATAGCGAATTAAGGGTCCGCTATTCGAATTTCGACCGATTTCTTACATATCTCCCTTAAACATTTGAAGTTTTTAAGCTCTTAAAAAAATATATTTTATTTTTGAAGATAATATCTAGATACGTTCCACGCCGAAACGCAAATTATATGAAATTCCCTCGGTAGAAAAAAATCGCTGTATGCTCCGAAAATTATTTAAAACAAGTCTATTTCTAATATTTTACAAGTTATATTTGTGAAAAAATTCACAATGTTTCTTTAAATGATACTTAAGATACGTTCCACGAGATTTTTGCTCTATTTTAAACGAGTCAGTTTTATTAAGCTTTTTCACTATTTTCGCTGCGATTTCATAACTTAAAATATTAGCGCGCTCTGTCCAACATTCGTAATTCCACATCTCTCCATCTTCTTCTTTTCAGCCGAATAGCGCCGCCTTAAAACACAAACACTTCCTTTCTTTGAGTGGCATTGCGATGCATGTCGGGTTTTATTAATAATTAATAAGGAAGTAAATGTATATAATTTTTAGGCAGTCCGTCCTTAAGTAGAGATTACATAAACTAATATGTTATTACAAAATGATATTAGTTAATAGTAAGTAACCCGACCTTATATAATACAGTCATTATATTTCTAAATTGAATTCTCAGGGAAAATGGCGTGCGGTTTTAGAATTATGAACTTATTCGTTATTTTCTCTCGCTTGATCTCAGCGGTGAGATAGTTCAACTAATTACGTATTAAAAACACTGCGATGAGAATAAACTGCCCTAATGGCTCCACTTCTGAACAAAATGATGTCAGGTTTTCTGTTTTGAACATTTCCTGTTTCCACTTCTCAGAGCGTATGGCCCTCCGTTCATGAAGATATTAACAAACTACGTGATTGTGACGCAACCACAAGCACCCTGCAGATATATTACTCTTTAATGCTGGTTTCCGTACACGCCGCTACCCGAAATATACTGAACTTGATCATTTTTCACGTGCAGCCGTGGAGTTAACACGACGTCAAGCGATTTTTTCCCAACATCAATCCATGCCTTCTCCACTAAATCCTTTCTTACGTATTCTGGTAAAGTAAAGTTACATAAACATGCATTTTTTCCACTTCCAGAACAAATCTAACATTACTTTCATCGGTAGCTTAAAACTGACTACTAACCGACAGCTGCAGCGTAGCGCCGTGTACGAACACTAGCAAATTCGTACAGTGGGTACTCACAAGCGGCGCGCATGCTACGCGCATGAGGCTCGAGTAGTTTGTAAGTAGCGTCATGTACGGGGGCACACAGAGTTTTAAGAGGAATATAAATGCCAGAAATATTTCGATTCTCATGCCTTTAAAATTTAAAATCGAGCGTCGTATTTGCACGAGGCAAGTAAGCGAAAAAGTGGTTTTGATTAATTTTTTGCATAATTTTATAAGAACGAAAAAAGTTAGAACATACAAAACCTCAAAAATAGTCTTAGCCATAAAGGGGTATTTTTTAAAAACTGTTTCTTATATTACTTCATAGTTAAATCATGCAAAAACATTTTTTTGTCGATTACGCTTATATTTTTTTGGTATGTAAATAATAATTTTATTGTTATTCCAATACATAGAAAAGCTAGTAAAAGCTTCAATTTATCCGTAGCATATTTTTTGATGTTCATTATGTAAACCGATTCATCGTAAAGATTAATCTAAATAGTATCTGAATAGGATTCCACATTTAGCTTCATCTTAAACCGCGGTATTCCGAATTTCTACCGTTTCATAACATACCAGCTGGTTCAAAGAAATTTATTGTTTCTCGCATGTCCTTTCCCGTGCGTTCCCGTTCCCCGCCTTCCCTTTCACCTCTCCCGCTCCGCGGTCCCGCCAACGCCCCTCCCGTGTTTCATATATTCATTCCCAGTACATTCAGTTTTCAAACAACTCGCGTGCTGCCTATTACAATTTTTTTAAATCAAATTTTCATTTCTCATAAATTACAAGTATCAATTTTTGTATATGATAAGAACAAGCAATAAAATTTGGTACCTAACATAGGAACCTATTTAAAATTTCTATCATTCTTGATTCGATTCAAAGCATAAGGCAAGTAGGTACTTCAAATAAATTCATTAATTTAAAGAGTTTCGAAAATTGAATTCTGATTAAACAATCATTGTTTTGCAAATTGTCATTCTCAAATTGTGACATTTTTTACACTTTTGCAAGAGTTTTTGTAATGATTAAAAAACTTTTCAAATGTATTGTCATGTGGTTGTAATAATCCAGAACCTTTTGCGAAGATTTAAAGACGGTACTTTGAAAGTTTCAAACATTTCCTGTGCTTAATATAGCAATACATAGACTACTCGTAACTCATATACGTACCTATATATCCCCAACCAAGCATATTTTGATTTTTATATATAATATATTAATAAAGTAATTTACACTTTTATTTTAATTCTATTCAAGCGAAACGATAGACAATGTTTCAATTCATTCAAGGCATATTTTTTTATATTTTTAATAAAAACCAATTCGTTATAAAGATTAATCTAAAATATTAATTTCTCTACTAAACCAGTTACACCCTGTGATTTTTCACTAGCTAGTTTCAAATAAAAATCGCGTGTTGATAATCGGAGTGTTTATATTTTCCACGTTTATCTGTTAGTTTTCACTAGGCGAGCAAGGGAAAAGTATTTACTGAATCTCTGTTTTTCCGCTTCAGAAATTTTTTTAATTATTAGGCTAGCAAATGATGCTCATCGCACACCCGAGAAGTTACATTTTGTTTGTGAAGGCTGCACAAGAATCCCAACTGCCCGAAACGAGGTTACATGGAGAGAAATCGATTTTGGCCCTCACGATAAATTAACAGACCTTTTTAATAAAACACCAATATTATTTGGGCGTACTGTACAGGGCCCGCAGATACTTTAATAGTACACAACTGCTAACCCTGTACAAATCGCAAGTGCGCCCCACGGTTGAATTTGGCAGTCACCTCTGGTCTGGAGCTCCAAAATACCTGAAAAATACCCTCGACTCTGTGCAGAAACGGGCGGTCCATTTGATAGATTCTCCCATCTTAACAGATGGATTGCAATCTTTAGAGCACAGGCGTCGGGTGGGAATGCTATCCTTGTTCTACCGGTATTTTAATGGAAAATGCTCCGAGGAACTAGCGTCATTGATCCCTTCGGCACCGGTGCATAGTCGGGAAACACGCCAAACGCGCGCCAAACACATGTACCTACACGGTTGAAATTTGTCACAAAAGAACGGGTCGCTTCTTCGACTCGTTCTTGTGTTCAACAGCTCGGCTGTGGAACGATTTGCTGGCGGCCTCTGTGTTTCCTCCTTCCTACAACACGGTTCTCTTCAAGACCAATGTTCATTCCTTCCTCTCCTCAAAAAGACCCTCCACATAGGATCTCAGATGACATAGGCCCCAAAGGAAATTGTTTTCCTCAGGGCCTCCTGTGTGGAGTTAATGTAAAAAGAACCGCATAGGAAGCCCGAAAAAAATAATTTCCCTCGGTGCCTATGTCTTCTGAGATGCTGTGTGGAGGTATTTCATCACCTTTTCAAAACAGTTTTTAGTTTTCGAATACACTCAGAAATATTCCATTTCTTTGAATTTTATAGCTACACAGAAATATTTTGACCTCTGACAAAATACGGTCGAGGCCTCGGGGTTAGGCAGTGTTAGCACACATATAGGGTTTTCCAATAAGAGGTGTAATTTTATTATTCAAAGAATAATGCCATTTTTTAATATAAATGATCGGATGTTTATTTCATTATAAAGAGAAAGGTATGCCGTTAATAGTGAAAAATAACATCAGGCAAATGACCACCACGACCACGCTTACAAGACCATATCCTTTTTATGAAATTTTCCATAACCAAATCGCAAAGTGGCTGCCCTATGTCCTCGATAGCCTCACGAATTCCATCTTTGAGGTCTTGAATCGACGCTGGGCTGTTGGCGTAGACCTTCTCTTTCACGTGGCCCCAAAGGAAGAAGTCGCAAGGTGTTAAATCACAAGATCTCGGTGGCCAATTGTGATCACCTCTTCGAGAGATAACACGGTCCGGAAACTTTTCCCGTAAAAGATCAATGGTTTCGTTGCTTGTGTGGCACGTAGCGCCGTCTTGTTGAAAGTAAACGTTGTCCAGATCAATACCATTCAATTCCGGCCATAAAAAATCATTAATCATCAGCGGGCTATTCAAAATAACACCTCTTATTGGAAAACCCTTTAGATTCATAATTTGCTTGAATGGACTTATGCAAATCTTCTAATGTATTTTATGTGACTAAGTGAGTGCATGTTTCTCTATGCAACAAAGTGCATCATTTACAGAGGTAGTAATATCGGCTTATTGTGTTAATTCAATCGAACGAAGAAATCAGTTAGGCAGTTTGTTTAGTTCTATTGAATGGGTTTACTTTCCTCGATAAATACCGCCCCGTGTACATTAAACTGAAAGCGAGGAATCACTTTTCAATTAAACGCGTGCTAGGCTTGTTCGCATTGGGAAAGTAGTTTAGTCGAAAAGCGAGTAAAGTCATAATTACATTAAGCTAGTTTACAAGCTAGCCGGTAAGTTTAAAAGCGGGTGAATCGGCGAGTGAGATTGTCACGATGACACACAAAACTGTCCACTCGTACAGCAGCTGAAATGACGACTCCCGCGCCATACAACTTTTATGGGAAACCAACAGCTCGTAGCTAACGCCCACGCTAGCCAATAACGGCTTCCGGCCGAAATAATTCTGACGGACAAAATCAGCTGTTGGTGGGCCGCCATCTTTAGGCAAACACCAGCGAGTAAAGTTGACCACCTTTCAATTTTTTTCGTAGATTTTTTTTTACAGTTAATACCGCACAAGAGTCCCAACTGCTCCCGTCTGGAGCCAGTGAGACTATGGCATCCCGAATCGGGGTATGTTGTGAGGCTGAAGGTAGTGGGGAGGGGAAGGAGATAGGGAAGAGGAAGGTGGGGAAGTACCTGGCTATTCAGATCTGGTCACTAAACACGGCTAAAGCCATTTCAAGCAACGTTTCAATTCTGAATGGTGGTCTTACACCAGGGCGATACTGATAGTATCTTCCACTCTGGAACGTGCCGCAAATATACTATTTATTATTTTAAATGAATAAATTGTGAAATAACACAAATTAATCAAATAAAAATTATTTGCGCACGCCGGGTTCGAACCCGCGACCTTCGGATTGTGAGTCGAGAGTCTTGCCTCGGGACCACGGAGGCCGTCAAATTGTCCACAATCTGCTAGTTAGCGAGTAATACAATGACACTGAGCGAGTTTACTAACATAGTGAGTTTCCCAGATGGTAGCTTTTAAACTCCCTCTATGTCATCGAGGCTTTAGCAAGTAATACGATGCTACTGAGCGAGTTTACTAACAGATAGTGAATTTGCCAGATAGAAGCTTGTAAACTCGCTACTTGCTACTTGACTTGCCGAAAAGCGTTCGCATTACGTTCAAGGAGAGTTCATTAGTGAGCAGCGCGTTACAAAATGACGGGCTGCCACGGAACAAAGTAATTACGCTAATTAATTAGATATTAATACTTATTTTAGATGTTAAGAAGAATAAATTAGTGAGATTTTTTTTTCAGGAGGCCCTGAAGAAAACAATTTCCCTGAGATGCTGTGCGGAGGGTCTTTTTGAGGAGAGGAAGGAATGAACATTGGTCTTGAAGAGACCGACGTTGTAGGAAGGAGGAAACACAGAAGCCGGCAAATCGTTACACAGCCGAGCAGTTGAACACAAGAACGAGTCGAAGAAGCGACCCGTTCTCATGTGACAAATGTCAACCGTGTACATTGAACGCCCCCTGACTAATATACTCGCTATATTCGAACGCCCCCTGACTATATTCTAAACTGGGCGTACTGTACAGGGCCCTCAGATACTTTAATAGTACACAACTGCTAACCCTGTACAAATCACAAGTGCGTCCCACGGTTGAATTTGGCAGCCACCTCTGGTCTGGAGCTCCAAAATAGCTGAAAAATATCCTCGACTCCGTACAGAAACGGGCGGTCTGTCAGACGGATTGCAATATTTAGAGCACAGGCGTCGGGTGTGAATGCTATCCTTAATCTACCGGTATTTCAATGGAAAATACTCCGAGGAACTAGCGTCATTGATCCCTTCGGCACCGGTGCATAATCCGGAGACACGCCAAACGCGCGCCCAATATATGTACACGGTTGACATTAGTCACATGAGAACGGGTCGTTTTTTCAACTCGTTCTTGAGTTCAACAGCTCGGCTATGGAACGATTTGCCGGCTTCTGTGTTTCCTCCCTCCTACAACATGGGTCTCTTCAAGACCAATATTCATTCCTTCTTCAAAAATACCCTCCACACAGCATCCCAGATGACGTAGGCCCTGAGGGAAATTATTTTCCTCAGGGCCCTGTGTGGAGTTAGTGTAAAAAAAAAGATAGGGGGAGGGGGGGTACATAAAAACGTTACGGCGCGTAACATGGGGGGGAGGGAGGGTAAAAAATCTTCAAAAATTGCGTTACGTAATACTTGAACGCCCCCCTACTAATATATTCGCTACTCGACTTAACTACTCTCCCAGTGCGAACGGCTCTTAAGCTCGAACGCGTAGAATAGTGGTTAAACCGCTAAAGACCTGCTTTGTGATATTTTATGAAGATTGCGCATGGCAGGGAATCTACTTTGCGATATTACGATCAAAGGAGCTACTACTTACTGTTCGTGAATGCGAATCGAAGAAATCGTGACTTTACTGCATTTGTTTATGACTTCATGTAGAGGAGAAAATTATAATTTATAAAAATATAAAATTATTATAAACCATTCATCGGTGTAGAAGAAATCTTTAAGATGGTGCACAACTAAGCAATTCAAATCATGTGATTTTGGTAAAAAAATTATTATTATTATTTTTTTTTTTTTAAATAATTATACATATGCATGAAATATATTCTCGAACAATTACATAATCAGGTTTCAATCAGATCAAACACAAATCATTAAACATTAACATGCAACACTGATCAGAAACTGCACCAACATTTATATGCATATAATATAATATATCTTGACTGGTCAGTGGTTGAGTGGGCATCGCGTTTGGGTCCCACCCGGGCTTCCCGCGTTCGATTCCTCGATTGGCTAAGTCCTCCATCACAACACAAGCAACATTTTCGGCTTTCTGTGGTGGTAGTAGGAGATTTTCAAACATTGTTGGGTTATTCGTAACCTGGGAATGTTTGTCTTTCTTTTTTTAAAAAAATAAATAAAATAAACTTTACGAGAGTGTGGCCACTCGTGTGTAAAGGGAAAAAAATAAGAATTAAAAATTATGAATCATACATATATGTAAACAAAAAAAATTAAAATAATATCAGAATCATGCAATATCAACATCCCTTTGAAAAGTCATTAACTATGAAAAAAAAAATTAAAATAGCCCATAACCTAAACTAACGTAACCGATTTAACCAATAAAAAAAAATGTATCGCAAATAATTGCCCAAGTTGCCTCTAAAATCATGAAACACTAAGATCTTTAATGGCCTTTATTTTATAATTTAAAGCATCCATACTATACTGATATTATAAATGCGAAACTGCTCGAGTTTGTTTATGACCTTTTCACCCATAACACAATATAAAGACTAGAAAGCTAAATTATATGCGCAGACTACAGGTTGTATATGATGGTAAGCTCTGGCGTTATGAAATTATCAATATTAATATATTATATTTGTTATGCGTTTTCTGTCGCTTACGAAAGCGAGTTTTTGCTAACGTCAGAAAAAAATCTATTCCATGGAAACAATGTTGATATATTTTTGGGCTCTATGCTGGTAGGTACTCAGTCTACTGGTCAGCTGCAGAAAATTCAAATATTAGAATTCGTTTTTTTTTTTTTGGACAAGCTTGGAATAAATGTCAGATGAGAGTTCCTATATTAAAAATATAATTCGTAACGATTATAAAGACTGAATGATAAATAGGGTATTTTTTTATTATATTAACGAACTTCCAAATATTTAAATAAAAATAAACATCCGAAATGTTTGTAAGCGCATAAATTCCGAACGAATGAACAAAATTGGATAAGTAATTCTTTTTTTCTTTGAGCTATAGCATTATGAAATTTAGGTGGTAGGCAAGATGTTTGAAAACTGAATGTAAGGGAATGAATATATGGAATGCGGGAACGGATGGGGGTGGGGTGGGGGGGGGATAATTGATAAGTGCAAGCGCTACAGTAATTTTCCGTAATACCGTGCGAGCGAAGCCGCGGGGAAAAGCTAGTAATAAATGAAGTAGTTCACATCCGTACTAGATATTTGATATACCTTTTGATTACAAAAATAGTTTTTCAGTTTGGTTGGGTATTTTGATCTCTAATCCAAATTTAAGATTTGTATGAAACTGGCCGAAATGGGCCGCGCATACGTTTCTCTAAGGGCGTTTGTCCCGGTAAGACAAAAGATCTTGGGTTTGAATCCCAGTTGCGACCGTTACTTTTTTTTCTGTGTCTTCTTCTTTTTCGTATCTTCGTTTAGATTTATAGTACCATGTAGGTACCTATCTAGAATAATATTCATTATTATATTATATTTGACAGCGATTTCCGCAATAGGAACCACGATCTTGCGAACTCTAGCGGGATAAAAATGTAGTATCCAATACGGCAACCATGTTGAACCGGAACCGAAACGTAACAAACAAATTATTTTAACTCACCGCTGAGAGCCCAAGCCCTTCCATCAAGCATATCTTGAAAGAACACCGTCAAATTGCTCCAACAATGGTTGTCCAGGGTCAAATGTGCCCCATTCCTCAGCTTCGGCCAAAGATTCGCCAACCACACGGGGTCATATATGGTCATCAACTCGTTGTAGTTATTTGACACCAGTAACTTCATTTGATTGTTTAAAATGTTCTTGTCTTGCGACAAAAAGTCCTCCGTTTGCAAAAACGCCAAAGAGTCACTCAAGAAAACAATTAACAAAACGGCGGGAAAAAACTTCATTTTAAAATCACTCGTTATCTATGATATTAAACGACCATCGAGTGTATTAATAAGGTAGGCACCAACTCATCAACACTTACATTTAAAAAAACACAAGGCTAGTGAAATAATTTATCTGGTAACACCGAAAAAATATTTAAATTAATCTGTAAGATTGAAAAAACACACTTCAGCCCAGTTTTTTAGCAGAAATTCTTCTTTGACAACGACATCAAATAGCGATTCAGACATTTAAAAGCTCCATTTCAGCTATTGAAAAAATTGTGATCAGCAGAAGAGCTCAACTATCATGTTGTTAAACTTGTCAGCTTGTTACAAGTTGATAAAAAGCTGTAACGCACCTAGAGTCGGCGTTTTATGGGAACCTTTCAAATGTCAAAAAAAAAAAACAAAAACGGCTCTGATTGGACATAATGAATTTGTCACACATGAATTTCTGCGTAATTAATTATTAAATATTTGGTTTGTCACTGTTATTTTATTGAATGGAGAAAATGCACGAAATATAATAACATGAATATGTTGCTATTGAGTCTTGTAATTTTTTGAAGAGAGTTTTCACTGGATGAAAAGTGCGTTTAGTATTTTAAATTCGCACAGACACGCTTTGCATGGCACAACTATCGCGGAACAGCTTGAAGTAGGCATTGAAATGGCTCTCATCTAGCAGCATATTATATATTAGTGTAGTTTCTAGGTCTTTATAGTTCAGTGATGCGCAACCAGCTGCCCGCGAGTCCGTTTTTTGCAGCTCGCGAGCCATTCCGTACGGTCCAACATTCATTTAAATCTTAATACATAGAAAAATTAATGTCTCTTTGTTTGTACCTTATGCGTTCCTAAACCATTCATCCGATTGAGATGAAACTGTGGTTATTTGTTGTACAGGTGCCCGCAAAAAGATAATGATCGCTACTGGGACTCGAACCCAGAACCTCTCGTCTTTAAGGCGGCGCTGAAAAAGAAGAAGATGGAGAGATATGTAATTACGAATGTTGGACAGAGCGCGCTAATATTTTAAGCCGTAGAAAAGCAGCGAAAATTGCTTAATAAAACATGACTCGTTTAAAATAGAGCAAAAATCTCGTGGAACGTATCTTAAGTATCATTTAAAGAAACATTGTGAATTTTTTCACAAATATAACTTGTAAAATAAAAGAAATAGACTTGTTTAAAATAATTTTTGGAGTATGAACGTATCTAGATATTATCTTCCAAAATAACATATATTTTTTTAAGAGCTTAAAAACTTCAAATGTTTGGGAGATATGTAAGAAATCGGTCGAAATACGAATAGTAGACCCTTAAGGGGGTATTCTAGTCTAGAAGCATGAATTGTAGGTGTTTTTCAGGTGCGATTAAAAAAAAACAATAATATTTTTACCAGCTATTACTTTGCCAAATATTTATTGAACATTAAAGAATGCATTTAAAAAAATCAAACGAAAAAAAAACAGAAATTTAAAAAGTTACAGGGTGTTGAAGTGGGGGGTCTCAAAAAAATGGCGCGCCCTGGTTGACACGATTGCAACTCTTCTAGTAATCAGAAGAAGAAAAAAATCTTAATCCAGACAGAAGCTGCTATAGCCCGTACCTCGGAGAAGTAAAAACAATTTTTTTCGCAAAATGGCGGCTGTCTGAAATAAAAAGACATTTTTTTACCCGTTTTATTGGCTTTTCGGATTTAAAAAAAAAAGTAAAAATTGAAATTTTCTAATAATTCTGGTAGGGGCGATAGAGCAACGTGTAGAAAAAACTCCCACCAAATTTCAAGCAAATTGGTTCCGTAGAACTTGACTCGTGTCAACCGTATCGAAAAAAGTGGTTTCGAGAAACACGCGTTTAAAGTATTGCTCTATTTAGATTCTGGTTAGATTCCATCTAAGCCGCGACATTAAAATGGTTACAACTAAGAATAATGCGAATTTCAAAAAATACTTTAAATGAGATATTTTAAATATTTAAACATTGGAAATATTATGAGAAAAAAGAAATTTTTTGTAGACTAAAATACTGCCTTAGGTAAGCAATCTTATCTTTGACTAATAATTCAAAAATTTAATTTTAATTTAATTCTAAAATTTGAAACTATATGATTGACAAATATGACGGTTTGATGGAAGGTGGCAATGGCTATATTGATAAAAGTGCCCGTTCCGGTTATATAAGAGGTTCTGAGTTCGAGTCCCAGTAGCGACCATTATCTTTTTCTATTTTTGTGTTTCACATTTTCGCTTAGATTACTAGTGTTATCTTCTTCTTCAACGATAAATGAAAAAAATATTTATAGTACATTTGCGGCGCGTTCTAGAACGGAGGAAATACTCAGTACTGCCGTGATGTACGACCACCATTCAGAAGTGAAACGTTGCTTGAAATGGCTTTAGCCGTGTTTGGTGATCAAATCTGAATAGCTAGGTATCTCCCTACGTTCATTTCCCAAACTTCTTCCCCTCCCCACTACCTTCAGCCTTACAACATTCCCCAATTGAGGATGCCAAATCTCACATGCTGAAGACAGGAGCAGTAGGGATTCTTGTGCGGTATTCACTTTTTTGAACAAATTAAAGTTTATTTAGAAAATTGAAAACATTTAGGTTGGCCGGTGTAGGCCACAACACCGACTGAAAATTTAATCACGTCTTTCTATAACTCTTCAAAAATCGAGGATATTTTGTCAAAAACTATAAACTGTTTTTGAAATGTGATTAACCACGTATTTTTTTAAAAACAAAAATTTTTAATGCAAACTTTAAAAAGTTTTAAAAATAGCTCATAGCTCACCTTACGTTGTTTATAGCTAAAATTACTGATAATGAAAAAAACACGCACATATATTTTATTAGAAAAGTGAATTAACCCGTCTAATCAAAGGAGACCCAAGTTGTCCCAAAACATTATATGCCCTTATAATAACAGGAGATCTAGATTGTCCCAGAGTGACCGTGCATTATTAAAAGTTAGATATCTCTCTTCCTGTCATGCAAAAATTTGTGATTTCTTTTAGCTTAGTAAGCGAAAAAAATAATGCTTCTAATTGCCCTTAAAATATATGAGTTTTGTTGTTCAGATACAAACCAGTATAAACATTGTTTATTCCAATTCTTTTATAAATCTAGACACAAATAGACGTGGATAATATTTGCAATTTTTGTTTTTATTGAATATCTTTTTATGTGTGACTTCTTGTCGTTTTTACCAATGTATATTATTTTGTATTGTATGCTATTGTTGTTACACTTTATTTATTTTGTTCATTATATTAAATTATCATTTTTGTTAAAGTTTTAAAGTATTTAAAAGTACCGTGATACTTAACTTATAAACAAAGTATGTAAAAGACTATTAGGGCTTGTAATAAATAAATAAATTATAAAAAAATATTTTACAAATCCGATCATAAGTGACGGATTTATTTCGCGCCAATTTGCGACGTAACACACATTTAATTTTAAAATAAAATTGTATAAAGGTGATAAAAAGCGAAGTGACAGTTTTATTACAAATTTTCTTAAGAAAGGGAATCTGTATTGAAAATTTTAAGTTTAATGTATTTTAAGTACTCTTAAGTCGAATATTCGTAGATACGTATTTTAAGCCAATTTACATTTCCAATATCAAAATTTTAATATTTAGAAACAAAAATGTTGATTTCTAATAAACACATCAGAAAGATTATTTTATCTAGATTTTATAAAAAAATTTGTTTTTGCAAAAAGGCTAAAAAATAACCAATAAAAAGGAACATTTAAAATGCATGGAGAGAATTTTTGCGTGCAAACCTTGACAGGCAAAAGTTTACAGATATTATTTTCATATTATTCGAAGGTTTGTGAATTCTATAATCATCTCACTTTTTTGTCGCTCATGTAAAAAAAAATATTAAAAAATTAACTAATTTTTTTTTGTCAAAGCCGGAAACTTTAGTTTCATAAATGTGTATATTTTAATTATTTTGTGGCTAACTTTTAGATTTGAATATAAAGCGTGATGTTTTCTCTTTTCAATACCGCTTAGACCTTATTTCTCATTATGATAATAAGGGAGACACAACGATTTCTATGAGACCTATGTGAGCTGGGACAAATGTGGTCTTCTGTAATTAACGTGATATGTACCCTACCCTCCGCGGTCTATCGCCCTCCGCTTAAAAAGGTTGATCATCACTGTTCTATTAGCAAGTTCTGGTAGAGAACTCGTTAAGTACTTGATTAAGTTGAAGGCGTAGAAAGGAAGAGTGTGTTGAAAGAAACGGCTGCGCTTTTTAATATAAAACTTTAATTTGAATTTGAACCCGAAATACTCGACCAAACTGAAAAATTATTTATTATTCAGTTTTATAACTTTTGAAGGTTATTCTCATCAATGTAATCAATGTAATCATTGAAGAAGAAGGTAACACTAATAATCTAAACGAAAATATGAACGCGTTGCCAATTCGGCTGCCACCTCTTATTAAAACGTCATATTGTCAATCTCATATTTAAATTTTTAAAATGAACAATATTATCTTCGACTATTTTTTTCCATTTTATTGGCAACTACCTTTTTCTTTGGAAATAATTGTTCGGAACTGGTTTGTAACCTAGATAGTGTCTCGGATAAATTAAATTAATTTTCCGATGAAAAAGGTAATTGCCAATAATATGAAAACAATTGGTCGAAGATAAAATTGTTAATACTGAAATTTGAAATATGAGATTGCCGAATAAATCAAAAGTTTCTGACACCTGAGCAGGCCACATGTAGGTGTCCGTGAGAGAAGGTTTTCTCCTTTGCAATCTCTCCGTCTGTCCCTTCCTTGCCCACAAATATGGGATTGAACCAGTGATGAAACGTGCCATGGAATCTGTGATAAACCTAGTGATGAAAAAATAGTGATAAAAAAAGCAGCAATGAATTATGCGATGAAACTCGCGATGAAATAATATGCCTTGAAAGCACTGATGAAACCAGTGAAGAAATATGCCATGAAATCTGTGATGAGTCTGGTGATGAAACATGGGATGAAAACAGTGATTAAACATGCGATCTGTGAATAAACCAGAGATGAAATAATATGCGTTTAAATCACTGATGAAACCAGTTTTGAAACACATGATGAAACCAGTGAAGAAATCTGTGATGAGTTTGGTGATGAAACATGTGATGAAAACAGTCATTAAACATGCCATCTGTGAATAAACCAATGATGAAATAATATGCGTTAAAATCACTAATGAAACCAGTTATGAAACACGTGATGAAACCAGCGATGAAATCTGTGATGAATGTAGTGATGAAACATCAAACAGTGATGAAACTAGTAAGCATAAAGATGAACAAGTAAGCTGCTAAAACCAGTAATGAAACACTCGATGAAACCAGCGATGAAATCTGTGATGAACTAGTGATGAAGGCAGTGATGAAACATGTGATGAACCTAGTGATGAAATAATATGAAATCACCGACGAAACCAGCAATAAAATATGAGATGAAATCTGTTATGAAAAAGTAGCGTTCTAATCCCTGTGATGAAACATGCGATGAAACTTGTGATGAAGTAATAAGCATTAAAATCACTAATGAAACCAGTGATGAAACACGCGATGAAACCAGCGATGAGATCAGTGATTTTTTAACTGTATTACCCACGTATATGCTGCGCATTAGTGGGTTCCCACGATTCTTATTATTTCATAATATTGTATATATCAAATGTAAAATTTGGAAAAAATAAAAGAAAGAAAAACAGTGATGAAAAATGCGATGAAACTTGTGATGAAATATTATGCATTAAAATTACTGATGAAACATGGTTGCATGAAATAATAAACGTTAAAATCACGAATGAAACCAGTGATGAAACATGCAACAAAACCAGCGTTGAAATCTGAGATGAATGTAGTCATTAAACATGTGATGAAACAGTGATGTTGTAATATGCGTTGAAATCATTGATGAAACCAATGATGAAAGACGCGATGAAATCTGTGATGAATCTAATGAAAAAACATGAGTTGAAAACACTGATGAAACTCGCGATGTAACTAGTAATGAGAAGTTTTCTAATCACTTTTGAAACCAGTGACGAAGCACACCATAAAACTAGCGATGAAATCTGGAATGAATATGGTGAAGAAAAATGAGATAAATCAGCGATGAAACATACTGTGAAACTAGTGATGATAAATTAACGTTCCAATCACTGCTGATCCCTGATAAAATACGTGAAGAAACCAGTGATTAAATCTGCGATGAAACTTGTGAAGAATCATGGGATGAAAACAGAGATGAAACATAACGTGAAACAAGTAGTGTTGAAAAGTTACCGTACTGCACTTCTGAAACCAGGGATGAAGCACGCGATGAAACACGCAATGAAACCAGACAAGAAATCTGTATTGAACTAATGATGAAACGGTTCCATGCCAACTGAGAATCAAATCAACTCAAGACCTTGAAAATTCATTAAAAGCTCCGAAAAAAATATTTTTAAATTTAACCGATAACCCTACCTAACGTAACCTATTTAACCAATTTTTTTTATCAGGTATGTTTTCAGGTTTTCACGGCCAAATCTAACCTAACCTGCCACGGTCATCTGCCCTGATGATGGACACTGTAACGCTGTCCGAAACGTTGGCTAAAGAAGGAGGTAGCGAAACACGGCATAACACCCCAAAAACAATAACAAAATTTTTTTTATCACTCTAAAACTCTAAATGACTTATTTGAGATGGTTCTGATTTGGTTTCATCCCGAGTTGTCCGGTCACCGATGAAACCCGAGATGATAGCAGTGACGAAACATCCCATGAAACTAGTGATGAAATAATGTGCGTTGTAAATCATTGATTTATGCGATGAGATCTGTGATGAATCTAGTGATGAACCATGGGATGAAAACTTAATAAATTTATTTGGTCAGCATAAAAATAAAGTTGAAATATTTTCGCAGTCGAATTTTTTTTTAATCGAGAATAATAAAAAAATCAGAGTGTTCAATTCACAAGCGGCAGAAGCCGCAGAAGTGAAACCTTCAAAAAATAAAGTAGACAAGAATGGGGAGGCTTCGAAGCACCGCACAAATAATAATAATAATAATGACGTAATATTTGCATAGCGCAGTTTTGTGTTATTTCACTTCAAGTGAGCTTAATTATTATAAACTTAAAGTAATGTTTTTTTTTATAAGACAAGAAAATAAAATTTATTGATGTACCTAAATGTTTTTTATTTAAATTTTGAAATAAAATAATGGCCGTTGTTCCCAATCCTACTGATCAGCCGTTGAGCCGAAATTTTGACTCAACACTCCTCAAATGCACAAATAAGCTATTCCCAACGCAATTTTCCAACCAATAGGCGAATCGAGAGTTACCAACGAAATGTTGGGATCATCAGCCGTATTTCATATTTTGGGAAGAACCTTCCCCTATTAAAAATATTTTCCAGTACCTACCTAAGATATTGTTTGACACTTCTTTTCAGTTTGACAGATTTTTGTCTATATTCCATAGATTTTTCCCGGTACTGTCAGTGTCAAATGTCAATTTTGTTTACAAAATGATCTACCTACATCCATTCAAAACGAGGTTTCTCCTCTAATTTGCATTCATATCGAACCAATTAAAAATCTCTCTATTAATAATTACATTTTGTAGATGTAAAGTAAATGAAACAATGACGTTGTGATTACTTTTTAAGACGGTATACTTTACGAGCTGCGACTCTCACCATATTTGTCAGTGAAAATGACAGAAGATGTTAAGGAAGAACCTCTCGAAGAGAATCCCGTCAAGGTATTTATCCGGGACATCGCGAAATTCACACAAGATGAACAAAATAAATATCATTACTACTTTTGCGGCATGAAATTTAAGTCGATTCAAGTGCACGGAGTTGTCACAGAGATGTACAACCAAGGAACAGATATGATCAGCTTCCAACTGAGCGATCCGACAGGATCTGTGGACGTTTACTATAACACAAGCAATTTTTTAACATTACCTAAGGACACCATGACTAAACTGAATGAACAGCTGCAGGCCATGAAGGCGAGGAATTCCTCCCCGCAGTTTCATTCCTTTCTTACCTTGAAGTGGATGAAAGATGAAATAAAGAAAGCTCACCACCAATTGATATTTGAAGAAGGCGACTGCGTATCCGTACTCGGAGACTTGTTCGTGGACAATACGGAAGAGAGGAAAATATCCACATGTGTGTGCTTCAAGACATCTCTAACTATGGATGTCATTTGGCTAGTGGAACTCCTGGACTTGTACAAACATAAATACTTTAGCAAGAAAGAAGCTGAAATGGCGACTGTGGATGATGGTGATGGAGAATAAGAGGATAGAGTGAAATACTTGCACCTTTTGGCAGCTGGCTTAATGAATATGTTTCAGATTTCAGAGATAATATTTATTTTATTATTTATTTTATTTATCAAAAGTATACAATACAGAATATAGTATATTATATAAAGCATTGTACTCCCAGGAGTTAATAAACTCATTGCGGGAATGATACGCATTACATGAAACATATAGCTGTATGTATTAAATGGACATATGATGGGGACATACACAACATTATTATTTCAGATAGTCATTAATAAGATGAAGTTTGAGCATGTTAGTTTGGGTCTTTTTACATTGACTTGCACGTTTGATCTCGTTGGGTAGTTGATTATATTTTGTGTGAGCTATGTATTCTAGGGATCTTAGTCCATATTTTGTTGATTTGATTTTTGATATAAGAAGTTTGTTGTGATTTCTTGTGTTGTGTTGGTGTACGTCGCAATTGTAATAGAGTGTAGTGTTGGAATGTGCCGAGTGTTGAATTACTTGTAATATAGTTTTAGTTATTTCAAAAGTGGGAATGGTATTAAAAGGAAGTATTTGGGTGTTTCTGTAGATATCTTTGACATGTGTGTCCCAAGGTAGACTGAAAATATTTCGCAGGGCTCTATTTTGAACGACTTGGACTTCTGAAATCATTTTTTTTGTAGCAAATCCCCAAATTCCGGCGAGATATATTAGATGTGAGTGAATCATAGCATGGTAAATCGATTTTAATAGAGAGGGAGGAAGTAACCCGCGAAGTCTATATAAAACACCAGTTATAGGAGTAATTTTGGATAGAACGTGTTTAAATTGGTGATTCCATGTGAGTTGTGAATCAATGAAAAGGCCAAGATATTTTGTAACATCAGCCCTTTCAAGGCGGTTATTATCAAGACTTATATTAAGACTTACATTTTTTTTATTTGCAAACAGTATGTAATGTGTTTTTTTTATGTTTAGGCTAAGTTTGTTTAGTCGCAGCCAGTTTGCCAGGCAAGCTATATCCCTTTCCATTTCCTTTTCAAGTTCGTTTAAATCATTATTGTGATAAAGAATCACTGTATCATCTGCATAGAGTTGTATTGTACCCTTAAGTCCCCATTTAGCAATATCATTTATATATATTAAAAATAGTAATGGTCCAAGTACGGAGCCCTGAGGCACGCCACATTTTATCGTTCCCATGCTGCTTGTCCCTTTTCCAACAAAGGTCTGACAGTGTCGGTTAGAGAGGTAGCTACACAGTAACTTCAGGGGAGTGCCTACTATGCCTAGGTGTTCTAGCTTACATCCCATCCCATGGTCAACCGTATCGAAAGCCTTTTTTAAATCTATAAATAAGCCTGCAGCGTGCTTACCCTGGTCTATATGCTTTTGGAGGGCGTATACAAAATCGAAGGCAGCACATTTTGTGTTAGATTGGTTTCTGAATCCATACTGTTGGGATGCGAATAAATTGTTTGATAAGAGATATTTAGTGAGCCTAAGCTTAATAACCTTTTCAAAAACTTTAGAGAAGACAGAGAGGAATGGATATAGGACGATAATTAGAAGGATTTTTTTTGCAATCATCTTTGTAAATCGGAATTATTTTTGCTATCTTTAGTTGATCTGGGAAGATTCCACTATCCAGGGATTGATTAATAAGAAAAACAAGGTGGTCAGCTAATATATCTTTGCAAAAGTTCAGGTACACTGGTGTAATTCCATCTAAACCTGGAGATGCATTAGACTTTAGTTGAGAGATGATACTGAGAACTTCTGTTTTATTTGTTTTGGCCATATATAAGGACTGGATTGCTTTTTGGTCCGTGTATATAGTGATAGAATCATCTGGATATGATGCAATTGTAGCTGCTAAGTTTTCCCCAACTGATATAAAGAAGTTGTTAAAAGTTGAAGCTATCTGTGTTGGGCATGTTATTTCTTCATTCTTAATGAGAAGACATTCAATTTCATCTTTCTGGGATGTCGAGCTATTTGTTAGAATTGCATTTATTATTTTCCATGTCTGTCGCGGATTACGCAGGTTTTCCTTAAATATAGTCGTGTAGTATTTGGTTTTAGCATATCTTCTATAGTTGGTAACTTGATTTCTTGTTTTATTTCTCAGTGCTGTGAATATATCACTTTGTTGATTTTTTTTCCAGAGGTTAAACGCATTGTTGCGCTGTTTGATAAGTGCATTTAATTTTGCATCAAACCATGGAATATTACCCCTCCGTTGGTCTCCTATGCGTAACTCAGATTTATGTTGGGATGATTTTATTGCTGTTTTGATGTATTCATTAAAATTATTATAGTTTTCATTGGCATTGCTGGTGGTTTCGTGTGGACATAATTTCTGTAAAATCTTAAATGCGATTATCTCAATTCATGCTACTTTTCAGATGCATCTTTTTGCCAATAGATGGGAGTGGTGTATTATAAACTTAGTACGTTTCTGCCCAAAACTGTGGGTTCGGCAGAGGGTTAAGGATTGAACCAATAAGAACTGCTATAGATTGTGATTTTACCATAAAGTATTACTAGGAAAAAGTATGTAAGCTTATATCATTGTTTGTCTATGGAATACTCTAGAGATGGTTACATCCCTGTGGCTTTTCTATGGATAACTCTGGAGATGATGTTCACCTTGTTTCTTGCGTACAGGTGCCATATTGATGGCGACAGCCTTGTGGCTTCTCTAAGGAACACTAGAGATGGTGATCGCCTTGTTTCTTGTCTATAGAATGCTCTATTGATGGCAACAGCCTTGTGGCTTCTCTAAGGAACACTCTAGAGATGGTAATCGCGTTGTTTCTTGTCTATAGAATGCTCTATTGATGGCGACAGCCTTGTGGATTGTCTACAAAACACTCTCGAGATGGTCATCGCCTTGTTTATTGTCTATAGACTGCCCTATTGATGGCGACAGCCTTGTGGCTTCTCTATTGAACACGAGAGATGGTGATCGCCTTATTTCTCGTGTAATGCTCTATCGATGGCGACAGCCTTGTGGCTTCTCCATGGAACACTAGATATGGTGATCGCCTTGTTTCTTATCTATGGAATGCCCTATCGATGGCGACAGCCTTGTGGCTTCTCTGTGGAACACTTTAGAAATGGTAATCACCTTGTTTCTTGTGTATAGAGTGCTCTATTGATTGCGACAGCCTTGTAGATTGTTTATGGAGAACTGTAGAAAAGATGACAGCCTTTATGGAATGCATATGGATGTGATGATAAGGTTGTGGAATTGATTGCCCTTAAAGGGATGTTTAAGTATATTTTATGGTTTCATGATAACTCAGAATCAACTCAATTCAACACCTCTTTGAAAAGTCATTAAAAGCATTGAAAAAAAAATTGAAAAATAGCCTTATCCAATGTAACGTAACCTATTTAACCAATTTTTAATATATTTTTTCATCACTTTTAATGACTTTTTAAAGGAGGTGTTGAGTTGAGTTCATTCTGAGTTGTCCGATCACCATGTATTATATGACTTGTGTCATTTTGTATGGAAGCTTTGCTGAACATTTCAAAAATGTTAAAATATTTATGGATTTTACTTGTATGTATTATTTGTGTATACTCTTCTTTAGTGGTGTACATTGCTCTATGACCAAAGGTAGGCTGTGTGTAGTTTTCAAATTTGGGTAAGAATTATTGTGCGTTGAATATTTGAAAATTGTCTTTATATTATTATGTACTGCTGATTATGATTCCATGACAGTTGATTCCTCAACAGTTGCCCCCCCGGCATACTTATAAACGTTTGCAATTGCAGGGCTTGGCACCGTGCATAGACACATCAACACTGCAATTGCAGTTCTTGGCACCATGCATAGACACATCAACCCTGCAGTTCTTGGCACCATGCATAGACACTTCAACACTGCAATTGCAGTGCTTGGCACCGTGCATAGACACATCAACATTGTAATTGCAGTGCTTGGCACCATGCATAGACACTTCAACACTGCAATTGCAGTGCTTGGCACCGTGCATAGACACTTCAACACTGCAATTGCAGTGCTTGGCACCGTGTATGGACACTTCAACACTGCAATTGCAGTGCTTGGCACCGTGCATAGACACTTCACCACTGCAATTGCAGTGCTTGGCACCGTGCATAGACACTTCAACACTGCAATTGCAGTGCTTGGCACCGTGCATAGACACTTCAACACTGCAATTGCAGTGCTTGGCACCGTGCATAGACACTTCAACGCTGCAATTGCAGTGCTTGGCACCGTGCATAGACACATCTACATTGTAATTGCAGTGCTTGGCACCATGCATAGACACATCAACACTGCGATTGCAGTTCTTGTCACCATGCATAGACACATCAACACTGCAATTGCAGTTCTTGGCACCATGCATAGACACATCAACACTGCAATTGCAGTTCTTGGCACCGTGCATAGACGCTTTAACACTGCAATTGCAGTGCTTGGCACCATGCAGTGGCGGCTCGAGCACTTCTTTGATGGTGGGGATCAGCTTTTTTACGTGCTGCACCATAATCTCACCCCCCATAGAATATAATATAACATTTCTCAAAAAAAAATTATGACGGTCTAATCATGCTAATCTGATATCTAAACACAAAATAATATAAAATATCTATAGATACATACCAATTTACAATATAGTAAAATAAAAATAACTTTTTATCTTACAAGATTATTATCGAACTTAATTTGAATGCAAGCGATTCCCACCCGAAACCAGGCAAACAAACGGTTCAGTTGTTTGTCGTGGGGATTTATTAGATGATCCCACGGTATTTGGAATTCCCATACGAGTGCGCGTGCGCAGTTCTCAGATGGTATTCGATCGCGAAAGAAACGCAAAGAATTAACCAAAACGCTTTAGGGGACAGCTCGGATTGTCCCCTAAGTGTAGGTTCTGCGCATTGAGAAATGGACTCATAGTTTGTACGCTGGTCGGCTTGTCGGCTATCACTCCACTCCCGCTGGTCAGACTCGACGGTCACCGGGTCGCATTAAAATCATCTGGGATAACTTTCTGTATTTTATTTCTGCAAATGTTAATTACTTTTATGTTTAAAGAATTCATTCATTTTGGTGAAGACAAAAGCATCGACTGTTATTTGCTTTAGTAGGTTTCATATATATATATATATACGTAGGTTGTAAAAGCCCCGAAAAAGGGCGTTTATTAATAAATAAATAAATATGTAACTGGTGGGGACTGTCCCCATTGTCCCTCTGCGAAGAACCGCCACTGGCACCATGCATAGACACTTCAACACTGCAATTGCAGTGCTTGGCACCGTGCATAGACACTTCAACACTGCAATTGCAGTGCTTGGCACCGTGCATAGACACTTCAACACTGCAATTGCAGTGCTTGGCACCGTGCATAGACACTTCAACACTGCAATTGCAGTGCTTGGCACCGTACATAGACACTTCAACACTGCAATTGCAGTGCTTGGCGCCGTGCATAGACACTTCACTGTGCTTAGGCATGATTCTTCAACAATGCAATTGCAGGGCTCCGACCTCTTGGTGTTAATGACTGCTGGCAGTAAGCCGACAATGATTTTAAAGTTTGTTTGTCATTATGAGATGTCAGATAGAATACACTAAAACATTCCAAATGTACTAGAGATGTAATGGGATCAAATTAGTAAAAAAAATAGACTCTTAAAGTATTATTTCTATTATTTTATATTCCTTTGTATTATTTAAGATAGTTTATTCATTTCCCCACGTATGTTAGCCGGTAATAGGCACATGTGATAATAGTTGTTTCCCAGAGTTATTGCTGCAAAATTTTACTTCTGAACTGATTTTAATATAAACACAAAAACTTAGTGTGAATCACTTTTGAATCAATTCATTGTAACCATAGACATTCAAATTGATAGATAAAGGGAACACAGCAATATACATGGAACAGGCGGGGCATGTGCGTCTATCTTTCTGTGATTTGTCAATAAATTAATCTGACGGTAACTCTCACTGAGTGAGGCAACTGGCATTGTAAGATTATGATTTGTGAAAATAAAATCTACTAGTACTTTTTACAATAGTGCGTTGATTGGCTGCATAGATTCCCAAATCAGGTGAACAAAAGTTCGGGCTTATTTCCAAAATTGAATATATTGTTACACTATTTAGTTAGACACTTTTACAAATGTGTTGTAATTTACCCAACTTATTTTTGGCGTCGCTACGCAACCCGATTTGATTGTGGTAAAGTTTTTTTAACCATTTTAACGAACATTCAGATTCTGTGCAGAAAAGTCCTGCAATGGACTGCGCTGCAAACGGTTGCCTTACTCAAGCCAACTTTACTCTTTGGCGCAGGGTTTTGTTTATTTCAATGCGCGCTCTTTGATGGTCAACATTCGACTGATAATATTAATATATTGGGCTTGTATAGCGCCGTTTTTGTGAAAAATTACCTCAAGGGCACTGTACAATCTTATAATGTAACTCTACAATCTATCTATCTACTTCTAACTACAAAATAGACAAACAATTATAACAACTTATGGCTAAAAATTGCTATATTCAGTTCATCGATCATTGATATGAAACTTTATGTACGTACAATATACAATGATTAGACCGATGAATGCGACGCTGTTTAAAAATGTACTGTCCAGGCAGAATACAAGACCATACCTACCTGAGAGGTCACTTGAAATTAACCCTGTTTATTGTTTATTTATAGAAATGATGTCATAGTTAATTCAAGGCTTTTTAGATCCCTCGTGGTGCCAAAAATATGGTCATGTGATTTGTCTCCAGTTTGTTAAAATGTTACCCAGACTTCGTTTTAGGACAAGTATATCAATTTGGATGTCTATGATTGTAACTAACGTCTAGTTCAAAAGAGACAGCACGAGAGAGGGAGAAGAAAGGAATATAAAAGAGTGTGACCGTTTATCCAGTGTCTCTTCTTTATCACTTGTTACTAAAGATAAAGCAAAGTGTAAATTACAATAATTCATATTATAAGATTTATAAACAATGTTATGAAGGCATTATGATTTGAAAGTAACTTTCATAAACACTTATTTTAAATATGTACTTATTGTTAGCTTTCAGTTATTTAGTTTGCCATTTGTATTATACACAGTGTCCGGAAACTCATAGTCGAAACTCACCACATTTGGAGTCGATTTTGAAGTATAACATTTTTTGATTTGAGCTAACATTTTCGAGTGAATCGAGTCCAAAGTTGACATTTTTAGGTAAAATTTGAAATAAGTTGGTCATCAGAGGATAAATATCAGCTGTCTTTTTTTTTTTTTTTTTTTCATGGCTTTTCACCCCAATGTAGTGTTCTAGCCAGTGTCAAGTGAATGATTTTATGAGTGTATTTTGGGTTAATATTTACAAATTTAGTTTCAATAACAAGAACCTATCTACATTATATAATAATACTATACAAATAATAATAATACGCTAAATTCTTACAATACGAGATGATTATAATTACATTTAACAAGTGGAAGCAACAGGAAATTGATAAGTATGTTGATATAGTTTATTATGGATAAAAAATTAAATAAATAAATACATGGAACTAAACTTACAGTTACAAATTGATGCTGTTAATATTCAGGAAATTAGCCAAGACTTTATAAACGCGTTTATTTACAGAAGATAACAGACATGCAATGTTATAGGGGGGCAATATGCCTGAACTGATTAGGTGAGGGATGAAATTTTTGTATGAATTATTTAAAGGGCAACTGAAAAAAATATGATTGAGGTCCTCTTCACCAAGACGACATTCACACATCGCAGAATTCTTAACATGAATTTTTGTCAGGTGAACATTGTGGCAGCAATGCCCTATCCGCATGCGGCAAATGGAGGATGTAGAGAATTTGTTTAAAGAGAGTTTAGAAAACCACGGTTTTGAAGGAATCGTTGGCTGTATTGTGAAAAAGTTGTACCAATATATCTTAAAGGTTGAAAAATGTTAAAGGTTAAAAAAAAATCAAAATGTTGTATCAAAAAAAAAAGTTTTTCAGGTTCTCTGTATGTTGTAGACTCGCCAGTTTCCAGACATCATGTAAATAGAGTCTAGTCATAGTGATTACACGCAATATATTATCTGTATATATAAAAATTATTGTTTCTTTGTTTGTCCTTTACTATTTCCTATACCATTCATTCGATTGCGATGAAACTTTGGTGATTTGTTGTGCGCACGCCCGTGAAGTTTTCTGAATATAAACGTGAGATCTGGTATTGTAAAATTTATAAATGTATTTTATAATAGATGCTCGCGAGTTGAATTAATAATGTATGTATTTCATACAGGGAGGGAAGATGGGAAAGGTGGAAAGGAGAGTGGGCAGTTGGTGGGCATCCGCCGCCAAGATCCGTGCAAACCTCATGAACCAAACTAGCGAACCACTTGGGATAGAGGTGTTGGTTATCCAATAAATGGTTCCCGGGGCGGCGGTACCCGCACCCGCCTCACGAATTGTACATTGTTACCAATTTTCCATAATTTTTTTTTTAAATTTTAGACTATTTATTAATAATTTATTATATTGACATGTTATAAATTGTTAGTTTTTCAAAATTAAATACCAAAAGTATTTAAGAAGAATATTTACCAAGAGGTTTAAAAACCAAAAGTATAGAAGATTTACCAAGATCTCAGAGATCAAAAGTATAAAAGATTTACTGAGATCTTTACTGAGATTTTGGTAAATCTTTTATACTTTTGATCTGAGATCTTGGTAAATCTTCTATACTTTTGATCTCTGAGATCTTGGTTATTTTTTTAATAATTTTGATCTCTGAGATCTTGGTAAATCTTCTTTACTTTTGATCTCTGAGATCTTGGTAAATCTTTTATACTTTTGATCTCTGAGATTTTGGTAAATCTTTTATACTTTTGATCTAAGATCTTGGTTAATCTTCTATACTTTTAATCTCTGAGATCTTTGTAAATCTTTTATACATTTGACATTAATACATAATCATTACGTTTACAGTTAAAACATTTATTTAATAAGTGCTATTTCACGCTTAAAATCGTTGCAGAAAATGTGGAAAATATCCACATTTCCTGCAAGGCAGTTAATTAACCTAATAAGTCTTCCCAGGGGCATCACCATTCAGAGATCACCAATCTCAGATCAAAAGTATAAAAGATTTACTAAGATCTCCGATATCAAAAGTATAAAAGATTTACCAAGATCTCAGAGATCAAAAGTATGAAAGATTTACCAATATGTCAGATATCAAAAGTATAAGGATCTACCAAGATCTCAGATCATAGGTATAAAAGATTTACCAAGATCTCAGAGATCAAAAGTATAGAAGATTTACCAAGATCTCAGAGATCAAAAGTATAAAAAATTTACCAAGATCTCAGATCAAAAGTATAAAAGATTTACCAAGATCAAACGTGTAGAAGATTTACCAAGATCTGAGAGATTAAAAGTATAAAAGATTTACCAAGATCTCAGATCATAGGTATAAAAGATTTACCAAGATCACAGAGATCAATAGTATAAAAGACTTACCAAGATCTCAGATCATGGGTATAAAACATTTACCAAGATCGCAGAGATCAAAGGTATAAAAGATTTACCAAGATCTCAGGGATCAAAAGAATAGAAGATTTATCAAGATCTCGGAGATCAAAAGAATAAAATATTTACCAAGATCAGAGATCAAAAGTATAAAAGATTTACCAAGATCTCAAAGATCAAAAGTATAGAAGATTTACCAAGATCTCAGATCAAATGTATAAAAGATTTACCAAGATCACAGAGATCAATAGTATAAAAGGTTTACCAAGATCTCAGAGATCAAAAGTTTAAAAGATTTACCAAGACCTCAGAGATCGATAGCATAGAAGATTTACAAAGATCCCAGAGATCAAAAGTATAGAAGATTTATCAAGATCTCGGAGATCAAAAGAATAAAATATTTACCAAGATCAGAGATCAAAAGTATAAAAGATATACCAAGATCTCAAAGATCAAAAGTATAGAAGATTTACAAAGATCGCAGAGATCGAAAGTGTAGTTGATTTACCAAGATCTCAGAGATCAAAAGTATAAAAGATTTACCAAGATCTCAGAGATAAAAAGTTTAAAAGATGTACCTAGATCTCAAAGATCAAAAGTAAGATTTATGGAGATGTATAGAAAAATGGCTCAAGCTAAGTAGCCCTAAGATATATAGCTAAGTAGCCCTTCAGAAATTTAGCTTTTTTTTCAGATGGTCAAAATATTTCCGCTTTACAATGAAATGCAAATAAATGGAATATTTCTGAACATATCCCAAAACTAAAAACTGTGTTTGGAAGGTGATGTAATACGCTTACAAATTTTATTATTCAAAATAAACATGTAGTTTTTGATATATAAAAATTTTGCATGCAAACATAAAAAAGTTTTAATAACGGCTCGACTCACGTTTTTTTAAACTAAAATTACTGATAACGAAAAAAATAAAACACATGCATATTTTATTAGACAAACTTAGTATACCTTATCGTTATTGTAACCTCACTTTTTTGTATTTTTATAGAAAAATAATTAATTAAGAATTCTTAAAATTTCATTTTTTTTTCAAATTGTGATTCAAAACTTTGGCTTCATCAGGGTGTTCATTTTACTTTGTTAGTGGTTATTTTTTAGATTTGACTATCATGTCTCGTGTTTTGCCTTTCTAACACCGTTTAGAACAAATTTCTCACTCTGATAGTAAAGGAGTTTTAGCAATTTATATGAGACGAATGTGAGCTAGGACAAATATTATAGTCTCCTGCCATTCAAGGGGGTAGAGGAAAAATGGCTTAAGAGCCATGCAGTTGCTGTTGTTTGGGTCTATTTTTCCTTTCCAGGTGCTCGGCGCTTTAGCCATTCATCATTTCCAGCGTCGATACAAATAACAACTAGCCCCTATAAATATTTGGTGACCTACAAATTTTTGCCACCAATTTAAGAACCGAATTTTTCAACTCTTATTTTCGCGGCATGGCATCACTGGTCAACAGAATCAACATGGTGTCAAGTGTCAACTGTCATTACTGTCACTGTCAACACATGGTTAATATCCAACTGTCAGATTGCGATGGCGTGTGTTTCACATTTGATATTCTACAACTTAAAGAGCGAGCTTTATATTGCACAAAACCCAATTATTCTAACAAATATTAGAGTTTCAACGATACATTTGTATTTTGGATCATAACTTGACGAATTTAAACTAATTAAATAGTTTTTTTCGACTTTCTAAAGTGTGACATAACCCCACACTCTATTATAAATCAAACAAAACAACATCTGGTCGGTAACATTAAGTAACAGAGCAATTAAATACTACTATGAATTGTTATGTAACAACAAAATACATGGCAAACTCAAACAATTTATTATCATCAAATCCAGTAACCCTCGGGTCAAGTGTTGATAAAAGTGTTTTACAATAATTTCCTGCAATGATGTTTGGTTGTGTGAAACACTCAGCAGGAAGTGGTGAAGAGAAAAAAAAGTTTGCAAAAACAACGTCATTGTGTTTATATCCATAAATGATTGGAAATAGTTGCATTGGAAAGCTGGCGAGCATTTTGCAACGATCTGGTGTGAGAATAGCACGTAAAGAGATAAGCATTGTTACTAGAATGGATCCGGAACATGATTACGAGGTAATGTAAAACATTGTTATTTTATCTTTGCAAGCATAACTGCATTTATCGGATCATTTTTGATATATACATTTTTAATATTTATTATTGCAAACATATTTAGTGTTTACAAACTTATTTATTGTTTGTATTAATATTTGTATTAATATTTATTGTTGCAAACATATTTAGAGTTTACAATTTTACATAACATAACATTTCATACACTCTATTTTTTTATTATTTTTTTGGCTTTCACCCAATACGATGAAGCTATACGTGAAATCCTATTTAGATTCATCTTTACGACAAATCTGTTTACATTATAAACATCAAAAAGTATGTTACGGATAAATTGAAGCTTTTACTAGCTTTTCCATAAATTGGAATTAAAATAAAATTATTATTTGCATAACAAAAAATATAAGGGTAAACCACTAAAAAAATGTTTTTTCGTGACTTAACTATGAAGTAATATAAGAAACAATTTTTTTTAAATATCCCTTTATTGCTAAGATTATTTTTGAGGTTTTTTATGTTCTAACTTTTTTTCATTCTTATAAAATTATGCACAAAATAAATAATGTGCAAATACGACGCGCGATTTTAAATTTTGTAGGTATGAGAATCGAAATATTTCTAGCGTTTATATTCCTCTTAAGGGTGATCTTGGCCATTTCTTAAAGTTAGTTACCTACATATTTTTAAAATTAGTTACATTTTAAGTTTTTTTAAATCAGTTACATTTTCAGTTTTTTTAAATTAGTTACGTTTTCAGTTTTTTTTTAAAATTAGTTACATATTCAGTTTTTTTAAATTAGTTACATTTTCAGTTTTTTAAAATTAGTTATTTTCAGTTTTTTTTTAAATTAGTTACATTTTCAGTTTTTTTTTTAAATTAGTTAAATTTTTTTTTTTAATTACATTTTCAGTTTTTTAAAATTTGTTGCATTTTTAGTTTTTTTTTTAACACTTCCGTACCGGACCGGGGGAAGGCACTTACACTACGGAGAGTTTTACGCTGTATCTAAGTTGTTTTTTAAACCACATACTCAATAATTTGTTTAATCCTAGAAAAACTATTTGGTTATCGATCAGCATTAAAAAAATTAATATCGCATAACTACTTTTCAGAATATTAAATAATTTCTATCAAATTCCGGAGGAGAATCTGTCCCGCCCGCCCCCCTTCCCCTCTGTTCGGGCGTTACCGGTCCCCACCTGCTGGAAGTATAGGGACAATTCTCAGCGATAGCAAGCAATTTCTAAGTTGTTAGTGGAAAGGACTAGATCTCGTTCGTTTACACTGAGCATCTCGTTTGCTCTTTTTACTATGCTATAATGTTCGCTTGCCGGTCAAAGATCATTCGGTCTGGGTCGTTTCCGCTACGCGCCAATCGCCAGTCGAGATTCGAAAACAAGGAGTTATGTTGGCTATCGGCCCGCCTTCTCTGTTTTCTATGGAAAAATCCTTCGGATCATGTATGATTTTTTTCTTTCCGGGACGAAAATAATAATTAATTACATTTTCAGCTTTTTTTAATTAGTTATATTTTCAGTTTTTTTAAATTAGTTACATTTTCAGTTTTTTTTTTTTTTTAATTAGTTACGTTTTCAGTTTTTTTTAAATAGTTACATTTTCAGTTTTTTTTAAATTAGTTACATTATCAGTTTTTTTTTTAATTAGTTACAATAATGCAGACTAGCAGTTAAAAATTCGCTCCGCAGGTTTTTGCTGCTAGGCCCTGCGGGAGGCTTTTGGTTCGGCTTCGCTCAGTTTGAGTGTTGGTGACCATTTTATAAATCCGATAGGAACTGGTTCCAAAAATCCACTGTGATCCAGTGACAGATAGTCACCAGAACAAAGTAACCGCGACAGGCAATGATGTCATATATAATTTATAGCCGCCTGGTACTGTTATTCACAACTGCCAGTTACAATAATAATCATATTACCGTCAATCTCTCCATACACCCGGAGAGATATACAAAAATTTTCAAATCCATAGTACTTATACCTGTCAGCGGCAGGTCCTCAAGCGATCTGTTAACGTAAGTGGCGCCATCCTTTGGCATTATTGGCTACTTGCTTGAATTCGGTTCCATTAAAAAAGTACGAAGAGTGCTTGGCATAAGGCGCGCCATCAGAGTTGCATTCTTAGCCGGATTCTTAAATTTCAACCGTACAGACGTAAGCCTTTTCATAACGTCTGATGCTTATCCTTAGGAGAGGACAACTATACATTTTTACGTCTTAGAAATTAGAATATTATTATTTAAAACTATTAGTAATTTTATAATACATAAAAGTAGTAAAAAATATAGATAAGTTATAAATAATACATAGGATTGATAAGGAAAACATAATAGCCAACAATAAGTAAAAGTTATGAGGTGGTAGGTACTACAAAATTTTAATTTAATTTTTTTTTATTATTGTCGTAGTTTTCTTTCGATCGTATATCAAGGGGTAATTTATTGAATAATTTTATTCCCTTGGCAGCACAAAACCCCAATAATGGGGGTTTGCTCTAAGCTCACATTTTAATTAATTCCAATGAATTTGTAACCATAAAAGCTGGTTCACATTACGCTATCAAATATAAAAGATCACAGCACGCCAAGTAACGCTCTCCATACAATCCCTTCAGACCGTTCACACCTAAGCGTTTTTAAGCGCAGATCAATCATAGACAATACACATCTCAGACGTAACCGCTCCAGACGCGATATCCCAGAAGATAACTCTCCCCTTCTCCGACTAAAACAGGAGAGGGGGTCATTGCAATTACGGAGCTGCCTAGACCCGTGAATGACAGATGTCAAGTTGACAGATTTCAGTACAAAAAATATGCATTCCGTTGCCACTCCCTAATTCGACTGACCCCCTCTCCTACCACAGGAAGAAATATTTGATAGCCTTGTGTGAAAGGACAAAAGATAAGCGCTCGCGAATCAACTATGTAATGTGAACCAGCTTTAATAACTTTTTTTAAAACCATTTTAATTAATTCTGACGAATTTGAAACTATTATAATATTTGTTGAAAGAAAACAAAACAAATTCTTACGTTTTCTAACCTTAATCTAAATGAAAATATGAAAAAGAACAAGACACAGAAAAATAGAAAAAGACAATGGTCGCAACTGGGACTCGAACCTAGACCTCTCTTATATGAGATTGACAAATATGACGGTTTGACAGAAGGTGGCAATAGCGAAATTGGATAACGCGCACGTCCCGGTTGGACGAGAGGTCTGGGTTCGAGTCCCAGTTGCGACCATTGTCTTTTTCTATTTTTCTGTGTCTTGTTCTCTTTCATATTTTCATTTAGATTATAAGTGTTATCTTCTTCTTCAACAATTATATTGTCTTCAATATCATAGTTTTAGTACTAAACTGTCAGTAAATTGCATTAAAAATATGCCAAAATGCCCTTGTGTACCATGATAAAATGTTTTCGTTACCCGGTAAACACTGGTAAAACCCAAGGAATAACATTTCATTTGTAAATATACGCAAATTACTTATTATTATCGATTATTATAAACAATAAATAATACATCGGTTTTTCCCCGAAGATTTTATGCGCATTAGAAATGCAAAGTATTTATAAGGTCTGGGTCACAACAGCCAAATTATGAAGTCAGTGCTGTTCCTGAGTAAACTTTATTGTTTAAAATACAGGTAACCCCCGTTGATCGCGGGAGATGCGTTCTGGAAATGGTCGTGTTTCATAACGCTGATTGGCTTCTTTGGTATTTGTGTTCCATTTGGCCTATAATATCGGCAGGAATTCTGCACTTTTATGTTGTACCTACAACGTAGACAGGGAAGAATCGCCAGTCCGTCAACAAGAACTGTATTGCGACGATGGATGATGCCCAAGTAAACAATTACTTCGCTACGCATGCCGATGTTGATCTAATCGTAAATCGTGACATGAAGCAAAATTCCTTTCGTTATTTTGGAAATGTACCAGCAGGACCCCCTGCTGGTACATTTCTACTATATTCCCAAAACTCAACACGCGTTGTACTGGATATTGAATGGCGAAGTGTGGTCTGTCACAACGGAGCAGTACCAGATCTAGGACTTTTTCAAACGGGGGCAAAATGGACCAGTACTCTAGTTTATGTTTGCCACGATGGAGGGGGCGTAATGGGATATGGGACGGGGACAGGGGGGTATGGGTATGTTCCCCTCCCAGCACAGTATATATCTATTTAAATTTACCCATATCCCATTTCGCCCCCCCCCCTCCTTGCCTAGCTGGACATTTTAAGATCTCTTGCATAACCGGTACAACAACGTGCGCTGTACGCCAGTCGCTCTGTTATGGAGGGTGCGTAATGGTACACACTAATCAATTTTGCTTATTTCTTTATTACAGAAAGCAATTTATAAGCTGAATTCTCTGCAATCGAACGCTGTCTCCATTCAACATATCAAAGAAAGGAAGCGCAGGAGAGAGGTCAGTACTACATATTGTATTAATAAAGTCTGCAAGGCTAGCAGTCCACTACAAAGTGCCGATACCAACCCTGATGTGTTGCAGTGAGTGTGAGCCCGGCAGTGAAAAAATCAAAGACTGATTGCTGTATGAGAACAAATAATGATAAACGTGTTTGATAAAATCTCTGAGTAGTAAAATCATGTATGAAAGAATGCAAGACTGATCTAAATGTAATGAACAAGGTTAATCACTCCGGTCTATCGTCTTTGTGCAAGTTTTTTGTCTTAAATGAACTATCAGATTTATAAAAATTTTGTGTTGTTTTCCGCTTCGCAATTAAAGCTCTATAAATGAAACATTTCTGAATGTAGCCAAATACTAAAAACTGTTTTTGAAAGGTTATGAAATAAGCTTTCAAATTGTTATATTACAAATAAATATTAACATTTGTAAATATTAAAATTTAGATTGCAAACATAAAAAAATTGTAAAAATGACTCGGGTGATATTTTTATGTGAAAACGGTACTAAAATCACGAATTATGTAAAAAAACAAATGTATAATAAACAATTTTGTCACCTCACTTTTTTACCATTTCATACAAAAATATTAAATAAAAAATTAACACCGTCTAACGGCGCGTAAGCGATTTGGCGGGTGAAAACTGTTTCTACAAAATAAGTATTTTTTACCTATATCTATGGACAATGTTGAAAAAAGATGTGTAGCGCGTTTTATTATGGATATTCTCCTTTTTGTTTTAAGGTTGTAACTAGAACAAAAACATAGTTATAACGCAGTTATAGTTATAATAACATAGCGACACTTGGATGATTTTGGACGTGGAGAATTGATGAACAGGGAAAGGAGTGAATGGTTGAAGAAATTGGGTATGTGACGAAGAGGTGGCACGATCGAGTGCGTTATCCAATAAAGGTTCCCGGGGCGGCGGTACCCATTCCCGCCTCCCAAATTGTATATAATAGTGAGTTCTGGCATTGTGAAATTATTTCCTACTAGCTGGTGCCCGGCATGCATTGCAATGCCATTCAAAGAAATAAATTGATTCCCCCTGCATGTCCTTTTCCGTGCGTTCCCATTCCCTCCCACCTTCCCCGACTTCCCCCTCCCTCATCTCTTCTCTCTCCGCGAACCCCACATTCCCCCTGGCTTTCCTTCCTGCCGCTAATATATATGAAATTCACACATTTTCATTTATACAAATTTCATAACGCCAGAGCGTTATATACAGCCTATGTTACTCGCTGTGATAATTGGTGAAAGAATTTTTAAAATCGGTTTAGTTAGTGGTTTAGGCTTGAAAGCGTAACAAACAAACAAACTCACTTTAGCATTTATAATATTTTTAGTATAGATACTGTTCATCCGATTGTGATGAAACTTTGGTGAGTTGTTGTGTGCACGTCCGCGAAGGTTTCTGTATATATACTGGTGAGCTCTGTCATTATGATATTTGTATAAAAAATTTGCAATAGACCGCGAGTTGTTTAAAAAATGAGTGTATTTCATGTAGTTTAGCGGCAGGGTAGGCGAGAGGGGTAGGGGAATAAAAGGGGGGGATTAGCGGGAAGAGGATTGAGGGAGGTGGAAGGTGTGGAAAGTTTGGGGGAGGGAGGGGAAAGTGAGGGGGGGTTTCTCGAGACGGGTGGAAGCAGAAAGGGGAAGGAGGAAAGGCGCGGAAGGTGTGGGGGGGGGGAACGCGGGGTGTAGAGGAGGCGGAAGGGGAACGTGGACGAATGGGAAAGTACACGCAGGGAAAAACAATATCTTTATTTAAGTGGCATTGCAATGCATGCTGGGAACTCGCTAGTTAAATTTACATATGCATGCCGGGATTTAAACCCGAGACCTCCGGATTCATAGCTAGATATGAAAAAAAAGGGGTACCGCCGCCCCAGGAACCTCTGCCAGGTCACCCCAAGTGGTTTGCTACATTTGGTGACATCAGGGGAACCCGGGTTCAAGGGGTGAGGTTTTTCTGGATCTAGCGGCGGATGACCTGGTTACACTGCACCCTAGATTCCTACCCACCCTCTTACATTTTTCCTTCCCTTAGAAAGTACCTCCACACAGCATCACCAAAGATGACACAGGCCCCGAGAGAAATTATTTTTCTCAGAGAGATAAGGAGCTAATGTAAAAAAAAATCTTAAAAAAATTACCTTTCCAGAAAAATGTTAACATCAAAGAAGCTTGGAAATTCTTGGGGAGAGTTGGAATAGGAGTTGAGGACTTGAAAAAACTTTCCGTTATTCATATTGCCGGAACCAAAGGAAAGGTAAGAAATTAATCTATTTATTTTTTTTTACATTGTTTTAGAAAAGAAAAGAATGTGTCCTTACTGGGGTACCCCCGTTCTAAGGTCACATTGTAAACGTTTTTGTCTTTGAATTATAAGATAATATCTATTTTAAAATATTACAAGAGGAAAATTATAAAGTTATATCTGAAAGAAAGTACAATACTACGAGCATTAGTCTTTATTTGGTTGCAAAATTAAATCTATGTTCTTCCTTCCCATGTCCATAATCCATATCTTGATTCTTCTTTTGAAGTCGTTTATTTTTTTAACGGTTTTTATTGCAAGTTCGAGGATATTAAATAATTTTATAGAGAAGTATAGCATATTTCTTTGTCCAAAATTCGTTTTAGTTGTTGGTTGGTGGAATACAAACAAACAAACAAACTACATTAATTCAATTTATTCACTTTAAAAACATTACAAAATTAAAATTTCAAATCGTTTTTAAAATAGAGAAAATATTAATATTAAAGCATATTTAAGCAATTTAAATAATATAAACAATTCAAACAAATTATACAATATAAATATCAATGAATAATTTAAAAATCAATGAAGCACAATCAGACTAACAGCAATAAAGCTTGCTGTCTAAATTGTGCTTCGTTGATGCTAAACATGTCGATATTCAAAGTAATTCTATTTAACAACAAGACTGCTCTCCCGACTGGCAAAACCATTGGCAAGTTAGTTCTGCAAGCCGGGAGATAAAACAGTCTATGCTGTCGGTGACGGAGATAACCATCGGAATCGTAGAAACTAATGCTCTCCGTAATAGCCGAGTTTTCGAACCGTCCACGAATCAGTCTGAAGAAATGTGTTATAATGAGCACATCCCTTCTGACGTGTAGACGGTTCATACCGAGCATGCCCAAGAGAAAGTCGGTAGGGTAGAGCCACGGGTAGTAGCCGTACTCCCTCAGGTAAAGAAATCTCAGAAATTTCTTCTGAACCTTCTCCAACATGAGGGAATACTTCTCTTGGTGTGGGCTCCAAACCACCAAACCACTCTCAAGCCTACTTCTTACATGTTGCGATGTGGATCTTGTGAATCGGCCCGAGTTTGTCAGTGAAAAGTTTTCCTGGTTTTTGAATGCGTGCATTAGGATATCTTTTGCATATAATTGTTTTAGTGACATTAAATTCAGTGCCTTAAAAACTTAGTTTGTAGGAGTTCTGATGGGGACTCTAAGTATAATTTTCAAAATTGCCCTTTGTGCTATGACTGGTTTTACAGTGGAATCGCACGAGCTTCCCCATCCATAGATGAGATTGGGCTAATGCATAATAAATTTTAATTAACTGTTCTTTATCTAAAATGTTTCTTATTGTTTTGAAAAAGTATGTTTGTCTTTTTAATTTGTTGCTCACATTTTCCAGTTGGGCGTTCCAATTTAAGTTTTGGTCAGTAATTATTCCAAGGTATTTTATTGTTTGTATTTCATTTAATTTTGGGCAGTTGCAAGGAATTTCTTGGTTCAACGTATAAACAGTATTTATGAATTTTTATGTTTAGGTTTGTAAGGTTATCTGTCTGTTTATTGTGGATTTTTACATGTAAACACGTATTATAGAGCCAATGCATAAGTAGGTGAATGATTTAATAATTACAATGTGGCTCTAAGTGAGGAGATCGTCTGGTATATGCAAGTATAAGTCCCTTCTGAAGGTGGTGATTGAATTTGAAAATATATCCAGGTCTTCATGGTTGCAGTATTTATAAAATAATCGAGTCATTCTTGACGTTGGTTTGAAAAACTTGTAATTACTAAAAAATAGAATATAATATGTACAAAATGTGTCTGTACATGTAAGATGTATAAAATCCTCAAGCTGCTCGACTCACAGCAACAACTTTTCTATGTTGTTGTTTTACCTTCAATATGCTACTGTCATTTGGTCTCCTTTCTATGCTGTTCATATTTGTCACATCGAATCAGTACAACATCGTTTCCTACGAGGAACTGCTTGGAGATTAGGACTTGAAAGAGGCGAGTACTCGTATGATGAAATTGAACAAACTTTGAACATTTCTTCTTTAGAAAAACGTAGAAAGGACACTGATTTAATTTGCATATTCAAAATTATCAACAGTATTACTGACACACCTGCTTTGTTACAACTCATCCAGTTTAACATCCCTTCCCGTAGACTCCGAAATAATGAATTGCTGTTCCTCAATCAACATTCTACTAATTGTGGATATCATTCTCCTTTATCCGGAATGTCGAGACTTGTTAACGCAAGTCAAAGCATTGAATTTTTTGGTGTTAGCCTAAATGACTTTCAGCAGTCAATGCGAAATGTGTAATTTTTAAAGTCTTTTAAATCCATCTTCAAGCTTTGACTTGTAGTCTTCTATATGTTCTTTATATTATAATTTGTCAATGCTCTTCATTTATATGTACTTTCCTTTCATTGTCATCTCTTTTTTTTATTTGTGTTATTATTATGTTATTAATGGACTATTTGTCCATAAATAAATAAATAATAAATATGTTATGCGTTTGTACATATACAAAACTTGTTTATTGTTTGGTTTTTAATGTTATCACTGACAACCCTGGTAAAACCTAAATCAAATGCTTTGAAATTTAAGTACTTATCTCAGTTTTAAGTCTCTAATTTAAGTCACAGTTGTATATATACAATATTGACCGACTGACCTCTGCCATAGGTCACCCCAAGTGTTTCGCTATGGCCAGTGACTTAGCAGGGATGCCCGAGTTCATGGGGTGAGTTTGTCAGGGTCTTGGCGGCAGATGCATCTGCCCATCTGCGTGGCGGGCCAGATCGAGACAGACTGGTTGAGGGAGGCCTTTAATCCTTTTATCCAGATCACCATTTTAAATTGTTTTGTCATTTTCAGGGCAGCACCAGTGCCATGTGCGAGTCCATCCTGCGTCAGCACGGCTACAGCACCGGGCTGTACTCCTCACCGCACCTGGTCTCCGCCACCGAGAGGATCCGACTGAACGGCCGCTGCATCAGCAGGGAACACTTCGCCCATCATTTCCACCAGGTGTATGAACAGCTGTGGGAGAAGAGGGTGAGAGACATTCTTGTTTAATAAAGTTTTTTAATCATTACAAAAACTCTTACGAAACTGTCAAACATGTCGCAATTTAAGGATGACATTTTGAAAAACAATCAATTGTTCAATCAAAACTTAATTTTGGAATAAACTCTTTAAATTAATATATTTAATTGAAGTACTCACCCAAATCAAATACTGAATTTAATTAAGAATTATAGGTATTTCAAATAGGTACCTACCTATGTTAGGTACCAAATTTGATTGTTCTTATAATTTATAAAAATGAATGTTTGTAATATTGTAATAGGTGGCACGCAAGCTGTGTGAAAATCTGAATGTACCGGAACTGAATATATGGAACGCGGGAGAGGGGAAGGGAATGCAGGAGGGGGATTGGAGGGAAGGCTGGGAACGTGGAGGGGAAGGGGACATGAGAATGGGAAAGGGGACACGCAGGGAGAAACGATTTCTACAAAATACAAGTAAGAATTGTGGCTCCCTTATCAGGCACAGAGCTCCTCTTTTCTGATGAGGTATACATGACCAATGATGACCTTAAATATAGTATTTTATGAAATATCCATACTAATATTATAAATGCGAAACTGCTCGAGTTTGTTTGTTACACTTTCACGCATAAAACAAAAAAACGATTTTAAAAATTCTTTCACCAATAGCAAGCTAAATTATATGCGAGCACTTCAGGCTGTATATAATGGTAAGCTCTGGCGTTATGAAATTATAAATATTAATATATTATATGTGTTATACGTTTTCTGTCGCTAACAAAAGCGAGTTATTGCTAACGTCAGAAAACAAATCGTTGCCATGGAAACGTTGATGTTCTTATATTTGTGGGCTCTATACTGGTAGGTACTCAGCCCCCTACCTACTGGTCGACTGCTGCTCCAGAAAATTCAAATATTAGAATATGTTTTGTTTTTTTTTGGACGAGCTTATGTTTTGGAATAAATGTCAGATGAGAGTTCCTACATTCAAAATATAATTCGTAACGATTATAAAGACTGTATAATAAATAGTGTTATTTTTATTATATTTACAGACTTCCACATAAATTTAATAAAAATAAATCTCCGAAATGTTTGTAAACGCATAAATTCCGAACGACTGCACCAAATTGGATAATTCTTTTTTTCTTTGAGTTCTAGCATTATGAAATTTAGGTGGCATGCAAGCTGTTTGAAAATTGAATGTACCGGGAATGAATGTATGGAATGCGGTCGGGGGAGGGGGAATTATTGATAAGTGCAAGCCTACACTAATTTCCCCTAATAACATGCGAGCGAAGCCGCGGGGAAAAGCTAGTATACGTATAAATGTAACTCATATTATTTATGAAACAAACAAAAAAATATGGTAAATATTTACCTAATAGGGACACGCTTAATATGCACTTTTTATTTCAAAAACACTTAATATCAGTTAGATAATAATGGGAAGTAAGTATTTCAGTTTCCGGAATTCGAAAATAATGCATTTTAGTAGATATTTCATTAAAAAACAGACAATTACACATCTTTTCTTCACGCCATGTTTTGATATAATAATATTAAAATAGCTTTTTAGGCTAGTTTCTTTTTCCTTTTTTAATTAAAACCAAACTAAGAACCTAAGAACCTATTTTAGGGTCATGTGTTAATATTTTGGATTAAAAAAAGAGAAGAAAAAAACTAACCTCAAAACTTTGACATCAATGACAATGGCCGCCAAGCGAATATTCGTTTTTAATTTTAACGAAACACTATTAAAATCCATTATTTTTCAATTCCGGAAACTGAAATACTTACTTCCCATTATTATCTAGCTGATGTTAAGTGTTTTTGTAATAAAAAGTGCATATTGAACGTGTCCCTATGAGGTAAATATTTACCAAAAACATCAAAAATGTCACAAGAGATTTCATTTGCATTTTTTACTCCAAATAATGTCAGGAATCACTGGTAAAAGTAAAAGCTGGTTCACATTGAGCTATCAAATATAAAAGATCATAGCACGCCAGATAACGCTCTCCATACAATTCCTTCAGACCGTTCACACCTAAGCGTTTTTAAGCGCAGATCAATCATAGACAATACACATCTTAGACGTAACCGCTCCAGACGCGATATCCCAGAAGATAACTCTCCCCTTCTCCGACTAAAACATTAGTAAGGGGTCATTGTAATTACGGAGCTGCCTAGACCCGTGGATGACAGATGTCAAGTTGACAGATTTCAGTACAAAAAATATGCATTCCGTTGCAGCTCCCTAATTCGACTGACCCCCTCTCCTACCACAGGAAGAAATATTTGATAGCCTCGTGTGAAAGCCTGTCTCAACACAGGTAAATCCTAGTGAGACAGGCATCAATTAAACCCTATGTAAAACCCTATGTTTATAGATTAATAAAATAAAATAAAAAATAAAAAAAAAAAGGACAAAAGATAAGCGCTCGCGAATCAACAGATATCTGCTCGCAGATTTATAGCTCAATGTGAACCAGCTTTAAGTCAAGTACATTCTTAACACCCTGAATGTGTTTGTGAATGAATTAGGAAAGTGACACGGACATCCCCGGCTACTTCATGTGCCTGACGGTGCTGGCCCTGAAGGTGTTTCTGCAGGAGGCGGTGGATGTGGCCGTTATCGAAGTGGGCATCGGCGGGGAGTACGACGTCACCAATGTAGTCAGGTAAATACACCAAGTCTTATTTTAACCGTGATAAATTACTGTCCAAAGTGAATTATTTATAATAATAAGAATTAATTATTTATATACTGTACAGGACCCGCAGATACTTTAATAGTACACAACTGCTAACCCTATACAAATTGCAAGTGCGCCCCACGGTTGAATTTGGCAGCCACCTCTGGTCTGGAGCCCCAAATACCTACAAAAAAACCTCGACTCTGTGCAGAAACGGGCGGTCCGTTGGATAGATTCTCCTAACTTAACAAACGGATTGCAATCTTTAGAATGTGGGAATGCTATCCTTGTTCTACCGGTATTACAATGGAAGATGCTCCGAGGAACTAGCGTCATTGATCCCCTCGGCACCGGTGCATAGTCGGGAAATACACCAAACACGCGCCCAACATTTGTACATGGTTGGGTCAGTTTCTACGACTCATTCTTGAGTAGAATACAGTATTATCAATTTGGGAGGCAATTACGGGTACCGCCGCCCCGGGAACCATTTATTGGATAACCAACGCACACGCCATAAGTCACCCCAAGTGGTTTGCTATGTTTGGTAAATGTGCCCGGGCTCGCCGGGTGAGGTGCCTAGGTCTTGGCGGTACATGCGTTTGATGCCCACCACATTTGGAGGGCATCTATTCGCTTTCTTTCACTCTTTTTTTTTTATATGAATACCACACAAGAGTCCCAACTGCTCCCGTCTGGAGCCAATGAGACTATGGCGTCCCCAATTGGAGTATGTTGTGAAGCTGAAGGTAGTGGGGAGGGGAAGGAGATAGGGAAGACAAAGGTGGGAAAGTACCTGGCTATTCAGATATGGTCACTAAACACGGCTAAAGCCATTTCAAGAAATGTTTCAATTCTGAATGGTGGTCTCACATCAGGGTGATACTGAGAGTACCTTCCAATCTGGAACGTGCTGCAAATATACTATATATTATTTTAAATGAATAAATTGTGAAATAACACAAATTAATCAAATAAAATTTACATGCCACGCCGGGATTCGATCCCGCGACCTTCAGAATGCGAGTCAAGAGCCTTACCGCTGGACTACGCCGGCCGTCATGGATGGACCAATACTTCGGAAATGGACGGAGATTATATTGAAAAGTGACAAATTAATCGTCAATAGTGTTGTTTTCGACTTGTGTAATTGCATTTTTATTTCTTGGCAATTAAAGGAGAAAAAAAATAGGAAGCATTACTTTTTGACTGACCTTCGTAATAATTCTTACATCAAACAATCGGCTTTGGTTCTAGATAAGATTTACAGGTAACACTAATTTGTTTGCTTTGTAAATAGGAATTTGTTCAGCTTTGTGCGTACAAATTATGCTAAATTTAGTTAAGTCAACATTCTTAGTTCGTAATCTTTATTGGACCTCTATTTAGCTGCGCCATTCTGCTTGCTCTCTCTAATTGCTCTACGATTGTAAATATGTACCGTGTTTTGCGTAGATTTTTAATGAAGGAGCTGTTAATTCTCTGGCTCTGGACCCGGAAGTAGCGTGTTTGAAACCCGGCAAGAATAAATAAATAAAATAAAAATTTAAATGGTTTATTGTTTTCGTGTAAAACAGTCTATACTACAAACATTTTTAATACCTTTTGATTCACCTTAATTACTATAAAAGACAACAATGTCCATTCGGGGCAATGGAAAATACTGCATTCAAATTACAATTATGTACGTGAAATGAAAAATTGAAAGAGATGGGATTGGACGCGAAATTGAGTGATCTGGAAGTATATTGCCTGTTGTATGCTGATGATGCGGTGCTGATTTCTAACAGTATGGAAGACCTACAGTCGCTCGCTTATAGTCTAGGATGAACCAAGTATGTATGAAGAATGAGTTAATGATGAATGTAAGTAAGTCTAAAGTAATGTTATTTGAAAAAGAGAGTACGAAAACAATGTGCAACATAGTTGTGAATGATGAATGCTCGGAGCAGGTAGATGAGTTTGTGTATTTGGGAAGTATGTTTACGAGAGATGGGAAGACTGATAGAGATATCGAAAGAAGGGTAAATGCCGGTAACTCCATTAATAGAGGACTGAACGCCGTTGGCACCAACAAAAAACTGTCCAAAGAAGCGAAGCTAGCCGTCCATAGTGGAGTGCTGGTACCTACCCTGATGTATGGCAGTGAGGCATGAAACTGGCAGAGAAAGGATGAAAGTAGACTGAATGCTGTAGAAATGAGATCCCTGAGACGTATGTGTGGTAAAACTATGTATGATCGTGTGAGAAATGTGGAGATCCGCAAAGAATGCAAGGCTGATGTAAGCGTAATGAATAAGATTAAGAAAGGGACGCTCAGATGGTTTGGGCGTGTAGAGCGAATGAATGAGGAAAAGATGTAAGGAGAATATATGATGCAAATGTGAATGGTAGACGAAGTCGGGGATGCCCGAGGAAGACATGGCACGACCAAGTGAATCAGATACTTGAGTCGGGCAATGTCAAGAATCAGAATAATAGAAGAGCATGTATGAGATGATGTATGAATGTGAACGAGGCAAGGAGTGTGTGCCAAGATCGAGTTGTTTGGCGGTCTGTCCTCTCTGCCTACTCTTGCGGGGATACGGCGTGATGGTTAGTTAGTTAGTTGAAATGAAAATTTGGCTTTCTTCGTATGGGATGACAACCATTTACAATTTCTGTCCCGTAATGAGCACTCAGTCTCGTTCCAGCAACATGGGAATATGCGAAACATGTAGGTGTGTGATCAGTGGCTATTGATGGCAGTGTCGATTGAAAAATATTTTTTATAGAAAAAAATATCATCGGATGGCAAAATTTTTCTACTATTTTTACTCCAAATATGCTCAAAATCGCTGGCTAAAAAATAGGTTAGGTTAGTTTTATTTAGGTCAGCTTAGGTTAGGTTAGGTACTGTTCTTCTTCTTCAGGCGTCCTCCTCGCTCCTCCAAGACTCCTTCACTCCTCACTATCTTAGGTTATGTTAGTTGTGGTTTAGTTTAGGTTTCAGTCATTTTAACCGGTCAGATCTATTTGTTCAGTTTTCGGAACAAATCATACAGGTCTCATAGAAATCGTTGTGTCTCCCTTACTATAATAGTTAGAAATATGATATTAACAGTGTCAGAAAGAGCGATCATCACGCTTTTTATTCAAATTTAAAAATTAACCACAAAATAATTTAAATGTACACCTTTATGAATTCAAAGTTTCCCGCCGTAATAAAAAAAAAATTATGAAATTTTGGGAATTTTTTATTAATTACTTTTACATGAAATGACAAAAGAGTGACTTAACGATAACATTTATAATACATTTGCATATTAAAATATGTATGTGTTTTTTTTTTTTTTTCGTTATCGGTAATTTTGGTTAGAAAAAATGTAAGGTGAACCATTTTTAACACTTTTTTATTTTTGCATGCATAATTTTTATATTTCAAAATTATATATTTGTTTCGAAATGCAAAATTTGAAAACGTAATTCATCACCTTTTCAAAACTGTTTTTAATTTTCTGATACATTTGGAAATATTCAATTTATTTGGATTTCTCTGCAAAACGGAATAATTTTTAAATATTGTTGAGACCTGAAGATTTAAACAAATGTTTATTTTTAATTATGCTTCCAGCAATGTTGCCGCGTCGGGTATCACATCCCTAGGCCTCGAGCACACGGCGATACTGGGCAACACCATCGAGGAAATAGCGCGGGAAAAGGGTGGTATTATGAAGCAGGGCGGTTGCGCTTTCACCGTGGCACAGCCTCAGGCAGCCATGACAGTTTTGGAAAACATAGCGCTGAACCGAAATGTAAATACCCTTTCTGTTTGTTATTTCTTTTTAGCCCCCGACGCAAGGAGCGGTGTTATAAGTTTGACGTGCCTGTGTGTCTGTCTGTCTGTCTGTCTGTGGCATCGTATTTCCTAAACGAATGGACAGATTGTGATGCAGTTTTTTTTGTTTGAAAGCTGACGTAATAGAGATGGTTCTTAGCTACAATTCATAAAAATCTGTTGAGGCGTTTCAAGGTTATCAGCCTTTTTCGTGTCGGGGGTTCTTAAAATTTTGTAAATTTGACTTATATCTACGTTCTGTACCAACCATCTCTTTATTAGGTTCAACTTGAATTGTAGTTAGTAGTTGTAGTTACAATTTTTAAGGTTATCCCATTCCTATTGCTTAAATTTAAAGTAATTTGACAGCAATATAACAAAAAACTTCACACGTACACTAGTCGATATATTATACCGATACGAGCAGTCCGTTTGATAGATTCTCCTGCCTTAACAAACGGATTGCAATCTTTAGAGCACAGGTGTGGGGTTTTGCACAGTCGGGAAACATACTAAACGCCTGCCCAACATTTGTATACAGTCGACATTTGTCACATGAGAATGAGTCGTTTCTACGACAGCTCGGCTGTGGAATGATTTACCGGTCTCTGTGTGTTTCCTCCCTCCTACAACATGGGTTCAAGGCTCCTTCCTTTCCATAAAAAGACCCTCCACACAGCATCCCCATAGATGACATCGACCCCGAGGTGTAGAGTTAATGTAAAAAGACAAAAAATGTCCCAGCGAGAAATTGTTTGTGACGTCATCGTTCTAGTATCTTCTGACTTCTTCGTTTTCAAACATTGTACATTGGAAAAAGCGTGAGAAGGAAGAGGACAAACGTCGATGATGCCTGTACGAGCCCTCGCCGGGACTAGTTTATTTATTCCTCTTTTGACTACCTTTGCAGCTAATTTGTAGACCTGTACATTAGAAACGGGGCTTTCTTTGCAGATAAATTTGTAAACCTGCTCATTGAAAAAACTTTTACAGATAAATTTATGGACCTGCGTATTAGAAACGGGGCTACCTTTGCAGATAAATTTGTAGACCTACCTGTTCATTGGAAATAAATTTGTAGACCTGTTCATTGGAAATACCTTTGCAGATGTTCATTGGAAAATCTTTTGCAGATAAATTTGTGGACCTGTACATTAGAAACGCCTACCTATGCAGATAAATTTGTAGACCTGTACATTGGAAATACCTTTGCATATAAATTTGTAGACCTGTACATTGGAAATACCTTCGCATATAAATTTGTAGACCTGTACATTGGAAATACCTTCGCATATAAATTTGTAGACCTGTACATTGGAAATACCTTTGCATATAAATTTGTAGACCTGTACATTGGAAATACCTTTGCATATAAATTTGTAGACCTGTACATTGGAAATACCTTCGCATATAAATTTGTAGACCTGTACATTGGAAATACCTTTGCATATGAATTTGTAGACCTGTACATTGGAAATACTTTTGCATATAAATTTGTAGACCTGTACATTGGAAACAGCTACCTTTGCGTATAAATTTGTAGACCTGTGCATTGGAAATAAATACCTTTGCAGATAAATTTGTAGAACTATACATTAGAAACGGGGCTATCTTTGCAGATAAATTTGTAGACCCGTTCATTAGAATCGGCGTAAAATTTTAGTACGGTGTTTTTTCATTTTAGGCACGGATATCTAATTTATAAATGCGTTGCTTTTCTTTTCAGTGTACTCTTAGTGTGGTTCCCGAATTGAACACTTACGATTGGGGGAATAACAAAGAACCTGCCGTATTAACAGAAGTGCCAGCCTTCAAATTAAACGCCTCTCTCGCCATGCAATTATCACAAGCGTGGATAAGTCAACACAAAATGAAAACCTCCAGAAACGCTGACATCTATTCAGATGCAAAAAAATTGAGCCAGATTTGTGAAAACATCAGTCGTTCAGTATTGCCGGATAGTAAAAATAATAAAAGCAAAAGTAATGGAATTAAAGAAACAGACAAAAGCATAGATAAAAGAACCAATGTGCCTACTTTTAGAAAGCCTTCAATGAGGCATATGAAAAATATTTGCGATGTTGAAGTGTCGCCAACCACATTTAAAGGAATTGAGTCTTGCGTGTTGCCAGGGCGTTGTCAAATTCTGAAAGATGATGCCATAGATTATTATATTGACGGCGCTCATACAAAAGAATCCATGATGGTGTGTACGGAATGGTTTAAGAATTTGGCCAGGTATGTATTTTATTTTTAAAATTTATAATAAGTATTTTTTATATGAAGTCTCCTTCAACGGAAGCGATCTTCCGAACAGACCCTCCATTGATATGCTTGGTGTAACTATAAGTGACCAGCTCAGGTATGGGGGCTCCATCGAAGCCAGAGTGAAGTTAGCCTCTCAAAAACTGGGCGTACTGTACAGGGCCCGCAGATACTTTAATAGTACACAATTGCTAACCCTGTACAAATCGCAAGTGCGCCCCACGGTTGAATTTGGCAGCCACCTCTGGTCTGGAGCTCCAAAATACTTGAAAAATACCCTCGACTCTGTGCAGAAACGGGCGGTCCGTTTGATAGATTCTCCCACCTTAACGGACGGATTGCAATCTTTAGAGCACAGGCGTCGGGTGGGAATGCTATCCATGTTCTACCGGTATTTCAATGGAAGATGCTCTGAGGATCTAGCGTCATTGATCTCTTTGGCACCGGTGCATAGTCGGGAGACATGCCAAACGCGCGCCCAACATATGTACTCGGTTGACATTAGTCACAAGAAAACGGATCGTTTTTTCGACTCGTTCTTGAGTTCAACAGCTCGGCTATGGAACGATTTGCCGGCTTCTGTGTTTCTTCCCTCCTACAACATGGGTCTCTTCAAGACCAATGTTCATTCCTTCCTCTCCTCAAAAAGACCCTCCACACAGCATCCCAGATGACATAGGCCCTGAAGGAAATTTTCCTCAGGGCCTCCTGTGTGGAGTTAATGTAAAAAAATATATCATCTGCCCTGATGATGGACACTGTAACGCTGTCTGAAACGTTGGCTAAAGAAGGAGGTAGCGAAACACGGCATAACACCCCAAAAATAATAACAAATATATATTTATTCTGTGTTCTTAACCCACAGACCTCTGGGCAAATTCTGTCAGAAGGTCAGAATATTTCTGCTTTGCAATAAAATCCAAATAAATTGAATGTTTCTGAATGTATCCGAAAGCTAAAAAATATTTTTGAAGGTGATAACGATTTAAAATTTTATTATTAGAAATATAATTTTAAATAATTTTTTTTAATGCAAATATAAAAAATGGCTCACCCTATATTTTTTAACTAAAATGACTGACAACAAAAAAATAAAACACACACACATTTTTAAATTTTTTTTATATGAATAGAGTCCCAACTGCTCCCGTCTGGAGCCAGTGAAACTATGGCATCCCCAATTGGGGTATGTTGAGAGGCTGAAGGTAGTGGGGAGGAGAAGAAGATGGAAGAGTAAGATGAGGAAGTACCTGGCTATTCAGATCTGGCAAAAAAAAATTGTCTAATAAAATAATATAGGTTTTATTTTTTTCCATTATCAGTAATTTTAATTAGAAAAAACGTAAGGCGAGCATTTTTAAAACTTTTTTTATATTTGCTTGCAAAATGATTATACTTCAAAAAATTATATGTTTTATTTTTTAATTTATTTCAATTTATAAAATTTTTGAAGTTTATTTTATCACCTTTCAAAAACCGTTTTTAGTTTTCGGAAATGTTCAGAAATATACCATTTATTTGGATTTTATTGCATAGCAGAAATATTTTGACCCTCTGACAAAATATGGTAGAGGGCTAAGGGGATAAACATCTGCCCTGTTGATAGACACTGTAACACTGTCCGAAACCTTGGCTAAAGAAGGAGGTAACGCAACACCCCACACTTTGAATCGTTACAAATCATTAAACTGTTATACATATCCCTTGTTAGAAGTCTAACGGAACATAACTCCATAGTCTGGTCGCCATTCTACAAAATTCATATTCATAATGTTGAAAGAATTCAAAGAAAATTCCTACGTTTCGTAAATTTTATACACAATATTACCCATTCTTAATGAATATTTTAAATATTCCATCTCTAGAAAACAGACGAAAAATAAACGACCTAACCTTTTTATTAAAATTATTAAACTCTAAATTCGATTGTTGTGAACTTCTGCAATTAATAAATCTTCTTTTACCTACACGAACGGCTAGACAAATATTAACATTTTATATACATACATCTCATTCCAACTATAGTTTGCATTCTCCAATACAGCATTTACAGTCTCGGTAACAAATATTTAAACAATATGGATGTATTTGATAATAAATTAAATTTGTCAAACTTCAAAGGACGTATGTGCCAACTATTTCTTTCTACTTCATAAACTATCTTTATCTCTATTTTTTTCTTAATTTATATTCTGTGTTACCTACTTTGTGTCCACTCTTCCTCATTTTGTGTTGCTTATATTTTATGTTATTTCCTGTATTTTGTCAAAAACATGTTCTGCACTAAATGTAAAAGCCCTACGGGCGTTTAAATAATTAAATAAACTAGTGGTCGCCCAATGGTCGAAATTCGACCATAATTGTAATGTTTTTTATGTTTGACATTCAGTAAGACCATAGACAAATAATATTAAAGACAAACAATATTAATCTATTCTCAATTTGACCATAGACTTTAATAATAAACAATAGAGTAAAGACGCGAGTGTGTGTGTCAAATACATGGTAGTGTGTGTAATGTTTTTGTTATTGATTTAATATATTTTTATGCATAATTTTTAAAAAATATTAGCATTCTGCACTCCTCTTCTACATAAACTATAAGTGTGCGAAATTTCCAAAAGGGGTACAAAGTTTTGGCTTCACGTATTAATATATTGATAAAAATAAATCACAATAATACTTTTGCCTGAAAATCGAAAATCATATTCAATGTATAATAATATTCTTCCCAGATTGTCTTCAATCCGAATCCTCATCTTCAACACAACGGGAGATAGAAACTCGGAGACTCTGCTCAGGTTACTTCATCCGCTGAACTTCCACATGGCTCTGTTTGTTCCCAACATTGCCTTCGATGATCAGAATCTGTTGAAATGTTTAGGTAAGTCACCTTTTATTGATTTTAAATTTTTATTTTAACTTTACGAGTAAAACCTCGAATTGTAATATTTAATTTAATGAAGACAATATAAGCGAAACTCAATCGAAAATCTGGAAACAGAAAAATCAGAAAAAGATATTGGCACCTCTGGGACTCGAACCCAGGACCTCTTGCTTTCCGGGGGAACGCGCTAACCACTGCGCTAAGGTGTCGATATCCAATTCGGTCATTTTTTAACCCCCGACGCAAGGAGCGGTGTTATAAGTTTGACGTGTCTGTGTGTCTGTCTGTGGCATCGTAGCTCCTAAACGAATGGACCGATTGTAATGCAGTTTTTTTCGTTTGAAAGCTGAAGTCATAGAGATGGTTCTTAGCTACAATTCATGAAAATCTGTTCAGGCGTTTCAAGGTTATCAGCCTTTTTTGTGTCGGGGGTTTCTTAAAATTTTGTAAATTTTATTTATAACTGTATCATACTTCAACCAAGAACCACCCACACTATCTTCGTTATCAGAGTGGTAGTGGAAGATAGTTGATATGAGATTGAACTGACGTTCAAATGGATCTTGCTTTATGCACCCCTACTAATGGGTCGTCCCACCCATACAAAAAAGGCTTTATAATGTTCCAAAACATTCCACAACATTCGACGAGAGTGTTCACGAACATTCCAGACTATTTCCGAACATTCCAGAATGTTCCTAGATGCTTTGTAATGTTGTGGAATGCTCTCGAATATTCTGGACTGTTCTAGAAATTTCTAGAGGCTCTAATTTCAGCCCTTACATCTTCAAAAACATGCTCTTCAGGTAAAAACGGGAACCTTCTTCATCGATGGGAGATAGAGGACTACCAAACCATGTAACTCTCTTGATTGTACCGGGTCTTTTTTAGCGGCACGCACATTGTAGTACACTTTCTTTTATAATATATTAGCTTTTTACCCGCAGCTTTGGTTGCGTGGTATTAGGGGGGAATTACTGTAGCGCTTGCACTTATCAATTATCCCCCCCTCCCGCACACCATACATTCAGTTTTCAAACAGCTCACGTGCCACCTAAATTTCATAATGCCAGAGCTCACCATTATATATAGCCTATATTACTCGCATATAATGTAGCTTTCTATTGGTGAAAGAATTTTTAAAATCCTGTTATTTTTTTATGCGTGAAAGCGTAACAAACAAACACACGCAGTTTCGCATTTACAATATTAGTATAGACGATAATATTCAACAAAATATATTTTTTTTTTCAGATCAAATCAACCTCACAACAAACTGCCACGAAACACTACAGAAATGCAAGGAAAATCAACGTATTTGGAACAATTTAAACAATGTCGAACCAGTTGGAAAACTTATCAAAAACTCTTCCGAAGTATTGACATCTGTCGACAAAGCTATCAAGTATATAAGAGCGACGTGTGGAAACAATAATCGTCACAAACCTCAAGTTGTGATCACGGGATCGCTCCACCTGGTGGGGGCGGCTTTGGCAGTTTTAGATCCCGAACTTACAACCTCTGATAAGAGTTCTGTTTAACTTTTATAAATCTCTTTTTTCAATTTAAGAATTGCCATATTATTGGCTCCTACAACCAAATTTCACATTAAATGTATATAATATATTATATAACCTTATAAATGCCGAAGTCCCACTACCTAATATCACCGTAGTGTTTTTTTTTTTTACATTAGATCCACTCAGGAGGCCCTGAGGAAAAGAAATTCTCACATCTTTGGGGATGCTGTGTGTTTGGATATTTTGGTAACAGGTTGTTTGTTTTATGTTTAAATATCATTGTATTCAAGGTCAGCTTCTGTTTCACTGTTAGCCTATTTAGTTTCTTCAACATTTTATGAGTTTTTGATTCTATGAGGTATTTTGGTAAAAGTCGTTTGTTGTTTAATGTGTAAATATCATTCTATTCTAGGCCAGCCTCTATTTCATCATTAGCCATTTTAGTTTCTTTTACATTTTATGAGTGTTTGATTCTATGAGGTATTTTAGTGACAGGTCGTTTGTTGTTTTATGTTTAACCCTTCGAATAATGAGAAAATAATATCTATGAACTTTTGCCTGTCAAAGTTTGCACGCAAAAATTCTAGGTTCTTCCCACGCATTTCAAATGTTCATTTTTATTGGTTATTTTTTAATCTTTTTGAAAAAAAAAAATTGTTCTAAAATCTAGATAAAATAATCTTTCCGATGTGCTTATCAAAAATTAAGATTTTTGTTTTAAAATATTAAAATTTTTATATTGAAAATGTGAATTAGCTTAAAAATTATGTACCTGGGGTTTCCCCAAAAAAGTACATAAAATAAAAGAAAATTAAAATTTTAAATACAGATTCCTTTTTTTAAGAAAATTTGTAATAAAACTGTCACTTCACTTTTTATCACATTCATACAATTTTATTTTTAAATTAATTGTTTATTACGTCACACATTGGCGCAAAATAAAATCGTCACTTATGATCGGGTTTGTAAAATATCTGATATATATAATATAGCTCGTTTATTCCTAAGGCAATAAGAAGCAATATTTCTTTCGCTTTCAAATATAAAAGAAATCACAAATTTTTGCTTGACAGGAAGAGAGATATCTAACTTTTAATGACGCTCGGTCGTTCTGGGACAATCTGGGTCTCCTGTTATTATAACGGCATATGATGTTTTGGGACAACTAGGGTCTCCTGTGATTAGACGGGTTAAATATCATTATATTCAAGGTCAGCTTCTGTTTCACTGTTAGCCAATTTAGTTTCTTTAACAATTTATGAGTGTTTGATTCTATGAGGTATTTTGGTTACAGGTCGTTTGTTGTTTTATGTGTTTATATCATTATATTCTAGGTCAGCCTTCTGTTTCACTGTTAGCCAATTTAGTTCCTTTAACATTTTGTTGATTTAACATTTTATTTGATTCTATGAGGTCTTGGTATTTTGGTAACAGGTTGTTTGTTGTTTTATGTATAAATATCATTGTATTCAAGGTCAGCCTCTTTTTCACTGTTAGCCAATTTAGTTCCTTCAACAATTGAAAATCTGTTTCGTTAAGTATTATTATCATTGCTCTCTTTTGGAAAATTCGCAACTTATTTTTTCTCTATCGATGGTAAAAATTCCACAAGCGGAAAGTATTGTTTTCAGTTTACCATTTAGTGCCTTTTTCATCGTCTTTCAAAGACAGTTTTTTTAGTTTTCGGATATCGATCGTCCAGTTGATTAGTCAGACGTCTCCGAAAAATCGAAATTTGGTTTGAGTATGCAGTTATATGCAAAAGTGTACCCTCTATCTGGTACAAAACTCAGATTACTCGTAAACCACCAAATCAATTATAATGCACGAAAACTTGCAGAGAATTATGTTGATGTTTTCAGGGTCTCTAGCAGGATATTATCTATTTCCGTATATACGGCACAACGTGTGCCATCAACGTATAAATAGTAAACAACATAAAGAATGTAACGGTATAAATGTAAATTTAGAAAGTGTGGCGAACCCATCGCTCAGGGAGTGGAAACACAAACCTGCAATAGCCATCTCAAGCCAAGGTGTGAGCTACCGTGCTCAGGCTGAATGTTCTTGGGAACAGTGTCACGAACGGTGCCTCTGAGAAACAAGGTCGCATCTCGAAGTATTTAGACTTTACTCCAGCATTCGGGGCTCTGCTGGAGTGGACCATCTATTTCCCTGGTCACTCGTGGGACAAAAAAATTGGACCACTTGAAAACCAGGGGCCTTTTGGGAACCTAGGAGTGCTGAGGCCACCTCTGTGGACTTTCTTCCTGGGGCCCTTAGGAGGAACCAAGTGGAGAAGCCATGGAGAGGAAAGCTGAGGCCACCTCCATGAACCCTTCCCTTGTGGAGCCTTCAGGGAACCAAGGGGAAGGGCACTCTTCCGGCGCGGGGCCTTTGGGGAACCAAGGAGGGGTGAAGTGGAGAGATGATGTCTGGGGCCTTCAGGGAACCATGTAGGAGTGAAGAGGAGAAATGAAGCCATTTCTGTGAACTATTCTCTTATTCCCTTTAGGGAACCAAGGAGGAGTGAAGAGGAGAGATAAGTCCTCTTCCCTCCTGGGGCCCTCGGCGAGCCAAGGTGGAGTGGGCTCTTCCCTTGTGAGGCCTTTAGGGAACAAAAGGGAGGTGAATTCTCCGTCATGGAGCCTTCAGGGAACTAAGGAGTGGAGAGGAGAGATGAAGCCCTCTTTCCTCGTGGGGCCTTCAGGGAACCACGGAGGAGTGAAGAGGAGAAATGAGACCTGGAAAGACACATTGTCGAACCAGAAGATATAGCTTCATTTCCAATGACAATCCTGTTGAACGTTGTAAAAGGGACTGGATTACTGTCAAAGTAATGAGGTAAAATGGGAGATAGCACAATGGGCTTACGCCTAAGTTCTCAAGGGAACTAATATGTAAACCGTCTCCGCTCTTAAAAAAAAAATGTACATATTACAAAGTATACAGTTAAAAGTAAAAGAAATAAAAAGTTAAAAGTGAAATAAACCAGTGAAATGTGGAAACTATGTATAAGATATGTTTAGAAAGTACAAAAGCTTTAAATATAAAAGGTATAAAAAGTAAGAAATGCTCTTGGAAGCCAAAAAAAAATGATAGGTAGTAATTGTGGATTAATTATTAACCTTTTTACAACGATGTCGTTAAAGAATTTTCAATACCCGTGGATGTGCAGACTTTTCACAATTTATAAATCTCATTTTAATTGAATATAGTGTCCCTTAAAAAATATTCAAAGATGTAGATGTAATCTAAACATTTCAAAGATAACAAATCAATCAGACATTTCGTTATCTAAACAATTATAATAACGTAACATGCGTCATGTATAGATGACGCTTGTCTTTTAGGCACGCGATCGGTTGGCATGTATACATGACACTCGTCTCAAATAGGTTAATTAGGATATTTTACAAGTAATTAATTTTTACAATTAATTAGAATGTTTTTTCTTTGTTTTAATCACGTTTATTGTTTATAAAAAACCGTCATATTTTGTAAACCCTGAGGAAATGAGCATCACTCACGAAACGTGTCAGTTTTTTATAAACCATAAACGTGGTTAAAACGAATAAATCTATTGATTTTGAATTAAAATGGTGCCACAATATAAATTTGCTGTGTTTGAACAAAATATTATGTTTATGTGATATACACATTATGGTTAAGTGGTACTAGCAGACAAATTTTATTCAATGCATCTTTTATATGAAGACAGACTACCGGCATTATCCATGTTAGAATATTGCCTAATCTGTGCAAGCGATGTATTATTGAATTTTGTTCTGCATTAGTGCCAGTATTGTTGCAATAATAAGGTGATTTGAATCGAATTGGTCTACTAGGTACATGACAATTTATTAATGAGACTAATTCAGGGGAGTCAAACCAGTTATTGTTTATTTTAAACTAAAAAAGTTAGATATTTTAACGATAAGAGCGGCTTTTTTTGTAATATAGAATCATAGTTAAGATGTCATCCATATTATATTACATAATGTTCTGGACCGTTATGCCTCCTGGTGTTATTTTATTGCGTATTTAATATGTAAAACCCGGCCACTTGTAAATAATATTTAATTTATGGTGAGCATTCGAATATTGATGCTCATTATCTCAAAACTTAGTTTTTGGAGATGTCTGACTAATCAACTGTACAATCGATGTGTCCAGAAATATTCCGTTTATTTGGATTTTATTGCAAAGCGGAAACACTCTGACGGAATATACCTGAGGCCTGAGGGTTTAAATAGTGCCTAGGTCAGTTTTAAATTTAAAACTGACCTATTTGAAAGTGTGTAAATAATTATTTAAGTACCCATTTTTTTTTATATAATAGTATACAGAAAACTTGAATAATTGCTCAGTTAATTTTTAATATTATAGTAGAGTTCATCTACCTATAAGTTTTTTTTTTTACATTAACTCCACACAGGAGGTTCTGAGGAAAATAGTTTCCCTCGGGGCATGTGACATCTTTGAAGATGCTGTGTGGAGGGCAAAGATATTGAAATATAAGAGATGTGCTATCCAGAGTTTTTACTGGATGGGGTTGTGTTTCTTGGTGTCGCCGATATTGTTAACCAATACTACTGCACACCTTCAAAAATCAACTAAATGAATGAATTCTTTCCGTAATCAAACTATGCCATCATAGCACATCTCTTTTATTTCAATATCTTTGGTGGAGGGTCTTTTTGAGAAGAGGAAGGAGTGAACATGGGTTTTGAAGAGACCCATGTTGTAAGAAGGAGGAAACACAGAGCCGGCAAATCCTTCCGCAGCCGAGCTGTTGGACTCAAGAACGAGTCGTAGAAGTGACCAGTCAACCGTGTGCATATTTTAGCGCGCCTTTGGCGTGTTTCTGACTATGCACCGGTGCTGAGGGGATCAGATCAATGACGCTAGTTGCTTGGACCATCTTCAATTGAAATACCGGTAGAACAAGGAAAGCATTTCCATCTGACGCCTGCACTCTAAAGATTGCAATCTGTTTTTAAGACGGGAGAATCATCAGACAGACCGCCCGTTTCTGCAGAGTCGAGGATTTTTTCAGGTATTTTACGGCTCCAGACCAGAGGCGATTATAGGTAGCGCTGCCCGGAAACCATTTATTGGATAACCAACACCCCTGCCATAGGTCTCTCCAAGTGGTTCGCTACGTTTGGCAACTTAGCAGTGGTGCCTGGATTCATGGGGGGAGATTTGTCTAGGTCTTGGCGGCGAATGCATTTGCATGGTGGGCCGGATCGGGAGAGACTGGTTGAGGGAGACCTAATCTAGACCTCTCCAGCCGAACTCTCTCGACCCATTGTCTAGGCACTGAGGGAATTTTTCCTCACGCAGATAATGAGATACATTCTAGATTAATTGACTACCAGTACTTAAAGAGTTGGGTCTTCGATTATGGTGGGCGTTTCTCCATTCTTCTTAAAAGTATGTTCTTCATTGCTGAGGATCGTGACTCCTACTTCAATTTCCATGGTGGACAAGGCTTCTCCATTCCCCGCGGTCCTGCGCTGCAAGGAGAGCCAAGGACTACCAAGTACCGGACGCTGGTACTTTGTCACTCCAGCGTATTGGTGACCTTCTTCTTCCAAACAGTGACTATGCGTTTCTCCAAATTGAAGCCCTGTAGGCAGATAATTGAAAGCTTGTTGTGGATGCCTAGCTCTTCCAGAATGGACACATTTGTGCCTCTGACTGTCCATGGAATCCTGATCATTTTTCTCCAGCACCATACTTCAAGAGCTTCTATCCGCTTTCTTTTGGTGTTTCTAAGTTTCCATGTTTGCACACCATATAGAAACAAGGGGAAAATCAACCCCACTCTAAATCAATAACTCATTCTTTGTAGTTATATTTTTTGTGATTCTCACCCATGGCTATCATACTTGCACATTTTGAGACAATGTATTTTAGTGAAACTTCTTGGGTCACATATGTGTGACAGCTGCTTGTACAGGGTTAAAATTTAAGAAAAGTGATTCATTTATCACAAATTATTCTTTCAAAAAGATTCTAAATTAAGCAAAATTTGCTGTGAATATGTTGTTGTGCCTTATGAAGGCAAGTGATTTAGGCATCTTTTATACTTAAACCCCTAGGGGACATAGCCCTGCATTTGCAGTGTTGAAGAATCGTGCCCACGCACGGTACGAAGCACTGCTGTTGCAGTGTCAACCTTATAGTACGTATTTTCATTTTGTTTTTACCCCTATTGAGTTAGTTAAAGACAAAAGTAAAAATGTCACTTTATATGGTATTGTATGCGCTTTGGCTTTAACAAAAAAAAATATTTATTGTATAGGGTCTTTCATTAAGCGCTTCCTATCTTTAAATTTAAATAAAACAAAGTGTGTGTGAGATATCATCGAATTTTTTTATTCGTTTGAAAGGCCTATCTAGACCATTATGTATGGAATATAACATCATTCAAATGTCTGAAGCGGCTTATTGGGTGATGCGCATCCGAAATGACCAATTTTCCATGACTCTGGCTCATAAATCAGGCTGAATTTGACCGATGGTATGGGTTATGTTGGCTTTGAGGGCCTCTGTGGTGTGTGGTTTATTCGCATCGACCTGCGACTTAAGAAAACGCCACAAAAAAAATTCTAAAGGGTCAAATTTCACAATCTCGGTGGCCAGTTCACATCACTTCCGCCTAAGATTTTATCATTAAACAATTAATAAAATTTTAAACAATTTTATCATTTGCATGTGTTGTTGAACGCTATATATGTCCATGGTGATTTGGAAAAACAGACTGAATAAATGACACCCAATTTGACAGATGTCGCTTTAACAATATGGCCGCTATCAAGTTCGGAAGTCCCTATTGGAAGACCCTTTAGTTTCCCTGCAGCTAAATAACCCTACGTTTCTAAAAAAATATGAAATAAAAGAAATGTTAAAGCACAGCATATCTAAATATTTTGTTTATATATATTATATAAAAAGAAAGAAGAAATTTCTGTTTGAAAATATGTTTATTAAATATTAAATGCTACAATGTTTTTCTTTTTACACCTAATTATTTCCTGAAAATGATTATGTATATATACTGCAAAATAATTACATTTGTAGGTTTTGCAACCAGAATTGAGTAGCGCACTGTACTCACACAGATGCCTGTATACAGCATGTTTCGGTAAATATTTACCTAATAGGGACACGCTTAATATGCACTTTTTATTTCAAAAACACTTAATATCAGTTACATAATAACGGGAAGTAGGTATTTCAGTTTCCGGAAATGGAAAAAAAATAATGCATTTTAGTAGATATTTCATTAAAAAACAGACAATTTCATATCTTTCCTTCACGCCATGTTTTGATATAATAATATTAAAATAGTTTTTTTAGGCTAGTTTTTTTTTCCTTTTTTAATTAAACCCAAACTAAGAACCTATTTTAGGGTCATGTGTTAATATTTTGGATTAAATAAGAGAAGAAAAAAAACTAACGTTAAAACTTTGACATCAATGACAATGGCAGCCGAGCGAAAAATCGTTTTTAATTTTAACGAAATAACTATTAAAATTCATTATTTTTCAATTCCAAAAACTGAAATACTTACTTCCCGTTATTATATAACTGATGTTAAATGTTTTTGTAATAAAAAGTGCATATTGAGCGTGTCCCTATTAACATTTACCGTACACACAATGTTTTGTACGCCTAAACTCTAATTGCGCAACCTATAAGATCGGTTAATGTATAAGTACATATCGTCACCTTACTATCAAGTATTCGCTAAATCTATTTGAGAAAAATATTAAATTATGTGTAGTTTTGAGATATTTGTTGTAAATAATAACATACAACTAATCTTTCTGTGTTGTTTTACAGTCACTACACACATGTGGATACAACCATAGATAATAGAAACAAGGGAGATGGGGCCATGAACCATTATTCATTGTATAGCCGCTTTCATAATCCCATTTATTTATAATAATATAACAGCAGGGGATGCCTTGGTATCAAGCAAGTGTTCTCTTGAGTTCGAAAATTAAAATTAGAAGAAATTAAATTTGATTCTAGATCAAAAGAAAATGATTTCAGTTGGTAAAACTCAATGCTCTATTGATAAATCAAAAATAACTACAGAGACATCTATTGACAATTAGCGGCATCATTATTAGTGAACGAATCTTAATAGCATAGCTTCAAACCTTTTTTACAATTAATAATAATCACCTCCTCTGGAGCGACCACGCAAAACAAATAAATTTGTCTCCATTGCTCGAGATTTCAAAAAGATCATTTGTTAAATTTTTCACCAACATTGAAAAAATCATACCTTCGAAATTTAACATGGAGACATAAAAACTTATTATAGTGCTATATAGCCAACGAATTAACCTGTATTTTACCATTTATCTCATATTTGTAGGATTTATAAAAAAAATCGTAGTTTATAACCGCGCGAATCCTCGTGTTTGTTACTTTAAAACTCCGTGAGAGGTACTTATTCGAGTCAACATAGAATATTTTCGATTTCTGTATGTTGTCTGTGATAAACTTGATAATGAAAGGTGCATTTCTATGGAAAAAGAACTTAATTTTAACCGTAAAGAGCTGATCTGAAATTCTGCGTGAAAAAAATATTTTAAAAATTTACTTTTAACATCGTTCTAAAATAGTCTACGAAGTTCGGATTTGCGACATCTATGGTCATAATAGAAAAAGCATTTCAATAGCTTTGTTTTAAACGAAATGCTTTCAATCATAGAAAAATAAAAGTGGTCCATTTTTCGACCATAATCACTCCAGTGTTAGATAGTCCATTTAGTTTTGTCATAGTTCGGCGATAGTCGGCAAGCTTCCATGGCGTACCTCCCTTAGTTTCTATTATTTATGGGCACAACATTATTTGAACCAATTTATTGTCAAGCTCAATGTTGTGCCAAAATCAGCCATATTATTGGTAAAGAACATTTATTGTTTTTCATTTGAACGCATCCAGAGTCAATTGTGTAACATTACTGTCTAACAGTCTATCAATATCCGTCAGCCACAAAATGAACCTATCCAAGTAACCTCCGTCTTGTTGATAGCTCATCAGCAAGAGCTGCAGATGTGTATTGGCCCTGTCTTGCTCCAGAGCATTCTTCAGCTTTCCATCTCTGATAGACAGTAACTTTATAAAGATCATCACAATCATGCTCCACTGCGCCGGCTTAAAGACAATGTTGTGCGCCTGAAGGTTAAAAGTTGCCACTAGCAAGCGCACATCGGAACTCACTTCTCTGGACGGCAATCCCAACGACTGTAACATGTCTGGCAACACTCGATTCAAACTGTTTAGAACTATCTTTCTCCGTAAGGCGTGCTGTGCGGTTTTATCCACTAACGGTAGATTTGTCGCTTTTTCGTCATTATCTTCACTGTCTGCAAATGTTTCGTTATTGATTTTCGCTTCTTTTTTGATTGGCATTTCAATGTCTCCCTTTAAAAATGCTCGCACTTTAATATCAAGTCTCTCGCTCTCTTCTTGAAGCATTGAATAATGCGGCAACGGTTTCAATTCTTTGGCAGACGTAACTTTTGTATCAAACTTTCGGTCCTCCAACTCTAGTAAGTTTAATTTCCTGCACAGCAGTTGGTACTGATCGTAAGAAGTGGACTTATATAATAAACCATTGGCTACATTGTTCAGGTAAACTTTGATGCTTTCTCCTTTATCGGAGACCATTTGTTTTACTCTCACGTCTCCGAACAAGAACAGCATAGTTTCGAGGCTAAACCATTCTCCTAGACACTTCTCGATGTGAACAATAGCGGCGGATAATGGCAGTGGCTCCCTTTTCTTCCCTTTCTTCGGTTTAACAAACTTTTCTTTTCTTCTTTCTTCTTGCTTAACTAAATTTTCTTTTCGAATCACTTCATTTTTGCCATCTTCGATATCTTGCATCTTTTGTCCGGCGCTGATGATCGGATCGACCCTGTTTTCTGGTTTTCTCTCGACGATTTCTCCGAGTATCTTTCCAGACGGCATCGACGATTTCTTCCTAATCTTTGTATCTTCAACTTTGTTTTCCGTGGGCTTTTCTATTCCTATTTCTACAGGCTTCACGGAGATTTCAGGTGTCGCTACTTTCGTGGCTACTTCTCCATCTAGATCCATAATTATATCTTTTTCCTCTTCTTCCATTGCCTGATCTTCGACTTCCACGGATTCAAGGTTGACTTTTTTTCCTTCGATATCCATCTGAGAAAGAGATGCTTCGGTGAAATCGAGAAAAGAACTGAATCCGACGTCTTTGATTTCATCCGCGTCGATTTTCTTAACCAGCGCTAAATCGACTTCATCTCCTATGATACCTTTCGTATCATGCGACATCAATTTGAAATTTGGAATATCATTTTTATCGCGGCACCAAAGTGGACTTGGAAGGATTTGTTCTTTTATAAATACGGAAGCTTTGTAGCAGACGTTGCTGCAAAAGTTTTTTCTGGCCGTTATATCGTAGACTTTATTTGTCTTGCAGGAAATCATGAATTGCTGTGATGGTAATTTATCAGGCAGAAGTTTACTGCACAAAGGATAGCCGCAAACTTTGGTGATGGCTCTCTCCTCGGTGATGTCGTCATAATGGCTCTGGGCGATGAAGCGCAAACTTTGAATGAAAGTCTCTTCGGTTACTTTGTTTTCGAGCAACGTGAGGACGACCGATTGCGCTACGGCTTCGCAGTCGCGTTTTTTCTTTAAGAAATATATTACTTCTTCTTTTGTCATATTCTCTACTTTGGGTGGTAATTTCTTCTTTTTAAACGCACTCATAATGACACTATTTTTGTGGCACTTTAAAAACGAAACTTACACGAACGAACACAAACAATCTAAAATCTAAACGAAGCTGACAGCTGTTTTCCACAGAAATTTTGATATTTTATTTTAGGTTATAAAATAGTGATGTACAATGGAAAGTCGATTATTTTTATTCAACCATGAATTCCTTTTATGCTGAGATTTGTGAATATTATAGGAAAAATCTCACAGTGTTTGTAAATAAATTGAAGAAGTGTAAAAAATTGAAACATGCTCCTGAAAACCGTAAACACGCAGAAAAAATTAGAACCATAAAATCCACCCAACGCGTGATTTGTTTAGATGTATTTGTTTGTCTCTTTTTAGTGTCGTTTTTTCGTTTCATCGAGTTTCAAATCACAACGGTGTAGAAGTTTTCGTTCCAAACGGACTTTTTTGAAAAATTATCAATACCAATTGTTTATCAAAATTACATCATTGGCTGAGTTGGCATCGAGTTTGGCTTCTACTCAGGCGTCGCGTGTTTGATTATTTGGCTGGCTAGGTCCTCCATCACGACACAAGCAACATTTTCCTATTTCTGTGGTGGCAGTAGGAGATTTTTTAAATATTATCAGATTATTTGTAACCCGGGGATATTTACCTTCCTTTTTAAAAATAAGATCCGTACCAACCTATTATAAGTATTTTTGGTGACAAATTTAGGTTTGAAATTGGTAAGTAATGCACAAAAAATTATAATTTCTAAGAATCAACTTTCGGGTATCTTATTATAATCATTTATAAATGTTTCAATTATTGAAAAGATCGACATTTCCAAGGAATATGTCGATTGTGCGCATCATTACGCAGTACCTACTCAAACCGAAACTTGACATTTTCAGTGTTGACATTTGACATTTCCGTATGGTGAATTGAGAAGTCAGAACAGTGAACAGCGATCTGCAGATAATAATGGATATTATTTGTTCATTCTTCCTCTGTTTCCCGTATCTTCTTCACTGAATTACACCACAATTCCGGCACAGAAAGGTTCGTTTTAATTTTGTTTATTCATTCATAATATAGCTATTTAATTAAAAAATCTAAACTACTATTTATTTCTCATCTACCTGAAACACTCATCTTATAAAAAAGTATCAATTCTATCTTATTAGATTGATGATTATATAGAACCTCTATTAAATATTATTTCAAAACCTTTACTCTTACACACACAACTTATTACGACCCAAGAAATTATCATTTAACTTTGGTTTTGTCAACATTCCTATCACAACAAGACTAGATTTGTTATCTTTTTGTATTAAAAATATAACTATTAATAGTAATAAATGAACAGTAGCCTTTATTTTTATATTTATCTTTATCTGCCGCTAAGACTCGTTAATTCGTAACATAATTTCATTTATGTGAATACAGCACAAGAGTCCCAACTGCTCCCTACCATTCATCATAGCCAGTATGACTACGGTGTCCCCAATCGGGGTATATTGTGAGACTTAACCCTTAAGAGCCATTAACCAGTGGCCGAGAATTTAAATTTTGTCGAACGATGATCTTGCGATTGTACACTTGCAGGGGTACAGGGCGGTTCCGATGAGAAAGATTAATTATTCTCCATGCCAGCATTTTAACATAATGACTCAATATCAATTTTATTTCGTTCCAAATTTGTTTTGATAAATACCCACATTAAAAAATGCTCAAACTCGTGATGATAAAACAATTAAAATTATGTACTTTATGTAATTATTGTTTGATCATAAGTATTTATAATTTTTCAATAATGTCTAATCAAAATAAGAAAGTAATTTTTTTTTAAATATATCAGTTTGTAAGACCGTAAATAAATAGACAAACTGAAGTATTTTCGTCATAAAACAAGGGTGCGGATTTTTTTTTTAATGATTTTATTCGAACTAAAATTAAATTTCTGAAAAGTAGGTTTCCGTGTCCAGTGATTTTGAAAGTTTACCGTATTTTTATTAAGCGTGTCCAGTGATTTTGAAAGTTTACCATATTTTTATTAAGTGTGTCTAGTGATTTCGAAAGTTTACCTTCATATCTCGATTTTGAATGGTATTCTTTCACCACGGAACTGTTAAGACTTTTGTGCAGTAAAATATTATTGTTTTTTCATATGGAATGCATTTTTCTCAAGACTAGAGTTTAATAATAACGCATCAATTAATAACATTTACATTTCTAACAATAGTTGTGTTATTAATCAACAATGGGGAAGAATCTATAAACAGATCAATGATTCATTTATCACACCATTCTCGTTGTCTGTTTGTTCATTTCAATTAAAACTCTCAAAAGTTGAGCTCTGGCATCATGAAATTAGCTTTTTTTAAATGTATTTTTTACGTGAATACCGCACCAGAAGAATAAGAATACTTAGAATGCTCCCAACCGTCTGGAGCCAGTGAAACAATGGCATCCCCGATTTGGGCATGTTGTGAGGCTGGCGGTAGCGAGAAGAATGGTGAGATGGAAAAGAGGAAGGTGGGGAAGTGCCTGGCTATACAAATATGATCACCAAACATGGTTAAAGCCATTTCAAGCAACATTTGGTGGTCTTTCAGCAGGGCGTTATTGAGATTATCTTCCACTCTAAAATTTGCTGCATAGCATTCTATATTTTATTTTATACTAGTGAGTTCCCGGCATGCGTTGCAATGCCACTTAATAATTAAAAAAATTGTTTCTCCCTGCGTGTCCTTTCCCATTTGTCCCATTCTTTTCTATAAGACCATACTTGGTCAGCTAAATGTCTGTAGAGGTTCGTCAGGCGCTTTATACCACCGCACACACCAAAAGAGACTTGTGTGAGACTCCGGATTTATTGCATTATATTGGAACCGAGTGCCCGTGAATTAAATAAATATTTTATTGCCATCTCATTCTCTCGCAGGCTGTATATGTTTGTCTCTTTTTAGTGTCGCTCATTTCCGTTTCATCGAGTTTCAAATCACAACGATGCTAAAGAAGTTTTCACTTAAAAAAAAAAATTCAGCTTTTTTTGGTATTTCGCCTTCAAATCCAAATTTATGTTTTGTATGAAAAGGGCCGCGCAACCGTTTCTCATGGGAATTTACAATTTTTGCCTAGTAAACAAACCTTGTTGATTAAAACTTGTTTACTTTATAGTAGTTGGAACTATAATCTCTAATGTAAGCTGTACAAGTTTCTTTATCTTATCTATGCTACCATTTTATCTAACTGTACTTGCAACCATGTTACTTAGATGCATAATGTCCTCCCACCAACTAATTCAAGATAAAAAGTATCGGGGTCAGTTAAAAAGTAATTCCTCTTATTTTTTTTCTCCTTTAATTGTCAAGAAATATAAATGCAATTACGTGGGTTGAAAACCACACTATTGACGATTAATTTGTTACTTTTCAATATAATATCCGTCCATTTCCACAGCTTTGGTCCATCTTTTAACAAGGGCATGTATCACAGTGTTGTAAAAAGCACGATCACATCCAGAACACCATCGCCATAACTTTCCCTGCCGATCACACAGTTTTGAATTTTTTTGTCCTTGGTGAGTTTGTGTGATGTCATTCCATTGACTGCCTCTTTTATTCAGGTTTAAAAAAATGAATCGACATTTTGTCTCCGTTCACAATTTTTTTCAGAAATCAAGCGCTGCAAGTATTGTCAGGATATTGTTTTTCTTGTTTCTTTATTCTCGCCGGTTAACTTTCTTGGTACCCACCTTGCACAAACTTTTGTTGAATAATCAGTTGTCGAATGACATGACTTTACTGAGGGAGAGAATGCGACATCTGTAGTTATCTGGGGACATCACGAATGATGTCATCAACTCGCGTGCAGTCACTGCAATCAATGGCCTGTGCTGTTCTGCTTTTTGTCAGCCAGCTGTGTTTGTCTTTCAGCTTTGTTACAGCGACGAACCCGTCATCTAGCAATGCTGACATCCAGTGTTGCATCATGGTACACATTTTTCAGTCTTTCATGAATGTGAATGGGTGTTTCGCGAAGGCGAAACACCCAACTGTAGAAGTACAGTCAAGAATCAATCATAAAACGCTGTCTATTATGAACATCAATGTCGGCCATTTTGCAAGCGACTGCAGTGCTGCCACCTGTTGACGCAAAAAATTACTATTGCAGTAGATTGTAGAAGAAGGTTTGAAGAATAGCACCTAATTCAAGATTTTCATTTAACTAACTTTATTTGTAGAAAAAAATAGGAGGTATTGCTTTTTGACTGATCCTTGTACAATAGGTAAGCCCTCCAACATAAATTATTTAATAAAAATGGGCCCAATGATCTGGATTAGATTTATAAATATCTTACAAATTTTATTATTATATGACTAATATTACATGCTTAAGTTTTTAACCTGTCCGGAAGTATGACCATAGTGAGAAAAAAAATAGCCTAGAAGGAGTACGTCCGTATATGTACGTTAGCGCCTAGAAATTAATTATTACTGGATTTTTTCAAGAAAACTAAATGTTACCAACATCTCTTAATCAACTTGTCAAAGTTTTTAGCAGTATAGCTGTCATACGATTTAAATATTCTTTGACGTCGTTGTTTGGCCTTCGGTAATGATAAACATTTTTATTGCGAGCGGCGCGTGACGCTTCCTTTGAAAGAATAAACCGTCGATGTTTCTATGCGTTTTACACTACAACTTATTCGTTTCGTGTTTTTTCCCATTAAAAAATTATCTTACGCATTTGAATGCGTTTGTTCTTTGAAATACCCTGTCAGCTTTCCAGGATAATAATAATTTGTGAAAAATCACCCTGAGGGCGCTGAACAATTTATTATGAATTTGTTGACTCCATCTAATTTTATTATTTATTTTATATATATATTTTTTTTTTCTTTGGGAAATTCAACAGATTATTTACAATTAAAACAAAAAATTAATAACACATAATGTAAAACATATCTATATAAAAATTTAGGTTCCATATGTTTGTGTTATCACATCTCGGAAAGTAATCGATGAATTGACTCGAAATTTTTACAGAACATTGCATTTTAGAAGAAGAGTGTTTCTATATTATAATGGTAAGCTCTGGCATTATGAAATTTGAATTTTTCTAGAGGTGGGGCGCGAGTGGTTTTTTATTTATAAAATGTTGAGAACCACTGAATTCGTCCAATTAAATTTACAAAGCAATAAGAAAAGGTTATATATAGTAATAAAAAAGCTCCGAAATTAACTTGTGTAGTAAAAAAAGGTAAGAAGATGATTAATTAAATCGATTACAAAATTAAGAAAAACTTGAAAAATAACTCAATCCCACAATGTAAATGACAAAAAAATAACTCACTCCTCAAAGGGTTAATTGCGAAGCGGAAATAACACAAAGTTTTTATAAATCTGACAGTTCGTTTAGGACAAAAAACTTGCACAATCGCAAAATACCTGAGTGGTTAAAAGAAGTAAATATATGGACTTTAGCTGTTATTCTCATGTAAATATTTTAGCTATTTCAGTATGTACATAAATTTTGTTATTCTTATTTTAGGACGGCTGAAGCCTGACGATGCATGACAGTTTCTGGTGGGATGTAGACGTCGGAGCGCTGCTGTTCAGCGGACTCCTGGTGGAGAATGTTGCAGCCATGGTGGTCACCTGTCTGGTCTTTGTACTGCTAACCGTGCTGTTCGAGGGATTCAAGGTGACAATTTATTTTTATATTAACTCTTCATAGTAGACCCTGAGGTAAATAATTCCTCTCAGGGCCTGGGTCATCTTTCAGGATGCTGTGGGAGGGTATTTCTGAGGAGAGGAAAGAGTGAATATGAGTCTGTGTTGCAGGGGGAGGAAACGCAGAGGCTTGCAAATCCACAGCTGAGCTTTGAACTTAAGAATGTGTTGTAGAAATGACCCATACTATAATGTCAACTATATACAAGTATTTGGTGTATTTCTACTACGCACCGGTGCTGAAGGGATCAATGACGCTAGTTCCTCGAATCATCTTCCATTGAAATACCGGTAGAACCCTCCACACTGCGTCCCCAAAGATGACATAGGCCCTGAGAGAAATTGTTTTCCTCAGGGCCTCCTGTGTGGAGCTCATGTAAAAAAAAAGAACCTTATGCCTGTGCTCTAAGGATTGCATCCGTTTGTTAAGATAGAATCTATCAAACGGACCGCCCGTTTCTACACAGAATTAAGGTTTTTTTTTAAGTTTTGGGAATTCAGACCAGAGGTGGCTGCCAAATTTAACAACAGGGCGCACTTGCGATTTGTATAGGGTCAGCAGTTATGCACTATCTCCAGTAGCTGCGGGCCCTGTACAGTACGGCCAGCTACGACAGCTACGACAGCTGTACGACAGCTGTACGACAGCTGTACGACAGCTGTACGCCCAGCATCTGAGAGGTTAACTTCAATGGAGCCCCTGTATCTGAGGTGGTCACTTAGAGTTACACCAAGCATATCAATGTTGGGAAGATTGCTTCCATTGAAGGAGACCAGATTGTCATTTTGATCCCTTTTAGGCGTAATCAGACATGACGACTCGCAAATAAGCAATGCTTGAACAGAATTCATTCAGTACATTTGAGCCAGATGAAGTTTTGAGATGCTCTGAAATATTTATTAAAATGATGTTGTTTAATTCTTTATTATTTGTGGATTAGGTTTTGGAAACAAAAGTACGCAGGGATCACAACGCACGAATGCGTCGAGCCATGCAGGGGGTGTGCGCAGAGGACAGGAGTAATCTACTGAGGAGGTATGCATTACAGCTCGCTTTACAACATCTTCATCCTCTTATCCTATTCGGGTCGGGGACCCATTGCATCGATAAGGCTCCTCCATACGTCCCTGTCTTGTGCTGGTTGTTCGGCCTCCGTCCATGGCAGTCCCATCCTCTCCTCACACAGTTTCTGGAGTTGCCTCGCCCAGCTGTGTCTGGGGCGGCCCACTTGACGTCTACCCTCTGGAATCGCACTTGGTATTTTCCTCGGAATTCGGTCATCAGACATTCTTAGTACATGCCCAAGCCACCTCAGTTGTGATTTTTCTTTGAAGAGTAGCAGTGGTTCAATGTTTAGATCGTCCCAAATCGTCGAGTTTCTTATATGATCCCATTTCGTAACCCCTGCCACTCCTCTCAAGTACCTCATTTCTTGGACTCTAGAGCGTGTTCGTTCAGGCGGTATGCCGTTTTGTACTCTGCCATCTTTGTCTTGATACTGAGCTCGGCTTTCCTTGTATTATATTGTTATATATAAAAAAAATGCATTTTGACATAAAATTCTAAGTCTTTTATTACCTTGTTGTAGAGCTGTGGCTGGAACCAGCAGTGAGGACCAGAATGTTCCTAGTGCCTCCAACGTCCTCAGATTAAAGTAAGAACTATTTCTATATCATTAATTTTGTGAATCCCTAAGCCTTTATCTATCCCGATAGCGTCACACGATCTGACAAACTCTGTGATAGTGACGAGCTCCTCGATTCTGAGTTCAAAAGTCACGTGTTCAAATCCCGTCACGTGGTTAGGTTTGTCCAGGTCTTGACGAGCGTTGCATCTGTCTGCTGCGTGCTGCGTGCGCCTGTTGCGTGTTGAGAAGGATGGAGAAAGACTGCTTGAGACAGGACACACTGACCCCCAGATTCCTACCCACTTCCCATACCTATTTCCTTCCCAGAACTTTCTCTCCTTCCTTTCTTTAAAAAAATAACAGATGGAAACACGTGGCAATGCAAAGTATGAAATCAGTAACAGATGGAAGCATGTGGCAATGCGAAATATGAAACCGGTAACAGATGGAAACATGTGGCAATGCAAAATATGAAACCAGTAACAGATGAAAACATGTAGCAATGCAAAGTATGAAACCAATAACAAATGGAAACATGTAGCAATGTAAAGTACGAAACCGGTAACAGATGGAAACACTTGGCAATGCGAAGTATGAAACAGAGGTGTATAAACAGTGGGTGTGTTGCGCTTCTTCCCTTTTCAGCCAAAGTTTCAGACAGCATTACAGTGTCCATCATCAGGGCAGATGTGTAGATTGCGGTGAAGTGAGTGTTTATGTATATAGAAGCAATACCGTGTTGCACTCGTCGATCCCCCTAGGGCCGGTATTTCATTACAATTAGTTGAAAAATTGTGATTTTCTGCGTTAAGTTTTGATGTTGCCTTCAAGTACCAGATACGAGGAACTATTAAGCTTAGTTGTCGTTGTTTCTATTAAGTGGCTCATGATGTTTTATTGCAGGTGCATAGTAATAACGAGTCAGGTGCTACTCTACACAACAAACACCGGTTTTAACTACCTCATCATGTTGGTAGTAATGCTCTACAATGGATACTTGGTGCTGGCCATCATATTGGGAATTACCATAGGTAAATACACTTTATTCTTTTCTATATATACTAGGTGTGAAGATACGGGCGCCATTCCTGAGGAAGACTTGGCACGACTAAGTGGATGAAATACTTGATTCGGATCATCTCAAGAATTTGAATAACAAAAAAGTCTGCATGAGATGATCTATTTTTTATTTAATTCACTGCGGATTCCTTGGCAAAACAATGAGCGTCTAACCCTATTGTTACCCTCGTAAACCATATTCCCCTATCTGATATTTTTTCCATCATCAAAGATAGATCCCGCAATGTTTGGGCAGAGTATTGGCACATTGCTAGCTAATCCAAGGGAGCCTGCTAAGCCTCAATACAAAGATCTATCCCATCAAAACCGTGGTTTCAAAAATTCCCCCATTTTTCCAAAAAAGAAATTTCCTCTCTTATTCGAATGAGAATCAGACATTGTTCCGTTCCTTTTCACTTGTTTAAAATGCACGTCCTTGACTCCCCAGATTGTACATTCTGTGGTCTAGAAGTGGGAACTTTAGGTCACATATTTTTTGGTTGTCCCTCTCTAAAATAATATCCTCTTTTCTATAAAGCTTTATCTAAAATTACTACCCCTCTACACAACATCTCATCTCTTCTAAGTCTGAACTCGACTCCAATCTTCTATATAATTCTACTAGAAATTTGTTTATTTAAATAATATTAATATATAAATTCGCCTTTCCTTTCTCTGTAATTTGAAATGATGGCCTAGAACATCCTTGAAGGGTGTTTGAAATAGTCTGAAATGTCTCAGAAATAATTGAAAAAAAAAAGAAAAAAAACTCCACACAGGAGGCCCTGAAGAAAATAATTTCCCTAAGGGTCTATGTCATCTCTGACACCTGGCAAAATGTACAAATCCGTCCCTTCCGTACTAGGCAAGGCGATGGGTCAAGAGAGTAGAAGGGTTTCCCTCAACCAACCTCTTTCTTTCCGGATGACGCATCAGTCGCCAAGACCTGGAAAAACCTCATCACATGAACCAAGTCATCAAACTGATCTATGTGTTGGTTATCCAATGAATGTTCCTAGGGCAGGAATGAAGCGAAAATTGTGTCACAAGACAAAGTTGTGCCTATTCCTTTAGGTCAGGAAAACTGTGGCCTGCGAGCCCCTGTGGTGTGGCCTGCGAGCACTATTGGTGCGTCTTGCTGAAAAAATTACATTTATAACGTGAGAAGTTGCTGATTCATGTGCTGACGCATTTTGAATGTAGTTAGGATGCGCTTAAGGTTATTGATAATATCTAGTTGATGAAAAGAAAACAAAGATTGAAAACAAGTAACGGAGATAAATTTTAGATGTTAAAGAGGCTGCTGAAGATGGAACCTAAGAAAACATAATACATATTAAGAGGCGTTAACCAGCGGCCGAAAATTTAAATTTCATCGAACGATGATCTTGCGATCGTACCCTTGCAACAGTACAGGGCGGTTCCAATGAGAAAAATTAATTATTCTCCATGCCAGCATTTTAATATAATAACTCAATATCGATTTTATTTCATTCCAAATTTGCTTTGATAAATACCCACATTCAAAAATGCTCAAACTCTTGATGATATAACAATTAAAATTATGTACTTTTTGAAATTATTTTTTGATCATAAGTATTTATTATTTTTCAATAACGTCTAAGCAAAATAAAAATGTAAATTTTTTTTTAAACTTGTAAGACTGTAAATAAATAGACAAACTAAAGTATTTTCGTCACAAAACAAGGATTAAAACTAAAATAAAAATTCTGAAAAGTAGCTTTCCCAAATAATTTATTGATTTATTTTACTGCATAATTATATTATTTGAAATGTTGTACAATACAAAATTTTGATTGAAAATTTAACAAATCTGCCAATGACCTACAGTAAAACCTTATTGTACTAAAAATAAACATATTTTCTCAAAATTTAAAAAGCTTTACTAGACAAAGGAACAGTCTTTCGAAATCAATTTATATTTTTTTTTGTGGAAAAGAGTCAATACGTCTAAAATTTTATTGAAAAATGATATATTTCCGGTTTTGTGTGGTTATTCCCTCTTACTACACTCTACTACTGTATACATATTTAACATTTAGAAATGAATATAATGTATTATAAGCTCATATTCCTCTATATTTTTGATTATATATAAGCACACACTATGTACTTATTGTTTAGTATTAATTTGTACCCTGATGATGCTTGATTAAAGCGAAACCGGTCGGTTCATAAATTAATAAATCTCGTGGTTTTAAACAAAAAAGTATTTTATTTTATTAAATACTAGCTTTTCCCCGCGGCTTCGCTCGCATGGTATTACGGGAAATTATTGTAGCGGTTGAACTTATCAATTATCCCCCCTCCTCCCCACCCCACCTCCTCCCGCATTCCATACATTCATTCCCTTACATTCAGTTTTCAAACATCTAGCCTACCACCTAAATTTCACAAAGAAAAAAAGAACTATCCAATTTTGTTCATTCGTTCGGAATTTATGCGCTAACATTTCGGATGTTTATTTTTAATTAAATATTTGGAAGTTTGTTAATATAATACAAAATTACACTATTTATTATTCAGTCTTTATAATCGTTGCGAATTATATTTTTAATGTAGGAACTCTTATCATTTATTCCAGCTTGTCCAATAAAAACAAAACATATTCTAATATTTGAATTTTCTGGGGCAGTAGCTAACCAGGGGGCTGAGTACCTACCAGCTTAGAGCCCACAAATATAACAACATCGTTTCCATGGGAATGATTTTTTTCTGACGTTTGCAAAAACTCGCTTTTGTTAGCGACAGAAAACGTATAACAAATATAATATATTAATATTTATAATTTCATAACGCCAGAGCTTACCATCATATACAACATATAGTCTGCGCATATAATTTAGCTTTCTATTGGTGAATGAATTTTTAAAGTCTTTTTATTTGTTAATGCCTGAAAAGGTCATAAACAAACTCGAGCAGTTTCGCATTTATAATATTAGTATGGAAGTATGGATGTCAAACCACAAAGTGAGTGCTTTCTACAATAATAGAATATAATGTATTTGCAGGGTACTACCTGTTTGGCCACATATCGGTCAAGTACACCATGGAGCGAGCCAAGGAACAGAGCAAGGTGGTGACGGTGTGCGTTCCGGAGTGCGAAGAACCAGGTAAAACCGTGTTACATTCTGTAGAGCAGTGATGAGCAACCCGCGGCCCAATTCATTCCCACTTGGCCAAATAAAATATCAAAAAATCTGCGCTACAGAATATTCAATGGTTTCCTTTGTTTTAAAAAAAGAGTTGAGTGGATTCAGTTTTTTTTTCAAAGTTTTGAATCAGCCGCTCAAAATAGTATGATTTTTCTTACATATATTATTCTTGGACAAAATTTTGTGGTTCAAACTTGAGTGTAGAAAAAAAACACCTTTGCAGCACAGCACTTTTTTTGTCGAAATCTATGTTTGATGTATTTCAAAGTAAAATATCAAAGTTTTCATCAAAATTTTTTTTTGACTTTCCGATTAAAAAAATCAACAGTTGTCCAAAACTGCAATTAGGTATTTTTTGTATGATCTTTATTTCAAAAAGATATAAATGGACAGCATTTATTGATTTTGCCGTGGATAAATTTTTCTTCTGGGGCTTATTGTTTTTGACATTCTATAGTTGTTTTATTAAAAAATTGCCAAATTGTTCTAGGGACGGTTTTCCTCTTTTATATCTGATTATATTCAATTTAGTTCAAAATTGGTATGGGGAAGTTAGGGGATCTGAATTTCAATCTAAAGACTTCAATTCATACTTTTACCATCATTATAAAGGAAAATGTTGCTTGTTGACTCATACAAATAAATTATTTAGAAGGTTCTACCCCGCCCCTTCTTCAAGGCAGCGGCGCTTCGGAGACCAATCTATACAGCTCCGCAGTGGTCCATCATTCTCAGACGCAGCATCTCCTGGACCAGGAAGCCGAGGTCCACACCGGAGAAGCCGATTGCTGTGACTCTTCAAAAGCCAAGAAGACGACCGATGTCTCCAAAATCAAGGCTACCAAAGATTCGGAAACAACTTCCAAGTGTTGTGATAAAGATACCAGTGGAACGGACGGCGAAACGTCCGGAGGTGGTGATGATAAGGACACGATAGAAGTCGTTTCTGAAAAGACAAAAAACTGCTGTTGCAGTAGTAAAAAGAGCGTCGAAACTGATGCGGCTGAGAAACTAGACAACAGTGTCGAGCTCTGACGTGAATTAACACGCAAAAGACTAATAATTATCATTACTCAATATCACAAATATATTGTTGTGATTTTCGCCATTAGTTGATATTTTTTTAAAAGATACGTACAAATTTTAACATCGCACATCCCATAAAAAAATGTCACAAGTAAAAATTTTATATTTTAACCGGTTGCTTGCCGAGTACGTGCCGGCGCGCGCCAAATTAAACTCTAAAAAATATTTTTTGAAATGCGATTTTAAACCTTAATTATAAAGAAAACGTATGAAGGATAAGGTCAAAATCGCTTGGGGCATTCTTGTTCTTAAGGTATAGAATGCTTTGAACACATCTATGGAACGAGAATAATTTCTATGAATTCTTTATGGATCTCTGGCCGAGATTTTTTCGGAGCATTTCAGCTGAAAGTTCGGTTGCATCATTCTCGTAAGAAAGATTGTAAACATATGAATTCGTCAGATAAACGCAAGTAATGTTGTTTTTAGGCATAGTTTATTGTTCAAGGAATGTGTTTCGGTAAATATTACATAAGATAGCATAAAATAAACCCACAAAATATTACGTCAAAGTTAAAACATTGCGAAATTTACGTTTCCTCCAGTGGCACGGGACGAGTTAAAAGTAAAGGGATTGTGATCTATAACCCACGAAAACCGTATTTAAATTAGATCGCTCCATCTCTGCAAGATGTCGCTAATATCTCTTTTCGACAGGACCGCTTGTTCATCATTCATTCATTTGTTTTCGCTCTCCTGTAAAATTAACTTTTTTGACTTGTGACACTTTTGTATGGGATGTGCGATGTGTTGTTTAACCCCTAGGGGCCGGAGCCCTGCATTTGCAGGGTTGAAGAATCCCTGAGTCCTGCAATTGCAGTGTCGACTTTATAAATTCATTTTGCTTTCTGATATTACCTCTTCTAGTTAGTTAAAGACAAAAACAAAAATGTCACTATCAAGTATGGTATTTTCTATGTGTTGACTTTAACAAAAATATACTTTATTTATTGAAATTTCTTGTTGCCCCTACGGGTTATTGTTGATACGTAAACTGTTAGCATAGTTACCACCGCAAATACCCAGGCCATAGGCCCTTGTCCTTAGATAATAGAAACAAGGGAAATAAATATATAATTTTTGAATTATTAAAAATTTTAAAGGTAGGTCTCCTCCGACCGAAACCATGAACACGAACAATCGCTTGAACATCACTATAAATTGCCAACTTTGAACAATTCTTCCCCTTCCAAAACATTCCCCTTCCGGGTGAAGCGGGAACGTAGGCGAGGCCGGCGGTGGGGGATTAGTTAATTTTTTTACAAGAGTTGCACCGAGCGGGGTTGGTAATAATTAGAATAAATCGAATGAGGTTTGGGGTTATGTCAACCGCGCAAGCCTAATAATTATTACTATAAATTGTAAATAAATACTGTCATAATGGATGATTATTTCTTCACTTGTAAATAAAGCCTATTAATTTATAAATTTAATATATATTAATAATATTTTAGAGACACGGAAGAAATTGATCATTTCAAATTGGTATTCTTTTCTTAATTCCTGATAAATAAATACCTAATAAAAATTCGAGATAGGTAGTAAGGTCTAACTTGAAATCTGCGTGTTCTCCTTGATACTTCGTCTACAATCTTGTCGCTAAATTTCGCATCAGAACTCGACCTTTGACGTCTGCGTAATTAATTACGCAGTCAAAATTCTCAAATAGTAACTTTGGGTCATGAAATAATCGATATTAGTCAGAAATCTTTCCTGATAAATAAATATCTATTAAAATATCTGTATTTTCTCGCTGATGTAGCATCTCTTCTTCATTGGAACGCATTTTAACATTTATGTAAACGTCAAGTGTTCAGTGCGTTTGCGTGGGCAGGTCCTTACCACAGACCGCTAGCCAAATTGTGTGTGACCTCGCGAACTTCGCCCCAATCTTTCAAACCATGTTTAAACAAATGGAGCAGACAGAAAGCAAAAAATGTTTATAGTGATGTTCAAGCGAACATTCACATTCTTGTGCATGGTTTCGGCCGCTGGAGACCCGTCTTATTGCAAACATGAAAAAGATTTAAAAATGGCTCTCCTTATCTTTCATCTATACACTGAACTAAAATTACCGACAATGAAAAAAAAATATATTTAACAAATGAATTACAAACTTTATTGTCACCTCATTTTTTGTCATTTCATATAAAAATAATTTAATACATTTTTCTCATATTGCAGTCTGAAAGGTTTTGTAGAGATGCACATTTTAATTCTTGTGTTCTTAACTTTTAGATTTGAATATAAAGCGTGGTATTTTCTCTTCCTAACACAGTTTAGATCATATATCTCACAATGACACAACGATTTCTCTGAGACCATGTGAGCTGTTTCCTAAAGTGAACAAATTGATTCTACGGGTAATAGCTATTTATTCGCAAAACCCAACAAATTGGCCTGTGGGGTTAAATTAAATAATTAATTATTTGTATAGCACTATGTATTGTTAAGAGTTTTATAATTATGTTATTTTTTAGTAGTTAAGTATTCTCACAATTGAAATCAGCATAATGAATCAAAGAAATGAAGATTAAGAAAGGGAGTCTTACGGCCGATGTTCCCAACTTTTCCATTGATCAATCTGAGTCTGCAATCAGCTAAGCGATTTGTAAGTATTTTAAAGGTAACGCTCAATTCATTGCGTTGTTCCCAAATATTTTATCTTTGATTATCTTAAGTGACCCCGCCCACTTTCAAAGACAGTAAAATGGCATCAAATTAAAAACTTTTGATGTTAAATTCATATTAAAGAGTTAATTATTGTATGTATTATCAACACATAATTTCTTTTAAATACTATTGTTATTCATAAACTGGTATTTTATATTTTTTAAACAAATATATGAAATTTTTTTTTTTTTTTTTGTTATTGTTTTTGGGGTGTTATGCCGTGTTTCGCTACCTCCTGCTTTAGCCAACGTTTCGGACAGCGTTACAGTGTCCATCATCAGGGCAGATGAGTGATGGATGGATGATGATGGACACTGTAACGCTGTCCGAAACGTTGGCTAAAGAAGGAGGTAGCGAAACACGGCATAACACCCCAAAAACAATAACAAAAATACTTTTTGGCCGTGAAAACCTAAAAACATACCAAATATATGAAATGTATTAAAAATAAAGTGTCAGATTGCCGACGTCGCGTCGGTACCTCGTGGCGCTGGCCCCACTCTGTTGACACTTTTTATAACTTTGCTTTGCTCAGTCGAACTTAATCCAAATGTCCGACTTCCTTAGATTGAGCGATGATTAAGCGATGCTTGTGTGTTGGAAAGAGCGTAGTTGTGTATTTGAGCAGTGTCGAGCCTTAGTTTTGGCTCAGCAGTTGATTAGTAGGATTGGGAACAGCGGCCAGGTTATTATTTTAATATTTGGATTATTTTTGTTGTATAATATTTTTAAAAGCATAATATTATGTTACCAGAGGGAGTTTTCCTCGTTTCAATGATTATAATATGTGCCAAGTCATTTTGTGATAATTTTTTTCTATTTTTGGTAATCTTTTGATCGAACTGACACCTTTAATACAAATATTTTTAGAAAACGACCTTTAGATTCACCTTAATTACTATAAAATACAACTTTTTGCATTCGGGGCAATAGAAAATAATACATTCAAAATTTCAATTGCGTAAAATGAAAATTTGCATTCGCGTAAAAATTATGTCGCATTGAAAATTTACGACCGCATCAATTTGCAGCCATTTACAATAATTCCTGTCATTTTGTTAAGTTGGTATTGCTGATATTATACGCAGGCTTAGATGCTAGTTCTTAGCCGACTTCATGCGGACACATGAAATGTAACACATGAAGTGAAACTTCTTTAGCCCCGTTAGTAATTTGAAATTCGGATAAAACGGAAGTGCGTCACTAAAATTTATTATTTGACGGTTCCTCGGTTCTAATATAATGCAGTAAATTCACAGCTCGGCGCAAGCCTCCGATAGCACAACGGGTAAGGCCCCTGACAAATCTCAGCGGCCAGAGAGACAGACATACAGCGAACGGAGGTTCAAATCCTACGAAATTAAAAAAAAATAAACATTTTTACTTTTGAGAAATCAATATCGAATCTTCAAACCACTTTAAAATAAACAGGCAAAAGAAAACGACATCTAGCGACTTTCTAGTTTCACTTCTACAATGAGTTTTTTTTTCATTTTATTTTAATATACATTCCAGCTTTTGAATGGTTTGTACGGCAAGCAGGGTTTGTTTAAAGGTATGTGTAATTATTCTAATATCTTTCTTTTGCCTAAAAGCCTTTTTTCATTTTATTTTATTTCCAGAATTTCACCAAACTAGTACCTAATACGCGTAGATTACGTTGTAGTAACATAACTTCTAGCTCCTCGTTATGTTACAGTAGCATATCGGGAATACCAACAAAACAAAATTATTCTCGTTTCATAGATGTGTTCAAAGCATTCTATACCTTAAGAACAAGAATGCCCCAAGCGATTCTGACCTTATCCTTCATACGTTTTCTTTATAATTAAGGTTTAAAATCGCATTTCAAAAAATATTTTTTAGAGTTTAATTTGGCTCGCATCTGGCGCGCGCGGGCGTGTAATCGACAAGCAACTGGTGAATCTAAAGGTTTTATCTAAAAAAATATTTGTATTAAGCATGTCCAGTTCAATTGAAATCGAATTTTCCTATTTTTAGTTATATGTAATATAATGCATATCGAACAAATTTTTTCCTCATCTGATGTTTTTGATGAGATGTTTTGTGCAATTTTCTGGTATCAAATCATGATATTAATTGTAAGTTTATGATGGTACGTACCATTTAGGTTAAGAAGTTTAATATTATTATTTGTAAATTTTCACATTGTTAAAATACTTCACTCCAGATCCGGAAGTCAATTTATTGATAAACAAACCATTCTGATAAGCAGACACTTCAAAAGTATTAATCTGTTCATGATTGACAAATTCAATCCATGTTTTTCTATGGGTAATCCACCCAATGCTAAATACAGTCTAATTTTGATCAACGTTTGAAAATATATCCTTAAACACTTTAACCCGACAATAATCCGGTATTTCAGTACCTTGAAATGATAAATATGAAGGAAAAAACGTCTTCACAACAAACCAAACCAATCAGCTTTTATAACAATCAAAATTATTACCTTTTTTCTTGCTCAAAACAAAAGAACTTTATTTTCCAATAGATTTTTTCACTACTGTTCCAATTTTCGAATAGTTTTAAACTAAGTATCTATGGTTAGAAAGGGTGGGTAAGTACTGTAGATAAATGACGTCAAGGTAAGAACCAACCATATTATCATTTTAAAATTCAACAAAGCAAAATATAAGTAAAATAAAATAATAGGTACATAGCTCGTTTAACAGTGCCAAATATTTTTAGTCCCGCCATATTTAAGGGCCACTTTTTAGAATCGAATTTAATTATACCAGTTGACAGTATCAACACTTTAAAATACATTCCCAATGTTTTTATAATCAACTAGCTGGTTCCCGGCATACATAGCAATGCCATATCCAAAGAAATAAATTGTTTTTCCCTGCATGTCCTTTCCTCATTCCCCTCCCGCATTCCCCTTCCACCTTTCCCGCCTTCCCTCTCCCGCTCCCCCGTCCATTCAGCTTTCAAACAATTAAAATCAAATTACAATTTCTTTAATTCAAATTTTCATTTTTCGTATATTACAAATATTCATTTTTGTATATTATAAAAAAAATCAAATATTATATGAACAATCAATCAAATTTGGTATCTAACATAGGTACCTATTTAAACTATCTATAATTCTTGATTCAATTAAAATTATTATGTAAGTACTTCAAAATAATCCATTAACTTAAAGAGTTTTGAAAATTGATTTTTGACCTAACTATTACTGTTTTACAAAATGTCATTCTCAAATTTTTGACAGTTTCGCAAGAATTTTTGTGATGATAAAAAACTCTCAGATTTATTGTCATGTGGTTGTAGTAATCCAGAAACCTTCGCAGGGGTTTAAATAAGGTATTTTGAAAGTTTAAAACATTTCCTATGCTTAAAATAGCAATACATAGACATCTTACTAATCCCCAAACTCATTTTGATTTTGATATAAAAAGATTTGGCCATCCTCAATGTCTACTTACAGTCTGACAATAAAATTTTATACAAATTTAATTAAAAGTTTTCATTACTATAGCAACACCGATTTTAAAACAAAATTCAGTAAAAAATTTTGAAAAAATTAATTATTTTTAAAAAAATTTTCAGATGCATTGTCATGTGGTTGTAATAATCCAGAAACCTTCGCGGGGGTTTAAAGAAGGTATTTTGAAAGTTTCAAACATTTCCTATGCTTAATATAGCAATACATAGACATCTTACTAATCCCCAAACACATTTTGATTTTTATATATAAAGATTTGGCCATCCTCAATGTGTACTTACAGTCTGACAATAAAATTTTATACAAATTTAATCAAAAGTTTTCATTACTATAGCAACACCGATTTTAAAACAAAATTCAGTAAACTTTGTCAAAAAATTATTATTTTGGGAGTAAGTATGTACTACTAATTTCTGAATGTCAAAATTTGATATTGTGAAGAATATTCACTAGGTGTTTTTTTTAACCATTCAGGTATTTTGCGATTGTGCAAGTTTTTTTGTCTTAAATGAACTGTCAGATTTATAAAAACTTTGTGTTATTTCCGCTTCGCAATTAAAGCTTTATAAATGAAACATTTCTGAATGTAGCCGAATACTAAAAACTGTTTTTGAAAGTTTATGAAATAAGCTTTCAAATTGTTGTATTACAAATAAATATTGACATTTGTAAATATTAAAATTAGATTGCAAACATAAAAAAATTGTAAAAATGACTCACATGATGTTTTTATGTGAAAACAGTACAAAAATCACAGATTATGTAAAAAAAAATACTTATTCTATTGTATAAATGTATAATAAACAATTTCGTCACCTCACTTTTTTACCATTTCATACAAGAATATTTAATAAAAAATTAACAATGTCTAACGGCATGTAGGCGATTTGGCAGGTGAAAACTGTTTCTACAAAATAAGTCTTTTTTATGTACTTCTATGGACAACATTGAATAGAAAAGTGAAGCTAAATTCAATATGGATCTTCTACTTTTGTTTTAGGTTTGTCACCAGAATAGTAACAGAGTTAAAACAATTTTTGTGGGAATGTGCGTTAGCGTGAAAACAAGCTTATTGTACTTGACTGCTATTGTTATATTGTCGTATAAACACGCTTACGGGTCGGAATGGTTAAGTCACTTTTTTTTCCTTTGAACCATCTTTGTTTTTGCCGTGTAAACAATCATAGGACCCTCCATTTTGGTCTTCTATTTGTTAACAAACTGTAAATTAGGTAATCAATTTTTATAATTATTTTATTACTGTTGGAAAACTGTGTGCTCAAAATGCTTTATGATGCTCATGACGTAATTTTATTTATCTATATAAAATAATGGACCTCTTCAAGACCCATATTCACTCCTTCCTTTCGTTGATTTACAATATCCCCAAAGATGACAAAGGTCCTGAGATCTCCTGTGTGGAGTTATAAAATTAGTGTTTTATACGTAAAGTTGTATAATCAAACAAAACAAAGTTATATGTGTAGATATTTATATTTAATTATATAGTTCTTATTTAAAAAATTGTAAATATGAAATAAATTATTGGTAATATTATTATAGTGTAAGAAAAATGTTATGTAAAAAAATCATTTATTTAATAAAATATACTTACATATTCAGATGGCCGTTCAACTCTTTCATTTCTTAGGCCCGGTTGTTTTGCAGAAATTCACGTGAGACAAAGTCATCAAATGCCATTGTTTTTTTAACGGTTGAAAGGTTCCCAATGTAAAATGCCCACAATAGATTTCCAAATTCCCCAAAAGTTCCTTCACCTCCAAAATGGAACCACATTCTATTGAAATTAGCATTTATTTTTTACTAGCTGGGTTTCCCGGCTTCGCTCAGGTCAACATTCGAGAGAGTTCTGGAATGTTCCACAATGATGTTTCCGATTCCCTATTCCCGAACGTTCCACGACATACTCCGCCACTCCTTCCAGAACTTTCTAGAGTTCTTATGGAACCTTCTAGAAATTTCAAGAAGGCGAAATTTCCAGCCCTTATACCTTCATGTCCTTTAGGTAAAAACGGGAACCGTCATCCTGGAGGCGGGGTAGAGATCTACCACACCATATAACTCCCTTGATCGTACTGGGATTCGTTTCTGAGTTTTTGCGAGACGCACATTTTTTTAGACATTCTTTTATAATATCTATTTATTTATTGCTTCTTCACAATTTAAATTCATTTTTAGCATATAATTATTAACCCCACTAGGGTTCGCCTGTATTGCAATATATATTGATTATTTAGTCATTTTCGGATTTGTTGACATCTTGGACCCAAATCAGCCGTTTTATTTTCTTTCGTCAGAAGATTCTTAAATAATTGCGTTGCAAGCAATAAGATTAGTTCTGGATGAATGGAACTGACTCCGTTTGACATGAGCATGCTCATTAAAGAGCATGTGTGTTCAATTGTTGGCTTTGAGCGTGCTCATTCCTGAGAAAGCTCAAACCAAGCCTGCTTATTTATGAGCAAATGTGTACAGTTTATGAGCATACTCATTAACGAGCAAGCCGGCTTGTTAATGAGTATTTTTGCCAGTACCTTTTTGTACAGGAATGTTGTGCCTCACAGTGTTATTTTATGGCACATTTGATATGTAAAATGCATAAATAACATTTGATTTATGGAATACTGCTTTCCTCTTTATCTCAAAACCTAGTATTCAGAGATGTCTGACAAATAAACTGGACTGCAACTGCGCGGGGGCTGGGACACAGGCACACACGTTGCCGAGTGTAATATAGTTGTGAATGATGAATACTTGGAGCAGGTGGATGAGTTTGGGAAGTATTTTTACGAGATGGGAAGGCTGATAGACAATTGAAAGAAGGGTAAATGCAGGTAACTCCATTAATGGAGGACTGAACGCGGTTGGCGCTAATAACAAACTGCCCAAAGATACAAAACTAGCAGTCCACAATGGAGTGCTGGTACCTACCCCCGGCAGTGAGGCATGGAACTGGCAGAAGGATGACAGTAGAATGAATACTTTTGAAACGAGATCCCATTATGATTGTGTGAGAAATGTTGAGATCCGCAAAAAACGCAAGGCTGATGTAAGCGTAATGAGTAAGATTAAGAAAGGGATGCTCAGATTTGGGCATGTAGAGCTAATGAACGAAGAAAGGAGTCTAAGGAGAATGTATGATGCAAATGTGAATGTTATAAGTTGGGGATGCCCGAGGAAGGCACGGCACGATCAAATGAATCAGATGCTTGAGTCAGGCTATGTCAAGAGTCAGAATAATAGAAGAGTATGTATGAATGTGAATGAAGAGTGTGTGCCCGTTCCCTCTGCCTGCCCCTGCAGAGAAACAGCTTGATGGTTAGTTAATTAAGAAGGGACTTGAACTTCAGTCAAACGCAAAACAAATTATTGTATTTTTAAAACATTTTATTACGCAACAATATATCGTTACAAAATATAAATAAAATGGCAAATAATTATTCACAATAATATTCTTTACAATTAACAGATGACAGCCTTCCATACTTACAAAATAATAAAGCATTATGAACTTGCGTAGCATAACTTGTATATAAGGACAAAACGTGAACAACATAATTATATTCGTATTTACACTTTATGTGAATACCGCACAAGAGTCCCAACTGCTCCCGTCTGGAGCCAGTGACCCCGATCGGGGTATGTTGTAAGGCTAAAGGTAGAGAGGAGGGGAAGAAGTTGCGGAAGAAAAAGGTGGGGAAGCATCTGGCTATTCAGATCTGGTCACCAAACACGGCTAAAGCCATTTCAAGCAAGGTTTCAATTCTGAATGGTGGTCTTACACCAGGACGATACTAAGAGTATCTTCCACTCTGGAACGTGCTGCAATATACTATGTATTATTTTTAATGAAATGATTGCGAGTCAAGAGCCTTACCCCTCGACCTCGGAGGCCGACTGGCTACTGTATGAATTTTCTTTAAATCCTCGCTAGCATGGTTAAACCATTACGTAAATTTTAAGGGCTCCTAGTTGATCCAACTTTACGATTGTGTAATTTTTTTCATTACGATTGCTAGAATCACAGCAAAGTGTTTTTGAACACTTTTGAAACAATTTTTTTCAATTTGGAAGGAGGGTATGGGTACTGCCCCGGCAACCATTCTATTAGATAACCTATATAATGATAATAATAATAACACCTCTGTCTTAGGTCACCCCAAGTGGTTCGCTGCATTTGATAATTTAGCAGGTGCCCGAATTCACAGGGTGTTTGTCTAGGTCTCAGTGGCGAATGAGTTTGCATGGCGGGCGGGTGGTTGAGAGAGACCTTACCTAGACCTCTCCAGCCGGACTCTCTCGACCCATCGGTCTGCACCGCAGTGGGAGGGTTGAACCCATTCGTCCGTCACTCCTGGATACACTGACTCCCAGATTCCTACCCACCCCTCATACCTTTTTCCTTTCCAGAACTTTCTCTCCTTCCATTCCTTAAAACTACCCTCCACACAGCATCCACTAAGATGACATAGCCCCTGATGAAAATTATTTTCCTCGGGGCGTCCCATGTGGAGCTAACGTGAAAAAAAAATTCAGGTTCGACTGCAAAGTGAAACTATCTTTAAAAATTTTCTTCAAAAGAAAGCTTCTTTCATGGGGAAACCTTATATCGATTGTCTAGTTGATTAGTCAAACATCTCAAAATACTAAGTTTTTAGATAACGAGGAAAGTAACACTCAAATGCTCACCATAAATAAAATATTTTTGTATATGTTTTACATATTGAATTTGCTATATGGGTTGTTCTTCTTTTTAACCTACATAACTTTTACCACTCTCGTCACATTTCCACCACTCTTTCACATTTTGTTTTTACTATAAATGAATTCTCTCTGGATCTCAGAGGGAAAATTGTATCAAGGGGAGAAGGAGGCCTAAAATGCCTTTTGGGGGTGACAAACACGAGCTGCGTATTTACCTGTTTTGAATGACAAATCATGTGACAGAACTAACGTACGACATAAAAGTCGTAGGAGACAAGTTTTTAAGATTTTTTAAATATTTTATTAAACATCATTAAAAATAATAATCGCTTGATAGGTTATATCTTTTGGAGTTTAAAAATAGTTTTATATTTTATGTCACCATATCATTTTTTTGTAACATTATAGAATATACGCAAGTCGAGGTGGCAGAAGACAACTGTGATTTGTATGAAATACACTTCTATCACAAAGAGTTACAACTAACTTAATTTTTATTACAAAAATATAAACACATATTTTTTTTAAACGCACACAGTCGTTACATCTTTAGTACAGTAGATTTTAAAGTAATTATAAAATAATAATAATGGTAATTCTGTTGAATTTTTCTCTACTAACTGGTGGAGACAACTTTATGTAGGTTAAAAAGAAGAATGACCCATATACGAACACCGGGAAGCATAACAGTCTGGTATATTAGTATGACATTTTCCACTAGTAACCCCAGAAAACATTTTTTTTTTTGTTTATTTCACTACAATTCATTATGCATTGTAATTGATTTGGTGGTGTTTATGAGTAATCTGAATATAGTACCAGATAGAGGGTACACTTTTACATATAACTGCATACTCAACTCTAATTTCTATTTTTCGGACATGTCTCACTAATCAACTGGACTTTCGATATGTGCGATAAATTACTAGTTTTATATATATTGGGTGATGGTCATTATCAAGGACTGATGTAATAATAAAATCAATAAGGTAGGTTTGTGTCTATAACGGGGCTATCTACGTCTACACCAGCTGCCACATCTGCGTGAGGCGTTCTCCTTGCGGCAACGTCATGGACTGCGGGCGGCTGAACGTGAGAAACACTTGCTTGTACGTTTTCTTCATTTCACGGTCAAAGAGCTGGAAAACAAACATAAACCATTTTTTAACTAATTTTATTAGAATAACTTTCGTTATAATAGCTTTTGTTATAATAACTTTTGAAATAATAACTTCTGTTATAATAAATTTTATTATAGTTTTAATAACTTTGTTATAATAACTTTCATTATAATAACTTTTGAAAAAATTAATTTTGTTATAATAACTTTTGATATAATAACTTTTGTTTTAATAACTTTTGCTATAATAACTTTTGCTATAATAAATTTTGTTATAATAACTTTCGTCATAAAAACTTTTGTTATAATAACTTGTGTCATAATAACTTTTGTTATAATAACTTTTGATATAATAACTTTTGTTTTAATAACTTTTGTCATAATAACTTTTGTTAAAATAACTTTTGAAGGTTATATCCATCAATGTAATTAATATATCATGGAAGAAGAAGATAATACTAATATGTAAATCTGAATGAAAATATGAAAAAGAAAAAGACACAAAAAAAAAAATAAGAGATTTCAATGGCTGGGTTGGTTGAGGCGTTTGTACCGGCAAGAGATCCTGAGTTCGAGTCCCAGTTGCGACCATTACCTTTTAATTTCCCTGTCTTGTTCTTTTTCATGTTTTCATTTAGATTTATTAGTATTATCTCCTTATTCGATGATTTAAGAATAAATTATGTTACATACACATTGAAACTCTCTTAACCCCACAGGCCTTGACCGTATTTTGTTAAACGGTCAAAATATTTCCATTTTGCAATAAAATTCAAATACATAAATGGAATATTGTGCGTCTGAAAACTAAAAACTGTTGTGGAAATATGCTTTCAAATTTAATAATTAGAAATAAATGTTTTAAAAATGGCTTTTTCTAAATAAAATAACTGACAATGAAAAAAATAAAAAGACATACTGTTATGAAAATTATTTATACCTAAAATGACTTTCCTACCAAACCGTACGTAGGTACGGTCTTAATTTTTTTTTTTTAATCACTCGATTGTCTATGGGATATTACACGGGCAACAATCAGTTTCTTGCGCAAGGTAGCCACTTCCTGTCAGGGCCTGCACCGGGCAACAGACCTTGACGGGACGTCACAGAGTGCCTTGTTTAAATTTGAAATGAATTGTGCGGTGTCGATCGTGAATTCGAATTACTAAATCCCCATACCTGGATATAGATAATAACCAAGTTACGCTCGCGAATCTATGTTGTGGAAAACGGATTGCGCGAAAGTTTATTTTATGTGCAGCGACATAATAAAACGCGTGCTTCCGGTGCTGACCGGCAAGAATATTTTAAATTCTATAATCGTGACGATCCGACCTAATCCTCGCTCGCTTCGAAGCCGTTGATAAATAGAATCAATCTTCGTAAAGTAAAACATCGGATGCAGAGAGTATTTTAGGCGAGTCCCCGTTGTGGAAACCGCACTTTTGCATGGCTGGTGCCTGCTGTCCTTCATCAGCCCTGTACGGGCATTCTTCGGGACCAGGATTGTATGTCAGACAACGCCATCCGGAGAGCTGGCCCTGCATAGGCCGACCTACCGCCCTGAGGACCGCATGGATCCCTTCCCGAGAGATAATCCCTCTTCATTCGCGACGTCTTGCTAGCTAGATTATTTCAGTATGGTCTGTTATGGGGGTAAGCTTCTCTAAAATTGCTTGTAAAATTGTATCATAACAAGTGCAATATACCCTCTTTTTGTTTCTCAAGAAACTTGATATTTGATTTATAATACACCCCAGCTATCAAGGTAAAATCACCCTTTCCCCACGGCGCTGAGATAGTGTCTCAAATCTGAGCTACGCCTGATACACCTAACCTCCAAAACGTAAGTATTCATAGTATCAGTATTAACCGGTTGAATGCCTCGGGGTTTTACGGATGAAACTCGAAAATTTCGCGATGTTTTGACGTAAATTTTGTCGGTTAATTTTATGCTATGGTATATAATATTTACCGAAATACATTCCTTGAACAACAAACTACACCTACAAACACTTTTACTTGCGTTTATTTGACAAATTGATAGATTTATCAATCTTTTTATGACACGCGACGCTCAAAGTTTGACAGTTCGAATCGTGGTAGAAATGCTCATTTCCAAAGTCATTGAAATGTCCAAAGACAATTATTTGAGTGGCTAGAAGTGTTCCTTATATCTGTTACGTCAAGAACAAGAATGCCCCAAGCGATTCTGACCTTGTTCTTCATACATTTTCTTTATACATAAGGTTTAAAATTGCATATCAGAAAAAAAAAATATTATTTTTTATTCGGCTATAGGGCGCGCACCGGCGCGCCAACGGCACGCGACCTGTTAAATCCAATGTAACAATACATAAATTATTAGGCAAATATATTATAAATGTTATTGTCAACTCACTTTTTTGTCAATTTGTGAAAAAATAATTAATAAAAAATCCTCAAAGTTTAATCATTTCATTTTTTTAAATTGCAATCTGAAACTTTGGATTCGTAAAGGTTTACATTTTAATTATCTTGCAGTTAATTTTTCAATTTGAATGTAAAGTGTGGTATTTTCTCTTTCTAACACTGTTTAGATCATATTTCTAACCATAATAGTAATGGAGACATCGATTTCTATGAGACCTGCGTAGTTACGAAAACTGAACAAATAGACTTGACAGGTTAAAAAGTTTTCCAAAGGACTGGAATTGTTTTTTTTTTATATTATGATCTGAATCAGATTTTTAATATAATAATTGTAGTTGTTCATTTTTGGAGGGTCATTGACCATATGACCTTAGGGGGAAGCTGCCACTGATATTTACTGTGATTGAGGTGCGTGATTCTACTCACATCCTCGTCCGTGTCGTCCAGCAGCTCAGAGATTGGCGTCTCCATGGTGGCGTGGGGGGCGGCCAGAACTCGAGCGGCGGCTTCGGCCACCGCCGGCACCGCGTGCCGTCGCAGTCCGCACGCCTCCCACACACTGGACTGCAGGGCGCCGCTCAGGCTGGGATCGCACTCTTCCATCATGTAGGGGTCCGAAGAGGCTGCATCAGATAAATACCATATATCAGATTAAAATTACAATACTCTCTCACTAATCCAATTTGATATTAAAACACCGAGAGATCAATGTATCAATTGATTATTGCATGGGCTATTTTAATAGACTGATTGTTCCATGATTTATCGTTGAAAATGTTGAGATATTGTATAGATATTGATATTGTATAGATATTGTATCGTATAGATATTGACCACACATTGTCAGATAGGGATAGGTACATGGATAGAAGGTTGGGTGGAGGAAGGGAGATCACTGATTTATAGTCTTTTCTTCTTGCTCTCTCATGCCATCTTTTTCGACATCAGACGAAGACATCACGGTGCCATGTCCCACCAGCAGTGATGATCATCAGAGATGCAAGAAAATGATGACTTTCTCCTTTGGAGGAAACAGACCTGTACGTGACGATTCTTGTTTTGAGTGAACATCTGCCAGATGTTGTTTACTTGAAAAAGGGTTGCACATGTTCCTTCAAAAATATTATTGTAGCAGGAAAGCACTTAGCAACTAATATTATTTTCAACACCTGCTTACTAGCATTACACAAATTAGTCATCCTTTGCACGTGCAGCGACAAAAACAATAACATGTTTATGTAAAACTTGGAACAGGTGCGTGAATATTTGATATAAAAGCTGACTGAAAATAAATAGTATTCATTACCAAAAAGATTTCAGAGTTGTAATTACAAAATATCTCCCGAACCGAAGTGAAGATTGGGGTCCAGCCGCCTAGTTTTTAGTGTTGTATAGATCAAATAATTTGGTCTCGTACAAGACCTATGTACATTGTGTATCTCATCTTTTGAAAGAGCTGCAGCATTAATGTGATAAGGAACGTATGCCGTGACGGCATAAAAAAGGTAATAAACTGTGACTGTAACCGTGAATCATCACGGTAATTTTAAAAGCGCTCAATATTAACACTCATTTACAGTCCTTTCTTCTCACTCTCTCTCACGCCTCTCTTTCATAATAGAAGTCAGTTGAGCGGTCATTACAGATTGCGACAGTTATTATGTTATGACAGTCACCTGCTAATCGGAGCTGCACACCTTCCTCACGGCACGCCATGCGCTTGAGAGCGGGATGGCGCACCAGCAGATTGGCTACAAAGTGAAGCAGGAGCGTCACGTCGCAGGGCGGCGCCAACAGCGCCAGGCGACATAGCCGTTTCACAAAACCTGCCACCAGCGCCTCGGGGAGATGTCTGTGAGAGGCAGAATTTAAAAAAAATAATCAATTATATAATACTTTTACTTATTATATAGGGTGTTAGAGTACGTACTTGACTTATTTTAACCAGTGATTCCTGACATTATTTGGAGTAAAAAATGTAAATGAAATTTTGATCTCTGGATGAATTGGAATTATGATATTTGCGATTTTTCATAGGTCTGTGTCAGCGATAGTTTTCAGTAATATATGGTTAATAACTACGGTTAAAACTCTAAAGGCCTAAATCTACGAATTTATATTGCAGTAGCATCTCCAATCTGTTGGTGGGGTCACCAATCGCAGAGTTATCAATGGCATGCGACATGTAAGGGAAAAAATTAGTACGAGGACTAAAGAAATGTAAGGAGTAAAACGGGAACTAACGTGGAACTGAGGAACATATCGGCCAGATAGAACAGCCTGGACTTGTGCTTGATGTGGAAGATCTCCGGCTCAAACATAGAGTACAGTTTGGTGTAGACGCGAGGATATTCCAGGTTGTGCTGCTGGATGAGGGTGAAGACTCCCTGCAGGGCCAGCATGCTCGCCGCTCCGCCTGAAATCATTATATATATTATAACAATATGACAGCGTTTAAAAAATTTATGTTACAGCTAAACCGATCAATTTGATTATTAAAGTAATCAAGCTATTTATTTACCCGTTCGCCCGAACAGACTTTTACAAACATAATAAATTAGTGAAACAGTAATCAAGAAGTAAAAATAGGTATAGAAATTACAAAATACATAATCTCTGTGATCTGATTTTTATGATTATTAGATGGAGAGAGTAATCTGATTGTTACGGTAATCAGATGGAGACAGTAAGTAAACTGATTGTTGCAGTAATCAGATGGAGAGAGTAAGTAATCTGATATTTCAGCTTATCAGATGGAGAGGGTAATCAGATTGTTACGATAATCAGATGGAGAAAGAAATCTGATTGTTACAGAAATCAGATGGAGAGAGTAAGTAATCTGATTGTTACGGTAATCAGATGGAGAGAGTAAGAAATCTGATGATTATGCTCTCTTACGGAGAGAGTAATCTGATTGTTACGGTAATCAAATGGAGAGAGTAAATCATCTGATGTTTGCGCTTATCAGATGGAGAGAGTAATCTGATTAAGATAATCAGATCGAGAGACTAATCTGATTGTTACGGTAATCAGATGGATGCACTTATTTAACATTGAGAGAGTTATCTTTCACCCTCGGATGAGCCAGTAATTACCCGAGTCCATGCTATCCATGAGGAAGTCGGTGAGCAGCAGCGGGTTGGGCAGGTTGGGCAGCAGGCGATCCAGCAGCAGCAGCAGCGCCCGGCGGTGGCAGTCGCCGCTCAGCTGCCACGAGGACACGCAGGCCCAGCAGCGCGCCATCCACCGCTGCACCTTCACCAGCTGGAAGTGGAACGCCCCCTTGCCTGAAAGTTAGAATGATACATTCAAAGTATATTAGCAATGCTGTCCTTGTTCTACCGGTATTTCAATGCAAGAAGCTCCGAGGAACTAGCGTCGTTGATTCCATCAGCACCAGTGCACAGTCATGAAACACACGTAGAAATCGATAAACAATCTTCATTCCCGCGCAATTTACAAATTTGACGTAGGCACTTCTAGCACAAAGCCCCACATATAATATACGAGGGGGTACCCAAAAGTAACGAGACTTCATAACTTTTTATTTTTTTATAATTTTACACCAAAATTTGGTCACCAAAGTATTCACCATTGGAGTGTATTCTCTTATCCAACCTTTTTTCAACTGTTCAAAACAATTTTGATTGGATTAAAAACTGATTGGAGTGTCCTTTGTGGCCTCCTATGGATTTTTGTTTCACTTCTTCCACAGTATGAAAACGTTTCACCTTCAAGTCCTTTTCATCCTAGGGAACAAAAAAAAGTCACAGGGAGACAGGTCGGGTGAATAGGGCGGGTGAATCGGTGCCATTCTATTCTTGCTCAATTGCTGCTTCACAGTACTTCACGGTGTGAGCAGGTGCGTTGTCATGGTGGAAGAACCAGTCCTGATGCTCTCTCGCAACCTCTATAGTACCTCCATGTAGAACTGTCGGTTAACTGTTTGGCCTGGAGGAACAAACTCTGTGCCCACAACACTTCTGACATCAAAAAAAAAATGAGCATCGTCTTAATGTTCGATTTCACCTGACGTGCTTTTTTCGGACGAGAGAGAGCACTCTTCCATTGGCTTGACTGTACTTAAAATTAAGCTTTAGATAAACGCGTGTTTTCACAGCGGCCTCGCACACTGACTGAGAAAGAGTTTCCGTACAACAGCCAACCACACAAAATCCATTTCCCTTCACTTCTCCCCTCTACCGCCCGTGTCTTGTTACTTTTGGGTCCCCACTCGTACATTATTAATAGCTTCGAGGCGGCACATCGACTAAAGAAACATTGACAAAAAATCTTACATTTATTGCTAGAATAACAACTAAGTCGAGCAACAAGTTATGTCACATTATGAACGATCTTCGCTGGTTTCTAGAAGCTTGTACGAGTTTACACCAAAATGGGGAGTTATATTGTGAACTACTCTTAGGTGAAAATTAGAGATGAGAGGGCTAATCGGCAATTGATCTGATCATAGAAGTAGTGCCTATATTTACCTTCCGCCTCGCATAGATTCTTATTCTCCTCCGCCTCCTGAGGCTGCTGCTTCCCCTTGGATTTAACGTCCTTCTTCAGGCCGAGCTTGTCAGTGAGCTCAAAGTAATTCCTCATGTACGTCTCGGAGGGGGTGGCGCGAGGCGTGACGTTGCGCAGGATCTTCCAGGAGTTGAAGATCACATCGTTGCAGGCCGAGTACTCCTGGAATCTGGAGATGAGGTGGGCGTTGCTGTGATCGGAGCTGAGCAGCTCGGTTATGATGGCCTGGAATTATTCGGAATTAGATTACTTACACACGTAATAAGTTACAGTTTTATTTTCACTCTTTTATGTATGTCCCGGTATATTCAGATTTTCATATAGCTCGCGTGCCACCTTTTCCAATTATTTTTTACAAATTCTCATTTTTCATATTATAAGAACAATAAATCAAATTTAATAATAATAATATGGATGATTTTTATAGCGCCATTTTCGTGAGAAAATCACCTCAAGGGAGCTTGGGTACCTAACACAGGTACCTATTTAAAATAAATATAATTTTTTATTCGATTCAAAGTGTTCCATTTTGGTTAGTGCTATAGGTGAGTACTTTGATTAAATTCATTAATTTAAAGAGTTTATTCGAAAAATTAATTTGCTAAATGTCATTCCCAAATTGTGACATTTTTGACATCATTAGAGTTTTTGTAATGATTTAAAAAAAAATTCAGATGTATTGTCATGTGGTTGTAATAATCCAGAAATCTTCGCGAGGGTGGAAAGAAGGTATTTTGAAAGTTTCTAACATTTCCTATACTTAATACAGCAATGCACTGACAACTTACATATAAAGAAGCAAGCATATTTTGATTTTTATATATATATAGATTTGTGAAAATACCCCATTGGGGATTCCATAATCCTTTTTGCGCAGTATTCATATTTAAAAAAAAAAAAAAGCAAAAGCAACGTTATCCATAGATGAGATTGACTGCTTGGAAAGAACTGCAGGCTTCGGATGGATGGATCGAGGAAGTCACCTGCAACATCTGCACGGGGAAGTAGTACTGCCCCGCCTCCTGCATCTCGGTGGGGTGGCGGCCCTGAGCTCGCAGCAAGCCCATCGCGCAGGTCAGCGCCTGAGCCCGCGACGGAGCCGAGCCCCGGCCCATGCAGCTCACGGCCTGCCGGAATGACACCTCGTACATGCCGCGGAGAGCGTCTCGGTGGGCGTCCGCTTTGGAGTTGCCTGCAAACACAACTGACTAATTACATTGCCGATTACAAAGCCCACTAGAATGTTACAATTAATTACAGTGTATATAAATATAACATGATATGATAAACAATAAACAAATGAAAATAAATCTTTGTTGTAAAGTATATGTACCTTTAATTTAATTTTATTTCATTATTATTTAATAACTATGCTAAAGCCTCGATGACATTGAGCGAGTTTACAAGCCACTAGCCGGTGAATTCACTATCTGCTAACCTGCAGATTGTGAACAATCTACGAAAAAAGTTGAAAAGGGGTCAACTTTGCTCGCTACTCGCTAGCTAGCTATTTTGTTAAAATTATTTCACTTGCGCAGTGTACGCCATTTCTATTTTCATCGTATAACATTTCATAGACAATCAATCAATGCAGCCAATCATTGAAAAATTATTATTGCCATTTAAAACAATAATTTATTCATTTTATGAAGTGAATGCATTGTTGACAAGCTTGAACCCGTATTTTTAAGAGAAGAACATGGAAAAAAAGGTATTAGAATAATTACACATACCCGTTAGACAAACCCTGCTTTGCCAAACAAACTATTCAAAACCTGGGATGTATATCTAAATGATGACGACATCCAGATTTCGTAGCTTGAATCTCAACCCACGAATAATTCGAAGTAGGTACTTTTTTGTTTTTATTTTGACAAGAATTTATTTTATAAGGTTGGTACTTCCGACAAATGTCATATTTGACTGTCTATTAACCCGTCTAATCACAGGAGACCCAAGTTGTCCCAAAACATCATATGCCGTTATAATAACAGGAGACCCAGATTGTCCCAGAGCGACCGTGCATTATTAAAAGTTAGATATCTCTCTTCCTGTCATATAAAAATTTGTGATTTCTTTTATGTTAGAGAGCCAAAGAAATGATGCTTCTTATTGTTTTAGAAATATACAAGCTGTATTGGTTAGATATTTTACAAACCCGATCATAAGTGACGATTTTATTTTGTGCCAATTTGTGACGTAACAAACACTAAATTTAAAAATAAAATTGTATGAAAGTTGTAAAAAGTGAGGTGACAGTTTCATTACAAATTTTCCTATGAAAATGAATCTGTATTTAAAATTTTAAGTTTATTTAATTTAACGTATTTTTTTGAGGAATCCCCAGGTACGTATTTTTAAGCCAATTTACATTTTCAATATAAAAATTTTAATGTTTAAAAACAAAAAAATTGATTTCTAATAAACACATCGGAAAGATTATTTTATCTTTATTTTAGAACAATTTTTGTTTTTGCAAAAAAGTTACAAAATAACTAATAAAAAAGAACATTTAAAATGCATGGCAAGAATCGAGAATTTTGCACGCAAATCTTGACAGGCAAAAGTTCAAAGATATTATTTTCCCATTATTTGAAGGGTTAATTAAAAGGAATATTGTGTTTTATCCGTGTATCGAACTTCGACAACACGAACGTTCCGTGTTATCCGTGAGGTGGGCATATAATTATTAGACAATATTATTGTCACTGTTACTAGAGTCACTTGACATTGTATTAATTCTATTAAAAAAATGATCAAGTTCAGTATAATTGGGGTAGCGCTGCGTATGAACCAGCGTTAAAGAGGAGCATATCGGTAGGCCATATATTATGTGGTTGCATCAGTCACATTTTGTAAGTATTTCTATGCATGAAGGGCCTATAGGGCTCGTGTGAGACTAGCTCAATACAAAGTAGTCTTCAAGTCAAAGTCATAGGGGTTATGTACATAGAACACACTCACACATGTGCAGAAAAGGAAAACTTTCTTTCTGTGAAAATAGTTGAAACTGATAAATAGTTAGACAAAATCTAATTCTATTTCTAAATGGCCGCTAGAAAGTAAAAAATAAAGAATATTAATAGCATTGACAGAACAGACAAGACGGAGTCTCGGAGGACGGACGAAGACTTTTCATGTTGCGCAAAAAGAGATAGATACGTCATAAGATTGTACTCACCCTCCGGCTTTAGTGGTATTATTTCCTTGTACATATCTCCATGTTTCAATAATTCGGTGAATATTAACTCAATTGCGAGAAGACTGGGTATATAACTGTCATTTTGTACCTGAAATAACATCCAAACACGACGTTACAAATATGTCAATTGTTTCGGAACACAGAAACCGGCGAAAATTTTACTCACCTCAAAAGTTTCTAATATTTCAATGAGAGTGTTTAATTTCTTTTTGGAGGCCAAAAACTTATTCGCTTTGGTCCTCATCTCCGCCGAAGTTACAGAACCAACGTGTTGACGTTGAGCCGCCATTCTTGTTTTTGAGGTAAAGAGCATAGATAAAAATTGAAAAATGAATAGCAGAGAAAAAACTAAAATCACCAGTCCAGTGTTGCCAGCTCGATTTTTGATCCTAGGCTAGATGATGTTCCTAAAGAGCTAAATCGAAAAAACTTTGAGGGGATGGCAAGAGAAATTCTGAAAAGGGTAAGAAAAATTTGACTATTATCGCCTATAGGCCATCAGTATTGTCGGGTTCCGTCAAGTTGGCGTAAGGTACAAGACAAATTCACAACACAAATAAATGATATCTTGCAATCAGTCCACCAAACTTGTAAAAACTTGAAAAAAAAACACGAAAATGTATATCCCGAACAGACGCACATAAATATGTTACAAGGCCAAGTAAATAGACTTGGTCCGGCAATATTTTTGTAATATCGGCAGCCGAGCCGTACTCACTAACAAAATAGGGCATTTCGTCTACAAAAATGGGCAATGCATGACAATCTTGTGTAATCTTGGCAGGGGTACCAACGCCCCGGGAACTATTTAATGTTTTTTTTTTTACATTAGCTCCACAAAGGATGTCCTTAGGAAAATAATTACCCTCAGAGCCTATGTCATCTTTGGGGATGCTGAGTGGAGGGTCTTTTTAAGGAAAGGAAGGAGAGGAAGTTCTGGGAAGGAAAAAGATATGAAGGGTAGGTAGAAATCCGGGGTTCAATGTGTCCAGGTCATCCGCCGCCAAAACCTAGACAAACTTCATTCATCCATTCCCAATACAAAGGATACTTACATAGGCTAGGGAAAAATCAACACCGTTGATATTTTCAATAAGAAGCTCCAGCCCATTTAAAAAAATTACATTTCTAACATAAAAAAGGCATGTTTATTTTTATAGTTAAACTGCGCTGCAAACCTTACATTACTTTACTTTTCTGTAAATGTGGAATGTCTCGATATTTGAATGTTGATACGAATGATCATCGTTTATTCAAAACCAAACCATGCTGGAGCTCCTCTGGTTCCAAAATGATTCTCTTGTGGTTTGGCTCCAGCTCGTCGAAATTATACCCAAATTTCATGTTAGCGCAAGTCTATCTCTTCTGACGTCGATGTTAAATAATGATTAAAAAATGCTAATTTCAAGAAAATTTTGTTCCATTTTGGAGGTACGAATGGGGAATTTGAGCACAGTAGTGGGTATTTCAGAACATATGCACTGGCAGCCCTGAACACCAACTACCAACTGAAGAAAACATAATCAAATGTCATTTTATTTGGCGATGTCTATCTGTCACTTTTGGTCGTTTCGACAAAAACTTAACTAAAAACTTCCGAAAATGGGAAATGACGCCTCACATTTGAGCGGCTTGGAAGTAAATGAAAAGGCAATTGAAATCACAGATTTCTGGGCTCATTACCACGCGACAGTGCACGATTCTGGCTATTTCTTCAACCTAAAGGGATACGGGTCAATTTCTGTTTTTAAAAGCGAGGTTGTTGTTCTGGGTTCACTGTGGTCCAGTCACACACCATTGGAAAAATGCGCAATCGTAAGTGAAACTTTCAGTTTAAACAATTCTTACTATCCATAATCGATATGTGATTAAATCACGTGAACATCAGAGAAAGTGTATTTTTGAATATTTAGTGACTTCATCACCATATGCAGTTATATCACACATTTCACCGATCATAGAACTATCCTGCTTTAACTAATTGCTCGTATTTCCCTGCAGAAGTTAAACTGATGTAAATCATGCATCAAACTGTTGACTGTGTAAAAACTAGCAATCCACTTGATACACGGAAGATTACATTTATTTTTTAAGTGAAAACTTCTTTAGCACCATTGTGATTTGAAACTCGATGAAACGAAAAATAGCAGCACTAAAAAGAGACAAACACATATATCTATAGGATTTAGTCTACGAGAGAATGAGATAGTATAATCGGTCTTCTCTTTGTGCGGTGCTTCGTAGCCTCCCCTCTCTTGCCTACTTTAACCCTAGATTACTACTCTGCGTCTATATTGCTCTCTCTTTTTGTCCTTTGCGCATATCGCATTTAAATTCAAGGACATCTGTCATCGGCAGCACATGTCGCAGGACGGTTGTTGCATTACGGTAAGTTTGCTAGTTTTTTTGATATGGCCCTCCAAAGGGCCAAATGGCGCTCCAAAGACGTATGATTAGCTTGTATGTAAGTTTTGCGCTATTAATCAAATTATTAAGCAAAATTTTTTTGTTACTTTGTTACTTTTTTTTAGTTAATTACTGCATAATTTATAAAGATATATTTAGTATTGACAGTTTTAAATGTTTCAAAAATCAACTAATCTCGATTCTATCTGCTAATAATTAACTTTTATTATTTTTTTGTTTTTCTCATCTAAACCTCAGCAGTAAAATGTATACTTACTTTATAATATTTTTGCGGTTCTATTTACACTTTGTTCTATGTCAGGTCTTATTATTAATAATATATATAAATATTTAAAGCTGAATTGTTTTAGTTTTTTGTAAGTACAACTTGTACTATTTCATTTCATTTCTTTTTTATGTTGTAATATTCTTTACCTAACGAGTCGATTGCATTCATATTTATTCTGTTTTATTGATTATGTAATACATGTAATTAATATTGTTAATTATATATTTGCTTCTTTTCTTGTAAAAGCCCACTAGGGCGTTAATAAATATAAAATAAAATAATAAAAATAAATCAGTATTTTTTGTAGTGGTAGTAGAAGTTTTAAAAAAATGTATATTTTAAGTGATTTATTTTTTAAAGAGAAGACTGTTTAATTGCCTAAGTTTCATTTGAGATTAAAGATTTTATAATAAAAAATATACAAATATAATATAAAATTGTGATTTTTTTTTTAGTAATATACAGAATTATAGAAACCGTCAAAACATATCAATAATACTTACAGTTTTTGAATAAAATCATTAGTCAATATGGTGCGCCTCGCGGGCGTATGAGTAGTTTCTTTGTTCGTCGCAACATGAGTAGTAGTGTAGGGTTAATATTGCTTGAAGGCTGAAACTTTTCAAAATGATATTTCAAATTGTAAACAAATTTGACAGAGCGTTCGGGAAGCAGACCTATCCAAGGCCATCTCTAAAGACTAGCTGAATTTGGATAACTTTTTGTTGTATTAATGCCATCAATATAAAATAACAATAGATTAGTCCTCTTATATCTAATTTAAAACCACCCAAGAGTAATTTCATAATACAACTCCCCATCTTGATGTAAACTTGTTGTAAAAGCTTCTGAAAACGTATGCAAAACCAGCTATGATCGATAATTTTGTGGCAAAAGTGTTGCCGTGATTTGTTGCATGACAAGATTTACATTAGATTTTTTATCAATTGCTACTTTAATCTGTACGCCACCTCGAAGCTATCTATAATGTTTGTATATTTTTTTAATGTTCATATAGCTGATAAAAATTTTTATGATTAAATCCGCGATAGCCCTTACCTAAAATATTTTTAACTGCCTCAAATTCGTGTTTGAAAAATGATCTTCACAGCTAGTATATTGATCGTTGGGATGGACTTGCTGGAAGACAAATTTGCTTCATGCAGACCAACAAATGGGAAATAATCTATGCTTCTTCCGATCTTATAGGAAGAATGCGATATAATGCAATTATCTCGCATTCTATCAATATCAATAATGCAAAAACTGCGAGATAATGCAATTTCTTTTAAATAATGTTTTCTTAAACCAATATGTTTGGTTTGCGTTAATTTTAAGGTTCACATGTCCTGTCTAGATAACACTTGATTGATGATCAAGCCTTCAAATGAATAAATGTATGATACATTAAACTGACTTGTTGCGAATGTTTCCAGAATCTTATGAAGTACCGACACCCATGGATCCTGCGCTACGTGTGGCACTGGCAGCAGCGCGGGGTGCAGTACCTGGCCACGGAGCCGGTGCAGCCCCTGGCGCAGGTGCTGGCTTCCCAGGACCCTCTGCAGGTGTGCATCGGGCTCAACCAGATTGCGCAGACGTTGGACTTTCTGCACAATGTAAGTATTCCTGTTTGGGGCCTGATTTGTTTTCAAATTCCGTGACTCAAGTTGCCTGAGGTGAACTTTCACAAAACAGATTATATAAATTAATTGTTTTTATTTATTAGCTATAATATGTTTTTTCTAGGCATCGTTATCGCACAATAACGTTGGCATTGGATCCATATATGTGTTGTCTGACGGCTGTTGGAAATTGGGTAATCTGGAACTGGTTCGGCCATTTTCTGAGATGACACCCGCCTTTCTCAAGCAGAGTAAAAAATTCAGGTCTGTTTAAAAACTTTTTAAATCGCTGGCTCGTTAACCAGTCAATTGCCGGAGGCACGCCGGCGTGCTCGGAAAAAATTTTGGCTTTTTTTTTAAAATGCAATTTTAACCCTTGTGTATAAAAAAACTGTATGAAGGACAAGGTCAGAATCGCTTGCGCCAATACCATTCTTGGTAAATATTAAAATTTAGAATGCAAACATATTAAAATTGTAAAAATGACTCACATGATATTTTTATATGAAAACGGTACTAAATTCACGGATTATGTAAAAAAAATACACTTTATTCTATTGTATAAGTGTATAATAAACAATTTCTTCACCTCACTTTTTTACCATTTCATAAAATAATATTTAATAAAAAATTAACAATGTCCAACGGCGCGTAGGCGATTTGGCGGGTGAAATCTGTCTCAAATAAGTCTTTTTTATGTACTTTTATGGACAACTTTGAATAGAGATATGAAGCTTGATTCAATATGGATCTTCTACTTTTTGTTTTAGGGTTGTCACTAGAACAATAACAGAGTTATAACGATTTCTGTGAGAACACACGCGTTGACCTGAAAACACGCTTGTTGTACTTGACTGCTGTTGTAATATTGTCATGTAAACACGCTTACGGGTTGGAGTGGTTAATGTTTATGTATAAACATGTGTCTTCACCGTGCGCGCGTGCAAGATTGATTTAGTGACAACTTGCGAACAGGATGGAAGGCGGACAAATGTGTGCGTTCATCTTCGCTCAACTATCCAGACTATTCGCTAGCTTTCGGTCGCCTTTTTTTCTTTAGCATTAACAGGCCATTATAATTGTTGCAGGTACGACAAAGCAATTGATCCCAATGAAGACTCCTCGAATGATTTGACCACTGTGGATCAATTTGCTTTCGGAACTCTGGTCAATGATGTCTTCAAAGGAAGAAGCAAAGGTAAAGACATTTTATTTAATTAAGATTAAGAAAGGTACACTATGCGTTGGGTATGTAGAATAGGTGATACAGTCCAGTCACTTAAGCTAAAAAAAGGGGTCAACCTCGGAATGAAACGGAGTAAGCTGAAAATTTGTATAAACCTTTATTTTGGCATTCTAAATGTTGTCTCAAAAATTTCATAAGGTCATATTCAAGGTCAAAGGTTGCAAAACAAAAGTTTTTTTGGAAACATCTCGCTTACTTTGCCTGAAATCGTGTTTGCATTCAATATAAAATTCTCGTAGAGTATAAAATTCTCTACAAATTTTGTCTTAAATAAATTTTTATAAACTTAACCATTTTTAAGATAGAGCGCAAAAAATGCGGTGCGCTCAGCCGTACATAGCGCAAAGTCAGTAACTGGGACTCGTGATTTATAATGTAATGAATGAATACAAATATGATTCAAGGCAAAGGAAGCGAGATATTTCCAGAAAACTGATTCTCGCAATGTTTGACCTTGAATATCTAAGGACGCTCACACCTGACCTTATGAGACTTTCGAGACAACATTTAGAATACCAAAATAAAAGTTTATACAAATTTTCAGCTTATTCCGTTTCATTCCCAGGTGAAACCCTAAATTGACTGGACTAATAACAGAAAGGAGTGTAAGGAGAATATATTATGCGGAAGTGAATGTTAGAAGAGGTCGGGAATGCCCGAGGAAGACGTGGCACGGTTAAATGAATCAAATGCATTTTTTTTATAACTTCAATGATTTTTAAAATGTCTGATACAACTGCTGGCCATAGACAAAAACGAAATGGGCTTGCGAGTTGCTCATACTGTTTAAGCCCTATAAACGGATAAATATATTTTTACAGATGAAATACCCCATTGGGAAGAGTTCAAAACCTTTTGCCAGCAAGATCTTCAAAATCCCACGGCGAGCCATCGGCCGAGCTTCGTCAGCGTCCTCAAGCACAGCTTCTTCAATCACGACTTCATCTCGGCGCACCGGTTCCTGGCGGATCTACCGCTGAAGTCGGAGGCGGAGAAGGCGGACTTCTTCGGCGGGGCGCTGGACAAGCTGAGGTCTTTCTCCCAGGAGCTGGTGGCCCGGCAGCTGAGCGGGCTGCTGTTATCGCGATTAGTGCTGCTGGATGCGACGGCCAGGGACAAATTGCTGCCTCATATTTTGGTGCCGAAAATAGGTAATACAACTTGTAAAGCACTTAACGGTTCCGCAACAAACCAAAACAGTTACAAAGAACTTACGTAATATTAAAAAAAAGTGAAGGGAAAAAAGAACACCTAAACTAACTTTCTTTAAATAGCGTAGGGAGTGTGGCGAACCCATCGCTCAGGGAGTGGAAACACAAACCTGCAATAGCCATCCCAAGCCAAGGTGTGAGCTACCGTGCTCAGGCTGAATGTCCTGGGGAACAGTGTCAAGAACGGTGCCTCCGAGAAATAAGGTCGCATCTCGGAGTATTTAGACCTTACTCCAACATTCGGGGCTCTGTTGGAGTGGACCTTCTATTTCCCTGGTCACTCGTGGGACAAAAAAAATTGGACCATTCGAAAACTAGGGGCCTTTTGGGAACCTAGGAGTGCTGAGGCCATCTCTGTGGACTTTCTTCCTGGGGCCCTTAGGAGGAACCAAGAGGAGAAGCCGTGGAGAAGAGAGCTGAGGCCACCTCCATGAACCCTTCCCTTGTGGGGCCTTCACGGAACCAAGGGGAAGGGCACTCTTCCGGCACGGGGCCTTTGGGGAACCAAGGAGGAGTGAAATGGAGAGATGATGTCCTCTTCCCGTGGGGCCTTCAGGGAACCATGTAGGAGTGAAGAGGAGAAATGAGGCCATCTCCGTGAACTCTTTCTTATGGGGCCTTTAGGAAATCAAGGAGGAGTGAAGAGGAGAGATAAGTCCTCTTCCCTCCTGGGGCCCTCGGGGAGCCAAGGTGGAGTGGGCTCTTCTCTTGTGGGGCCTTTAGGGAACCAAAGGGAGGTGAACTCTCCGTCGTGGAGCCTTCAGGGAACTATGGAGTGGAGAGGAGAGATGAAGCCCTCTACCCTCGTGGGGCCTTCAGGGAACCGCGGAGGAGTGAAGAGAAGAAATGAGACCTGGGAAGACACATTGTCGAACCAGAAGATATAGCTTCATTTCCAATGACAATCCTGGTGAACTTTGTAAAAGGGACAGGATTACTGTCAAAGGAATGAGGTAAAATGGGAGATAGCACAATGGGCCTACGGTCTAAGTGCTCACGGGAACTTTATTTATGTAAACCGTCTCCGCTCTTGAAAAAAAAAAAAACTTTCTTTTATCATTATAGTGCTTTATTTTTGGGGTATTATAAAGAAACCTACACAATCAAAATAAACAACACACAATTGACAACGAGACCTAACCAATTGGGTTAGGTTTCCACTTTACCAACCGATGATTAGTTACTAGAATACACAGAAGGGGTTCAGCCAAGCGCTGAACCATTTTTATACAATACTAGCTGGGTTACCCGGCTTTGCTCGGGACAACATTCGAGAGTGTTCTGGAATGTTCCACAATGATGTTTCCGATTCCCTATTCCCGAACATTCCACGACATACTCCGCCACTCCTTCCAGAACTTTCTAGAGTTCTTATGGAACCTTCTAGAATTTTCCCGACTGTTCTAGAAATTTTAAGAGGGCGAAACTTCCAGTCCTTATATCTTCAAAAGCACGCCCTTTAGGTAAAAACGTGAACCGTCATCCTGGAGGGGGGATAGAGATCTACCCCACCATATAACTCCCTTGATTGTACCAGGCCTCGTTTTTGTGAGCCGCATGTTATTTTGGACTTTCCTTTATAATATATATTGATATTGATTACTTCTATTTATTTTTTATGTACATGTATATAAATTTTTTTACATATATTTTTTTGTCCTTGTCTGTCTCACTAGGAGATCCTGTGTCGAGACAGACTATTTTACAAATATTTTATAGGTATTATTAGGGTACATTTTACAATAAAGCTAGAATATTTGACAAACAATTTTTAGGTTGGTATGTAGTGGTAACAATAATGACATACAGGATTATATTTGGGTGAGATGACTAATTATTGCACGACCTTTTTCGGTGATCCATTGTTTGATCAGGATTTTGTATATGTTAATATTATTCGATTGTCTTGTTTTGTCAGGTTTTGAAATTTCTTTGACCAAATGTTGTGTTTGTTTTAGGTGTTTGTATGAGTTCTTTGGGTTTGTGCCGCGTGTTTACAATATTTTGGGTATTTTCATAAAATGTATGTGTTTTATTTTTAAACAGATGAGTTAAGATAGTTTTTGTGTAAATTTGTCGAATATCTAATACATGGAATTTGTTGAATATATCTACAGTACTTGTTATTATGGGAACTTTAAGAATAACTTTCATAATTAATTTTTGTGCCTTCGATAATGAATCTATAGCTGATAGTGTTGCACCTCCCCATGGGATTATTCCATATTCAATGATTGATTGACAAAGAGAGTAATAAACAATTTTCATAGATTTAGTCTAGTATGTTTCAAATGTTTTTGAAGAAATAAATATGTTTTCTAAGTTTATTCGTGATAAATAGGCAATGTGTATTCCACTTAAGATATTGATCAAATGTAAGACCAAGGTATTTGATATGGTCCGTTCGTATGCTTATTATGAATTTTATTCGAAAGAGGACAGTGTTAGCAGGTTATTGATTTTAACAATATCAATGTAAAGCCTGTTGTAAAGTTGCTTCGGTCTGGGGGTAATGCTATGTTCTGCCTATATCTGCTGCAAGAAGACTGGTTCTCAAACAGTTCGGTTATCGAATAATTTGTGTATTTTCCCTCCTATACAATACGAGGCTTTCTTTCATTTCCAACCAGTTTCGTACCCCGAACCAGCACGTTTACCGCTGTGCCAAATTGTAATGAAGATATGTTTATTTCTAGACGACGGTTCATCTACAGACTCAGGACTATTCTCCTTGAGTGTGTTTAAAGAGCACATAACTCCTCAGCTGCTGAAGATGTTCAGGGTGCGAGATGTCCAGGCAAGTCATTACCTTACATTATTTACTTAACCTCTCAGGCTAATTTGTTCACTTTTGAGAACAACTCAAATAGGTCTCATAGAACGCATCCGAAAACTTAAAACTGTTTTTGAAAAATTATGAAACACGCTTTCAAATTTTATAATTTGAAATAAACATAAAATTTTTGAAATATAAAAATTTTGAATGCAAACACAAAAAAGTTTAAAAAAGGCTCATATTATTTTTTTTCTAACTTAAGTTACTGGTAATGAAAGAAAATAAAAACTCACACACATTTTGTTAGACAAATAATATATTATAAACATAATCGTTAACCCAATGCCTTTTCAAATTGCGTTCGGAAATTTTGGTTTCATTTTAATTATTTTGTGGTTAGCTTTTAGAATTGAATATAAAGCGTGGTGTTTTCTCTTTCTAATATCGTTTAGATCTTCTAACCTTCATAGTAAGGGAGACACTACAATTTCTATGAGACCCATATGAGTTGTTCCGAAAAGCAAACAAATTAGCCTGAGAGGTTAAATATCTATTTACGGGTTCAAAATATAATTTTTTTAATTTTTGTGACTATAGACATTGATAGTAGACCACAGACAACATACAGAAATAGTAATATTCAACATTGCTCCAAACAAGTACAAGGTACGGCAATTCTGGTAACTAACATACGGAATTCACAATATGTTTATAAATTTTACAATTTGAATTTCATATTTTTATAAAACCTAAAAACATGGGATGAGCGTTGAAATGAAGGTGGACTCACTGACTTTATCACAGTAAGCAGTTTAAATGTTTCCATATTAATATTTGGAGATATGATTTTTGGAAAGAGCGCAGCCAAATTCAAAATCCAGAAATATATCTATTGCCCAAGGTTTTTTTTAAAATACACTATTCCTAGAGTTGTTATTCATTCAGCACATTGTGCAATTCATCATTTTACATTTGAATAAAGCTACCTATATGTTTCCAGGTGAGGATGCTCCTTTTAAAGCATTTTGCAGGGTTTTCATCAGCATTTGCCAAGGAAGATTTGATGACGCATGTTCTACCAGAGGTGAGATGGGTCTTCTATTTATTCTGTTGTATTGTTGTTATCTGCAGAATTTTGTGCAACTAGAATTTTATACATCATTAAAACGGTTTTCTTCGAAATGCTTCAGCAGATGAATCTGCAACTGGAATTTTATAACTGCATTCTAAACACTAAACTGGTTTTAACTTAAGGGTGAATCTGTATGCCAGTATCTAGCTTTGATTAATACTACTTACACCCAGAACACGAAAATGGTTTTCGTTGCGTTCTGAACACAAAACTGGTTTTAACTTAAAGCATCTTCATATCTGCATTCACCAGCTTAAATAATAATTATGATTGTGAATTGGGAACATGTTAATGGTTTTCTTGTATTTTTCAGCATATTTATGGTCTGCAACTAGATTTTTTATAATTACGCAAAGGACAAGAAGATGATTTTATATTTTTAACTATTTAACTAACTTAATAATTAATCTGACAAACTGTGAAAGAAAACCGTTCTCGTGTTCTGAATGGTCTTTTACGGCTGTGCCAAATGGCCTTGCAGACAGCAGTTTCTCTACCCCTGATCTACACCATAAATAATATAAATTGTATATTTGTACAAGTTGTATATTTTCTTTTCCAGCTTCTGCTCGGCATAAAAGACACGAGTGATGTGCTCGTCTCCATGACTCTTTACTGCCTGGCTGATCTCGTTCCCATTCTCGGGGCATCCGCAGTCATCGGCGGAAAGAGATCCAAACTATTCGCAGACGGACGACCTCTCGCTCACCCCACGCCTAAAACCCAAGCTATCATTCTCAAACCCAAAGAGACGAGACATCTGCCCAAAATTGCCGAGAATTCTACCGAGGACCTGGCAGAATTAAATTCAGTCCCCGGCGAAATTCTCTTGAAAAAGAACACGATCCCGAGATACCAACAGGTGTTCGGCAGCGGCGATTCTCTCGAAATGGAGAATGTCTTATTCCTTCACGAGCGGCCGTCGCCCGACGGTGGTGAAGATCTCGACAGCGAAGTAATGCTGAGCAAAGTCGGCGATAATCTTGACAGCGAAGAGCACTGGAGCGACTGGGAAAACGAAGACAATGTCAACTTAACGAATGAAGACTTTCCAAGTGAAATTCAAGAAACGCTCAACAATGATTTAAGTGTCAAAATAGATACAGATGCAGAAAAACTAGTTTTAAAATTGGATAGTCCAAAAATCAGCAGCAGTAAGGCTGATTCTCACTACCTGCAAAAGGCGTCTCTAGAAGCTAAGGCGAAAAAACTAGCAGATATCTCCGAGTTGGACATCAAAAATCAAAAGTTTAAATCGAAATCTTCGGCATCCGGTGGTAAAAAGGACGAATTTGATTTCTTCCTCGATATGGAACCGGTGATCGAGAAACAGAACGTGTTCGAAATACAGCAACCGCTATCGAACTCACCGGAGTCTTTGGAAGTCAAATCAAGTAGTGATGTGAGCGATTTAATCAGTCAGAAGTTAACATTTGCGCCCGCCGAAAACGAAGATGGTAAAACGGATAACGATGCGTGGGGGGACGGGGATTGGGAAGATTGATATCTGGACAATGACAACACTAACAATTATGACATTTATCACAATCAACGACTGGACGACGAACCATTTGACTTGTTTGAGGTTAACGATTTAGAATCGGCTTCCTTTGATTTGGATTCTGGCCACCAGGCTCTCGTCTATGGCTTAAATTTAAACTTGGAATCTTTTCTGTGGTTCGGTATCACGCTTGTGGGAGTGACGTGGTTTTTTGACATCATGTGGAACGCTACCAATGAGCTGTGATGTAAATAAAAATGCAATTTGTGAAATTATTTTATAGAGAAATTCAATAATACCATTAGAATTTTTTTTTGTGCACTAAAATGATATTATGTAATAAAATGTGTGTGTGTGTGTGTGTTTATGATGCAATATTTAATGATATTTTTTTATAATGGAAAAATCATCATTTTTAATATACGATTGCGTAGTTATCAAAACATTAAACTGACAGTTAAATGTTAAACTGGCATTAAAATGCCAAACTGACAGTTTTTAACTGTCAAATCGACAGTTATCTGTTAAATAGATGGTTCATATCTGTCAAACCGATAGTTATCTGTTAAACTCACAGTTATCTGTCGTACTAACAACTGTTAAACTGACGGCTAACTGTCAAACTGACTGTTATCTGTCAAACTGACGGTTATTTGTAAACTGACGGTTATTAGTCAAACTGACGGTTATCTGTCAAACTGGCAGTTAGCTGTCAAACTGACAGTTATCTATCAAACTGACAGTTGACTGTCAAACTGACGGTTACCTGTCAAACTGACGGATATCTGTCAAACTGACAGTTGTCTGTCATACTGACAGTTATCTGTCAAATTGACAGTTGTCTGTCTAACTGACAGTTATTTTTCAAACTGACAGTTAACGATCTTTTTAAATAAAATCTTTGTAAGTACTTGCATTCCATTTAGCTCTTAATCCTCATTAATTGTTTTTCCTTGAGGTTTTTTTACCTGTACAGCTACCAACATTATGTTTTCTGCAGAAGAAAAATTACATAAATAATGCATTTGTTGTATTTTCTATGGCCATATCAAAAAGCTATATTAATTTATATTTGAATTGGCTATTGATTCAATAATGATGAGATTAATATTGTTTATTAATTAAATGTCAATAAAAAATGATGGAATATTATGTTTTGTTAAAAATAACAATAAAATCACAGAAAATACATTTGTACATATATAGTTTAAAAGCTGGTTCACATTACGCTATAAATCTGCGAGCAGATATCTGTTGATTCGCGAGCGCTTATCTTATGTCCTTTCACACGAGCCTATCAAATATTTCTTCCTGTGGTAGGAGAGGGGGTCAGTCGAATTAGGGAGCGGCAACGGAATGCATATTTTTTGTACTGAACTCTGTCAACTTGACATCTGTCATCCACGGGTCTAGGCAGCTCCGTAATTACAATGACCCCCTCTCCTGTTTTAGTCGGAGAAGGGGAGAGTTATCTTCTGGGACATCGCGTCTGGAGCGGTTACGTCTGAGATGTGTATTGTCTATGATTGATCTGCGCTTAAAAACGCTTAGGTGTGAACGGTCTGAAGGGATTGTAGGGTGCTATGATCTTTTATATTTGATAGCGTAATGTGAACCAGCTTTAAACGAATCTTCAATGTGAATCCATCTTTGTCAGTGTGAAAGGCCAGCCTGCTCAGAAAAACTTTAATGGAAAACACTTACGTATTACATATACACATGTAAAGTTCCCTCACGATAAGCCTGCCTTTACACTCATAAGTATAATTTATGACTTCTGTAAGATTTTGTTTGAAGTTACTCACAGCAGCGTTTACATATGCATCCGACTTATGGTAATTAATGCTCATGGAAGTTTAACTTATGCAAGTTCTCACGGCAATCACTACTTACGTAATTTTATTAGGCCTAAGTTGGATTCCTGTCAGCAATGATTTGCTGCTGTCAAATTTACGCAATTTTGTCAAAAAAGACGAAAGGGCCCAAATAAAGTGCTGAAAGCAGTTGGAATAGAAGTTGGCCTTCAGAAACAATTCTCCACGCGCTTTTGTTCCATTAACGGCGTAAATTAATGGATTTCTTTAAGTTTATCCGAATGACAGCTATGTGACAGCAACCCGAATTCGAATTCAAATACGTAAAGTTATAAACAGTAGCATTGAGATTAGAATGGATTGGACCGATAATTAAATAGAAGGATGCTCATTTTCAGAAAGCTTTTTCCACCTGAAAAATCAATGATATCTCTTCGGTTTTTGGAATCAGAAGAGTTTCTTTCTGTTTACATTCGTTTTTGTGGGTAGTGCTTATTTGAGTTTTATCTAAGTGTTATTTTAATATTTTTTTCGGGATATAATTATCCACTTAATTAACCTAATCAGATTTTAGTTAAAATACAAGTAGTAAAAATACTAGTTTTCATAGGAAAAAATCCTACGAAAACAACTGTCTTTTAATTTTTGACATCTAGCGTCGGTGCATTTTGGTACCATTTCTTACGTTAAGTGTCTCAACTCATCAAACTGATTTGATAAGCTGTGAGAAGGCTGGAAGTTCTCGCGAACGCGATTAAACTTACGTAAGAACAACTTCTATAACTTGCTAAAATTACTGTAAGTGACTTTTGGCGTCTATACATTGGTAATTTGGTCACAAGTCGCTTACGTAAACGACTTACAGGAAAAAACTCATGTATGTAAAGGCAGCCTAAGTTTTTCGTTTCCTTTTAGACTGAAATACAAAAATGGCCCAAATAAACCCACTTATAAGATTTTTTTGTTTTGGATGTCTAGCATAGTGAAATCCATAACTTTTACAAAATCAGATCGATAGGAGTAACTATTGATGATTTCATACCGTTTTTCTGAGCACACCTGCACTGACCGATATTGACAGGGAATAATTAAGAAATCGATATACAATGGAAACCCTGGCAGATCTATCTTTGGATTTACATTCCGAAATGTGAAACCGGTATGTAAAAATTAAAAATACTAATAAATAGCTTTATACTAATAAATAACTTTAATATAGCGCTTCACATGTACTTTTTTAGACTAAATGGAAGTTAATTAATTAATGAGTTCTTTAGTCATATTTCAACCACTTTCGTTTCTCGAAGATTCTTCTTCTTCTCCGTGTGCCCTATCAGGTCCCCACGACATTTGCGATCACTATGGAAAATGTCTCTCTATCTTAGGCCCGGAATAGCTCCTCCGCACTTCTAACGCCGGTCCACTCTCATATAAAATTGTTGAAATTAAGTGACAGAAGAAAAATTTTTGATCTGATATTTTTGTATAAAATCGTTAACTATCAGTTGGATAGCCCTGATATATTAAAGTTGATTAACTTTCATATACCTACAATAAGATCAAGGTTCCCTAGTTTGTTTTATTGTGACAACTATATGTCGGTATCAGGCTCCAATTCAGTTGTAAATAGATTACACACCATTGGAAATTTTTATGCCAATGTGGCTGATATTTTTAATATTTCCATACTGAAATATAAGGTTGTACTGATCGAACATTTCAGCCAATTATACGTTAACGAGGTCACTACATAATGATTTTTTGATATTATTGTTTATTTTTAATGCCTGTATAATGTACTATGACTGTAATTAAATATACACAAGCTTGTAAATGGCACTTTGTGCCGTAAATTTTAAATAAATAAATATATTTCGCAGCCAAGACATTTGTCTCCAACCAGGCCCTCGGTGGCTCTCTATTTTGCCTTTTAATATTAATTGGAGCAAGTGATACTTCTCCCTATGAAGAATGTGACCCAGATATGAAATTTTCCTGACTTTTATTAATGTGAGCATTCTCTACCTGCTCTAGCCCGCCTGAGAATTTCTGTGTTGGTGATCATGTTGGTCCATGGGACCTTGAGCAATCTCCGGTGAAGCCACATTTCAAAAGCCTACAGCAAGACCGACCATACATACATTTTCCAAGATTGAACGGATTAAATTGATTGTATCTTAGATTAATTATGTAAGTCTATGGATCGCGTTTATGATTTCTTTCAATTCTAAGAGCTTCATTAGTTCACCCCCATTATTTTGCATAATGAATGACATTAAATTCATTGAAGAAGAAGATAACACTTATAATCTAAATGAAAATATGAAAGAGAACAAGACACAGAAAAATAGAAAAAGACAATGGTCACAACTGGGACTCGAACCCAGACCTCTCGTCTAACCGGGACGTGAGCGTTATCCAATTTCGCTATTGCCACCTTCTGTCAAACCGTCATATTTGTCAATCTCATATTTCAAATATTTAGAATCAACAATATTATCTTCAACTAGTTCTTTTTTCCATATTATAGGCAACTACTCTTTTTATTGGAAACAATCATTCTAAGAATTGGTTTGTAACCTGAATAGCGTCTCGGATAAATGTATCCGAATTTATTCATATGGAACTATTGACTTTATGAAAGTCTAAATGAATATTCAATTTTTTATAAGAAAAACTTTCTTTTTATAACTTTTGAAGGTTATTCCCATCAACGTAATACATCATTGAAGAAGAAGATAACACTTATAATCTAAATGAAAATATGAAAAAGAACAACAAGACACAGAAAAATAGAAAAAGACAATGGTCGCAACTGGGACTCGAACCCAGACCTCTCGTCTAACCGGGACGTTAAATTCTTTTGTATATTGACAGCTTATCTGAAACTCAGGAAGCCGTGCTAAAATTTGTCAATCGTTCGATATATCTCTCTTCAACTGTTGACCATGCTCACAAATATAGATAACTGACCATAGATGATGGATTTAGTCAATATCGTATTGATGTAGGGTTTTACCGACCTCCTGGTCTCTTGAAAAATCTGTTGAAATATTTTCTGATATAACCAATTAATCAAAATTCTCATTTTATTGTATTAATATTTAGTACATTTTCAGAAATGGTTATGTGCCAACGAATTGTGAGGGAAATGTATAAAGTCAACGGCCATCTTTGCTGTCATTGTTTGGGCTCTTGTACAGAGGGTTTGTAAGATCGGCGGCCATATTGGCTGTCAATCTCTGTGGGCCTTTTATACGGGGGTTTTTGGTGAACATGATTTTCAGCCATTTTTCCAAACAACAAAATATTTACTGCTTCACGTGCTTGGAAAGCAGTGATGATATCACATACCATTGTTGTAGAATTATTATAGTAATGTTACCATATATATTTGACCATATGTGTGTAGGATTATTGGAATTGCATATATAGTGATTATATTATATTACGACCAGCTCAGGCACGGGGGCTCCATCGATGACATATTTAAGTTAGCCTCTCAAAAGCTGGGCGTGCTGTACAGGGCCTGCAGATACTGTAGACAGCACTTAACTGATAACCACGTACAAATCGCAAGTGCGCCCCACGGTTGAATTTGCTAGCCACTTCCGGTTTGGAGCCCCACAATACCTGAAAAGATCTATTGACTCTGTGTAGAAAAAGGCAGTTTGTTTGATAGATTTTCCTATCTTAACAAACGGATTGCAATCTTTAGAGCACAGGTGTCGGGTGGGAATGCTATCCTTGTTCTATTGGGATTTCAATGGAAGATGCTCCGAGGAACTAGCATCATTGACTCCTTGGGCACCTGTGCACAGTCGAGAATCACGCTAAACGCGTCCAACATTTGTATACAGTTGATATTTGTCACAGGAGAACTGTCATTTCTACAACTCAACCTCCACAGATCGGCTTTTGAATGATTTGGATCTCTTCAAGACACACAATTTATAAAAAAAAATTTATGAAAACCAAATTTAATAATGCCATTATTAAGTTCTGCAAGCATTTAAGTTATTATTGTGACAGCTGTTTCGGCATTTTTAAACTGTGGATAGGCCACGCTGATTTATATGATTCTCTTTACCCTGCTCAATTTCAATTTTTATGGTTCCTAAAATGATTTATAAATTACAAGTTAAACCAATTTATTGAGCAAATAATTGTGACAATAGATTCTCTATTATGTGGGGTACTTTAAAATCGGTTTTCCCCACACTTAATGGTAATGTTTTCTTAATTATTAATAATGAGGTGACTGCTATTGGCTCGTATAAATGTGTTATATTGTTAAGGTCTTGTGTATATACTGAGAAGAGGGGTATAAATAATTTTATAACGAGGTTTGTTCAAAAACTATCGCGAATTTTGTGTTTTTTCAAAAATTATTTATTTATTTATGAATATCTATTTTTTACCCTTCAAAGTAATCCCCATCAGATTTTAAACACTTGTGCCAACGTGTTTTCCAATCCTCGAAGCACTTCAAAGAATCATTTTCTGTGATTTGGTTCAGCTCCTCCTTCGATGCCGTCTTTATCTCCTCAATCGTAGCGTAGCGTCGTCCTTTCATAGGCCTCTTCAGTTTTGGGAACAAAAATAGTCACAGGGGGCCAGATCTGGGGAATACGGTGGCTGCGGCATTATTAGTTTGTTGTTTTTGGCCAAAAATTCGGGCACAAGCAACGATGTGTGAGCAGGGGCGTTATCATGGTGCAAAAGCCATTTTTGTTCTTCCATAAATCCAGGCATTTCTGGCAGATTGCTTCGTGCAAACTGCGCATAACTTGCAGGTAATATTCCTTATTGACCGTTCTACCCTGTGGCAAGAACTCATGATGCACCACGCCCCTGCAATCGAAGAAAACTGTAAGCAAAACCTTGGTCATCAAAACACGTGCAAGCAAAGCAGCTGTAAAAAATTAACTGAAGATTCAAAACTGCCGAACTTGTCGCATAAGTGAAAGACATGAGTACCAATATAACGCCACAAAAAAATTGAAAATCGAATATATGTAACCCGCGGAAATTCAAAAGTCGCGATAGTTTTTGAACAAACCTCGTATTAGGATCATTCATTAGTTTATAGATTTCCAATTGTTCAAGTGAATTTAATCTAAGTTAACAATAGATCGCCCTTCTTTGTGCAGAATCAGGCTAGCACGTCTGTATCACGTGATGTGCACATTGCCATATCATTGGATAGTAAAGGTCAGCATGTCTTGGTGGTAGAAGCGTGCTTTCAGTGGCGACATGTAAAATATTGACTTTTTGACCAAAACGCCATCTACATTTTTTACCCGAAATAAGCTCGGGAATCAAGTCTGCCAGATACGTCTACAAGGATGATTCTGTATCTTTTGCAACGGCGTATCGCATGTTAAATCAGCATATTATGCAAACCTTTTTTTCTTAAATGTGCTAACGAGCTAAATACGGCGCTTTTGAGGGGGGGGGTAAGGTTTTAAAGGCAAAAAAAAAGGCATATTTTCATGATTTTTTTTGGAGATATCAATAATGTTGGCTTATTTCTTTTATATAAAAGTTATAGTATGACATCTGAAGTATCTTTGAAAATTTTTTTAATTAAAAATATTAATAGATAAGTCCGTTAGAGCGAATCTCCGGAGGCGCCTTGAAAAAAATGTGTTTGCGGTGAACATCTTAACTTGTTAACGAATCATTTGAAACAAAAAAATCGAAATGGGTTTAAAAGGTGATGTGTTTTCCCAGGTAGTGACGAAGCATTTTTTTTTGTAGCATGTTGAAGTCAAAAATGCGATTTTTGCTAAAATTTTTGTTGAATTTGTTACTATAAAATGGAAAAAATGGTAAAAAAAAAACTCTTCGTCACTACCTGTTAATTTGTGTGTAAAAATAGTGTACAAAATTTCAAAAAGATCGGTCAAGTAAATTTTGAGTTATGATGTTCACGAACTTTAAAAATATAATTATACTTGAAATATACTTGAGTAGAGCAAGAGGGCCGGTCGCTTGGAACGCTGTATCTTCGTTATTTTTGCTCCAATTTACTTGAAATTTTGACACAATACTCTCGACATGTTGTACATTTAGAAAAAAAATTATTTTAAAATGAGTTTTAAAACCTTATGCCCCCTCTTAAGAGACCAACTCTTAAAAGTAGTTAAGCTAACATCAGAGATGGTGGCGCGATTGCTGCGTAATCCTCGTCAACCTCTCACCTGTGACTCGCCCAAAAAAAAATCTTTGCTTTTATTTTATAGGGATTTTAACTCCTATGCATAAAGAAACTGTATGAAGAACAAGGTCAGAATCGCTTGCGCCAATATCAATCTGGGACCTATGTTCTGTTTGATTATTGTAGCTAGTCTGGATGATTTTAAAAGAATTTTATGAAATGACAATGACGAAATAATCAATATTTTACATTTTCAAATGAGTATAAAGGTAATTATTTCTTTGAATTGTTTTTTTTTTCATGTTGGGTATGTATTTAGATTTGTGTAGAAATAATAAAATCAGTTATTTGTATGAATATATTTTTTGACAATTATTTCCAAAATATTTTTCTTTAGTTAGTTAGCTATTCTGGAAAAACTTCTTATGATATTATCATGGAATAATAAGATATACAATCTGTTAAACAGTTATAATAAGTAGTTATTCATGTTTTTAAGTACGTAATTAATCCATACCAACTGAAATAAACAAACGATAGGCATAGACATGCCATTGAAAGCCATGGAAAATCATGGAAATTTGACAGCCGATAATGCATGCCTTTCGACAACCGACGGATTTTGCATAACGCTGACTTAACGCAAGAGGTACAGAATCACCCTTTTGAAACACCCTGTTGTATCTTGTTTCTTTCACAAACTCTCACCAGTCATTAGTTGTAAAAAATAGACCATTTTACAAAAGGTTGTTTTGAATATATTTTTTGTCCATTTATGATTTTAATGGTTGGAAGATAAATGCAAATATTATTGTTATTTATTGGAAATTTTATATGATGTGCTTATACATACTTAAATATAAAGTAATTTTACATATTGCGTTGTTTTCTTTAGATGTCTGCTGTTGAATTTGAGTTGACTTTTTTTCTTATTATTTTTCTATGTGAATAATTTACAGACAGATGAATTGCTAAATGGTTGAGTTAAAATAGGAAGCTATCAACAAACCTAACCTAACAAATCTACAGCACAAGAATCCTATCTGCTTCCAATTAGGCAGGCGGGTATGGATACCGCCGCTTCGGGAACCATTTATTGGATAACCAACACCTCTGCCATAGGTCACCCAGAGTGTATCGCTGCGTTTGGTGACTTAGCAAGGGTACCCGGGTTCATGGGTGAGGTTTTTCTAGGTCTTGGCGTTGGATGCGTTTGAGGATCGTGAGAGACTGGTTGAGGAAGAGTTTTGACCTCTCCAGCTGGACACTCTCGACCCATCGCCTTGCATAGCAGTGGGAGCGATGGATTCGTTTATCGCTCTTGGACCTGCTGACCCCCGGATTCCTACCCACTCCTCATACCTTTTTCCTTCCCAGAACGTCCTCTACTTCCTTTCCCTAAAAATACCCTCCATTCAGAATTCCCAAAGATGACAGGCCCTGAGAGAAATTCTTTTACTCCGGGCCTCCTGTGTGGAGCTAATGAAAAAAAAATAAACTGTTCAGAGCCCGAGGGATAACAGCACTCCCAATTGCTGCAGCGTGAATTGTGATTCAGAAGTCCATCCATTCTTTGCTTGGATTTCATATGCAGAACGCTGTTACACTGTCATTATGAAATTTAAATGAAATGGTGATATATATGTACTTATGTGTATGTATGTACTTACCTATTACTTTTAAATTAGAATTCTACCAGGCACCAGATAATCTTATGTCTTAATTGGATATTTTATTTTATTCTATCACTTCTCTTTTTTATTTCATACTAGCTTTTCCCCGCGGCTTCGCTCGCATGGTATTACGGGAAATTACTGTAACGGTTGAACTTATCAATTATCCCCCCCCATACATTCATTACCTTACATTCATTTTCAAACATCTAGCCTGCCACCTAAATTTCACAAAGAAAAAAAGAATTATCCAATTTTGTTCATTCGTTCGGAATTTATGCGCTTACAAACATTTCGGATGTTTATTTTTAATTAAATATTTGGAAGTTTGTTAATATAAAACAAAATTACACTATTTATTATTCAGTCTTTATAATCGTTACGAATTATATTTTTAATGTAGGAACTCTTATCTGACATTTATTCCAGCTTGTCCAAAAAAAACAAAACATATTCTAATATTTGAATTTTCTGGGGCAGTAGCTGACCAGGGGGCTGAGTACCCACCAGCTTAGAGCCCACAAATATATCAACATCGTTTCCATGGGAATGATTTTTTTCTGACATTTGCAATTAACTCGCTTTTGTTAGCGACAGAAAACGTATAACAAATATAATATACTAATATTTATAATTTCATAACGCCAGAGCTTACCATCATATACAACATATAGTCTGCGCATATAATTTAGCTTTCTATTGGTGAATGAATTTTTAAAGTCTTTTTATTGGTTAATGCCTGAAAAGGTCATAAACAAACTCGAGCAGTTTCGCATTTATAATATTAAAAGTAAAAAAGTATGGATATGGGTTTATACAAAATATATATGTAAGCTTATTATTTTGGTATGCAAACGTCATTTATAAGTAAACTTATTTTATTATTATTTTGATAACTATGCAAGAAAACAACAGTAATAATCATACATTAATTGTTTATTTTATGTTATTGTTTCTGTTCTCTTTATGGTTCTCATTAGTAGTAATTTTTTTTATGAAATGCAAACACCAGTTCCCTTTATAAATCATGGTTCATGTATAATCACACTTATCCTTATTTGACTGTCCTAAAACGGGAATCATCCTAGTTGGACAGTCAAAACATTTCACAAATAATCAATATATTAATACGTGAAGCAAAAACTTTGTACCCCTTTTTACGAAAATTGCGCGGACGGAGGAGTATGAAATTTCGCACACTTATAGTTTATATAGAGGAGGAGTGCAGAATGCTAATATTTTTTAAAAATTATGCATAAAAATAGATTAAATCAATAACAAAAACATTACACACACTACCATGTATTTGACACACACACTCGCGTCTTTACTCTATTGTTTATTGTTAAAGTCTATGGTCAAATTGAGAATAGATTAATATTGTTTGTCTTTAATATTATTTGTCTATGGTTTTACTGAATGTCAAACATAAAAAAAAACATTACAATTATGGTCGAATTTCGACCATTGGGCGACCATTAGTGTACATAAATGTGTAAATATTTTACTAAATAATTTTTTTTAAATTATTATTATTATATGTAATGTCAGGCAGTGTAAGAGAGACAGAGCACATTTATTTATTTTTATTTATTAGTTTTATTTTAGTAAATTGTACATTTAAGTTTACAATTTCCTAATTAATTATATCATTTCATATTTCAAACTATATTTTTTCTTGTTCTATGTATCTCCTACAATACATTTTGAACTTTCCAATTGGTGCGGCCTTTAAAGTTTCTGGTAGAGTGTTGTATAACTTCATCCCTTTGTATAGTAAACTGTTCTGCGTATTCGTTTTGTCCTTTTTTGTATTCTGACTTCCTTGCAAGTCCTTGTGTTATGTCTGTGAATGTCCTTGTTGTATATAATTTTGTTTGAGAAGTATTTTGGTAACATGTTCACTATTTTATGGATAAATATCATCGTGTGCAGGGTCAACATCTGTTTCACGGTCATATGCTAAATAGGCTAGAACCAAAAGATACCAAGGAAGACATTTCTAGTCTTTTCTTTATTCTATTCATATGTATGTTGTGAGGCTGAAAAGGGAGCGGAAGGAGATGTGAAAGAGGAAGGTCAGAAAGTACCTAACCATTCAGATCTGGTGACTAAGCACGGCTATTTCCATTACAAGCAACATTTTGATTCTGAATGGTGGTCTCGCTGGGTCAATAGCATAATACACCTTTAAAAATAATTGCAATGTATTGAAAAAGCTTCTAAGTGATGACGTCAGATGTCAGCAGGGAAAGTACTTCTATCGATGGCCGACAGGGGTACCCATATAGAAAGGTGCTGGCGAGACTGGCTCTGGCGATTCAATTAGCCACTGGTGTAGACAGGTCGTGTGACTTGCAGCATTTTCAGTATATTATTAATGTCATATATCCATACTAATATTATAAATGCGAAACTGCTCGAGTTTGTTTATGACCTTTTCACGCATAACACAATATAAAGACTTTAATAATTCTTTCACCAATAGAAAGCTAAATTATATGCGCTGACTTCAGGTTGTATATGATGGTAAGCTCTGGCGTTATGAAATTATAAATATTAATATATTATATTTGTTATACGTTTTCTGTCGCTAACAAAAGCGAGTTTTTGCTAACGTCAGAAAAAAATCTTTTCCATGGAAACAATGTTGATTTATTTTTGGGCTCTATGCTGGTGGGTACTTAAGTCTACTGGTCAGCTACTACTGCAGAAAATTCAAATATTAGAATTCGTTTTTTTTTGACAAGCTTGCAATAAATGTCAGATGAGAGTTCCTATATTAAAAACATAATTCGTAACGATTATAAAGACTGAATGATAAATAGAGTATTTTTTTATTATATTAACGAACTTCCAAATATTTCAATAAAAATAAACATCCGAAATGTTTGTAAGCGCATAAATTCCGAACGAATGAACAAAATTGGATAAGTAATTCTTTTTTTCTTTGAGCTATAGCATTATGAAATTTAGGTGGTAGGCGAGATGTTTTAAAACTGAATGTAAGGGAATGAATATATGGAATGAGGGAGGGGATGGGGGTGGGGTGGGGGGGAGATAATTGGTGCAAGCGCTACAGTAATTTCCCGTAATACCATGCGAGCGAAGCCGCGGGGAAAAGCTAGTAAATTTATAAATTTGTAATTTCTAAATACTTGGTAAATGTTTAAACATTATAGTTAAAAACTATATTTTTAAATACTATATTTTCAATTATAAAACTGTAAATGTTCTCCGAAATGACATGGGAAGACTCTCAACCTTGCGATTTCTCATAAGAAACCATTCATTTTTCTGAATGCAATTATTAATTTTCTCCAAATCAAACTTAGAATAATCGCATCTTTGCGACTCTTTCAAGGACATAAAGAATCTATTCCTGCGCTCAGGATGCAATTATTAATGTTCTCAATAGTTATTTGGACATAATCTCATTTCATGTGTTACATTTAATGGAACCTTTCATCTGTTAAGAATATTATGAACTAAAAATGCAATTTGCCTGTCCTGAAACAGGAATCTTTCCCAGTTGGATAGACAAAGCACCATTTTATATTGTTTCGTTTTGAAATATGTATGTATATTAACAAATAAAATTTAATACGTGAAGCAAAAACTTTGTACCCATTTTTACAAAAGTTGCGCAGACGGAGGAGTATGAAATTTCGCACACTTATAGTTTATATAGAGGAGTGCAGAATGCTAATATTTTTTTAGAATTATGCATAAAAAATACATAAAAAAAACATTACAATTATGGTCAAACTTTGACCACTGGGCGACCACTAGTAATTGTAAATACGTAAACTCATAATAAACCAGTTTGTTATTTAGAACCTAAATTTATTGAGAAGTCCCCCATAGACTAATAGTGTTGAGTGTAAATATTACCTGTTTGGTTTAGAAACGATAATATGCCTAGTTCTTACTGGGATGCATTTATCCGGTACCTACCCTCCCTAAATATATCACCTTGCTGGAAAAACATTTGAAAATGGAACAATGACAAGAGTGAATAAAAGTGTATTTGCTTGTGAAAAAACAGAAGACGTTTTGGGACATGGAAGCATTTTGTTGGTTGTTCGTATTCATATATATTCAGTGGCGGTTTGTGGTCTTTTTAACAGGGGGTTCAGAAATTCAAGAGAAGACATATCTGCTCATGTTGTCCTTCGAATACAGCGGCAATCACACAACTTGGATAAAGTTAGCGGGAGGGGTACCTTCACTATTGTTTAAACACTTGACACTCCACACAATTATTAGACAACGAGAAAAGTTTTAGAGGAATTAAATTGTTTAATGTTTTTCGCAGCACTCAATGTGCGTTGCTTATTATTATTATTATTTTTTCAATAAGAATAATTACGTAGAATATATAATTGATATTTTAAAACATTTAAAAAAAACACACAAATAAGGGTGGCACGAAATAAAATGAATTTTTTCCACTTTTACCAAAAATCCATGCGTCGACTGAAAACAGTTCAATTACGCGGGTATTAAAATCAGGTATAGAGGTTTTCAGTAGTAGTTCCTTCTCTATAATAATCATCGTAAATGTACTGAGGGACATAACGACCTATCAAAAAAAATATTATACGAAAACAGAAGTTAAAATCGATCTAAATCAAAAGTAGATTTACAAATGCCATTAGCAAACAATTAGATAAATGCAGAACCAAGAAGAAAAAAAAATGTACAAAAATGACTACAAAGTTAAATTCCATAATTTAATACGACTACAAAGATACCAATAACATTTGACTTGCATCTCTATGGTCAACGGTCAGTATGCAACGATTCGGGCATCGGTGACACGCTCGTCAATGTTCGGAGGACATCGGACAGTGTGTTCGCACAATGTTCGGACATGTGACTCGGGATCGCCGCACCGCGGTCTGTTAAATTTGCTTAGAAATGCCAAGTTGTGTTCAAATCACCCTCAGAGCGTTTTGTATGCGCTAAGATATTTTCGTATAGAGTGTTTGGTGCGGGTTCTAATCACGCATAAAATGGGGATATTTTTTGGTGGCGCGGGTTTAGAGGCGGAATTTTAAAGGCGCTTTAAAGAAGCGCATCTGTATTATTATACTGTTTATTAGTTTACTGTTTATATTATTATAAAACAAGTTTGCTTTATTTCACTATCTTTTTAGTTGGGGTTCAACGCACAAACGCACTTTCAAAAGATTTTTTATTATCTAAATGTAGTTTTTTAATGACGCATTTTAAAATTGACTTAGAAAACCGCCACTGTATATATTCATTTGTGAACAAAGAAGGTGTTTTGACCGTATCAAGGTCGTTTTAAATCGATCGATCGTGTGATTGTGCCGATAATTACCTCGAGGTACAGCAGTGGAACAAAATAAACTATATGTATTTGTAATTGTGTTGTTCGCCTTCTCAGAGGTAAGTGATTGGTTTCCTTCTTCCTTGTATCCGTTATTTTTCCCGTACACACATTATCACCCAATTCCAACAAACACCGTTTTGTTTTATTGTCTAATTTACAGTCCATTTCCAAGTGCATCTGAAGCAATTTGAAAACAGTTTTGGATGCATCAAAACCCAACATAACAGTTATTGAAACACCAATGGCAATATAATTCATTTATTGGGAAAACAGATTTTACACTTTTTAAATTACAAAAATTTCAAAAAAATAATACTTAATTTTTTATCACAACGAAACACAATTTTTTTCCAACAACCGAAAGACAAATTAAAATTATACAATACATAAATTTAGCTAAAACACAAAAAAAAATTTGGGTTAACTTTGGTAAGAAATACTATAGTGTAATATACCATCAGAGACAAGAAATAGGTTTATAGTACACGCCAAAATTTAATACCGGCCTGACGTTATTCTATCAGTCAATAGGTTAAAAAAGTGGCATTTCTCTGTTGCAGAAATGTTTTTACGCATCTTACGTTTACTGTAGAGTAAATAACTGCGCGGGAATGGATGGTACAGTGTTCAGGCCGGTCTTAAAGTTTGGTGTGTACTATACAATGCAGAAGTCTTTCATAATTTGTGCCTTCTCACATGTCTTGCATGAAAATGAAAGATACAGAAAATATCAGTATGTACAGAATTTGAGAAATGTACATTCTTTCCGAATCGTACTCTTTAAGGCTGGGCATATGCTGAGACGCAGAAGTCGCTGCAAACAAACGACGCAGTAAACGGTGACCAGCATATGCTTCGATAGGGGGCATCCATTAATTATGTGAGCTGTTTTTTTTTTCTTCAAAATATACCCCCCCCCCTTGGTGAGATTAAGTGATATTTGGTGAAACCCCAGTACTCCTCACGTGAGACTACACTGATTAAATGACTATATTTATTTTCATAAAGATAATAGCTATTAGATTTTTTCAGCTGGCAAAATCCGACACTTTAAAAGAAGTGAAACAATTTAATTTTTGATTGGTGAGATCTTACTGAACCCCCTCCCCCCCTGTTTTGAGCTCACATAATTAATGCATGACCGCATACAGCTTAGTTCAGCTTGTATCTGCTTAGGTCTGCTGGTCGTTTGAGAGAATGTTGAGTTCCGAGCCCGATTCTGACTTTGAAATGAATAATTTACTGTTGATTTATAATTTTTCAACGCGCAAAAGTGATTTCCTAAAAAAGTGAGATTTTCATAGGCAAATACTGCCCACCTGCGCATGTGTCGCGTAGAATCTGCGCCGCGGTCACTACTCGGCGCAGGGCAGAGCAGATGTGTGTGTCTGAACGACGTATGTCAGTTTATACACGTTAATACATTACAAAATCTGTCGTGCTCTGCGCGGCCTGTGTTTCAGCATATTCCCAGCCTAATTGTGCCCAACAAAAGAGTTTGATATAATAAATAATATGAATATTCAAAGTTAGGTTGGAATATTTCACAGAAATTTAAACGTAACATTATCAACTAGTGAAATTACAAACAGAGGCGGTTCCTTAGTATGCGCATTTGTGCATTGCACTGCTTGTATTCAGCCTTCACATAACTTCTACAAAGACATCTGTGCCTAAGTCGTACGTATACAAATGTGCACTTCAGTCATAATTCCCACCAACTTTGTTTTACCGTACTACGGAGGCAGCGTCGGGCGGTATCGAGAGACATGAGTGAGACAGATTTCGCTCCCAATGGCAAATCACGTGTTGGAGCAGTGCAGATATATAACTCATCCCGTGCACTTCGCATTCGAAGTGCATTGAATGCAAGTGAATTTTGCAAAACTTAGATCATGAGTAAACCAATGCTTCTGGAATAGATAGAAGTGATAAAATTTTCTAACCAAAAACACTTGATTTTTCGTTACTTCATGGAGCTTCACCTTAACGGAGACCTATCATATGTCACAACATATAAAATGGCACTATTGACTATTTGCTGACAATGTTACATTTGAATTTATTTTAAATACTTCAACTAGGCATCATTTTTAAATTAAGGGAGGAGAGTCTGATCTGGCGGAAACTTTCTCTCTTTTTTTTTGCATTTTTGACGTGACAACGTCTTATAAATCGATGAACGCCGGCTGCACTCACGAAAAAGCATGACTCATTGTCACTGAGCCGAGCGTGCAAGCGAGAGCGCCGAACAAGCGTGATGGATCTATCCCTCTTCCACTCCATCGTTATTATATGACGTTATCACGTAAAATTCGTCCATAAACCGACTTTGCAGACAACCAATTTTTTTTCAAAGATATGCATTTTTTTCGAGTTACAATGTATTTCTCACAGATACAATTTATTTTCGTTCATGAAACTTTTGTTACATGTAAAGGTACATTTGAACAAGAAAAAAAACTATTGAAAATTTGATTTGAATATCTACATATACAGGTATAGCGACCGCAAGTGGAGGGTCCAACCAAATCGGCTGGAATCCTGGATTTCTTGGAAATCATATGAAAAATGAAATTCAAAAAAATTTCATTGTAGTATTAAAGTAGGTAGTTTACAAAAAAAGAGTTGTTGATTGTAAAATTTTTGGACATAAAATAAAAATTGATGAAAAAAATTGGCCTTAATTTTGTCCTATAATAATAATTTTTCATAAGTCGAGGTTCATCCAAATCGTACCCGAGGGATAATAGTGACACAAGTCAAAAAATGCATTTTTTATGCAGAAATGTTCCTGAATATCTATTCTGTCTTCGATAAAAACGGTGCAATTCTTAAAAATGTTATTATGGCCTTAAAAGCGAATATTTCGATTTTATATTATATATTATGTATATATTATTATTTACAATTTGGGAGGCGGGAATGGGTACCGCCGCCCCGGGAACCTTTATTGGATAACCAACACCTCTGCCATAGGTCACCCCAAGTGGTTCGCTACGTTTGGTGATTTAGCAGGGGTGCCCGGGTTCATGGGGTGAGGTTTGTCTAGGTCTTGGGAGGCGGATGACCGGGACACACTGAACCCCAGATTCCTACCCACCCTTTAAACCCATTTCCTTCTCAGAACTCTCCTCCCCTTCCTTTCCTTAAAAAACCCTCCACACAGCATCCCGAAAGATGACATAGGCCCTGAGGGAAATTATTTTCCCCAGGGCCTCCTGTGTGGAGTTCATGTAAAAAAAAAAAAAAATGTTTTACTCGAATTCAAGCAAAAATAGTGGCACAACGATCATTGTACCACTATCATAATATTAAACCTAATAAATTTTAATATACTGCTTTTCAACTTTTGTAAAATAATGTTTTTTTTATTGGTAAATCAACTGATTTAATACACTCAAATGAAATATTCAAACTGCTTTCCTGAAAAAAGAGGTTTTTTTGAGTTGTGCCATTGTTTTCCCCCGGTGCGAAATATAAATTTAATTTTCTTTAATTTAAACTTTGACTGAAGTGAATCGGATGAAAATTCGATTAGTTACGATTCCAGCCAACTTGAAAAACGTGGTTTTGAGAAAAACGCTATTAAAGTTTTCACTTGAAACCGCAGCTCCGTTCTATATTTCAAGGTTGAATTTGATGCTATAACTTTGTGAATGTAATCTCCACAAGTATAGGCAGATTTTTAGGCAGCAAAGAAATTGTATTTTATGGGTCGGCAGGACCAGACTCCCTCCTTAATCAATCAGTAACACAATACAACATGGCTTATGATGGATCTCCAGTGGGTCCTGCCATATTTTATTAATTACAGATTATTTTTCATTTAGAGCTGGTTCACACTCAGCTATCAAATATAAAAGATCATAGCACGCCAAATAACGCTCTCCATACAATCCCTTCAGACCATTCACACCTAAGCGTTTTTAAGCGCAGATCAATCATAGACAATACACATCTCAGACGTAACCGCTCCAGACGCGATATCCCAGAAGATAACTCTCCCCTTCTCCGACTAAAACAGGAGAGGGGGTCATTGTAATTACGGAGCTGCCTAGACCCGTGGATGACAGATGTCAAGTTGACAGATTTCAGTACAAAAAATATGCGTTCCGTTGCCGCTTCCTAATTCGACTGACCCCCTCTCCTACCACAGGAAGAAATATTTGATAGCCTCGTGTGAAAGGACAAAAGATAAGCGCTCACGAATCAACAGATATCTGCTTGCAGATATATAGCTCAGTGTGAACTAAGCATTACTGTATAACCCTACTTACATTTAAAAACAGAAAGTAGCCTTTTCGGCTCTAAATAATTTTCATTTGTTTATTGTAAATTTAAACAATAGTATAATATTCACACCCTCTGTCAATGATTGATTTAAATATAATTATGAATAGATTATGTATTTAAATCCTAGAAGAAGCCTATAACATAAGTATATTTGTTTTTAGATATAAAAATACAAATATATCTGCAAATCTTAACAAACTAAAATAAGGCCACTCTATCCACATTTTACATGCATTGAAAAATTGCCCAAAAAGTTGTACAATATTATTATTATTTTTAAATTTTCTGAAATTTATAAGTCCCAGTTGTTTTGCAGAAATTCAAATGTAACATTGTCATCAATTGATCATTTAAAAGGTCCGTTGGAACGCTTATTCTAGGTACATTTCAGTTTTAACAAATTTTAATAATCTGACAGCTTGACAACATAAGAGTTGTGCTTTTCAGCTGATAAAAAATTGTTCAAAAGGTAAAACAGATCTAGAATAGGCACTTAATGGGGACCTTTTAAATAATGAAAAAAAAAACAAAATGACAATGTTACATTTGAATTTCTGTAAAACATCACAACCTAAGCAATTCATTTTAAATTTATAACCAACATTTTTGTATTTGAAAGCCTTTTAAAATAAGAAATCTTAATTTTACTCATCACTGTTTTTAAGTGTAGAAAATATCAAACATATCACATCAAAAAATAATCAAATAAAATACAAATTTGATTTGAGATTTTCACGGCCAAAAAAAGTATTATCGTGATTTATTTTTGGGGTATTATGCCTTGTTGAGCTCCCTCCTTCTTTAGCACACAACATTTAGTCACACCAGTATCCATCATCAGATGTGGAATCGAAGATAGACATACATACGTTGCTCTAATGTACATAAAATCGGTGTTTACTGTACAGAGATATATATCATGTTCTAATTTACATACATAAACACAAGCAATATCTACCGAACAGAGATATATACCGTGCTCTAATGTACATAAAATCGGTATTTACTGTACAGAGATACATATCACGTTCTAATTTACATACATAAACACAGCCGGTATCTACTGAACAGAGATATATACCGTGCTCTAAAGTACATAAAATCGGTATTTACTGTACAGAGATACATATCACGTTCTAATTTACATACATAAACACAGCCGGTATCTACTGAACAGAGATATATACCGTGCTCTAATGTACATAAAATCGGTATTTACTGTACAGAGATACATATCACGTTCTAATTTACATACATAAACACAGCCGGTATCTACTGAACAGAGATATATACCGTGCTCTAATGTACATAAAATCGGTATTTACTGTACAGAGATATATAACATCATGTTCTAATTTATATATGTAAACACAACCGGTATCTACTGAACAGAGATATATACCGTGCTCTAATGTACATAAAATCGGTGTTTACTGTACAGATATATATCATGTTCTAATTTACATACATCAACACATCCGATATCTACTGAACAGATATATATACCGTGCTCTAATGTACACAAAATCGATGTTTACTCTACAGAGATACATATCATGTTCTAATTTACATACATAAACACAACCGTGAGATATATATCGTGTTCTAATACACATTATCAATGATATCTGTAGCACAGATATACATTCCATTCCGTATTTACTGTACAGAGAAATATACAATACTCTAATTTACATACATACATACAACCAGTATGTGCAGTACAGCGATACAATACAATTTTTAATTGCAATATTTTTTTACAATATACACACAACACGAGAATATAATTCATAAATTGAAATTATATTGGATTGTTTAACCTCTCAGGCCTCAAGCCTATTTTGTCGGAGTGTAAAAATATTTCCACTTTGCAATAAAATTCAAATAAATTGAATATTTGTGAATGCATCCGAAAACTAGACTGTTTTTGAAACGTGATAAAATATCCCCAACAAAATATCCCTGACAAAATATCCGCGACAAAAAATCCTTCAACAAAATATGTACTAAAACCTAACCTAACCTAACAAAAAATGGGACATTGGAGGGGACCCCACCACTTTCCCAACGGCGTTATAAGGAAACATATGGTTTCCTCCTTCACCGCACACGTCAAGACTCTATTTTTGATTAAACGAAGCTACATTTATTTGAACGACTCTAGACCCTCCAATGTCCATGCATACGGGGTTAGTAAGCAGTATGCAAGTACTTACATTAACATAACACAAAAGAAAAGTAGAAGTATCAGCCCCTGAATTCCTCTGAAATCGGTAACATTAAAAAAAAAATAGAGATAAGAGTGTTAGTAAGAAAAAAAATAAATAAGAGCTGCACCCAGTTGAAGAAGCCTTCTGGAAAGAGAGAAATAGCGAAAAAAAAACAGTGATAACATAATGCAAGTATTTACAATAATAACAAAAAGAAAATAAAATGCAAAACCAAAAAAATTCAGAGTAGGTATTCAACAAACCACCAGGCAGTCCCAATGATAATGTGCATGGCTATCGGCCCAGACCGCAGACGAGGCCCGAGGTCCGCGCCCTTTAGCCGGCTCCCCGAGTTTGCCTCGAAGAAATGTATACGGGAAAGAAACGGAAGATTTAGAAGACCCTGGGAAAAAGATGAGCGTCGGGTTGTCGGAGGGGGGGCGGAAGGACGTCGAGACCGCGCGACTGTTCCTCAAGCCTACGCATGTCATTGGGGGAGGCGCGGGAGGATTGCGAGAAGACCGCTCCGATGTGTGTACGCCTGCAATATGCACGAACAGGGTCTATCCTACCCCCTTTAAAAAATGGGACAAAAATAATACAGACATCCTGTAATGTTAGGTTAGGTTTTCGTAGACATGTTGTTGGAGGATGTTTTGTCCGTAAGATATTGACAGCCGGGGTAGTCCAGCGGTAAGGCTCTTGACTAGCATTCCGAAGGTCGCGGGATCGAATCCCGGCGTGGTAAATAAATTTTATTTGATTAATTTGTGTTATTTCACAATTTATTCATTTAAAATAATATATAGTATAATTGCAGCACTTTTCAGAGTGGAAGATACTATCAGTATCGTCCTGGTGCAAGACCACCATTCAGAATTGAAAGGTTGCTTGAAATGGCTTTAGTTGTGTTTGGTGACCAGATCTGAATAGCCAGGCACTTCCCACCTTCCTCTTCACCATCTCCTTCCCCTTCCCACTACCTTCAGCCTCACAACATACATACCCCAATTGAGGATGCCATGGCTCCAGACGGGAGCAGTTGGAACTCGTGTGCGGTATTCATATAAAAAATATTTTGTCGGGGAAATTTTGTTGCAGGATGAAAACGCGCATCACCCAACATACATAATGTTGTAAAAATATTTACAGTCTATTCAATTTAATATAACTTTAGATTAGTGAATATATCTTTAGTTACAGCCTTCCTCACAAAGATTCTCAAAAGATATTCTCCGTTTTGCATACAAAAATAAATGTTAAAGTGAACATATAATATTTGTGATGACTTATTTGTAACGAGTAATGCGTGTATTAAAGTTTAGTTTGCACAAAATGCACATTAGCCATTTTAACGTTTAAATAATAATTATTAATCATTCTGTACGAACCATAGATAATAGAAACATAGGGTTATGTACACACCGAGATTGCACAAACTATTAAGGCGGCGCTTCCTCGCTCAAAAAGAAGAAGATGGAGAGATATGTAATTACGAATGTTGGACAGAGCGCACTAATATTTTAAAAGATAAAATTGAAGCGAAAATTGTGAAAATGTTTAATAAAACATGACTCGTTTAATATAGAGCAAAAATCTCGTGGAAGGCATCTTAAGTGTCATTTAAAGAAACATTGTGAATTTTTTCACAAATATAACTTATAAAATAATAGAAACAGACGTTTTTAATCATTTTCAGAGCATACTTCGCGATTTTTTTCTAAGAGCTTAAAACGTCAAATGTTTAAGTGAGATATGTAAGAAATCGGTAGAAATTCGGGTAGCGGCGGCTTAAAGCAACTGTGCAGTGAAAGTTATGCATCTGGTGTACAGATAGAAACAAAGGCGATGCGTTTCATCTATGATACTGATGTTATTATCTATGATACTAACCATTTCTGTATTGGATCCAGCTAGAGTCATAGTTATAAATATACACTTATCTATGACAAATTTAAGCTATTCATATATGGAGATACTTACAAGTGACTCAAGTTTCGTGCACATAGCACATGCGCCACTCTCGAGTACCCAGGTGGTGTTCGCTGGCGACCTGACAGTTGTTGATCCGCTGACAATTGGCCCCCCGAAATAACATTTACTATAAAACTATAATTTTTTGCGCGTTATTTACCAATTTCAAAAGTAAAATCAACTTCAAAAATACCCTTAATAGTAAGTTGGTATGAATATCAAACGAATTTATTTACAGTGTCGATTTTTTGTACTTGCTGGTGTATATGGTATACAGACAAGCAGTTTTATCATTGAAGCATTTGAATTAAAACACGTTATATCTTTTGTTATTCGGTGGTACATTCTCTCTGCACCCCCCGTTGGGGTCACATAGTTATATTTTTTGTAATTAGGTACCATATTTTCAAGTAACAAAATTTTAAAACTACACAACAATTCCATTAATGCATCAAAACAGCCATTTGTGGAGTTTGCTTTTATCTGCCTACCCTTTTGGTGATGATTAGAATTTGATCAAATGCAGAAGCGGGCCGAGGATCGGGTAAAACAGATAAATGCGAAAAATGTAACGTAGGTTTTAAACAAACCGGCCTTAGCCTAATATTATGTGCGTATAATTTTACAATTAAATATCATGTATATTCCATTAAAAAAATATAAAATTTACAACATGTAAATATTGTTGATTTATTACTACTATTGATGAGAAACAACTCTAAGATAGTTTAAATAAAAAACATAATAATATCATTTTGTTAATAAATACAGGAATGCATACAAGTTTAAGTTTACATTTTTATCAAATAGTGATATTGGCATGATAAAAAAAGTTGCTCTAACCAGAGGTTAGCTAAAAGCATTTATCTAGATATTAAAAAACAAACCCTAAGGTTCAGTCGTTTTGCATAAATTCAAATGTAACATTGTTATAAAATGGCCAATCAGCACCATTTTGTTTTTTTTTGACATTTGAAAGGTCCTCGTTAAACGCCGATTCTAGGCAGCCGGCGTAGTCCAGCGGTAAGGTTCTTGACTCGCATTCCGAAGGTCGCGGGATCGAATCCCAGCGTGGCAAATAAATTTTATTTGATTAATTTGTGTTATTTCACAATTCATTAATTAAAAATAATATATAGTATATTTGCGGCACCAGAGTGGAAGATACAATAAAATAAGACCACCATTCAGAATTGAAACGTTGCTTGAAATGGCTTTAGCCGTGTTTGGTGACCAGATCTGAATAGCCAGTTACTTCCCACCTTCCTCTTCTTCATCTCCTTCCCCTCCCATTACCTTCAGCCTCACAACATACCCCGACTGGGGATGCTATAGTCTCACTGGCTCCAGACGGGAGCAGTTGGGACTCTTGTGCGGTATTCATATAAAAAAAAGGTGCGTTTCAGCATTCTGTCAAATTGTAACAAGCCGACAAGCTTAACGACATGATAGTTGTCCTCTTCTGGTGATCACAATTTGTTCAAAAGCTGAAACTGACCTAGTATTGGCATTTAACGAGGTTCTTTCAACTGTCAAAAAAACAATGATTACTTCCAAATTTAATGGATTACTAAGTTTTAACCATGTTTATTATTTATAAAAAACCGACATGTTTCGTGAACAATGCTCACTTCCTCAATGTTTACTTAAATTAATTTATTACAACAATAGACAGATTTAAACGTGTCAATGGAAAGGTGCGAATGGGAACGGGAGGGTTATAGGCCATAATTTACAAAGTTTAACCTATTTGAGACGAGCGTCATGTACACATGCCAACCATTCACGTGCCAAAAAGACGAGCATCATCTATACATGACGCATATTACGTTATTTTCATTGTTTGGATAATGAAATGTTTGATTGATTTGCTATCTTTGAATTGTTTAGATTACATCTACGTCGTTGAATATGTTTTAAGTGACACTATATACAGTTAAAATGAGATTTATAAATTGCGAAAAATCTGCCCGTCCAAGGGCAGATTTGCAAATTCTTTAACGACATCATTTTAGGTTAATGATGGGTTATTTAAAAATATTTTATAATTTAAAAAATATTTGATTATTTATAATTTAACCCCTATCGTGCGGCTTAAATTTAGTAAATATCTCAAAGCCAAATAAAATGTTGAAAATTATATTTGAAATAAAAGAAAAACTTCTACAATAGCAACTTTTTGACATGATAACGTCTTATAAATCGGTGAACGCCGGCTGCACTCATGAAAAAGCATGACTCATTGTTAGGTTCCGCCTGAGCCGAGCGTGCAAGCGAGAGCGTGGGACAAGCGTTCGGCTTGTGACGCATCTATCTCTCTTCCAATCCATCGTTATTTTATGACGTTATCACGTAAAAATATCGTCCGTAAACCGACTTTACAGGCAACCAATTTTTTTATTTGGAATTCTCATTGATGGTAATGAAATACATTAAAAACTTTTAAAACCTAGCTCTTCACACTGTAAACTGCAGTTCACCTCAAGGTAATCATTGTTTCACTGGACTGTAAATGTAGCCAGCCGCTTTATAGGGGTTAAACATTTAAATATTATAAATATATCATAAAAATATTTTTAAATGACCCATTATTAAACTTGTTTCCTTTATTAATTAAAACCTCTTACCCCGATTCTCACCTTTCCATTGACACATTTAAGTCTATGTCTATTGTCTATGTCTGATGAAGTAAGCATTGCTTACGAAGCGTGTCGATTTTTTATAAACAATAAACGCAGTTGTAATCCATTAATTTTGAATTAAAATGATGCCACAATATAAGCTTGCTGTGTTTGAAGAAATGATGACTTTGTCACACGTGAATTACTGCAAAACAACTGGGTCTTAATGTTTCTTTTGAGAGATGATTTTTATAAATAAATTTATGCATAATATTTTTGAGACTGTTTATTTAGATCAGAACCGATCTAGGCAAAGCATTTGGCAAAGGTTTATTTTTTATATATTTTTTTAATGTGACTAATTAATCCTCATGAATGCACCCCTGTCTGTACGACGTGAAGTGAACTATAACCCTACCCATTTGGGCAGCATTCTGAGGCGGGTCAAGATAGGGGCTGCAGGAAAGGATTTATTATTGCGGGTCTTGAAGAGGTCCCAAATATAAAAAAGAAGAAAAACAGATGTCGGTTGGTAGCTCATTCCACTATGTTCCGTTCCTGTCCGTTTAGTCACAATAATCACAGGTTATCAATGCTGCTAGCTCCTTCGAGCAGGCTTCATTAAAATACCCGTAGAACAGCACAGCATGTCTACATTGCTTATGTGCATTACCAGGGGCGGCTCAAGCACTTTTTTGGTGGTGGGGATCGACATTTTTACGTGCTGTGTAATCTCACCACCCATAGAATATAATATAAAATTTAAAAAATTTAATATGGTCTTATCGTGCTATTCGGATATCTATACACAAAGTAATATAAAATTACCAATTTACAATATAGTTTAATAAAAATAAAGCTTTATCTTGCATGATTATTATCGAACTTAATTTGAACGCGAGCTATTCCCGCCCGTAACTACGTAAACAAATGGTTCGGTGGGGTCCCAACGAATGGTCCCCGCGGTATTTGAATTCACATACGGGTGCGCATGCGCGGTTCCATACGATCGCGAAACAACGCATGGAATGAACCATATCGCCTATGGGAAGAGCTCGGGCTGACCCCTAAGTGCGCAGTAGATTCTGTGCACTGAGAAATAGATCCGATGTTCTCATGAGCCGTACATTGTTTGCTGTACGCGCGCCGGGTCTTATTAAAATCATCTGGAATATTTTTTTGTATTTTATTTCTGCAAATGTTAATTACTTTTATGTTTAAAGAATTTATTCATTTTGGTGAAGACAAAGCATCGACTTCCTTTAGTAGGTTTCGAGTGTAACTTGTGGGGACTGTCCCCATTGTCCCCCTATGAAGAACCGCCACTGTGCATTACAGATGGCAATCAGTTTGTTATCATCAGATCAGATGGATCGCCTTCTTTTCCACAGAATCATGTAGGTTTATCAGGTGTTTTGGGGCTCCAGCCCAGAGGTGGTCTTTGTGAACTGTTGTTTGCTCGTTGGTGATCTGCAGATGTGCTCGGGAACAATGAAAAATTAAAGATATTGTCCATAAAACCTTTTTCGACGTGCTCGCGCTAGGGTCGTGAGTTCCTACTTAAATAAATGTTGCTAAATTTGATTAGATATTTAGTTTACTTGGTCGAGCCACTACAGCATGATTTGTTTTCTTGTCTTCCGGATGCATTATTGCTGAGATTCACTGTGTCCGTATTGGTCAGGGCTTGGTGTTCTCTTTCTACCATTTTTTCCAGGGCCGTCCACCTGGAAATAACATTAGCAGTAAATTACTTTCAACATTTCACTTCGAGATGACCTTGCAAACTGTTCTCTTTCTACCATTTTTTCCAGGGCCGTCAACATGTCAATTAGGTACATTAGAAGTAAATTACTACTTTCAACATTCCACTTCGATATGACCTTGCAAACTGTTCTCTTTCTACCATTATTTCCAGGGCCGTCAATCAATTATATTAGAAGTAAATTACTTAATTCAACATTCCACTTCGAGATGACCTTGCAAACATTGAGGAAAACCTTTTGGACTGAAGGCGACAGTTTGCTTCAATCACGACTAGGGTTCGCTTTCCGGCAATCCCTCATCCCACAATCTCAAATCCCGCAATCTTAAATCTTGCAACCTCAAATCCCACAACCCAAATCTTGCAATCTCAAATCCCGCAATCCTTCATCCTGCAATCCTTCTTCCCGCAATCTCAAATCCCACAAACCACGTTTCGCGATCTCGAATCCCGCAATCCTTCATCCCGCAATCTCAAATCCCACAACTCACATTTCGCAATCTCAAATCCCACAATCCTTCATCCCGCAACCTCAAATCCCACGATTCGTAAGCTCAAATCCCACAATCCTTCATCCCGTAATCTCAACACACAATTTCGCAATCTCAAATCCCACCATCCTTCATCCCGCAATCTCAAATCCCACAACCCACATTTCGCAATCTCAAATACCACAATCCTTCATCCCGCAATCTCAAATCCCACAACTCACATTTCGCAATCTCAAATCCCACAATCCTTCATCCCGCAATCTCAAATCCCACAATTCGTAAGCTCAAATCCCACAATCCTTCTTTCCACAATTTCGAATACAACAACCCACATTTCGCAATCTCAAATACCACAATCCTTCATCGCGCAATCTCAAATCCCACAACCCACATTTTGCAATCTCAAATCCCACAATCCTTCATCCCGCAATCCCACATCCCGCAATTATTCCGCAATTACATGGGATTTCAGCAATATTTAATCCTGCAGATTTGTAGAATTTTCACGTGTGGAATTTGCGATATTGGAAAAAACAGAATTTAGACAAAAAAAATTGTGGCGTCTTGGCTGAGATCTCAATGAAGGAAGAAATGCTGGGAGCACCAGTCTCTAGGAAATCTCTAGGACTGATGTCCGACTGGAACGTAAGTTGTAATAAAGGTGGACACACCGCTGCACAGCCAGGGTGAAAGCCTGCGTCGCGTTGCTGGCGGTCTTGGCCAAGGTCTCGATGAAGGAAGAGATGCAGTGCTGGGCGCACCAGTCTCTAGAAAACCTCTAGGACTGATGTCCGACTGGAACGTAAGTTGTAATAAAGGTGGACATACCGCTGCACAGCCAGGGTGAAAGCCTGCGTCACGTTACTGGCGGTCTTGGCCGAGGTCTCGATGAAGGAAGAGATGTGGTGCTGGGCGCACCAGTCTCTAGAAAACCTCTAGGACTGATGTCCGACTGGAACGTAAGTTGTAATAAAGGTGGACATACCGCTGCACAGCCAGGGTGAAAGCCTGCGTCACGTTACTGGCGGTCTTGGCCGAGGTCTCGATGAAGGAAGAGATGTGGTGCTGGGCGCACCAGTCTCTAGAAAACCTCTAGGACTGATGTCCGACTGGAACGTAAGTTGTAATAAAGGTGGACATACCGCTGCACAGCCAGGGTGAAAGCCTGTGTCACGTTGCTGGCGGTCTTGGCCGAGGTTTCGATGAAGGAAGAGATGTGGTGCTGGGCGCACCAGTCTCTAGAAAACCTCTAGGACTGATGTCCGACTGGAACGTAAGTTGTAATAAAGGTGGACATACCGCTGCACAGCCAGGGTGAAAGCCTGTGTCACGTTGCTGGCGGTCTTGGCCGAGGTTTCGATGAAGGAAGAGATGTGGTGCTGGGCGCACCAGTCTCTAGAAAACCTCTAGGACTGATGTCCGACTGGAACGTAAGTTGTAATAAAGGTGGACATACCGCTGCACAGCCAGGGTGAAAGCCTGTGTCACGTTGCTGGCGGTCTTGGCCGAGGTTTCGATGAAGGAAGAGATGCGGTGCTGGGCGCACCAGTCGGCCAGCTGCTCGGCTGTCACTTCTCGAGGACTGATGTCCGACTGGAACGTAAGTTGTAATAAAGGTGGACATACCGCTGCACAGCCAGGGTGAAAGCCTGTGTCACGTTGCTGGCGGTCTTGGCCGAGGTTTCGATGAAGGAAGAGATGTGGTGCTGGGCGCACCAGTCTCTAGAAAACCTCTAGGACTGATGTCCGACTGGAACGTAAGTTGTAATAAAGGTGGACATACCGCTGCACAGCCAGGGTGAAAGCCTGTGTCACGTTGCTGGCGGTCTTGGCCGAGGTTTCGATGAAGGAAGAGATGCGGTGCTGGGCGCACCAGTCGGCCAGCTGCTCGGCTGTCACTTCTCGAGGACTGATGTCCGACTGGAACGTAAGTTGTAATAAAGGTGGACATACCGCTGCACAGCCAGGGTGAAAGCCTGTGTCACGTTGCTGGCGGTCTTGGCCGAGGTTTCGATGAAGGAAGAGATGCGGTGCTGGGCGCACCAGTCGGCCAGCTGCTCGGCTGTCACTTCTCGAGGACTGATGTCCGACTGGAACATTCAAATTCACAAATACATGATTTATCACATAAAAAATTAATTGGTATTTACTATTTTAATTTATTTACTTTTAACCCCTCAGGCTCAGCTGCTACCCGTAGAGTCAATTTGTTCACTTTTGGGAACAGCTCATATGGACCCTTTTGTCTCCCTTACTGTCATGGTGAGAATGATCTAACTAAACGGTGTTAGAAAAAGAAAACATATGCTTTATATTCAAATACAGAAGTCAACCACAGAAGAATTAAAATGTACACCTCTATGAAACCAAAGATTCCAACGGCTAGACTAGAATCTTTAGAAATTTCCTGCTTTAACCAAAAAAATAAACCCTACCTTTATAATGAATAAACAATTAGAATCATTTGCTATGTCTCCGCTTTTGTACCCATTGTAATTTTCATAATAATTTCGAAATCAAAATATGTATTTAGTTTATATAATGACCATTCCTACCCCAATATAAATATGTATCCCTTCAAAAAGCAATTAAAAAAATCCCATAACGATTTGACAATAAAATTAGGTCATTAATAATTCAAATTACTTGTTAGGTTTCCCCCGAACAATATTGAAGTGAGCTACAAACCCACTAGAATTAGCAACATATTTAGATATTCGACAGTCTAAAACGACTTAGTAACAAATGTAATTAGTATAATTGATTAAAATCATTGTGACCACCCCTCTTCCCCTCCCGCATATGTTGTGAATATAAACCGACTAAGAATAATTTGTACCAGTCTGAAGATGGCTCTGACGAGCTGAAACCGGTTACGTTCGATAAAATTAAAGTGGAAAAAAGTTTTATATTTGTTTTTATTATAATATAATGGAATTCCACCACGAATTGTCAGTTTCAGAAATAGAAGTATTCCAACGGCTATTGCAGAAAAATTTATAAAGCATTGAACTTTTTATTAATTATTTTTATATAAAACGACAAAGCAGACATTAATAATACATTTGTCTAGTAAAATATGTATGTGTTTTAATTTTTTTTCATTCTTTTTATATTTGAAAATTATATGTTTATTTCAAATTATAAAATTTAAAAGCGTATTTTATCACCATTAAAAAACAAATTTTTAGTTTTCCGATACATTCAGAAATATTCCATTTATTTGAATTTTATTGTAAAACGGAAATATTTTGACCCTCTGACAAAATACGGTCGAGGCCCGAGGGGTTAAATAGGTTACGTTAGTTAAGGTTATGGGCTATTTTCCTATAATTTTTTTTCATAGCTATAAACGACTTTTCAAAGAGGTGTTGAGTTTAGTTGATTCTGAGTTATCATGGAACCATACAACCTCCTTACGTCAGCACCCTTGAGGTGATTTTTCACAAAAACGGCGCTCTACAAAAAATCCAATTATTTATTGTTCTTTTGACTGTATGTCCGGGTTAAGTCTTCCCCACAGGAAAAACTTAACCCTTCCACACACTTTTCCACAAATGATCATCAAGTCAATCCACGCTATGCAAGTGTATTATATAAGTATAATAAATACAAAACAATACAAGAACAACATGTCAACCTACCAGAGACCAAATGGGAAAATAATTCACCGACTCCTGATATTTTCATATCAGAGGGTTCGGCTCGGTAGAACTCCTAACTGGACCGATAAATCCTACTGATCCCTCAATATAAATATTTAAAAAATCTTTTGTAATCCTACACGTATTTAATATGACATATATTAATATTTGCATTTTTATATACAGATTCTTTGACAAATCTAATATGCCTAAATTTTGAATGAGAGAGCTAGGTATAATGCCAGTAGCCGAAATAAAAAATGGTAATCCACACTAATATTATAAATGCGAAACTGCTAGGGTTCGTTTATGACGCTTTAACGCATTAACCAATAAAAAGACTTTGAAAATTCATTCACCAATAGAAAGCTAAATTATATGCGAAGACTATAGTCTGTATATGATGGCAAGCTCTGGCGTTATGAAATTATAAATATTAATATATTATATTTGTTATACGTTTTCTGTCGCTAACAAAAGCGAGTTATTTCTAACGTCAGAAAAAAATCGTTTCCATGGAAACGAAGTTGATATATTTGTGGGTTCTAAGCTGGTAGGTACTCAGCCCCCTGGTCAGCTACTGCTCCAGAAAATTCAAATATTAGAATATGTTTTGTTTTTTTTTGGACAAGCTTCTGTTTTGGAATAAATGTCAGATAAGAGTTCCTACATTCAAAATATAATTCATAACGATTATAAAGACTGAATAATAAATAGTGTAATTTTTTATTTTATCAACAAACTTCCAAATGTTTAATTAAAAATAAACATCCGAAATGTTTGTAAGCGCATAAATTCCGAACGAATGAACAAAATTGGTAATTCTTTTTTTCTTTGAGCTATAGCTTTTTAAGTGGCAGGTGAGATGTTTGAAAACTGAATGTAAGGGAATGAATGTATGGAATGCGGGAGGGGGTGGGGGTGGGGAGGAGGGGGGATAATTGATAAGTTCAACCGCTACAGTAATTTCTCGTAATACCATGCGAGCGAAGCCGCGGGGAAAAGCTAGTATATTTATAGTCTGAGAATGCCAAATTACTTTAATCTCATTTTCTAATTTTTCAGAAACAGATTTTTGAATATTACAGGAATTTGGAAAAGCGACATCAATGATATAAGTTATTTTTTTAATTTTGTCATGTAAAACTATATTATCATTATTATTACTATCTCTGTTAAGACACATCAAAACTACATATAACTCTACCTATAATAATGACGACTGTTGAGAGGCATTGAAACTTCATTCCTATTCACACACACTACAATACACTACCGTAAAAAAGAAATAATATGGTTTGTTCAGTGTTGTCCACCTTAAAATGTCCCTAGTGACCTAGTTAAGTGAACACTGAACAAATGCATTGAAAAACAAACAAAAATAATGTATTATGTATGTATTGCTAAACAAATAAATAAAAAAACTATTAAAACTCTTTTGTAAACATTTTTATAGCTCTGCTAGAAAATATAAAATGGATTCTGCAACGATATTGTGGGTTACATTGAGTGGTTTAAACAAGTTTTACAATATTGTTTGATTTTTACTTTAAAATTTTTTTTTATGTGACACCCCGCAAGAGTGCAGGAAGGCAATGGTCCCCAACCTTTTATCTCGCCGCGGATCGGTCAACGTTTGATTATTTTACCACGGCCCGCTAACGGGAGGGGGGGCGGGGGAGTGGCGTTGATTGTTTATAAGTTAGATTGTTTTGATATTACACTTTATTATGTCACCTAAAATGTATAACTAGTACATATCGCCTCAAAAATGTAAATATCTTTTCAAATATAGTGAATACAGTAATCAGATTTTGGTTAATCTTTCATTATAGTATAATTATAAAGGTAATAATAAGATTGCGTTGGTCGCAATGGAAGTATTTTGTTGAAAAAAATGGGAATAAATTCACCAATACAATCAAACGTGTGTAAGTATGTCACGTATTCTCAATAAAACGATTCCACTTGCATTTGGGCTAGCAGAATGTAAGAGCGATGTTGTTGTGACTTGAGCTCTTTACATTATATAAGCGAGTGTGCAAGATGGAAGCCCAGTCGTGTTTTTTTCTTCAAAGGTATTGTTTCGTCGGCAACTTGGCGTCGAGGGGTTCTCAACTGAATAATTATTTTTGTCGATAACTATTTAATTTTTTAATTGGGTATGTACAATCTTTAAGCAGGGCCTTGGGCGGCCTGGTACCATATGACCCAAGGACCGGTACCGGTCCGCGGACCGAGGGTTGGGGTCCACTGCAGTAAGGTACAGTGTAATAACAGGGGAACATGTTCACCCATTGGCCACAAATCTCAGCTCTCAGCCGGATGTGCTACTCAGGACTTAAAGGACTTAAGCACAAACCCCGGCTCACAGACGGGCTAGAGAGAGTCGATCAAAAGCGAAAAACGAGCATAACAGTGACATCTTTGAATAAAATTTTAAAGGTCAAAAGCTCTACAGGTTTGTAATACAAAATTATGTTTCTTCAGTTTTTTCCCGTTTATGTTTGAAGTAGCCAGCCGCCATTTGATTTCTTCAAAAAGTGTCCATAATGATGAAGAAAGAAATTACCTTGTTGCCGACAACAATGAAAGGGAAGTGGTCATTCGGGTCAGTGACATCGGCGTAGACGCGGAACTCTTGCATCCAGGTGTTGAGGTTGTTGAAGGAAGACTTGTCGTCGATGGAGTAGGTCAGCAGGCAGATGTCGGAGCCTCGGTAGAATGGAGTGCGGAGAGACTTGAACCTCTCCTGGCCCGCAGTGTCCCAAATCTACAACAAAAAGGTATTTTATTTATTGAAAAAAATAATAGAAATCTAGTAGGCGTGCCAAATTATTATCAGCTAACAATATATGTACTACAGTTCAGCAAGATTAATGAACACATGAAATCTGATCACGCAGGAGACTTTGAGGAAAATGATTTCGCTCATAGCATATGTCATTTTTGGGGTTGATATGTGGAGGGTTTTTTTAACCTGTTTTTTTTTTTTTTTTACATGAGCTCCACACAGGAGGCCCTGAGGAAAACAATTTCCCTCAGGACCTATGTCATCTTTGGGGATGCTGTGTGGAGGGTTTTTTTTAAGGAAAGGAAAGAGAGTTCTGGGAAGGAAAAGGGTATAAGGGATGGGTAGGAATCTGGGGTTCAGTGTGTCCTGGCCATTCGCCTAGACAAACCTCACCCCATGAACCCGGGCACCCCTGCTAAATCACCAAACGTAGCGAACCACTTGGGGTGACCTATGGCAGGTGTTGGTTATCCAATAAAGGTTCCCAGGGCGGCGGTACCCATTCCCGCCTCTCAAATTGAAATTAATAATTAATTTAATCCGTTTAATCACGGGAGACCAAATTTGTCCCAGCTCACATAGGTCTCATATAAATCCTTTCTCCCTTACTGTCATGGTGAGAAATATGATCTAAACCAGTGATTTCCAAAGTGGTCCAGGTGGACCCCCAGGGGTCCACGGGAGACCCGACGGGGGTCCATGTAGGCGCGATAAAGAAATGGGGGTTCACAAGTTGTAAGTGGGGGTTCACAAACTGGCTTCGATTAAGACCCATCCCTTGCCCTATATCCATATCTCATCCCACCCCCGTCTCATATCCTATTTGCCCCCTCCATAACAGAGCGACTGGCGTACAATGCACATTGTTGTACCCGTTATGCATGAGATCTTAAAACACCCAGCTAAGCAAGGGGGGCATAATGGGATATAGGTGTACTGGGATAATAATAATATTTGGATGATTTATATAGCGCCGTTTTTGTGAAAAATCACCTCAAGGGCGCTGTACAAACTTACAATATATTTCTTAAATCTAGAAAACTACAAACTAGACAAACTAGACTAGACAAATCTAGAAAACTACAAACTAGACAAACAATTAAAAACAACTTATGACTAAAAATTGCATCCACCGGTTCATACTCAAATATATGTACAATGTCTCGACCAATGAACGCGATGATTTTTAAAAATGCATACAGGACCATACTTACCTGGGAAGTCGCTTGAAATTAACACTTGTTTATTGTTTATTAAGAAACTTAGATAGAGTTTGCACGCAGAGGACATGATGGGAACATGGATGGGAACATACCTCCCCCCAATATCCCATTACACCCCCTCCGTTGTGACAAATATAATCTTGAATACTGATCCATTTTGCCCCCGTTTTAAAAAGTCGTAGATCCGGGACTGCTCCGTTGTGACCACACCTCGCCATTCATTATTCAGTACAAGAGTTTTGGGAATATGGTAGAAATGTACCAGCAGGGGATCCACCGTTACCAGTAAAATTTTGAAAGTGAAAAAAAGTTTGGGAACCTCTGATCTAAACAGTGTTAAAAAGAGAAACACCACGCTTTAAATTAAAATTTAGAATGTAACCACGGAAAAATTCAAAAGGGCATCTATACGAAACTTCGAAACTCTACGAAACAAAACGAAAAATTTGAGAAAAATGTATAAAATTTTGAAATTTTCATTATTTTTTTGAAACCACAAAAACATGAGTTGATAATAACGTTTATAATGCATTTGCCTAATAAAATATGTACGGGTGTGTGTGTGTGTGTTTTTTTTAATCAGTAATTTAAATCGCAAAAACGTAAACATTTTTAAACTATTTTTAGGTTGGTGTTAAAAATTTTAATATTTTAAAAATTATGTCATCATCATCATCATCTTCATCCCCTTATCCTATTCAGGTCGGGGACCCACTGCATCGACAAGGCTCCTCCATACATCCCTGTCTTGTGCTGACTGTTCGGCCTCCGTCCATGGCAGTCCCATCCTTTCCTCACACTATTTTACACACACTATTATTATTATATTTGATTATCCCAATGTCTTTTATTTTTCAATGATTTTAAATTATTCCATTTTTACTTCTACTCCAATTCTTTCTATGGTACTAATTTATTTTATTTTCAATGTCTTTTATTTTTCAATGATTTTAAATTATTCCATTTTTACTTCTACTCCAATTCTTTCTATAGTACTAATTTATTTTATTTTCAATGTCTTTTATTTTTCAATGATTTTAAATTATTCCATTTTTACTTCTACTCCAATTCTTTCTATGGTACTAATTTATTTTATTTTCAATGTCTTTTATTTTTCAATGATTTTAAATTATTTCATTTTCATTTTTACTAACATCCCTCCTATTGTTGTAATTTCTTTTATTTTTCAATAATTTTAATTAATTCTATTTTCATTCGTACTCACATTCTTCATATTGGTCTAACGTCTTTTATTTTCAATGTCTTTAAGTTTTCAATGATTTTAAATTATTTTATTTTTACTCACATTCTTCACTTTGTTCTAATGACTTTTATTTTCAATGTCTTTAATTTTTCGATAATTTTAATTAATTCTATTTTCATTCGTACTCACATTCTTCATATTGGTCTAACGTCTTTTATTTTCAATGTCTTTAATTTTTCAATGATTTTAAATTATTTTACTTTTATTTTTACTCACATTCTTCCCTTTGTTCTGATGACTTTTATTTTCAGTGGCTTTTATTTTTTGATGATTTTAAATTATTATATTTTTATTTTTACTCACATTCTCCCTATTGTCCTAATGTCTTTTATTCTCAATGTTTTTTTATTATTCCATGATTTTAAATTATTCTATTTTTATTTTTACTTATATTCTTCCTATTCTTCTAATGTCTTTTATTTTTCGATGATTTTAAATTATTCTATTTTCATTTTTATTCACATTCTTCCAATTGTCCTCATGTCTTTTATTTTCAAAGTTTTTTATATTTCGGTGATTTTAAATTACTCAATGTTTATCTTTAATCACATTCTTCCTATTGTTCTTCCTATTATTTATTCCATCCTTACAAAACTCCTTAATCTCATACTTTCAATACATTTAATTAACCCAATGATCGTAGTTCCTTTAAGTGTACGTACTCGCTTTATATCTGTGATTCTCCTAAGCTCTAGAGTAACTAAACATCTGCAAAAAAACTCATCAAACATTAATTGCTACTACTTGTACATCCACTCAACTTATAAAATCTCTGCTAAATTCGAACCCCCACCAAACACTGACGCTCATAATGGATCCAACTAACTCTATCGATAATTTTCTTAACATCACTGTTCAAACGACAAATGATACAAATGCGTATAAAAAAATGATCTCCAAACCTAAAGCACTAAAAATGTTTGCCATGAACATTCGTAGCCTCAATAAAAACTTCGACAATTTACTTGTACTCCTAACTGACTTAGGAAATGAATTTGATATAATTGTTCTGTCAGAGTGCTGGATTAATGCAAATTATATCCCGAAAATAATTAACAACTACTCTGTGTATAATACAACTCGGCACTGGTCTCAATCTGACGGGGTCATAGTTTATGTAAAATCTCACTTAAATCATATAGTGTCGGAAACTTCAGTTGACCATGCAAATTGCCTCAAAGTCTCTATTGACAACTTAAATATCTTCGCCATATATCGTTCCCCTAAGTCCAATAACGTCTCCCCTTTTCTCTACTCACTCGAAAAAAAAATCGATGACACCACTAAGGATCTCATCATAATCGGTGACATCAACATAGACATCCTAAACGAAGCCAGCCCTCATACTACTAAATACCTAAACCTCATGGGTCTGTATGGCCTTATACCATACATCAACATACCTACCCGAGTTACACTCACTACTAAGACATGCATAGATCACATCATGGTCAGAACTAAGCGAACCGCTAAATCAATTGTATTTGAATCTACCGTAACAGACCACTACTCAACCATCCTAGAATTACACAACTCAAAATCTACTCCCCCTAAGTCCAGTAATCCCTCTCATAACATTGTAAACATGGATTATCTGATAAAGTCTGTAGAACGAGAAAAATGGGAGTCTACCCTGCTTTCTGAAAATGTCAACACAGCTCTTGAAATTTTTTCTGCATCACTAACTGCCCACATTAACCAAGCGTCTTTCCCCACCAATACAGCCTCCAATAAAAAAAAGAAACTGAAACCTTGGATTACGAACGGCCTTATCTTCTGCATACGTAAAAGAGACAAGACTACATAAACAAGCACTTAATAATCCAGACCCCCAAGTCTTACGTTTCTATAAAAAGTATTGTAACATCTGCAATAACCTGATAATAATAACCAAACAAAAATATTATAAAAAAAAAATTGAAGATTCAGGATATGACAGTAAAGTAATCTGGAACGTAGTCAACGACATCTCAGAAAATAAAAAAACCTCACTCAACATTCAATCACTACTCATTAACGGTAAAAATATCCAAGTCCACGAAGACCCAAAAACCTTAGCCGATCACGCCAACCATTACTTCAGTAACATCGGCATGAACTTAGCCAAAAAAATTCTTAAAACCACAAATAAAACCGAAAATCTTCTAACTTCACAGGTAAAACAGCAGAACTCTCTTCATCCCACCCTTATCCTAGCCCCCACATCCACTAAAGAAATTGTTGACACAATACTCTCTATAAAAACAAATAGTGCTGCAGGTATTGATAAAATTTCACCTTACATACTAAAACACATAGCTCACTTTATTTCCACACCGTTAAAACATATTGTAAATCTAAGTTTCAAAAGCGGCTCCTTCCCTAATCAACTAAAACATGCAACGGTGATTCCAATCTATAAGAGTGGCGACAAAACAAATATCGAAAACTACAGACCCATTTCTTTGCTAAGTGTCTTATCAAAAATCATTGAAAAAATTGTTAAAAGTAGACTTATCTCACATTTGGAAACCCAGAAGATTCTCTCGCCCAATCAGTTTGGCTTCCAAAAAAAAATTAGTACAGAATCTGCGATCTTAGACTTGACTGAGAACATCACCAACAGCCTGAATGAAGGCGATTCCTGCCTAGCCATATTCCTAGACTTAGCCAAAGCATTCGACACGGTTTCCCACCCCATTCTTCTGGAAAGACTATCTCAAATAGGCATCCGGGATTCAATTCTTAACTGGTTCTCCTCGTACCTAACTGGAAGATCACAAACCGTGAAAATTAACAACATAGCTTTAAGCAACCCTTTACCAATCCAATTCGGAGTTCCACAAGGAAGTGTTCTAGGCCCTATTTTGTTCCTCATATACATCAATAAACTCTGTAACCTACCCATAACCGGAAAAATAATATCCTTTGCAGATGACACTGTGCTTATAGCTCGACATAAAAATTGGAAAGGAGCATTCGACATAGCTCAATACGACATAGGTCTTGTAAAGAATTGGTTAGATGATAATCTCCTCACCCTCAATGCTGGTAAAACTAAATTCTTAACCTTCAGTCTATCTGCTGCAACCCAACCTTCTATCAATCAGAAAATAACAATTCACTCTTGTCCAAGTCCCTACTCTTCCTGTACTTGCCCAAATTTGGAAAAAGTATCTCATATAAAATACCTGGGGGTCCTAATTGATCACCATCTTCGTTGGGATCAGCACTTAGCCAGTCTAACTCCCCGAATTCGCAAGCTCTCTTATGTTTTTCGAACTCTAAGAAATATACTTACTCCTATAACACTAAAAACGGTTTACTATGCTCTCTGCTAATCCCAGTTAGCATATGGCATCATAATTTGGGGCGGCTGTGCTCTTAATTTTATTGATCCTCTGCAAAAAGCCCAAAAAACGATTTTACGTGCTATCAACAAGCGACCAACAAGATATTCCTCCAATAGACTGTTCACAGAATATAATGTCTTAAACATACGGCAACTTCATCTAAAATTTACACTAACACATTTCATGTTCAAATACAAGAAAAAAACTCTCTTACATCACAGTTACACCACCAGAACAATAACCAAACGACACTATAATGTTCCTACACTACGCACCACATCAGCTCAAAGACATTTCATGTACCTAGCTCCTAAAATGTTTAACCTTCTCCCCGAGAATCTAAAATCCGAAACCCAACGCCATATCTTTAAAAAAAAATTATCAAAATGGATCCTTACATTCAGTAACGATGATGTGTAAAACTTGCTATTTTAATTGAATTGTAATATAATTAATACATCTTGTAACTTAAAATATTTAAATGAATTGCATAAGTTAATGACTGTACACTGTACCTACCCAATCTGTAAACTTCATCCGCCATAACACAGGGACATCCCTAGCATGGCGGATGAATTAACACAATTTTTTTTGTTCATTGTATAAACTTCTTTTAATAAATAAATAAATAAAAATATAAATTAATGAAAATGATTTATTTATTTATTGACGCCCTATTGGGCTTTTACATATAACATAAAAATTTCTTTTAAAAAACAATAGTATAACATAAATAAAGGAGATTACAAGATATATAAATAAAGCATAAACTTAATATAATAAATAAGAATATATCTAATGCTAAATCCACATGGATAACTGAAGAGAATTCGTAGGTACAATTCATGTACCTACGAGCAGCAAAAACATTAAAAAAAAATCAAATTTTGACTAAATTACTCATTGTTAGCATTTAGAATAAAAACAAACCAAAAAATATCGAAATAAAATATAATGATTTCTCATTCGTTATTTATATCTAAAAAGCGATGGACTAATTTGGCTTTAAATGTGTCGAAGTTTAAATTAAATATGTCAGCGACATCACTTAGTTCATTGCCCAACGTATGTATTCTTTCTAATACAGAATTCACAGCAAAATTATTGTTGTAAAATAAAATGTTGCGCCTAGTGTATTTGGGAGGTATGTGTAAGGATAACAAATTTGGTGACCGGACAACTCGGAATGAAACCAACTCAGAACCATCTCAGATAAGTCCTTTAGAGTGAAAAAAATATATATATTAAAAATTGGTTAAATAGGTTACGTTAGGTTAGGGTTATCGGCTAATTTGAAATTATTTTTTTCATGGCTTTTAATGACTTTTCAAGGAGTTGTTGAGTTGACTTTATTCTCAGTTGGCATGGAACCAACAAATTTATAGCGTCAGGGCAGTCCAACCTTGAATGAACAATTTTATATAATAAAAGGAGATCAAACATTATTCGCCTTTCAGATAATTTCGATAAGTTAAGTCTACTGCGTAAATTGACATAATTGATTTCAATAATAGGAATACCAATTTTGAAATTAATAAAATGTAAAAATTTATTTTTAATTTTTTCAATTTATAAACAATGAGAGTTGAAATGTGGACACCAAATGCTTGAATTGTATTCAACCTGACTTCTAACCAAAGACGTTGTAGTGTTTGTATCTATGAAATAGATATAATGCACTGTCTCACGTACACTCAGTAGAGGGGGTGGCTATCAACCTTAAATGCGGGCAGTCGCTGTGAAAGACTGCCACGGTTAGAAGTGCTCCGCGCCCAGGACTGATTGTAGGGGTGAGCCAGTGACTTGCGTATTTACATCACCGAGTTCATCCAGGTAAGAAAGTGATCACTACAGACGTGTATAGTAATTTTATGGTTTTTATGTTATTAAAGTCTTTAGCTATTCTGAGAATAAATCCAAGCATTTGTAAACCCTTATTAGTAATGCTAATAATGTGATTCAAGAAGCGTATGTATGATTTTCTAATAATAACATGTGTAAATTTATACTTCATTACCTTTCAAAAGCAGATTTTAGTTTTCGGATATGTTCAGAAATATTCCATTTATATGAATTTTATTGCAAAGCGGAATTTGACGTATTGGAACACGCTTTGGCTTTGAACACTCTGACTTGCAATTCCGTATTGTGAAGTAAGCTATAATAGAGAACTCCAGTCCATTTTAAAAAAAAAAAAATTATGAATAATGACCTTGTAATTTAAATAACTGCATATTTATTTTTATTTTTATAGTTAGTTTTAATAGTTAAAATAAATGTCAAGGTTTTAATTTTTCAAGATCCCCCGAAAACCACCGTGACGTCATCTGGCCCTGTGACGTCATCTGGCCAAAAGTTTTAGTTATTTTCAACAGATGTTGTCATTTTGTATGGAAGAAGTGATGCAACTATTCAATAAGTAAAACGTTATTTAGGTGTAATTATTTATTTATTATATTATTCAATATTATTACGGGAGATTGGTATAAAAATTGTTTGAAATTATTATTTTTTTAGCTTTACGAATCCAAATCAATATTAAGGAAATCGAAGCATGAATTTCGTAGGGAACTGGAATCAGCTGTTCGACCGCCGCCATTTTGAATTTCAGCATTGGAGCGTTTTATGGAAACGGTGACGTCACACCTCACAAATTCAATAATACCAACTTGATAGGGTGTTTTAATTAACTGTTTTAAAATGGACTTTTTAATATTTTTTTTACTAACTCTACGTTAAATATTATTTAATAAAACTTATATATTCAGAATCAGCATTTATTGGTCTATATGAACATATTTTTTTAAAGCCATAATATTTTTCACTGGAGTTCCTTACTGTTTTTTTTTTAAATTTTATTATGTAATTTATGCATCTGTGTGAGTAGTGCGATGATGTCAGCTAAGGTTGATAAACCTAACAACAAAGGGGGCCGAGAGAAAATCCAAAACAATATCAACTAGATATGAAATCAGGTTCATGACACAATATTACGCAAACAAAACAAAAACAAAGCAAATTTAGAGAAAACTATTTAATGCAAACTAACCCTTCTGTTAGCTAAAGACAGTCACCATTTTCCCATGACAAATTATTATCACTATTTAAGTGAACCAACGATGCAAATTCCAAGTTTTACAAATGGTGTCCTGAAACCAGCAGTATTTAAAAGCAGGAAATCAGTGAATCGAAATCAATAATAGACACCTTGGCGCAGTGGTCAGTGCGCTCACCCGGAAAGAGAAAGGTCCTAGGTTCGAGTCCCAGAGGTGCCAATATCTTTTTCTGATATTTCTGTTTCCAGATTTTCAATTGATTTTATATCATAGTGTCTTCATTTAATTAAATATAACAATTTGAGTTTTTACTCATAAAAGTTAAATTAAAAATAAGTATGTATATTTCTAACTATGCTATAGTATATGTAAAAGGCCCGAAAAAGGGCGTTTATTATTAATAAATATATAAATAAACTGTATGAAAACAAATTAAGAATTGCATCATGCTTAATATTGAATTAATTATTTTCCAAGTCTCTGATGAAACATTTTTGGTAATTTTTTGCTTAATAGATGTTATTTATATGCAAGGATTATAAAAATATAGCTCACTTCTTTGTCTAATGCTCTATTTACTGAAAGGGGTGTTTTTGTTTATTTGAGTATGACAGTCTTAACTTACTTGCAATGTATACTTGTCTCCGTTCACTTCAATGTCCTTGTTCAGAAATTCAACACCGATCGTGTGAAAACTGTGTTCGTCGAAGTTGTTTGACACGAATCTGTTCATCAGGCATGATTTTCCGATTCCTCCATCTCCCAAGATTACCACTTTTAACAATGTATTTTTACTCGTAGTTCGCATGTGAGCTCTCTGCTGGGCTTCCGACATTTTAGAGGATGAACGGCACCCATCCGTATCATACGAGAGAACAAAACAAAAGATCTACAATATGATCAACAATCGATACGAGTTTTGTTGACTCATTTTACGTGATAACAAAGCTCCCAAGGCGAGTCACGAGATTTGGCGCTCCTCACTACACATTGAACACACAACTTATGAAATATTGTCAGACTTATGTATTATAGTCATTATTTTATAATAAAATGACCGTGTACTGTTAATTTAGTGGTATTGCGAATTCTTATCACCGACACTAATGACATGTGTCAAACAAACCATGTCAACCGATTCGAAAGTAAATCCCATGTATCCGCTTCTCTAAACTACAAACACTGCATTATAACCTTTACATTCACAGTTTTTAAGAACCATATTTGGATAACAAAAAATATAAAATTACAACGGCAATGTAGCCCTTATGTCATGAGTTCGTAAGATTCACATTCAAAATTAGCGTAACAGCATTACAGCCTTTATAACATGATATAATAAAATTCATTTTAGGACCCACCACCGGCAAAAATCATTCATCCTGCCGTTGAGAGGTCCGTTCTATGCTCTCTTTCTGACACTTACATAGCTTGTAAAAAAGAGTGAGAAGGTAGAACTATGCCATCGGCGGTCATGTTTGTGTTCTGGTTTGCAGACACCAGTCGGTAAATACAAAAAACATTATCAAATGTTTCTAAAACATTCCAATGGATGTCGCTCATACTGACAATTTTCTAAAATTCATTTAATGCGGAAAATTGGCACGATTTACGGCTTCGTAAAAAATGTGTTGTGATAAAAAATGTTCTTTTATTACAAAATAAATATTTTTAAAGATATTATGTATAAAAAAACTGCTATTTATTTGATAAATCATTCAAACACGTTACAATCGCCGCCATATTGTGTTATCACTGTTCCCTCAAAGATGGCGGTGGTAGTATTTTCAGAAGACAGAAACACTTTTCGTTATGGGCATTGTTTTCAGTGAGCGGACATTTTTCCTTGTGCGGTTCTGTTGTCTGATTTTCCTATTATTTTCTTCACGTTTCAACCGGTTGCTTTCGATGGTTTTGTGTTAAAATCTCTCCATTAACCCACCAGCAACCCCTTCGTGTCGAAGAAAGTGTCGTTCATCCTTCATTTGTGTTAAATTTTGCGCAAATCTGTTAAAATTTTATATACCTTCCATAATGTCAATAAACTTTGGTTATTTTACGTAAGGTGTGTCTTTTCTACCTGTCGTCCTGTGAAAGTGAATCTTGCAATAATTATAATTGCGGATAATTCGGTTATATTATATCATTACGATGCTGTGAAGTTAAATGTTGTGAAATGTTGTGTGTTCGGATAACAGAAGTGAACAGTCCGTGAAAGGAAGGTGAGTCTTGTTTTTTTTATTCACCAGTCTACAAAAAAGCTGATAATGAATGTTTAACTATGTATTAGGAACTAAATAAAACACCACATTTCATCCTTAAACTATTGAATCTTTACAAAAGCTTAATTTCTTTCTCAGTGCAGATTACAATATAATTTTGACAACATTCCAGCGTTTTTTAAATCATTTTTATATGAAATTTGTCGGTCTGGTTGCTACAACTTTGATCGTCATTAAAGTAGTAAGATGCTGTTGAACCTTAATAAGAATAACATTATCTCAGCAGCTGTCCATTGATAAGTTTAAATTAATTTAAAATGTCGCTATCGCCGTGTCGGATTTAGCAAGAGTTTCTTTGTCTGCCGATACCGAATGCACAATGTACTCAGTTGCCGTAGAACGGGTTTTTGCCTCAGGCAATGTTTTACCAGATTTTACCAAGAGTCTAGCGGGTTTGTAATGTCGAGCGTTTTATGTTTTATATGTGACAGCCTTCTAAACGCTTATAAAACAATAATCTGATCCCATTACCAGTAATCGAATCCGCTCACGAATTTACTGTCTAGTAGTGAGGTTTTTGTGACGGCTAATTGCAATTAATAGCGTACGATATACGAGGGGGTAGGTAATACATAGGTTTGGTTCGTTGGGAGTATCGGGAGAGGTCGGGTCATCGTCACACGCGACGAGAAAGAGACGTACATAGTCTAGAGCTAGGACTAGGAGATAGAGGCAGAGGGTAGAGGCTCTGTCAAGGTCGCTCACAATGCTCCGACAAGCCTGAAGGTCGGTCACGTGACCGCTCGCAGTTATGCACAAACCGACCAACTATCTTCTAATTATTTATTTATTACACGCCCTAATGGGCTTTTACATTTATTGTTTATAAGTTACCACAGTACTTTTAAATACTTTAAAACTAATACAATAAAGGAAATATAAAATAATGAAAAAAATGTAACAACAATAGCATATAACACAAAATAAAATACATTGGTATAAATGATAAGGAGTCACACATAAAAAGACATTCAATATAAACAAAAATTGCAGAAATTATCCAAGACTATTTGTGTCTAGATTTATAAAAGAATTGGAATAAACGATTTTTATACTGGTTATTTTTCGTGAAATATATCTCCTAGATCAGAATATTTATTTCCGGATTGTGAAGTCTCGGAATCGGAGAATTTTGGTAAGACAGTGTCCTGGTGTTGTTAAAGTAAAATGGTAGTAAATGAGATCTTTTGGGAATGTGGATGTTGATTGATTGAAGTAATTCAGGACAGTCAATTTGTAATGCAGTATTGGATACGCGCCGTCTATGGTGGTTGTATTATATTGAATTTACCTATGTGACATTAAAATTCAGTGTATTCATGCAATTTCTTACCTCTGTGAAGCAGGCAATTACTTCCGACGTGAGTGTTAGTGAAAGCCAAGAGATGTCAGTCCTAGTCAAATCATATTCAAATAATTCACCCATAATTGAATTATTGTTGTATCTAAGATTTGATTTTGGCACGTATTATTAATTTGCAAATTTATATTCATTGTTTGAACTTCCTTCCTGTGATAAAAATGAGATTGTGCACTTACCGCCTTGGCAAAGAATCAATATTTTGAATGAAAACTAGTGTCGTTTTGTGCTGGACATAGTGCAAGAGCTGCATTCTCTGAGTGAGTATTGTTTTGTTTTCACTTAGGATTTTGGAATTGCTGTGTAAACTGTTTTGTGGCACATGGGGAAGAGTTCATCTTTCCTTAATTTACATAGGGTAGTATTCCCTTGTGTCTGGGGCTATTTACACGCCCCTACTTATTCTTTTTTCTGAAAGTTTTAACGTTTTAATTATCGAGAAATATAGGCAGATATAATGCAACGTAACTCTCCCTGTATTTGAAACTATATGTGCCGATTTTATTACGCGATCCTTTGCAAAGTATTGCAAAATCATGTGTTTTGATTTTTAAATTTATCGCCAAGAAAAATTATAAATTCCTTAATTAAACACGTTTCTCCAGGCAATTTTCAGCGAGTATTTTTATATGCAAGCCTTTCTGAGTTACGGTCCAACATCTATCTGTACACAGTTTACATTTTTCTTACATGAGAACGGTCGTTCCTACTATTCGTTATTGAGTTCAACAGCTCGGCTGTGGAACGATTTTCCTGCATCTGTGTTTCCTCCCTCCTACAACACAAAGGTTTACTCCTTCCTTTCCACAAAAATACCTTCCGTGCAGCATCCCCAAATACGGCCGGCCTGGTCTAGCGATAAGGCTCTTGACTCGCAATCCGAAGTTCGCGGGATCGAATCCTGGCGTGGCAAATAAATTTCATTTGATTAATCTGTGTTATTTCACAATTAAACCATTTAAAAAAAGACACAGGTCCCGAGGATTTTTTTTTTTAAACAACAGTAATATTTTCCCTACGATTTATTTTCGTAAATATTATAATTTACGCGTAAAATTGAAATCCTTTATATTTGAAATAACATTGTAGAAGATGAATGGTTGATGTGAAATTCGATTGTTAGGTATTTCCATCCTAAAAAAATTACACAACCAGGGGCTATGAACGGAGAGTTCTAGTTATAAATTAAGTTCGCTACGTTCGGTGACTTAGCAGGGGTACCCGGTTTCATGGGGTGAGGTTTGTCTAGGTCTTGGCCGTATATGCATTTGCCCACCTACTGCATGGCAGGCCGGATCGGGTGAGACTGGTCGAGAGAGTCCCTTTGACTTCTCCAGCCGTACTCTCTGGATCCATCGCCTTATACCGCAGTCGGAGGGATGGATTCGTACGTCTGTCACTTCTAGACACATTGGCCCCCAGATTCCTAACCATCCCTCTTACCTTTTATCTTCCCAGAACCTCCTCTCCTTCCTTTTCTTAAAAAAGACCCCACACGCAGCATCCCCAAAGATGACATAGGCCCTGAGGGAAATTGTTTTCCTCATGGCCTCCTGTGTGGAGCTAATGTAAAAAAAATGTTTTGTAAATAGCACTAAAGGTTTGTATATAAATTATAAATAAATAGTTATTTGTTAGATCGTTTTTGAAAATTAGCTTTCACATACTTTAAAAGTTCAGATATTGTTAAAAGGTATAAAAAACATAAAAAACTACAATTTAGTGTGTATTAAATAAAATCCCTCGATATATATTTTTTTTTTTCAATATTTGGCTTGGCTCTTTTCCGCGTAACCAAAACCGAGCACAATCAACACTTGTAAAATAATAATGACGCCAGTACACACGCATAATCCGAATTCATTCTGTATTATTTGTATTATCTATAAAGTGTGGACGGACCTTTACTATTTTCATCAATTTATGAATGTGAATTATTATAGTCGATAATAATGTGTATATTTCGTATTGGTGGCGAACGGCCTGGGGCCGGGGGCCGGGGGCCGGGGGCCGGGGGCCGGGGGCCGGGGGCCGGGGCCGGGGGCCGGGGGCAGACAGACGGGCCGCGGGTTCATTGGCCGATTTTGACTCGAGGATTCGACGCGAAAGGGGGACGGGACGTAATATAAAATACAAATTATTTTCTGTCCTGCTCTATTATTAATATTGCTAGCAGTTCTGTGAACAGTTAGAAGACCTCATTTCTACATATAGTAGACATATTATCAATAATTTTCTTTTATTTTTTATATGAATAGGTACCGCACAAGAGTCCCAACTGCTCCCGTCTGGAGCCAGTGAGACTCACAACATCCCCAATTGGGGTATGTTGTGAGGCTGAAGGAAGTGGGGAGGGGAAGGAGATGGGGAAGAGGAAGGTGGGAAAGTATACTATTCAGATCTAGTCACCAAACACGGCTAACGCCTTTTCAAGCAAATGGTGGTCTTACACCAGGGCGATACTGAGAGTATCTTTCACTCTGGAACGTGCCGCAAATATATTATTTTAAATGAATAAATCGTGAAATAACACAAACTAATCAAATACAATTTATTTGCCACGCCGGGATTCGATCCCGCGACCTTCGGTGTGTGAGTCAATAGCCTTACCTCTGGACTACGCCGGCCGTCAAATTATTTATTTGGTAAATCAAAATCAATTTTTTCTCTATTCTAAGGATTTGTAGGTAGGTATGTACTTAAATACCTGTCTACTTAATTTTATACCATTCAAAGACATAAATTGTTTCTCCCTGCATGACCTTTCCCATGCGTCCCCGTTCCCTTCTCGCGTCTCCTTCCCCTATCGCGTTCCCCTTCCACTTTCTCCGCTTTCCCTTCCCTCGTCACCCCTCCCGCGAACCCCGCCTATTTCGTTAAGCTCCCCCTCCTGCCTATCATCCCTGCTGCTAAAATATATGAAATACACACATTTTCATTTATACAAATTTCATAACGCCAGAGCTTACGATTGCATATAGCCTTTAACCTTCGCGGGCGTGCGCACAACATGTCATCAAAGTTTCATCGCAATCGGATGAACGGTATGGCAGCGCATAAAATACGAACATACAAATATTGATTTTTATATTTAAGATTATATTTGAAGTGAAAACTTCTTTATCACCGTTACTCCACCTTATTTTTCTATTTTTTAAAGACCCTGTCTCATCCTAACGACTAAGTTCTTGCAAGTCTTAAGCCGCCGCTACCCGATTTTTTACCGATTTCTTGCATACCTCCCTTGAACATTTGAAGTTTTTAAGCTCTTAAAAAATATATGTCATTTTTTAAGATAATATTATCTGTACAATCCCCACGCCGAAACGCAAATTATATGAAATTCCCTGGATAGAAAAAAATCGCAAAGTATTCTCCGAAAATTTTTATTTTCAGGCCTGTCTCTATTATTTAACAAGTTATATGTATGAAAAAATTCACAGCGTTTATTTGAACGTTGTTTTAGACAACACCCGCGAGTTTTTTGCCCTTTTCTAAACGAGTCGTGTTTTATTAAACATTTTCACAATTTTCGCTTCAATTTTATCGTTTGAAATATTAGCGTGCTCTCTCCAACACTCGTAATTACGTATCTCTCCATCTTCTTCTTTTCGAGCTCGGATACGGGGCCTTAAAATGCACTTAAACATCGCTTCGTCGGTCAAACAGAACTCTTAGCGGCAGAATTTTATTTATTATTACACTAGGGAGTTCCCGGCATGCGTTGCAATGCCATTAAATAAAATTGTTTTTACCTGCGGGTGCTTTCCCATTTGTCCCGTTCGCGTATTTCCAAACCCCACACCGGTTCAGTCGCGGTAGCGACATTTAAAATTTTGAATGCACCTCTATGTTGGTTATTTTTTATCACTTTGCAAAAAAAACTGTTCTAAAACGTAGATAAAATAATCTTTCCAATGTGTGCATTAGAAATTAATAATTTTATTTCTAAATATTTAAATTTTGATATTATTCCTTTTTATTGTAAATACAACTCTAAATTGGTTATTTTTTATCACTTTTCAAAAACAAAAATTGTTCTAGAATCTAGATAAAATAATCTTTCTAACGTGTATATTAGAAATCAATAATTTTATTTATTAATATTAAAATTTTGATATTGAAAATGTACCGCGACTGAACCGGTATAGGGTTTGGAAATACGCGTCCCGTTCCCATTCCGCGTCTCCTTTCCCTCCCGCGTTCCCCTTCCACCTTCCCCGCCTTCCCCTTTTCCCCACCGCGTACCTTCTCCACCTTCCGGCGAACCTCCCCCTTCGTTCCCCTCCTTCCCCTACAGCAATCCTCTCGCCCTTCCCTCCCTGCCTATAAACTATAATAACGCTCATTTTTCCAACAACTCGCGCGCCACCTATTGCTAATTTTGTATACAAATTGCATATCGCCAGAGCTCACCAGTAATATAGAAACCTTCGCGGGCGTGCGCAAAACATATTCATAATAGCGATGTCCAAAAAAATATTTATTAGTTGATAAGTTCCTCAGAGTCTGCAGTCTGCAGAGCCGAATGTTCCTGAAGAATGGTTTGCCGATGGCCGATGGCCGATTGGCAACCGCACCGGTGTCTGCTGTTCTGACTCGTTACTCGTTACGGCGGAATTATGAAATCGGTCCGCCGATTACCTATTGCTTGCATAACTGCGAATCGGGGCCAGTGGGACCAAACTTACCCGAGCTTGCGGTACAAGATGATAATATATTTTTATTTATTTTAGTTATTTCTATGCTCGTACATACAGTTTACAAGTAAATAAATAATGAGTGAAGTAATATAAAAAAAAATTGTTCCTAAACGCTCAGAGGAGAAATTCCGTATCTTTTGTGGATACGGTGTGATTTTCGATGGCTGTCAACCGTTTTTACTATGGGTGACGTTGGCCGATGTCAGATCTCTCAGCTGTCGCATATTTTAGTTTATATATTTTAGGACGTATTATTTCAGAGGGTTGAAATATTTTGGCTTTACAATAAAATCGAAATAAATGGAATATTTCTGAACGTATCCTAAAACTAAAAACTGTTTTAGAAAGGTGATAAAATAATCTTTCAAATTTTATGAATCGAAATAAACATTTAATTTTTGATACATAAAAATTTTTGCACGCAAACATAAAAAAGTTTTAAAAATGTAAATTTACGTTTTTCTATCTAAAATTACTGATAACAAAAAAAATAAAAACACATAGGTACTTATTTTATTAGGCAAATGTAGTATAAATGTTATTATCACCTTTTTTGCCGTTCTATGCAAAAATAATCTATAAAAAAATCCCCAAAGTTTCACACATTTATTTCAAAATACGATTCGAAACTTTGGTTTCATAAAGGTGTACATTTTACTTCTTTTGTGGTTAGTTTTTGTATTTGAGATATATATTATATATGAGATAGAATGAAACTGCGAGATTTGGCCGCTTTGATTATGAGCTCACTTTTCTAAGCTCCTTTTGGTGAGATTGTGAAGGAGTTTGAGTGAAGGTTTCACTTCTACCGCGTGTGAACTGCATTCGATTTTTTTTTGCCTTAGCCCAACACATTATAATTCCCTCAGGAACTATGACGTCTTTGAGGATGCTGTGTGGAGGGTCTTTTGAGGAAAGAGAGGAGAGGAGAGTGAGTTCTTGCAAGGAAAATGAGAAGTGGGTAGAAATCTAATCAGCGTGTCTATGAGTTATGCACGAATCCTCCCCTCAAGCAGCTAAAGCTCTCCCTCAACCAGTCTCTCCCGATCCAAACTGCCACGCATTTGGTGGGCAGACGCATCCGCCGCCAAGACCTGGACAAACCTCACCCATAAACCCGGGCACCCCACTGGCTCCAGACAACCGATGTACCGGCCCATGATAGACAGCACTTGTACACATTTTATATATTTAAATAATGTAAAGTAGCACAACTTGCTGCAGTGATTTACAAAGTACAACAGAACTAAGGCATTGATGGTTGGTTACCCCACTCTACGCCACCACATACTTTCATTTATTCTCCTTCAGTGCGGGTGAAGGGTCTCAAGTCTCCACTAATACCGTCTACAAGCCAGTCTTACTTCGGTGACCGGACAACCCGGAATGAAACCAACTCAGAACCACCTCAGATTAGTCATTTAAGGCCCCGTACCCGAGCTCGAAAAGATCGATAGAAATTCGGGTAGCGGCGGCTTAAATTAATTATGGTCGAATTTCGACCATTGGGCGACCACTAGTAAGTATGCAATAAATCGGTAGAAATGTTGCGGCTTAACTGTGCGAAAATCGGTACCAAAATGTGAAAACCGTCCATTTTTAAGGTGACGCTATCCGAATTTCAACCGATTTCTTGCATATCATATCTCCCTTGAACATTTAACGTTTTTAAGCTCTTGAAAAAAATGTTATTTTTGAAGATAATATCTATACGACCCCCACGCCGAAACGCAAATTATATGAAATTCCCTCGATAGAAAAAAATCACAAAATTTTTATTTTCACGCCTTTCTCTATTATTTAACAAGTTATATGGATGAAAAAATTCACAATGTTTTTTTTTTAATGTTGTTTTAAACAACCCCACAAGATTTTTGCTGTATTCTAAACGAGTCGTTTTTTACTAAACATTTTCAAAATTTTCGCTTAATTTATTTTTATTTTTTATTAATCATAAATAATACAATACATGTATTTCAAACAGATTCTATACAATAGTTAGTTACATAATATATATACCCCCATAAATAAGCAGGGCTTGTGTGTATGGGGGGGGGGGGGGGGGGTGTTATCATAATAGTTTTATTTGGTATAACTCATTTCATATTTTCACTATAATTTTTAAGGTGGTTTTTTAAATTTTTTTATATTAGTGTTCATGTTTCTAATTTTTTTTGGTAAGGAATTAAAAAACGTAACACCGAGATATTTATGATTTTGCTGCCCTATTGTTTTTTACATTTTGGAGTAGGAAGTATTGACGTTTGTCTAAGATTTCTGTTATTTTCAAAGGGTGCTACTTTATTTTGAATATCATCTTTATAAATTTGTAATTTATTATCATTTTTAATATTAGCGCGCTCGTTCTAACATTGGCATTTACATACCTCCCCTTCTTCTTTTTGAGCTCTTACTACCGGACCTTAACTGTGCGAAAATCGCTATAAAAATGTGAAACACGTCCATTTTTCATCTTGAAACCGTATTATGAAAAGATCGTCTAAAACCTAAAACGTCCATCACGACATTAGCTCCCAGTACGTTCATGCAAGTTGTTCGTTGACTGGTTGGTTGGTTGGTTGCTCTGCGCGCATAATATTCTTCCTTTTTATTATTATTACAACATAACGGAGCCGGTGTGCTGCTGGGGGGGGGGGGTGGGGAGGAGAGGGGGAGGGGGCGTTGACCCCGCGCGCCGGTCCCGAGGGACGAGTGTAGAAAGGGCCTAACCGATAAAAATGTTTTTATTTATGTTTTAATTTGTTCTTACAAAAACCCAATTAAGAATGTGATATATGTATTGTAACAATTTCTGCTGTTTAGTTGTTTGTGGGCATTTTCGTGTATTGCGTTTTTGATATACTCACGATATTGGTTGGATTTTTCACAGTTATGTATTATTGAATATTTTGGAAAGTTATTCATTTTTAACATGAAAATTTATTAATTAATTTTATTTAGTCAGTTAAATTCAACTTTGACAGAGCTCCGTGATCTAGGAGTGATGCTCTCGACTGGCAATCCGGAGGTCGCGGGTTCAAATCCCGGCGTGCTTTTATTTGATTGTTTTGTGTTATTTCTCTCTCTTCCCACATCCTTCCCCTCCCCACTACCTTCATCCTCGCAACATAGCCCAATTGGGAATGCCATAATCTCACTGGCTCCAGGCTGTTGGTAGCAGTTAGGAATCTTGTGCGGTAATTCACATAAAAAAAATCTGTACAACCTGTAAATATTTTTAACTAGCGGTTCACGGCGTGCGTTGCAATGCCATATTCAAAGAAATAAATCGTTTCTCCCTGCATGTCCTTTCCCCTCCCGCGTTCCCTTCCCCTCCCGTGTGCCCCTTCCACCTTCCCCGCCTTCCTCTTCCCCTCTTCCGCTCCGCCGTCTCGCCAACCCTCCTCGCGCGTTCCATAAATTCAGTCCAGTACATTCAGTTTTCAACGGCTCGCGTGCCACCTTCTGCAATTTTTTTAATTCAAATTTTCATTGACAGTTTCGCAAGAGTTTTTGTAATGATTAAAACTTTTGCGAAACAATGTCACAATTTGAGAATGACATTTTGCAAAACAATGAATGATACTGTTAAATCGAAATTCAATTTTCGAAACTCTTTAAATTAATTAATTTATTTGAAGTACTTGAAGTATTTTGAATCGAATAAAGAATTATAGATATTTTAAATAGGTATCTATGTTAGGTGTCAAATTTGATTGATTGTTCTTATAATATTCAAAAATGAATTTTGTACTACTTGAAAACTGAAAATTTGAATTAAAAAATTGTAATGGGTAGCACGCGAGCTGTTTTAAAACTGAATGTACTGGGACTCAATATATGAAACGCTGGAGGGGGGTTGGCGGGACGGGGGAGTAGGAGACGGGAACGCGGGAGGGAACGGGGACGCATAGGAAAGGGCACGCAGGGATTAACAATTTATTTCTTTGAATATGGCATTGCAACGCATGCCGGGAACCAGCTAGTCATTAGATATTTATTTATGCACCCTTTCTGCTGATTCTCGGTAATTTTTCCTTTCATTTATTATTTTGCCGCCTTGACGCGAACCGTTCGTCATCCGCTTCCGAAGAAAGTATGACACGTTGCAAAAAGCGTCGACCATACCGACCGTGCAAAATCCGACAAAAAATCAATACAAACTTTCCTTCTACTCGTTCACCTCAATTTCCTTTCAAATTCCTCAGCGAAAAGTAGTACTGGATCGGAGTGGGTACGCCTACTGCTGCTTTATTCGAGACGGCTCGATCATTCAAAATTTTCAAATTAGAATTCGATTTTTTTTTTATTGAATTTATTTGGCGGTCATTCAAGCCTAGTGTGTGGCCAGTCAAAGAATAAATTCACGAATCGACTAAGTAAGTACTATTTTTATTTCATTTGTTACAGTTGTCAAATAAGAGTAGAAAACATAAGAGGGCGCCACTCTTGTTCAAATGGCAATACTAAAAATATAACACACGGTTGAAATGTAAAGCTGTGTAACCTACATTTTTGTAGAAAATTAAAAAGGCATAAAAGTGAAAAAAATATTTTTTTCATTGCACGTATACCTTTGCAATGTTGTGTTCACAAAATGAAGAATAACGATATTACAATAAAATATAAAGCACAGTTTAGAAATTGCTCACATTTATTTAATACTAGCTTTAAGTACCTAGCGTTTTTTTACATTAACTCCACACAGGAGGCCTTGAGGAAAATTATTTTCCTCAAGGCCTATGTCATCTTTGTCATCTTTGAAGATGACGAGTCGTAGAAACGACCCGTTCTCATGACCCGTTCTCATGTCCCTTCTATGTCATCTTTGAAGATGACGAGTCGTAGAAACGACCCGTTCTCATGTGACTAATGTCAACCGTGTACAAATGTTGGGCGCGTGTTTGACGTGTTTCCCGACTATGCACCGGTGCCGAAGGGATCAATGACGCAAGATCCTCGGAGCATCTTCCATTGTAATACCGGTAGAAAAAGGACAGCATTCCCACTTGACGCCTGTGCTCTACAGATTGCAATCCGCTTATTAAGTTAGGATAATCTATCAAACGGACCACCCGTTTCTTCACAGAGTTGAGGGTTTTTTTTTAGGTATTTTGGGGCTCCAGAAGTGGCTGCCAAATTCAATCGTGGGGCGCACTTGAGATTTGTACAGGGTTAGCAGTTGTGTACCATTACAGTGTCTGCGGGCCCAGTACAGTATGCCCAGTTTCTGAGAGGCTAGTTTAACTCTGGCCTCGATGGAGCCCCCGTACCTGAGCTGGTCACTTAGAGTTACACCAAGCATATCAATGGAGGGCCCGGCCTAGCGTTGCCCGGGCTTTAGATCATGTCTCTATTTTAGATCTGAATATATTTAACCCATTAGATCTAAAAGTAGTGTAACTAAACTCACCATTAGTTATTCTTCCTTTCTACCTGATGTTAAATTCAAATTTACGTTTAATTAAATAAAAGCAAATCACTTTCTAAAACATCATTTAATCAAATTTAGGTACCTTAACAACAGTGCTACTTCGATTTATTATTTTTTCTTTGAAAAAAAAAAAACTTTTCTTAAAATGTGATTTACAGTGTTCTATAGATTCAGTGTCATTGCGCTTTAAAACAATATTTTACAGTTGAATTGGTGTTGCCAGCCTAAAAATTTTGTAGTTCCATTTTTAATATTTTCTACTCTTAATTGACAGACTATACGTTAGAGCTTTTTTTTTACTTTACATATCCGGCATTAAATTGTTGTTATAATTATGTATTTATTTATACGTAAATGTGTTTTTGTCTCAAGGTTTTATTAGAAATGTACAAGTGTAAAATAGCTAAGTTATGTGCAGTGAATGTAAATTCTTGGCCGGTTACAAAACGTCGCCTCAGTTGGACATGGTTCTAACCAATATTTTTTCAAAAATGATCTTAGAATGCAAAACCATTTTTTTTTCTTACTACTGTAAAAAAAATAATTTTTAAGAGCCATGAGCGTTGTATTTTCGTAAATATTTGTACGACGAAGTTTTAACATTAAGTTTTTTAAAGGTTCCGTTGATTTTACAAGATTCTAACATCACTTTGAACTTTTTGCAATTGCATTTTGTGGTTCCGACACCGACAATTGACCCCCTGCGTACTTATATACCAAAGGTTTCCAAACTTTTTTCTCATAGACCACTTTCAAAATTTTACTGGTCACGGACCCCCTGCTGGTACATTTGGCGAAGGGGCGTGGAAGCTGAGTGTGGTTTACGGCTAGACCGAACGTCTTGTGCATTCTTGCTGAAACTGCCAATCGATTGGAGAGGACTCCCACCCGTTTGCCATGCCCTTATTATTTGTGTACTGTGTCTTCCTCCCATACAGGTGCTTGTAGGATATGCTGGATGCAATCACCCAGCGCTTGCCGCCTCGTGGACTGTCACCAATCTGTCCCATTGTCTTGTCTATATCTTATCATACTAACATACATTGTATCTTGTATTTCCCGCTAAGCACTTGCATACTGCTTACTAACAACGTATGCAGGGACACTGGAGGTCTAGATTCGTTCTAAATTAAATGTAGATACGTTCTTTCAAAAAAATTAGAGTCCTTTCGAGAGCCTTGAAGGAGTAACCATTTGTTACTTATACCAGGGCGGGTACGTGGTGGATAACCTCCAATGCTGGTACATTTCTATCATATTCCCAAAACTCGACACGCGTTGTACTGAATATTGAAAGGCGAGGTGTGGTCACAACGGAGCAGTACCGGATCTACCACTTTTTCAAATAGGGGCAAAATGATTATATTTGCCACAACGGAGGGGGCGTAATGGGATATGGGGGTGACGAGGGGGGGGGTACGGGTACGTTCCCGTCCCGGTACAGTACACCCATATCCCCTCCCCCTTGCCTTGCTGGGCGTTTTAAGATCTCATGCATAACCGGTACAATAACGTGCGCAGTACGCCAGTCGCTCTGTAATGGAGGGGGCGTAATGGGATATGAGACAGGTGGTGGGATGGGATATGAATATGGGGCACGGGATGGGTCTCAATTGAAATCAGTTCGTGGACCCCCACTTACAACTTGTGAACCCCCATTTCTTTATCGCGCCTACGTGGATCCCCGTCGGGTCTCCCGTGGACCCCCAGGGGTCCACCTGGACCACTTTGGGAATCACTGTTATATACGGTTCCGTGCCATTTCAGAATCAAGTCAAGTCAACACCTCTTTGAAAAGTTATTTAAAAGCCGTGAAAAAATAATTTTAAAATAATTCATAATCCTATTTGACCATTTTTTTTTCATCACTTTTAAAGACTTTTCAAAGGAGGTTCTGAGTTGATTCCATTCTGAGTTGTCCGGTCACCCTTATATAGAATGTGCAGTCGGTATAGGGAAAATACGGTATACCTAACTAATTACACAAAATATGACTAAATGACCCCGAAGGGATGTGCAGACAGGATGTACCGCCGAATAACAAAAGTATAAAACATGTTTTCATTCAAATGCATCAAAGAAAAACTGCTTCTCTATATACTGCGTATACCAGTGCATAAGTACCAAAAAATCGATACTGTTAAATATTTTCCCTTAAAATATGTTAAACTAAAATACTGTACACAAAATTCAACCTCAGAACCTTCAAAATCAGAAATCCGTCTTTGCAAACTTTGACACCTCATATCTCAGAACAGGGTAAAATGAAGTTAGAACCCTGTCCAACCAAAGTGACCAAATACTTCTATATAATATTTTTACTTACTCAATCGCTGCAGCAATTAACATTCACAACATCAAAACCAAAATATTTTTATTGTATTTTTCCTGATTTGTTTTTTATGAATTTCTATAGTCCATCATGGAGGATACTTTATTTTAACTTTGTGACACCAACAGTACATAAATCAAATGAGTGGTTATAATATTATTCATAAAATCTTATAAGACATGTTTCTGTGAAATATTTGTAAAGTGATTCTTCATATGTTTGTGTCTGTATGTTGCTTCTGTAAAATGTTTTGTAAAATTTTTCTTCATTTATTGTGTCTGCATATTGGGTTGGGTTGGCTTTATCTTTTCAAATGTACCAATTGGCGATCCCTTAATGAGTTTTGATAACTCATGGGAATGCAACTTCGTTGTATGTTTTATTTAAATAAATAAATAAATAAATAAAAAATGCTCACAATACTGACCATATATGAATAGTGAGGTACTTCCCAGCCAGTCCTCTTTATCTTTTCCAATCCCTTCATCGCCAATTGGGAATGCCGTTGCCCCATTGGCAGCCAGGAGCATTTAGGACTCTTGTGCGGTTGGCGATAAAAAATAAAGATTTTTGAACACGAGAACGGATCGTTTTTACAACCTGTGCGGAGCTCAGTAGCTTGGCTGTGGAATGATCGGCTTATGTGTTTCCTCCCTTCTACAACGTGGATGCCTCTTAGAGACACGGATGGCGCTCTCATAAAAGCATCCTCAAACAAGCTTCTCTTATGATAAATCGAAACGAAAATTTCCTCATTAAATCATAAATAATTGTAGGTGGTAAGAATTTAAATACCTACCTACCTACCCACAAGGGGGCTATCCATAAATTACGTCACACCTTAAGGGGGGGGGGGGGTAGAGAAGTGTGACAAGGGGTATGGGGGGGGTCAACAGCTCTGTGACGTCACGTGTAAAAATCTAAATGATTACAACGCAAAAAAAATTTATATGTAAAATTGCAAGATATGTGATGTCACACTAGGGGGGAAGGGGTCTCACAAATGTGACCATATGTGACAGGGACGGAGGGGGGGGGTCCAAAAATCACGAAATTCGTGTGACGTAATTTATGGATGGCCCCCAAGAGCGTGTTCACACACAGCTATAAAAGATGTAGCTTGGCTTATTTCAGCATATCACTCGCCATATATTCCCATTTGGAATGTACAGCTATAAAAGATGTACATGTAGGTTGGCCTATTTCAGCATATCACTCGCCATATATTCCAATTGGGAATGTATGGCGAGCGATATGCTGAAATAGGCCGAGCTACATCTTTAAAGTTATGTGTGAACACGCTCTGGGTGGGTTGGATTCTGGGGTTCAGTGTTTCCAGATCATCCGCCGCCAAGACCTTGAAAAACCTCAGCCTATGAACCCGGGCACCCTTGATAATATTTTATATTTTGATTCTGACATAATACTTTGAGGCCTGAGGGGTTAATGAATTTTCAGAGAAGGTGTTGAGTCGAATTCATACTGAATTGTCCGGTCACCACAATAACGCACCTATTTAATACTTGTGAAACTGCGGAAATGACAAATAACCATAAAATGTCGAGAGAAATTGAATTATGAATCATAGTTGTATACTGGACGCTGTTGGAGGAAAAATTTACATCATTTTGTCACCTGTAGCATTGCCATTGGGGACTGTAATGTTATATTAATTTTTATGACGCATGAGTGTCGATAAACGTGCAAAAACAGGTGCTTTATTCTACGGCATACTCTGCGAAACCTCCTCTCTGTCCGAGACATAGCTGTATTGCATATTGCCCCGGTGAAAGAAAGGCAAAGCCTCGATTACATTGAGCGAGTTTACAAGCTACTAGCCGGTGAATTCACTATCTGCTAGTAAACTCGCTCAGTGTAATCGTATATACTAGCTAACTAGCAATTTGGGAGGCGGGAATGGGTACCGCCGCCCCGGGAACCTTTATTGGATAAACAACACCTCTGCCAAAGGTCACCCCAAGTGGTTCGCTACGTTTGTTGATTTAGCAGGGGTGCCCGGGTTCACGGGGTGAGGTTTGTCTAGGTCTTGAAAGTGGATGACCGGGACACACTGAACCCCAGATTCCTACCCATTCCTTATACCCTTTTCCTTCCCAGAACTCTCCTCTCTTCCTTTTCCCTCCCTCCACCCAGCATCCCCAAAGATGACATAGGCCTTGAGGGAAATTATTTTCCTCAGAGCCTCCTGTGTGGAGCTCATGTAAAAAAAATCTGAATAGCCAGGTACTTTACCACCAACTTCTCCAACTTCTTCCCCTCCCACTACCGTCAGGCAACATACCCCAACTGGGGTTGTCATGGTCTCGCTGGCTCCAGGTGGTTTATTAACAGTTGGTATTCTTGTGCGATATTCACATATAAAAACTGAAATTAGCAAGTATGTTTGATTAGCTGAGAATTGAGAGGATGAGAGGCAGATCACATTCTTAGTCTCTGAATCACGCTTAGTCCAGGAAGTGAGGAGCATTCTTTCTGCTGCAGTTATACTATGTGTAAATATTGACTTGATGTTGGTGATTGGACCCTGTTGAGTCATGGTGCAAAACCTTTTGGTGTTTTCCTGTCCAGGTGAGTTCGTACATCTCAAGGGTATGATTTTGTAACATGTGTCTCGCTCACAACGCATTCCGCGTGTTTCGTTTTAATATTTTTTATGCTTTCCATTCATTTATTTTTACGTTTTATTTTGAAGTTCCCCTTCCACCTTCCCCGCCTTCTCCCTCCCTCGCCACTCGCAATTCCTCCTCGAATTCCCCTTCCCTTCCTATTGTATTTTTTTATTTAAATTTCACAATGCCTTACCATTACGTATAAAAACCTTCGCGGGCGTGCGCACAACGACTCGCCAAAGTTTCATCGCAATCGGATGAATGGTATAGGAATGCATAATGCACAAAGAAACACTCACAGGAGTGTTTTCTTCTAATTTTTTTTTTTACATGAGCTCCGCACAGGAGGCCCTGAAGAAAATAATTTCCCTCAGGGCCTACGTCATCTTTGGGGATGCTGTGTGAAGGGTTTTTTTTAAAGAAAAGTAAGGGGAGGAGAGTTCTGGGAAGGAAAAGGGTTTAAGGGTGGGTAGGGATCTGGGGTTCAGTGTGTCCTGGTCATCCGCCTCCAAGACCTAGACAAACCTCACCCCATGAACCCACAGTTAGTAAAAGAAATCTTAAAAATCGGTCCAATGGGGAATACGAATCCTCGATTGTGACGATTTTATTTAGGTAATATCACCTTAAGGTGCAGTCATCCCTTCGCTCAGGATTCGGGGGAGTAAGATGGACAGTGACGGCAACTATGACAAGTCATGTCACTGTTGAAAATTATGGGCCTTGCCGCATTAAAAGAAAGAAGAATATGTACTGATCTATTTTTTCTCTATAAAATTGTTAATAACGTGTTTGACTCCCCTGAACTCCTTAGTCTGATTAACTTTCATGTGCCTAGTAGAACGGTTCGTCAGAAGGTACCTTACCATTGTAACAATTCAGGTACCAATGCAGAAATAAACTCAGTAAAGAACCGACTGCACAGTGCAGGGAATAAATATTACATGAACACCAACGGTACTGGATGTCTATCAGCCTATAAAAACATTGTTATTAAATCTGTATGTCTATCTTGATAGCTTTGAAATGTTAATAAATTTTCAATATGTATCGAAATATATATGAATGTGCATCCTATATTTTACTCTTTTTGTTGTTTTTAAGGGTCCACTATTCGAATTTCGACCGATTTCTTACATATCTCCCTTAAACATTTGAAGTTTTTAAGCTCATAAAAAAATATATGTTATTTTTTTTATTTTAACTTTTTTTTATGAGTAAAACCTCAAACTGTAATATTTAATTAAATGAAGACATTATGAGCGAAACTCAATCGAAAATCTGGAAACAGAAAAATCAGAAAAAGATATTTACACCTCTGGGACTCGAACCCAGGACCTCCCTACTTTCCGGGTTGGGATAATGTCTTCATTTAATTAAAATATATGTTATTTTTTAAGATAATATCTTGATACGTTCCACGCCGAAACGCAAATTATATGAAATTCCCTCGATAGAAAAAAATCGCAAAGTATGCTCCAAAAATTATTTAAAACAAGTCTATTTCTATTATTTTACAAGTTATATTTGTGAAAAAAAATTCACAATGTTTCTTTAAATGATACTTACAATACGTTCCACGAGATTTTTGCTCTATTTTAAACTAGTCGTGTTTTATTAAGCTTTTTCGCCATTTTCGCTGCGATTTCGTCACTTAAAATATTAGCGATTTCTGTCCAACATTCGTAATTACACATCTCTCCATCTTCTTCTTTTTCAGCCGAATAGCGCCGCCTTAAGTTAAAATTTTTTATACTTGGTACTTATTTAATTGTGGCATCTCTTTAATTCTTTGATTATATCAAATGTATTTTTAATTTTATCATATGTTACAGCCCTAATTGGGTGTGTACAAATCAAATTTCAAATTTCTTGGCAAACGGGTTTTCTCTTAATCTGTGATCTTATCTAATAATTATAATACGTGTATGGAAGGATTCAGTGTTTTGTATCCATATTGTTATTATTATTACGACGTGGACTTACAAGATGCACACATGTACAAATTATGTATGTACATATTCATATTGTACGTGTGGCGTCACTTGTATGAAGTCACTTTAATTTGGTGTGGGATGTTCAGAAGCGGCCAACCTTACACTAATTAATACCATCTATTAATAAAATATCTATGGGTGTGTAGGATCGCACTAAACTCCCCACATCTTTACAAATTAAGCACTTGTCCGCAGCATCTTGGAATATAGCTCCATTATTTGGGCCCCCTCTGAACAAAACCATATCCTAAAATTAGAAAGAGTTCAAAAAAGGTTTATCCATTACCTGTATATGAGGGAATTTACATACTACCCATTCCTGTATCCATCGTTGTTCTTAACGTGAATGCTCGATCTTAATAGATATATTTTTGGGTAAACACTTTTTTAAGCTAATCTCCGGCATTGTACTGAATCCGCTCATGTTGAAGGAGTAATTAGACTGGTCAGTGGTTGAGTGGGCATCGCGTTTGGGTTCCACCCGGGCGTCCTGTGTTCGATTCCTCGGCTGGCTAAGTCCTCCATCACAACACAAGCAACATTTTCGGCTTTCTGTGGTGGTAGTAGAAGATTTTCAAACATTGTCGGGTTATTCGTAACCCGGAAATGTTTGTCTTTCTTTAAAAAAAAAAATTAACTTAATATATCCCTATACTTGTGAGAGATCCCACGCACTTTTTTATGCTCCGAAAGCGAGAACTTCTTCCTATCAAAATGCGCCATTAAACAGAGCAATTCAACTGCTAAATGAATCTGTATTGAGCATCGACATCTTCAATGTCACCTACAGAGAGTTCAGTAATTATCTTCTGACATACGTTACAAGATAGTGAACTGCCCCATACATTTTTTTTTTCTTAAAATTTTGTAATCTTCTCCATAATATTCTGGTGTATAACTGTTTTATGGAGAACCTGATAAAATAAATAAATATTATAAAATGAAGTCGCTCCCGCTGTCTGTACGCTTAGATCTTTTATGCAACGGATTTTCATGCGGTTTTCATCGATAGTTCAAGAGGAAGTTTTCACCAAGTGTTCCAAGAGGAAGGTTTATATGTATAATATATGCATATTATAGTAAAGAAAAACCGATAAATTCGGTGACCGGCCAACTCAGAATAAAACCAACTCAGAACCACCTATTTTGGGGCTCCAGACCAGAGATGGCTGCCAAATTCAACCGTGAGGCGGCGTACTTGCGATTTGTAGAGGGTTTGCAGTGGTTTATTATTAAAGTATCTGCGGGCCCTGTACAGTACGCCCAGCTTCTTTAATTTGTATACTGTTCGTTTCGTTTTTTTTTAAATACGTTTTCAAATTTATAGACTGAAACGTATTGTAAATTCGTATTTGTAAATTAGGCAATTTAAGGATTTTCGGAGGATTCCAACTCCTATATACAAGGTGTCCGAAAACTCGTAGTACAAGCGGAAAACTGGTGAATCCACATCACATAGAGAACCCAAATAAACATAAAGATTTTCAATTTAAGCATTTTTACAATTAAAATTTTGAAAAAAATTTTAAATAAAAAATTACGGCTACTGTGGGGTTAACGTGGACATATTTTGACGTGGAGAGAAGATGCTATTCTAAAACTATTTATTTTTGCTACTTTTAATCTCTTTTCGTGTTCATAGTTTATTTATTCTCATCTTACTTATTTATTGTAACACCTCTCTTAAAATTTCACGTCATCTAAGCATTACAATACGGTTAATTAGCGTATTTACTTTGTTGTATAGCAGCCCACTAATGGCGGCCAATAATGTTCTCTACTTGAAACTAAAACCAACGATTTTCGGCAAATCAACTATACTCGCTACTGGACCAATTCGAACAAATCTTGTGAGATAAATTGATAGCACAGATGGGTGGTTACCTACTTACATTATGTAGCAATGTTCCGTTTTCAATCCAAAAACAACACTGCACTATAAAAATCCAAAACTACATCACAAAAATACATTTTACATGTCATATATTCTGCGTTGGTACATTACACAATAATTAACCAAGCACTATCGCTTGAATAAGAAAATAACACAAAAGTAATTCACAAACACACACTTTGTTTAAAGTTTATCGAAAGGATTGTTGATAGATGTCAACGGCGAACCGGCGCGGCGTAAACTAAAGTGCCGTAAACCCGCATTTGGGGGTTCCTACGATATCACACCATAACAAATCACCTGTGTTAACCTCTGAGCAGCCGACCGTTTTATTTTTACATTGATTTAATGATAAAATAATGCCTTAAATCCTTGATTTCTTTGTTTTTTTTTGTTTTCAATAGTTTTTATTACTTAGGTACTGTGATCGTCACTAATAATTTACAAGAATTTAAAAAAAAATCAACTTCCGACTCGATTTACTCGAAAACGGAAGCTCAAATCAAAAAAAGTTATACTGCAAAATCGACTCCAAATGTGATGTAGATTCCCCAGTTTTCCGCTTGTACCACGAGTTTCCGGACACCGTGTATAAGAAGTAACTTCACACGATGTCCATATTCCATTAAGAAATATTTGTACTAGTGTCAAAATCCATAGTAGAAATAGGAGAATTTGTTTGTGTGGACCAAACCGGCGTTTTCTATTAACCCGTCTAATCACAGGAGACCCAAGTTGTCCCAGAGCGACCGTGCATTATTAAAAGCAAGATATCTCTCTTCCTGTCATGCAAACATTTGTGATTTCTTTTATGTTAGAAAGCGAAAGAAATAATGCTTCTAATTGTCTTAGAATGATGTATGTTGTTCAGATATTTTACAAACCCGATCATAAGTGACGGATTTATTTCTCGCCAATTTGTGACGTAACACACATTTAATTTTAAAACACAATTGTATGAATGTGATAAAAAGTGAAGTGACAGTTTTATTACAAATTTTCTTAAGAAAAGGAATCTGTATTGAAAATTTTAAGTTTATTCTATTTTAAGTACTTTTTAATTAGAATATTCGTAGGTATGTATTTTTAAGCCTATATACACAATGTCAAAATTTTAATATTTAAAAACAAAAAATGTTGATTTCTAATAAACACATCGGAAAGATTATTTTATGTAGATTTTAGAACAATTTTTGTTTTTGCAAAATGGTTAAAAAATTACCAATAAAAAGTAAGATTTAAAAAGCATGGGAAGAACCGAGAATTTTTCGTGCAAAACTTGACAGGCAAAAGTTTACAAATATTATTTTCGTATTATTCGAAGGGTTAAAAGTAATTTTCGTTGGTCGTCAGGCCTCGGGTTGCGGACCCCTGGCGACCTTGCCTAGGCCGCGTCGGACCGCGATACGAAATAGAGACTCATCCACCATCCGCCGCGATGTTACCGGCACCGGCAGCGGCACCGGGGATTACGTCATCGCGTCGGACGTCGGATGTCGGGCGTCGCGCGTCGCCGGCGCCGGCATCCCACCAATTCATTATTCTGCTGTGATTACTTTCTTTATTGCCTTATCTCATCGGAGGTCAACTAACTGACCGTCAGGGGCGTGCGGAGAGGATAGACCGCCACACAACAACTCTCTCTTGGTACACACTCCTTGCTACGTACACGTGTGGCATGTTTATGTGAAAATCTGTAATTAGATTTCATTTGTATTTTTATAAGTTTATTATGTACAATAAAAAAATTAAAAAAAACTATTGATTTTCCAAAAAAAAAAAAGTACACGACTGATGACCCTGTTCAAATCACAAGTCCGCCACAATGTTGAATTTGGCAGCCACCTCTGGTCTGGAGCCCCAAGCTACTTGATAAAAACCCATACAGCATCTTCAAAGATGACACAGGCCCTGAGGGAATATTATTTTCCTCAAGGCCCTCCTGTGTGGATTTAAAGGGAATAACCAGACATAACCGGAAATATGTAATTTTTAAATCAACTTTTAGACGTATTGTCTCTTTTCCACAAAAATTTATAAATTGATTTCGAAAGACTGTTCTTTTATCTAGTAAAGCTTTTTTTTTAATTTTGAGAAAATATGTTTATTTTTAGTACAATAAGGTTTTACCGTAGATCGTTGGCAGATTTGTTAAATTTTCAAACAAAATTTTGTATTACACAACATACATATCAAATCGTATAATCATGCAGTAAAATAAATCAATAAATTATTTGGGAAAGCTGCTTCTCAAAATTTTAATTTAAGTTCAAATAAAATCATAAAAAAGATCTGCCCCCTTGTTTTGTGACTTGAATACTTCAGTTTGTCTATTTATTTACGGTCTAATAAACTAATATATCTAAAAAAAAAATTATATTCTTATTTTGCTTGGACTTAATTGAAAAATTATAAATACTTATGATCAAAAAATAATTACCAAAAATGTATATAATTTTAACAGTTTTATCATCACGAGTTTGAGCATTTTTGAATGTAGCAAAGCAAATTTTTATCAAAGCAAATTTTTAATGAAATAAAATCGGTATTGAGTTATTATATTAAAATGCTGGTATGGAGAATTGGAGGGGACCCCACCACTTTCCCAACGGCGTTATAAGGAAACATATGGTTTCCTCCTTCACCGCACACGTCAAGACTCTATTTTTTATTGAACGAAGCTACATTTATTTGAACGACTCTAGACCCTCCAATGTCCATGCATACGGGGTTAGTAAGCAGTATGCAAGTACTTACATTAACATAATACAAAAGAAAAGTAGAAGTATCAGCCCGTGAATTCCTCTGAAATCGGTAACATTAAAAAAAATAAAGATAGAAGTGTTAGTAAGAAAAAATAAAATAAAATAAGAGCTGCACTCAGTTGAAGAAGCCTCCTGGAATGAGAGAAATAGCGAAAAAACAGTGATAACATAATGCAAGTATTTACAATAATAACAAAAAGAAAATAAAATGCAAAACTTAGTCAGAGTAGGTATTCAACAAACCACCAGGCAGTCCCAATGACAATGTGCATGGCTATCGGCCCAACCGCAGACGAGGCCCGAAGGCCGCGCCCTTTAGCCGGCTCCCCGAGTTTGCCTCGAAGAAATGTATACGGGAAAGAAACGGAAGATTTAGAAGACCCTGGGAAAAAGATGAGCGTCGGGTTGTCGGAGGGGGGGCGGAAGGACGTCGAGACCGCGCGACTGTTCCTCAAGCCTACGCATGCCATTGGGGGAGGCGCAGGAGGATTGCGAGAAGACCGCTCCGGTGTGTGTACGCCTGCAATATGCACGAACAGGGTTGGTATGGAGAATAATTAATCTTTCTCATCGGAATCGCCCTGTACAGTTGCAAGGGTACGATCGCAAGATCATCGTTTGACAAAATTTAAATTCTCGGCCGCTGGTTAATGGCTCTTAATCGTTGTCACGAGGCGCAATGTAGTTTCTCACTTTTGTTGGATAGGGTTCTTCTAACTTCGCCTTAATATGTTCTGAAAAGACGAATTTTCCTAATCTATTGAATAATTTTTGATTTTGAGATTTAATCTTGTGTAAAGTACTTTCTTCTTCAGTCGTTTGGCCTCTGTCTTCGGTCGTCGTCTTCCAATCTGCAACATGGAGTAGTCCTCTTGCATCCTTCCTGACATCATCCTCCCATCTTAGCCTAGGTCTGCCCGCCTTTAGTTTGCCTCCCGGGAGTCCTGTTAGAACCTTCTTCGGTACTCGTGTGCTTGGCATTCGGTGCACATGTCCGTCCCGGCCCATCCTAGTCTTTGAAGCCTTAAAAAAAAAGTGTAAAGTATTTTAGCTAGCCATATTTTAATGAAAAATGTTTAAATAGGGCGTGTCCCTTGCTTGGAATTGCATTAGGGAAATGGAAATGTAACATGGTTCTATCAACAAGTTTATGTGTGTTGTAAAATGCTAAGTATGCATCCTATTTAAATATGTTCCTTTAATACGGCGGGGAAGGTGGAGGGGAATGCGAGAGGGGAAGAGAAAGTCGGAGAGGAAAAGGATGCAGAAGGGGAACGGGTACGAATGGGGAAAGAAAACGCAGGGAAAAACAATTTCTTTATTTAAGTGGCATTGCAACTCGCTAATAAATAAATAAATCATATATGGAAAATATACATTATCCTAAGAATAAGCTATCAAGAGGATGGTGAAATTCTCCCTAATTTTGCGTTAATCACTTCCTTTCTTTATTGCCTTATCTTATCGGAGTTAGGCTGCGTTCGTTCCTATAAAATATAGTTTGTTTTAATAATTATCAAGAAAACAAACAGTTATCAGTTATTAGCATTGTCATCGATTAAAAACATGCTTTAGGATTGACAGGGAATTCACATTTTGATTTAATTTATAATCTCCGTGGTTGATCGGTTAAGTTCCTCGACTACGAATTCAGAGGTTGCAGGTTGAAATCCCGGCTTGCATACATAATTTTTATTTGATGTATAATATGTCTTGTTTAAGTGTTTAACTTATATATAATAATATACAAGTCCCATTGAGAGATCGTATGTGACGTCATCGTTCTTCTTCGTTTTCAAACAAGATGAAGGAAGGAAGAGGACGCCCGTCCGATGACATCAGTAAGAGTTCTTAGTTTACATACGCAGTATATTTGTAGCACATTCAGAATTATAGATACTCTCAGTATCACCGTGGTGAAAAACCACCACTCTAAATTGAAAGGTTATCTTTTTATTTACTTTAACTCCACACAGGAGGCCCCAAGTAAAATCATTTTCCTCCAGGTCTTCATTATATTTGGGAATTCTGTGTAGAGGATCTTTCTAAGGAAAGAAAGGAGAGGAAGTTCTGGGAAGGAAAAAATTATGAGGGGCGGGTAGGAATCTGGGGGTCAGTAGGTCTGGATGTACAAATCCATCCCTCCCTCTGAGACAGTGGTTCGAGAGAGTGTGACTTGCTGAAGCTTGACAGAGGTGTTGGTTATCCGTTTAATGGTTCTAGGGGCGACGGTACCCATGGCCCACCTCTCAAATTATAAATGGCTTTAGTTGTGTTTAGTGACCAGATCTGAATAGCCAGGCACTTTCCAATGCCAGGCCTTTCCCATATCCTTCCCTTCCTCACGCTCACGCTCTTTAACAGTTCTTCTAACAGTTGGGACTCTTATGCGGTGTTCGCACTGAAAAAAAGCATTCTCATCCAGTTATATCTTTTCACTTATCTTTTTTTTTCATTAAAACCCTTCGAATAATGATAAAATAATATCTATGAACTTTTGCCTGTCAAAGTTTGCACGCAAAAATTCTCGGTTCTTCCCATGCATTTCAAATGTTCATTTTTATTGGTTATTTTTTAATCTTTTTGAAAAAAAAAAAATTGTCCTAAATTTAGATAAAATAATCTTTCCGATGTGCTTATCAATTATTAAGATTTTTGTTTTAAAATATTAAAATTTTTATATTGAAAATGTGAATTAGCTTAAAAATTACGTACCTGGGGTCTCCCCAAAAAAATACATAAAATAAAAGAAAATTAAAATTTTAAATACAGATTCCCTTTTTTAAGAAAATTTGTAATAAAACTGTCACTTCACTTTTTATCACATTCATACAATTTTATTTTTAAATTAATTGTTTATTACGTCACACATTGGCGCAAAATAAAATCGTCACTTATGATCGAGTTTGTAAAATATCTGATCAATATAGCTCGTTTATTCCTAAGGCAATAAGAAGCAATATTTCTTTCGCTTTCAAATATAAAAGAAATCACAAATTTTTGCTTGACAGGAAGAGAGATATCTAACTTTTAATGACGCTCGGTCGTTCTGGGACAATCTGGGTCTCCTGTTATTATAACGGCATATGATGTTTTGGGACAACTAGGGTCTCCTGTGATTAGACGGGTTAGCTACACACAGGAGGCCCGAGGAAAACAATTTCCCTCAAGGCCTATGTCATCTTTGAAGATGCTGTGTGGAGATTATTTTTGAAGAGAGGAAGGAGTGAACATGGGTCTTGGAGACTTGTGGGAGTGACTAATAAATTTTAAAAATATTTCTTTCATGCAGTATTTCTAATCAGCTGTTTGCAGTTAAAATTAAGTCCTTTTTACATAGAAAATGCACCTTTCATTATCAATTATACCACAGACAAAATACAGAAATCGAAAATATTCTATGTTGATACGAATAAGTACCTATCACGGAGTTTCAACGTAACAATCACGCAGGATTTGCGCGGCTATAAACTTTACGATTTTTTCAATATTTTTTTTATTAATCCTACAAATATGAGATAATCGGTAAAATACGGGTTAATTCATCGGCTATATAGCACTATAATAAGTTTTATGTCTCCATGTTAAAATTCGATTTGGGGGGGGTAGGAATTGGTACCGCCGCCCCGGGAACCTGTAGCATTGCCATTGGGGACTGTAATATTATATTAATTACTATGACGCACGAGTGTCGATAAACATAAATAATTTGGGAGGCGGGAATGGGTACCGCCGCCCCGGGAACCTTTATTGGATAACCAACACCTCTGCCGTAGATCACCCAGGTTCGCTACGTTTGGTGGTTTAGCTTGGGTGCCCGGGTTCATGGGGTGAAGCTTGTCTAGGCGGATGACCAGGACACACTGAACCCCAGATTCCTATCCACCCCTTAAACCCTTTTACTTCCCAGAACTCTCCTCTCCTTCCTTTCCTTAAAAAAAATCCTCCACACAGCATCCCCAAAGACGACATAGGCCCTGTGGGAAATCATTTTCCCCAGGGCCTCCTGTGTGGAGCTCGTGTAAAAAAAAAAAATAATTCGAAGGTATGAATTTTTTAATGTTGGTGAAAAATTTTAAAACGATCTTTTGGAAATCTCGAGCAATCGAGGCAAATTTATTTATTTTACGTGGTCGCTGCAGTGGTTAAAACTGCTGGGATACCCATTTTAAAAGTTATTTTGTACTGTTTCCATGGCTTGTACATAAATATTGTAATGTGGGTTCCAGATGGGAGAATTGTACTCTAGTTGACTTCTAACAGAGGCAAAATTTAATTAATTAAAGGCAATTATACACTAAAATTAAAAAGAATTAGGTTTTGTTATTATTTACATAGGAGCCACGTCGGAATGGTGCGGAGTGATTAAATTATTTTTATCAGTTGAATGTTTCTTATCGTTGATTTCTTTATTAACTATATACAGTTTATCTCAATGGCCTTCAAACCAGTAAAACTTATGTTTGAATTGTTGCATTTTAGTGATTCACACCATGTTTGTGATCCTTTGTTGCGTTATTCCGATGATCTGTCCCAAGCATTCGATTCAATTGATATAGCATTTGCAAATTAGACGATTTTTCACAAAAATGGTGCTCTACAATTTATACAGTTATTGTTACTATTAGACGTGTAGATTCTTTAAATAATATTAATATTGCAGAAAGAACCCAGCAAATTTGTATTACTAGAATTGGACTAGAGCAGACTGTAGAAGCCCGCCCAATCTAGCCGATGCCTTCGGCCATCATCAAAACCGTTGGCACCTAAGACATGAATGACGGTAGATGGCACTCTTTTGATATTATACTCAACTGCCATCTGTTGGGGTATAGCAGAACTTCATATTACTAATTAAGCTATCGACATCTATTGAAGAAAGCTGAAACTGCATGAATAATCAGTACACTAAATTCATACAAACATATTCTTTGAATGTTTATCTTTGTCGTCCATGAACTATGTTTACGGTATAAGAATTTACTGGAATAGTAAGAGTTTCTTACTTGCAAGACAATAATGGATCTAGATGTATTGTCAGTATGATTTTTTTTTTATGTATGTAAATAACATTGATTTCTTCTTTTCTAGTTTGGCCAAAATGCTCTGCATCCTCACGCACAGCGCGGATTCCTCGTCAGCTCGGGCGGAGCGAGGGGGAGGCGCCTCGTCGGCAGCGGGGTCTCTCCGCATCTTCGGCCGGACCTCGGCAGCGCACCACCGCACCGCCTCTCTGCGTGCGGGTCTCCGTCACCGACACGGCTCATTCTGCAACAGGGTCGCCGGCCAAATGAGCCACAAAGACACGAGAGCGAGATTACTGCACTTCAGCTGATTTGATTGCCGAGTTAGTAAAGTGAAGCCAGTAGATGAAGTTCGCCGTAGATGAAGTCGGACTTCAACTATCCACTTAAAAAAAAGTAAAGAAGTCAGTAAGAGACTTTGCTAAGTTAGAAAAGTCAAGAAATTAATGGATGTCTTCATTATATTGTCTAATTCAAATTGGCCAAGTGAAGTAGCAATCTACGACTTCATTATAACTGAATAGTATTGGTCAAGTTAGTAAAGTGAAGTAACTTCTGTTTGACTTCATTACAACTACATATATTAACAGAAACTGAAGACGCGCTTCAGATTGGCTGAGAATTGAAGAGATCAGTGATCAATTCACTACGTCTGATTTACGTACAAAATTAATATAACAATTTGTACTATTACTTCTAATTTCTTCTCCGTACACATTATAAAATCCATTTCAAAACTTGAATGCGGAAAAAAATTGTGCTAACAGATAGCATTTAAAAAATTTGACTTATGTTTTTTTTAAAGTCAAAGTGTAATTTGGTGTTTGTAACAAACGAAATGAGTGACTGAAATAAATTATTTTTGAATTTTATACTTAAAATTATGAAGTGCTTGTCAATGTCTAATGATTGTCAATTTTGCTAGTGGACGTAAGTGTTTTCATTGCACAATAATGCTTTTGTAAAAATAATAAGTGTTTTTGTATTTTTATATGAAAAAAGCAAGCCCCTGCTTTGTGTATAAATAATCATGATAATAATAATATAAATTTTTGAAACATTTAATAATAATAATGTAAAAAAGACAATCATCACTAATATATTTGATACTCTTGTAATTTTGTAAGCTTAGGTATTTAAAACATACTGCCATCAGAATTAATTATTAATAATAATAACAATATATTTTGGTACATTGTTTTGATTGTATAATAAACGAGTGATTGTAAATTTTATAATAATAATATATTATGAAAAATGTCGATAATTTCAAAATTGATAAAATAATAATTTTGACTTTGTTGATTGTGTTAGTTCTTGAAGAGAACAAGTGACTTAGAAATTAGGTGTTTGAAAATGTATATTGGAACCTTTTTCAAGTGGAGAAAGAAACGTTCAAAGTGAAAGTTTGTGTGGTTTTGAAATGGCTAGCACCGTCACCGGATCGCCGCTGAGCGAGATCGGAGTTAAAGTGGAAAATTGTAGCCGAAACGTGTCTGTTACTCCTATCAACATGTCGGATTCGCAGGTGGCCAACGGTTAGTATGATCTGTCTATCTCCACTCGTGCACACCAAAGTGTCATGTCAAATTATTTTCATTCGCTTTAAATTTTCATTCACTTTAAACTTTTCTTTCACTTTAACTTTTCCATTCACTTTAACTGTTCTCTCACCTTAACTTTATATTAATTTTCATTTACTTTAACTTTTCACTCACTTTAACTTTATTTTCGCTTTAACTTTTCATTTACTTTAAATTTTCATTAGTTCAAATTTTCATTCACTTTAAGAGGTCTGTTCACGCGGGCGAAGATTGACTATCCAAAAAAGCATAATGATAGGTATAATTGTCGTGTGTCCTGCTCTAAAGTAAAGTACAGGAAAGGGGCGTACGAGAGGCGGTAGTGAAGGGGGAAATCGTAATACGTATTGTCGCACATCGCGAGCGAACATAAAAATTAAATAATTATGTAGTGAACAAAGCAGAAAATATATGTAATATTACGCTTGAATATTTGCAGGAAGCCGGTGAACGGTCCCTTTCGTTTAGTACCTTAGCATTAGCGGACGAGGGACACACATGCGGAGGTCTCTGGACATATTCTGTAGTAGTGTTAGTTTGTTTATAGTACAAACGCTGGGTGTCAACAAAATTTACAATTTTACAATAATTCTTCGGTTAGGTTTGATTGTTTCACAATATACTAAAATTTATATTCAACGATGTTGTGATATTTTTATCTTGATTGAATCATTGAAAACAATTATAATTATAACAAAAGAAAACAATATAGAATTTTACCCCGATTTGATGTTTACATGTTAGAACAGAGTTCAAAATGTGAAGTTTTGTCAAATATTAATTTGGAGGTACGATTAAACAACCCGGCCTAACATTCGCATACAAAATAAAATCGGTGACCGGACAACTTGGAATGAGACCAACTCAGAACCATCTCAGATAAGTCATTTAGAGTGATAAAATATTTATAAATATAAAATAGGTTACATTAGGTTAGGGTTATCGGCTAGTTTAAAATTATTTTTTTCATAGCTTTTTGACTTTTCAAGGAGGTGTTGAGTTGAATTTATTCTCAGTTGGCATGGAACCATCTAATCGACATATTTAGGCACTTTCATGAAAACAAAAAAAAATTAATGATGACTTCCGTGGTCGAAGGGTAAGACTCTCTCTCGACTAGCGATCAGGAGGTGACAGGTACAAATCCCGGAGTGGGCAAGTAGGTAAATTATATTTGATTGATTTGTGTTTTTTCACAATTCAATCATTTAAAAATAATATATGGTATATTTGCGGCACTTTCCAGAATGTAAATAACTCTCAGTAGGACTCTGGTGTAAGACCACCATCCAGAATTGAAATGGCTTTAACTGTGTTTAGTGACTAGATCTGAATGTCCGGGTGCTTCCCCACCTTCCTTTACCCCATATCCTTCCCCTCCTCACCAATTTCAGCCTCACAACATACTAAAATTGAGGATGCCATAGTCTCACCACATTCAACAATTTGGGAGGCGGGTAAGGGTACCGCCGCCCCGGGAACCATTTGTTCGCTACGTTTGGTGACTTAGCAGGGGTGCCTGGATTCACGGGTGAAGTTTGTCCGGGTCTTGGCGGCGGATGCGTCTATTGATATGTCAGATTTGAAAGTCAAATAATATGTGTAACTTCACATTCAATTATACTGTAAGGTTCCAAAATCGGTGTCTCGGAGGTATGTTGGTTTTCCTTGCATACGCCTGAGGGATCTTTTTGTACAGTTTTTTTTAACGTTAGCTCTACACAGATACTTGAGTCGGGCGATGTCAAGAGTCAAAATAACAGAAGAGCACGTATGAGACGATGTATGAATGTGAACGAAGCAAGGAGTGTGTGCCAAGATCGAGTTGTTTGGCGGTCCGTCCTCTCTGCCTACCCCTGCGGGGAAACGGCGTGATGGTTAGTTAGTTAGTTAGTTAGTTAGCTCTACACAGGAAGCCCTGAGGAAAAAGGGGTCTTTTTAGGAAAGGAAGGAGATGAAGTTCTGGGAAAGAGAAGGGTATTAGGGGTGGGAAGGAATCTGGGTGTCAGTGTGTCCAGGAGTGTCCCGGGCGTATGAATCAATCCCTCCCGCTGCGGTGCAAGGCGATGTTTTGAGAGAGTACCAACAGCTGAAGTCAAAGAGACTCCCTCAATCGTTCTCTCCCGATCCGAGCCTGTCATGCAGCTGGTGGGCAGAAGCATCCACCGTTAATACCCGGACAAACCTCACCCCATGAATCCGGGCACCCCTGCTAAGTCACCAAACGTAGTGAACCACTTGGTAGAGGTGTTTGTTATCCAATATATGGTTCCCGGGGCGGCGGTATCCATACCCGCCTCGCATTCAGTCTACTTCATCCTTCGTCTGCCAGTTTCCATGCCTTACTGCCATACATATCTATACCTAGTTAGGTATCCTTGTATCGTAGAAAATATTTTAAAAATAAAAGCTGAACTGCCAAAATAGTGTTTCTTACTACCTACCTACTACCTAGTAAACACAAGTATATTGGCATTATTGAATGCATTCTCCAGTTTTCGGTAAACAGATCTAAAATGATAAAACAAACAACGAACATGCACCTGCGTTGTCTGACACACACAGATACACGATTCTATTACCTCTCCCCCCGGCCCGCGCACGTTTCGCTCCCGCGTGACTAGCAAAAGAGTGAATGAGATGACATCAAAAAACCTAGGTAATTTTACGATAAATTTGCGCGTAACTAGATCCGGTTTTTGACGCAAATATAACTGTTTTCAGTGCAAACTAAAATTTTATCGTATACTTCATCATATTCCTGAGGCAGGATATGAAAGGATTTTTCAAAAATAGCATCCATTTGGTCAGAAAAAAATTCCAAAGTAGCCTCCTAAATTCATCGATAAATTGTCATCTTTTGAAGCCTATATTTTATAATTTAAAACAAAAATCGAAAATTGGATTCATATCCGTACTTTTTATATAGCTAACCTGTCATTTAAAAAAAAATTGAAAACAATTATTGTGATATTTTAGCCGTTAATCCGGAACTAAATTTTGTATGAAACAGGCCACGCATACGTTCCTCTTAACTATTCACTCACTTTAACTTTATATTCGCTTTAGCTTTTCATTCACTATTTCTATTTATTCACTTTAACTTTTCATTTGCTTTAACTATTTATTCACAACTTTTCATTCACTTTGAATTTTCATGCACTTTAACTTTTCATTCGCTTTAACTATTTATTCACAACTTTTCATTCACTTTGAATTTTCATGCACTTTAACTTTTCATTCACTTTAAATTTTCATGCACTTTAACTTTTCATTCACTTTAAATTTTCATGCACTTTAACTTACACTCACTTTATCTGTAGGATTTCTACTTTTTGAGTTTTTAATGCTTATTCCTATATTATTATTTAACCCTTTCCACCCTGTCTTTTTTTTGTTTTTATTCCACTACCGTGTTTGGTGACCATATCTGAATAGCCAGGTACTTCTCACCTTCCTCTTCCCCATCTCCTTCCCCTCCCCATTCCCTTCAGCCCCACAACATACCCCAATTGGGGATGCCGTAGGTTGTTGTACCGGATATATTAACTTAATTTTATTTTTATGTTTCTTGTCTTTTATTATTTTTCAATGTTATTCGCCTCGTAGTTTTTTTCAGAGTTTTAAATTTTAGTTAATTTAAGTCATATGTTTATATTGTTCAATTTTTTTGTAATCCATTTTTCTGCATTTAAAGTATTTGAACCGTAAATAAATTTCATTGGTTGGAAACTGCCTTGAACGTTAGCCGCAACGTGTGTCGGTGGACAAGGATAATCACGGACAACAGATTAAAGAAAAGCATCCTTTTGCATTCCAGGCCAGTTCTCGTACAGCTCACAGGGCGTGAGGATCAGCGTCCCCTCGCAGGAGCGCCAGCCGTCGGGGCTGGACGAAGACTCCAACGATGCGGAGGTCTCCAGCATTGACTTCTCGCAGCATCACTACCAGGTACTAACTGCACTACTGTCCTACAACTAACCCTCCCATAACACATGCAGTGTATCTTTATATTGTTATTTCGCTTTCTTTAAATGCCATTCACAATTGTGTACGGTATGAAGTTCGGGGAAGCGAGTAGGGAAAGAAATGGGGAATAGGGAATGGGGAATACGAAGGCAAAAGTAACGAGGGAGCCACAAAGGTATGTATTCCTGGTATGCCTTCTTACATCTCGATGAATATTCGTAATAGACATAAAAAATTGCTTTGAGTGGTTTTTATTTATTTTGTGAATGATTTTATAAAAAAGAAAATAAAATTTATCAATGGAAACTGTCATAGATAATTTTAGCCATTAAATTATAAACCTAAATGAATTGTTCTAAAAAGCAAACAAATTAGCTCAATGGGTTAAAATTTTAAAGTGAATTAATTGTTTGCGCCCGTACATATGCAATATGAATATGAATAAATAGTTTTGTCCATAAACAAATTGAAATCTTTCAAAAAAGACATACAAATATGATACTAGATTGAATCAGCGATAATAGATTATAGATTTTCTATTTACTGTTATGTATTTTTATTTATTTTAATTTTTATTTTACACATAAAAAAATCACTAAATGGTTGAACACTGATTTTAACTTTTGTTTACGGAGTCCTATTACAAAGTATGCTATAATTTTTTTTCTTAATTTTTAATTTTTCTTAAAAAGAAAGACAAACATTTCCAGGTTACAAATAACCCAACAATGTTTGAAAATCTCCTACTACCACCACAGAAAGCTGAAAATGTTGCTTGTGTTGTGATGGAATTGAAGGAGCCAGCCGAGGAATCGAACACGGGACGCTCGAAACGCGATGCCCACTCAACCACTGACCGGTCTTGTGACCTGATTTGTGACAATACTTGTATAGAAGGGGTATGATAAGTACTATAGAAAAAAATTCATTCAATTGTACGTTTTGGAAGATATATTGGTTTAAAACAAATTCCACCTTCTCCAACGGGTTCCTTGTTTTGGCCAGCCCGAAGTGTGTTAATAAATGAAATGAATAACCAAAATTGTAAATTCCAGGTGAATATGAGAACCAAGAAGAAGCGCCCGTCGTCCAGTTCGATGACCCCCTCCAACGAAATCCTGAGGGAGCCCTCGCCCCTCGACAGCCGGGAGCGCCCCATGTCCTGGGAGGGGGAACTCTCCGACTCGGAGATGATGGTGGACTCCTCGCAGGAGCGCCAGCACGACACCGGCTACTCTCAGAGGTAGTCAGTCATTAGTCATGTCCATTTCATATTATTAAATATTCCCATTTCACACGGGGCCTGTGCTGTCTATGGGGTTTCTGTGTGGAAGGTCTTTTTGAGGAGAGAAAGAAGTGAAAATGGGTCTCAAAGGGTTCCATGCCAACTCAGAATCAAGTCAACTCAACACCTCTTTGAAAAGTCATTAAAAGCTATGAAAAAAAAATGGAAAAATAGCTCGTAACCCACTTAACCAATATTTTGATATATTTTTTCATCACTTTTAATAACTTTTCAAAAGAGGTGTTGAGTCGATTTCATTCTGAGTTGTCCGGTCACTATCTCGAAGAAACCCATTCGATCAACAGCCGAGCTGTTGAACTTAAGAACAAGTCTTAAAAATGACCAGAAAAGCTATTCCCTAAAATTTGTGATAAGAGATCGTTCTCCCGCGAGATGTCCTGTCAGATTTGTGTGATTTTCTACGGCTGTTATTTGCTTTTTATATCGGCCGATGTCAAAATTTCAGCTGTGAGCTGTCACGTATTTTAGTTTGGGTCGTTTTAAACACAAATTCCTGCAAGTATGCATGATTATTTATTCATTTAACAGCTGTAGAAAATCACACAAATCTGACAGCACTTCTCGCGGGAGAACGACCTCTTAGAGAATAGATCTTCTGTTCTCATGAAAAAAATGTCAATCTTGTACAAATGTTAGGTGCGCATTTCGCAAGTTTCCTCGGTGCCGGAAGGATCAATAACCCTAGTTCCTCGGAGCATCTTCCACTGTAATACTGGTAGAATAAGGACAGCATTTCCACCTGATGCGTGTGCTCTAAAGATTGCAGTCCATTTGTCAACCCCTCAGACCTCGACCATATTCTGTCAGTAGGTCAGAATATTTCCGCTTTGCAATGAAACCAAATAAAAGGAATATTTATAAACTAAAAACTGTTTTTAAAAGGGATGAAATAAATGCTATTTCAAATTTTATTGTTAGAAACAACCATATAATTTTTTTTTATGCAAATTTTAAAAAGTTTTCTGACTAAAATTACTGGTAATTAAAAAAAAACACATTATTAGACAAATGTATTATAAACGATAACATCACGTAACTTCTGAGTCGTTTCATGTAAAAATAACCTTTTAATTATTTTGTGGTTAACTTTTAGATTTGAATATATAGCGTGGTGTTTTCTCTTTCCATTACCGTTTAGTTCATATTTCTCACGATGATAGTAAGGGAGACACAACGATTTCAACGAGACTTAATTAAGCCGTACCGACTTTGAGGAAGTAATGAAATCGTTTTGTTTCGTTCTAACGAGTCTGAAAAAAAACTTTTTTTTTTACATAGCTCCACACAGGAGGCCTTGAGAAAACAACTTCCCTAGGGGCCTATGTCATCTTTGAGGACGCTGAGTGGAGGATTTTTGAGGAAAAGGAAGGAGATGAAGTTCTGGGAAGGAAAAAGTTATGAGGGGTGGGTAGGAATCTGGGGGTCAGTGTGTCCAGGAGCGACAAATCAATTAATCCATTCCTCCCACCTCGGTGCAAGGCGACGAATCGAGAGAGTCCGGCTGGAGATGTGCAAAGATCGCCAGCCGTTTCTCTTCGCAGTAGGTGGGCAGACACATCCGCCGCCAAGACCTACACATGAACCTGGGCACCCCAATGAACTGAACTTAGTGAACCACTTTGGGCGACCTATGGCAGGGGGTCTTGGTTATCCATTGAATGGTTCCCGTGTGGCGGTACCCATACCTACCTCCCAAAGATACGCAACTTTTAAAATGAAAAGGTCTGGCCAGACCTCGCTCATCGGAAGGTTAACATTGTCTGAATTGTTTGGTTGAAACATGTTTTGTAATTTCAGCCCCCGAGACAGTGGGATCTGCGAGAGGGAGCAGGGCACGCTGGGGCCCTCCAGCCGCCAGAGCTCCGTCTCCTTCCAGAGTCTGCGGGACCAGGATGCACTCAATCTCAAGTTCCACCGGCCCACCCTGCAGCACCACCAGCGGAGCCACAGCATGAACAGGGTGAGTCCAAATCTACCTATTCCCGATTAGAATGATTAGCCAGCTTCTGTGTTTCTTCCCTCCTACAATGTGGGTGTTTCCAAGATCCAGGTTCTTCTCCTTACATTTCTGAATAAGACTCCCCATCCCTAAAGATGACGCCATTTACACAACAATGCAATATCGGCATTATATATCGTCAAAAAATCACACAACATTGATCAATTTATTATCCCTCAGCCGGCCGAGGGGGTCTAGGAGTAAGTCTCTTGATTTGCAATCTGAAGGTCGCACAATTGAATCCTGACGTGGCAAATAAATTTTATTTGTTTAACCTCTGGTTTGCCGATTGCGCGCCCAGGACGCGCCATAAAAAAAAAAAAAAATTTTGAGGTGCGATTTTAAACCTTATGTATAAAGAAAATGTATGAAGGACAAGGTCAGAATCGCTTGGGGCATTCTTGTTCTTGACGTAACAGATATAAGGAACACACCTAGCCTCTCAAATAATCATCTTTGCACATATCTATGACTTTCGAAATGACATTTCTGCCGCGATTTGAGCTGTCAAACTTTGAGCGTCGCATGTCATGAAAAGATCGATAAAACTATCAATTTGTCAAATAAATGCAAGTAATATTTGATGAAAAACAAATAACTTTGTGTAACACCACTATTTAATTAACAATATCAACATGCAATTAGTCTATAATTGTTTGTCTATTGTTATTTTTTATTAACTTATTATCCTGACGAAGAAAACATAGTTTTCGAAACATGTTGATATTGTTAATTAAATAGTGGTGTTACACAAAGTTATTTGTTTTTCATTAAATTAATGATGACGCCACAAAGTAAATTTGCCTATTTTGAAGAAATAAGCAAGTAATATTATTTGTAAGCATAGATTATTGTTCAGGGAACGTGTTTCGGTAAATATTATATACGATAGCATAAAATAAATCCGCAAAATATAAGGTCAAAGTCAAAACATCGCGAAATTTTCGAGTTTCTTCCCTGGCATTTAAGAGGTTAATTTGTGTTATTTCACAATTAATTCATTTATAATAATATGTACTAGCTTTTCCCCGTGGCTTCGCTCGCATGGTATTATGGAAAATTACTGTGGCGCTTGCAATTATTTTTACCATTATTTTGTATGTTTTTTTGAAATCAAAAAATAGTTAAAACATTTGTACAGATACTATTTATGGTTGAGGTTCAAATAGAGAGTATTTATATAAAGAAACTATGTGCTGAGAGTTTGATAACGATCAAAAACTGTAGGAGCTAAAGGTTACACAAATTTGAAAAAAAGAGCTTTGAGAAAAACGCGTTTGAAAATAAGAGTGGCAGTAAAATAGTATAGTACTGGTTCGGCCGAAGGACACTCACTCAAACGCTTATAACTTTGAAACGGCGTGGAATTTTGGTTTGATACTTTCAAAATATATTTACTATCAATTTACAAAAGAAAAAAAATTTAATTTTTTGGAGCCTCTACACCTATTTCCTCCATTAAGCACTGACAACATTATCTTCATTTTATTGAGCATACTTTTATTGGCTGCTATCTTTATTTTTTTTTATTTTTTACATGAGCTCCACACATGAGGCCCTGAGGAAAATAATTTCCCTCAGGGCCTTTCATCAGGGCCTCTCAGGGCCATCTTTGGGGATGCTGTGTGGAGGGTTTTTTTTTTTAGGCAAAGGAGGAGAGGAGAGTTCTGGGAAGGAAAAGGGTTTAAGGGGTGGGTAGGAATCTGGGGTTCAGTGAGTCCTGGTCATCCACCTCTAATACCTAGACAAACCTCACCCCGTGAACCCGGGCACCCCTGCTAAATCACCAAACGCAGCGAACCACTTGGGGTGACCTATGGCAGAGGTGTTGGTTATCCTTATATATGATTGCAAGATTTGTCCCAAACTAAATGCTGTCTAGATAGTGTCTTCATTGATCAAAAAAATTATTATTAATTATTTCATTATACCACTACTACTTTTGTGTTTCATTTCCAGATGTCAGTCCTGGTCAGTGACCTGGCGGACGTGCGCAGTCCCCCCTCCCCCTTGCCGCCCCCCAAGCCGGCGCCGCCCCCTCCCACCCCCGGGGAGCAGGGGGACCCCCGGCCCGAGCAGAGCATCAAGAACATGCCCGTCAACATCATACCCCAGTCGCTGTCCAACAAGATGGCGGCCGACGCGCAGGCGTACGCATGCAAGCGTGAACAGCACCAGCAGCACACTGTCACACCCGGTCAGTTATGCCTTCTTTTTTATTTATGTGAGCCCACAGCAAACCCAATTGGGGAATGAGGGTAGTGGGGAGGGGAAGAAGCAAATGGCTGTTCGGATCTAGTTACCAAACACGGTTAAAGCCATTTCAAGCAACGTTTCAATTCTGAATGGTGGTCTCACACCAGGGCGATACTGAGAGTATCTTCCACTCTGGAACGTGCCGCAAATATACTAAATATTATTTTAAATGAATTAATTGTGAAATAACACAAATTAATCAAATAAAATTTATTTACCACATCGGGATTCGATCCCATGACCCTCAGATTGCGAGTCAAAAGCCTTAGAATTATAACTGGTGGCTTACATCTAAGACTTATAACTAGTGACTTGAAACTAAAACATATTTATGACCATTTGGCAAATGAAAGAGTCCACAACCTCTGTCCGATGTTGCAGACATAAAGCCGGAGCTGCCCCTCCTGGTGGACAAGCTGTTGGGTGGGTACTCTCTGCACAGCACCCCCAGCAACTCTCCGCTGCTGAACCGGCACCACAAGATTGTGTCCAACTCCAGTACGGATTCTGCCGTTCACTCTGCTTACACTCACAGGTATGAAAATATTATTAATTATTGATTGTGCGTTGAATAGGAAATTTAAATTTTTGCTTTATATTATTGTTGTGGATTTTGGCGGTGATATTTTTCTTCAAAAACAGTGGCATTTAGCTATGAAAGCAGTGGTATTTAGCAACAAAAACAGTGGCATTTTTCAACAAAAGTGATGTTGTGTAATTTTTTTTGCGGCAAAAAAGTAACGGAATGCTGTTTTTATTTCTGTTTTTTTGGTATCTCAGAAGTTGATTGCATTTCATTTTATGACTCTTCAAACTCGCCAAACTGATATACAAATAAATATATGATGGGTCAACTGCAAGAATGTTGAATGTCACAATTTTTTTTTTGGATTTATGAAGCCATTCAACAGCTTATTTTGTAGAGCAACTTTGTACGTTTCTAAAATATTCATTAACCGGTGGCCTGCCGATTGCGCGCCCGGGACGCGCCCTATAGCCGAATATAATTTTAAAAAAAAACTTTTTGATATGCGATTTTAAACCTTATGTATAAAGAAAATGTATGAAGGATAAGGTCAGAAACGCTTGGGGCATTCTTGTTCTTGACGTAACGGATATAAGAAACACACCTAGCCACTCAAATAATTATCTTTGCACATTTCTATGGCTTCGCAAATGTCATTTCTCCCGCGATTTGGGCTGTCAAACTTTGAGCGTCGGGTGTCATGAAAAGATCGATAAACCTATCAATTTATCAAATAAACGCAAGTAATGTGGTTTGTAGGCGTAGTTTATTGTTCAGGGAACGCGTTTCGGTAAATATTATATACGGTAACATAAAATAAACCCACAAAATGTTACGTCAGAAGTCAAAACATCGCGAAATTTTCGAGTTTCATCCGTAAAAATCGTGACATTTAAATGGTTAAAAACAGTGGCATTTAGCAACAAAAGCAGTGGCACGTAGTAACAAAAACAGGGGCATTTATCAACAAATGTGATATTGTATAATTTTTTTGCAGCATAAATGCTGTTTTTATTTTTTTGGTATCTCAGAATTTGACTGCGTTTTATTTTATGACTCTTATCATGAGATGTCTAGTAATAACGAATGATTTTTGTTCCAGCGTGTACAGCAGTCCTTCTGCTAGTCCCGGGGCCACGCGGCACGCCCCCTACACCCCCTCGCTCTCCAGGAACAACAGCGATGCCTCCCACTCCTCGTGCTACTCCTACAGCTCCGAGTTCAGCCCCACCCACTCCCCCGTGCAGGTAACACACACACACTATTGTCACACCGTTTCCATGACAAACAGTTTTAATAGTGTTTTAATCTTAATTTAGATGTATGCAAGATTTTTTCATATATCTAGTAGATCATTGGTTGGGGTTGACTGAGGTTACAATGAAGGAAAGTAAAGGGAAAGAATAAACCTAACTTAAAAGTCACCTAACCTATGTTAAACATAGCCTTACATATTCTATCCTAAACCTAGTCCTTCCTATCCTAAGCCTAACCTTACCTTTCCTATTCTTAAACTAATCTAGCCTATCCTAAACCTAATCTATCCTATTCTTAAACTAATCTAGCCTATACTAAATCTAATCTAGCCTATCCTAAACCTAATCTATCCTATTCTTAAACTAATCTAGCCTATACTAAATCTAATCTAGCCTATCCTAAACCTAATCTATCCTATTCTTAAACTAATCTAGCCTATACTAAATCTAACCTAGCCTATCCTAAACCTAATCTATCCTATCCTGAACTCAATCTAGCCTATCCTAAACCTAATCTATCCTATCCTTAAACTAATCTAGCCTATTCTAAATCTAATCTAGCCTATCCTAAACCTAATCTATCCTATCCTAACCTAATTTGTTCTATCCTACACCTAATCTATTCTTTCCTAAACCTAATCTAGCCGATTCTAAATTTAATCTATCCTATCCTAAACTTAATCTATCCTATCCTAAACCTAATCTATCCTATCCTAACCTAATTTTTCCTATCCTATACCAAATCTATTCTTTCCTAAACTTAATCTAGCCGATTCTAAACCTAATCTATCCTATCCTAAACTTAATCTATTCTATCCTTAACCTTATCTCGCCTACCCTAAATCTAATCTATCCTATCCTAAACTTAATCTATTCTATCCTAAACCTTATCTCGCCTACCCTAAATCTAATCTATCCTATCCTTCACCTAATCTAGCCTATTGTAAACCTAATCTATCCTACCTTAAACCTAACCTTACCTTATCTAGCCTATCGTAAAAAAAAATTATATTTAAAAAACTACATGGTTATTTCTAACAACAAAATTTGAAAGCGTATTTCACCACCTTTCGAAAACAGTTTTTAGTTTTCAGATATGTTCACAAATATTTGGTTTTTATTGCAAAGTGGAAATATTTTTACCTGCTGTCAAAATACGCCTGAATTTTGAAGGTCTAATGCAATATGATTATTAGATTCTAATGTGAATTGTACGTATTTCAGGGTCGCCACCTTCCTTCCCACGCGGCGCTGTTCCGCTCGGAACACAGCGGGGTGGTGAGGCAGGGTGGTGTGGAGGGACCCGACAGTGGTAGCCCTGACCACCAGGGCGTCAGCAGGCAGCAACTCATCAACAGGTGTGTATATTCTTCTCCTATCAAAGGTTTGCTATCGTCGGGGCAATCTTCACCCTGCACTTGTACCAGTCACACAGATAACTACATACCTACAGAATCATCAATAAAATTTTGCATCGCCGGCTAATTTATTCAGTTTTTGGAACAACTCTAGAAATCATTGTGTATCCCTTACTATCATGGTTAGAAATATGATCTAAATGGTGTTAGAAAGAGAAAACACCAAGCTGTATATTCAAATCTTAAAGTTAACCACAAAATAATTAAAATGTACACCTTTATGAATCCAAAGTTTCCCGCCGCAATTTAAAAAAATTTATAAAACTTTGGGAATATCTTATTAATTACATTTTTCATGAAAAGACAAAAAGTGAGTTGACGAAAACGTTTATAATACATTTGCCTATTAAAATATATTTATTAAATTATATTAAAATATATATTATGTTTTTATTTTTTTTCGTTATCAGTAATTTTAGTTAGAAAAAACTTAAGGTGAGCTATTTTTAAAACTTTTTAATGTTTTTATTCAAAGTTTTTATATTTCAATAATTATATGTTTATTTCGAATTATAAAATTTGAAAGTGTATTTCATCAGCTTTCAAAAACCGTTTTTAGTTTTGGGATGTGTCCAGAAATATTCCATTTATTTGGATAGTAAGACACCATTCAGAATTGAAACGTCGCTTCAAATGTCTTTAGCCGTGTTTGGTGACTAGACCTGAATAGCCATGTACTTAATTGGTTACTTTGTAGTTGTAATTGTCACAATATACACTAGTCATACCATAACTGCCTCAACACAGGCTAGCCTAGTGAGGCAGTTATGAGAAACCTCAACTTATAACTAGAAATTTCTATTCTTAGTAATTCGCTCGTGTAAGCGAATTATGGCCAAATTACCAATGTAAACGACACCTAAAGTCACTTAACGTAATTTGAAGCATGTTACAGAACTTCTTCTTTCGGAAGTTTTTTGACAGGTCTAATCGCGTCCGCGCGAAATTCCAAGGAGGGACTTTTTGTAAGAAATAGTACCAAAATGCGCCGTTGCGAAATGTCAAAAATCAAAAGACATTTGTTTTTATTGGATTTTTTTCCTATAAAACTAGTATTTATTTCCACTTATTTGAGTTTTCTGAAAATGAGCATCCTTCTATTCAATAATCGGTCCAAACCTTTCTAATCTCAATGTTTCTGTTTTTAAAATTACGTATTTGAATACGAAGTCGGTTGCAGTCGGTAGCTGTCATTCGAATAAAATGAAAGAAATCCATTAATTTTCGCCTTTGACGGCAAAAAAGTGCCTGGAGAATTGTTTAATTAAACCCAAATTCTGGTATGTTTTTAGGTTTTCACGGCCAAAAAGTATTTTTGTTATTGTTTTTGGGGTGTTATGCCGTGTTTCGCTACCTCCTTCTTTAGCCAACGTTTCGGACAGCGTTACAGTGTCCATCATCAGGGCAGATGAGTAAATGATATTGGTGAGAGTGTTTACTTATGTGTGTCGAATCGATACCGTGCTGCCAGCTCCATTTCTCTACGAGCTGGTGTTAGAAAACATTCAGCATGGTTTTTTGCGTTTAGCTTTGGATTAGAACTGACCAAACTCACCGATGCACTGGAGCGTAACGGCTACCCAGCAAGGCAGACAAGGCAAATCATAAGAGCCAAATCAGCACGAAACGAAGACAGGGGTGAACAAGAGTCAAAAGGCTGCGCTTTCCTGCCTTACGTCCATAATGTAACAGACAGAATTGCCAGGCTGTTGAGAAAAGAGAACATCAAGACAGTCTTCGGAACCACGACAAAAATCCAAGACCTACTGAGGTCGGCAAAGACTAAGTTTCCTCTGGAAACAGATGGAGTATATAAACTCAGCTGTTCCGGATGTGACAAGGTCTATGTAGGCCAGACAGAGCGGACGATCTCCAAAAGGATTTCGGAACACTTTCGTGCTTGTAAACTTGGCCACCCTGACAAATCGGCAATCGCCGAGCACTTAATCGAAACCGGCCATTACTTTGGATTTGTTCCTGAAGTCCTGGGAAGACCCAAAACTTACAGAGCACGCCTAATTACGGAGGCAATTGAAATCCATAAAAACCCCATCAATATTAACAGAGACGACGGAGCTAAGCTCAATAGTTCTTGGTATCCAGTAATTGACGGCTACACCAAAGCTAAACGCAAAAAACCAGGCTGAATGTTTTCTAACACCAGCTCGTAGAGAAATGGAGCTGGCAGCACGGTATCGATTCGACACACATAAGTAAACACTCTCACCAATATCATTTACTCATCTGCCCTGATGATGGACACTGTAACGCTGTCCGAAACGTTGGCTAAAGAAGGAGGTAGCGAAACACGGCATAACACCCCAAAAACAATAACAAAAAACCCAAATTCTATTTCAGCCCTTTATTTGGTCCTTTTCGTCTTTATTAACAAAATCGCGTAAATTTGACAGTAGCAGGTCGTTGTTGAAAGGAAGCCATCTTACCGCAAATAAATTTACAGATGTAAACGGTCGCATGAGCAGTTACACAGATCAAACTTCCGAAACACTTCCGTGATCATTAATTACCACAAGTCAGATGCATATGTAAACGCTCCTGGGAGTAACCTGTCAAAATCTTACGTAATCCGTAATTTTTAATTACGAGTGTAAAGCTAGCCTTAGTTTAATTTCTATTTCTATTCAGTGGACATGTTCAATTTATCACTAAATATATCCAAAAGATGTTACTGAGGCAGATGTAGTGTGTTTTGGGGCAAGTTGTTAGATATTTAATTGAATGGTATGTTTGTTCCAGCCCGTGCCCCATCTGCGGCGACAAGATCTCTGGATTCCACTACGGCATCTTCTCGTGCGAGTCGTGCAAGGGCTTCTTCAAGCGCACCGTGCAGAACCGCAAGAACTACGTCTGTCTGCGCGGCGCCAACTGCCCCGTGACCGTGGCCACGCGCAAGAAGTGTCCCGCGTGCCGCTTCGACAAGTGCCTGCACTGCGGCATGAAACTCGAAGGTACCTACCACCTCACCTTTTTAACACACAACCCAACCGTGTTTGGGAACCGTTCATTGGATAACCAAAACCTCTGCCATAGGTCTCGGTGACCCGACAGTTGATTCGCAGACAATTGGTTCCCGAAACTATATCTATATATAAATGAAATCATTACAAAAAATTTTACGAAAATGTCAAAAATGTCACAATTCGAGACTGACATTTTGCAAACCAATCGATTGTTCAATCAAAATTTAATCTTATATATAAAAATCAATATTTGTTTGTTCGTTTTTTATGCGCTGCCATACCGTTCATCCGATTGCGATGAAACTTTGGTGATTTGTTGTGCGCATGCCCGCGAAGGTTGTAGGCTGTATATAATGGTAAGCTCTGGTGTTATGAAATTTGTGTAAATGAAAATGTGTGTATTTCATATATTTTAGCGGCAGGGAGGGAAGGCAGGGGAAGGGTAACGGAGGAGGTGGGGTTCGAGGGAGGGGTGACGAGGATAGGGAAAGGTGGAAGGGGAACGTGGGAGGGGAAGGGGGACGCACGGGAAAGGACATGAAGGGAGAAACTATTTATTTCTTTGAATGGCATTGCAACGCATGCCGGGTACCAGCTAGTTCTTAAATAAACTCTTTAACCTATTTGAGACTAGCGTCATGTATACATGTCAACCAATTGCATGTCTAAAAGATGAGTGTCATCTATACACGACGATATTACGTTATTATAATTGTTTAGCTAACTAAATGTTTGATTGTTGGATTTGATTTGTTTTCTTTGAACTGTTTAGATTACATCTACGTCTTTGAATATTTTTTAAGTAACACTATATTCAATTAAAATGAGATTTATAAATCTCGAAAAATCTGCCCGTCCACGGGTATTGCAAATTCTTTAATCGTCGTAAAAAGGTTAAATTAATGAATTTACTTAAAGTACTCACCTATGATGCTAACAAATGAAAATTTTCAAAAAGATCGGTCAAGTAGATTTTGAGTTATAATGTTCACGAACTTCAAAAATGTTGTTTGTGAGAAAATCGATTTAAAGTTTTTTTTATACTCGAATCGAGCATCAGAGCTGGTCGCTTAAAACGCTGTATCTTCGTTAGTTTTGCTCCGATTTACTTGAAATTTTGACACAATAATCTCAACATGTTGTACATTCAGAAAAAATAATATTAAAAAATGCAAAAAATGTTTTAAAACCTTACCCCTCCCTTGACAAAGTTAAAGCCATTTCAAGCGACTTTTTGATTCCCAATGGTGTTCTTTCACGGGGGCTAACTGATAGAACTATCTATCTTTGTGTATTTGCTGTAATATCTTATTCTACATAATATTCCTTCTTTCAGCTATCCGAGAAGACCGTACCAGAGGTGGGCGCTCCACCTACCAGTGCTCCTACAGTCTGAGTGGGGCCGCCTCCACCAGCTCGCTGCTGGGCGCGGGCCTGCCCTCGGGGCCCCTGCGCCACGCCACCAGCCTCACCTCCGTGAGTTATATAATAGACATAACCTCCAAAAAAGTAATCTACATCATTTCCTGTGAATATACATCAATATCTGTAAATCAACATTAATTCCTGTGAATATGCATTAATTCCTGTGAATCTACATCAGTTCCTATGAATCTCCATCAATTCCTGTAAATATAAATCAATTACTGTGATCCCGTCAATTCCTGTGAATACGCATTAATTCCTGTGAATCTACATCAATTCTTGTGAATGTACATCAATTCCTGTGAATCTACATCAATTCTTGTGAATATGCATTAATTCCTGTGAATCTACATCAATTCCTATAAATATAAATCAATTACTGTGAATCTCATCAATTCATATGAATCTGCATTAATTGATATGAATTAGTGTATTCCTGTGGATATACGTCAAGTTCAGTGAATCTACCTCAATTGTTGTGAATCTACATTCATTGCTGTGAATATATGTCAATTCCTGTGAATATACATCAATATCTGTGAATATATGTCGATTCCTGGATATACGTCAAGGACCAGTGAATCTATGTCAATTCCTGTGAATATATGTCGATTCCTGAATATACGTCAAGACCGGTGAATCTACGTCAATTCCTGTGAATATAAATCAATTCCTGTGAATCTACATACATTGCTGTGAATATATGTCAATTCCTGTGAATATACATCAATTCCTGTGAATGTACCTATGTTGATTCCTGATCAAGTCCAGTGAATCTACATCAATTCCTGTGAATGTAAATCAATTCTTGTGAATCTACATCACTTTCTGTGATGCTGCGTCTTCTGTATTCATGCGAATCAAGGTAATTTCCAATAAATTTACATCAATTCCTGTGAATCTACATTAATTCCAGTGAATCTACGTTAATTCCTGTGAATTTGCATCGATTCCTGTGAATATGGTGAAGTTTGCTTGTTGGTGAAAACAAAAAGTTTTCTTTATTTATTTGGTGTCAGTTTTGAGTTTCACCACCGAACAGAAGTGTAATGGATTCTGATGTTGCTTAAAGTTGTCAATGAAATTAAGTAAATTATTAAACTTAGTGGTTCCCGAACATGCCAGTAAAATTGTTATAATTCCAGGTGAACGGTCCGTCCAACCACCTGTCGTACCGATCGCACCACGACCTGCACTCGGCCTCTATGGGCGGCCACATGCAGAAGTCGGAGCAGGGCCAGGGTCACATGATGCACCATGACCCCATGGGGGTGCCGCAGCTGCTGCAGGTAAACACAATGTCACCCCTGTCTCTTCCACACGCATTCATTATTTCATCATTACTTACAAACAGATTGCGATAAAGGCTTGTTCAGACTGGCTAGCAATTCACTAAATTACTCGCTGCTTGACTAAACTTCTAGCCTAGTCCAAATCGGCCTTAATCCTTCGAATAATAACAAAATAATATATATGAACTGTGAAGGTTTGCGCGCAAAATTCCCGGTTCTTCCCATACATTTTAAATGTTAATATTTATTGGTTATTTTTTTACCCTTTTGCAAAAACAAAAATTTTTCTATCTTCTAGATAAAATAATCTTTCCGATGTGTTTATAAGAAATCTAACTTTTTGTTTCAAAATTTATATTGAAAATGTAAATTGGCCCTCTCAAATGCCAGGCGTATTTCGAAAAACCGCGCAGATTTAACCTTGTTGCTTTCTGGTCAAATATCCATATAAAACAAAGTAATTGTTTTTTTGCGACTGTTTTCAGTTTACCAGATAATGTATCTAATTATTCCTGTATATTGCATGATAATATTGTTTGTAGGTTTATATTATTATAGGTTTTTTCAGAATAGCTAACTAAAAAAAAGATTAAAAAATCTCCCATGACACAAATATAGACTGTTTTTATTATTTCTATACAAATCTGAATACATACCCAACATAAAAAAACACAATGCAAAAGATATGCAAATAAATGAAGACCTTTATAATAAGCATATCAAAACATAAAACATCGTATTTTTCGCTTTTGACAGTTGGAAAAGTTGATCTGCTAAGTCATAGATAATGCATTTAAAAATATTCTAGTGTGCTGTATGAATAGAACCATTGGCTACGTCAAGAATGGTATTGATGCAAGCGATTCTGACTTTGTCCTTCATACATTTTCTTTATACATAATCCTTTCCGACCGGCAAAAATGTCCGAATTTTGATGGGCCTCACCAGAAAAGCTCTTAACCTCTTAAATGCCAGGGAAGAAACTCGAAAATTTCGCGATGTTTTGATTTTGACATAATATTTTGCGGATTTATTTTATGCTATCATATATAATGTGTACCGAAACACGTTCCCTGAACAATAAACTATGCTTACAAATAATATTACTTGCGTTTATTTGACAAATTGATGGTTTTATCGATCTTTTCATGAAATGCGACGCTCAAAGTTTGACAGCTCAAATCGCGGCAGAAATGTCATTTCGAAAGTCATAGATATGTGCAAAGATGATTATTTGAGAGGCTAGGTGTGTTCCTTATATCTGTTACGTCAAGAACAAGAATGCCCCAAGCGATTCTGACCTTATCCTTCATACATTTTCTTTATACATAAGGTTTAAAATCGCATCTCAAATTTTTTTTTTTTTTTATGGCGCGTTCTGGGCGCGCAATCGGCAAACCAGAGGTTAATTATGATTCCGTGGGGCTTAGTGACTTACTGGTTAAAACACAGACGCGCGAAGATACCCTGCATAAACAGCTCTCGCACGTTCGATTGACACTGGTGTGGTTCCCAAAAACCGATTTATTTGCTGTCAAGATTTTTTTAAAGACAAACTCACTCTCGTATGAAGCGGTCGGAAAGGGATAAGGGCATTTTAAAAAAAAGCCAAAATTTTTTCCGTGCACGCTGACACGTTTCCGGCAAATGACGGGTTAAAAATACATACCTGTGAATATTCAAATTAAAGCACCTAAAATAAAATAAACTTAAAATTTTCAATACAGATTCCTTTTCTTAAGAAAATTTGTATTAAAACTGTCACTTCACTTTTTATCACATTCAAACAATTTTATTTTAAAGTTAAATGTGTGTTATGTCACAAATTGGCACGAAATAAAACCGTCACTTATGATCGGGTTGTAAAATATATGTACAACATAGCTCGTATATTCTTAAGGCAATGAAAAGCATTATTTCTTTCGCTTTCTAAAACAAAAAAATCACAAATGTTTGCAGGACAGGAAGAGAGATATCTAACTTTTAATAATACACGGTCGCTCTGGGACGATTTGGGTCTCCTGTTATTATAATGGCACATGATGTTTTGGAACAATTTGGGTCTCCTGCGATTAGACGGGTTAAGCCTGTCTTAGATATTAACAGGATATATACAGGCTTTTTAATGTCTGACCTCTGTGGAATAATGGTAGCACCAATGAGTGGAATGAGCGGACAACAGTTGAAGTGAAGTAATTACTAAGTACTGAAGTAATTACCAAGTTACTGAGGCACTGTTCATTGGAATGTAAGGAATCTGATCCTGTTGTTTAATAACATGTGATGTTTGTTGTCTTCCAGGAAATAATGGACGTGGAGCACCTGTGGCAGTACAACGAGAGCGAGCTGAGCCGCATCAACAAGGGGCAGCCCCCCTCGGGCACCGCCCCGCCCCCCTCCACCCCGCCCTCGCTGGACAACCCGCTGCTGCGCGGCGCCCGCCTGCCCCCGGACAGCAGCCCTGATTTCCTGGCCAACCTGTGCAACATCGCCGATCACCGCCTCTACAAGATCGTCAAGTGGTGCAAGAGCTTGCCGCTCTTCAAGAACATCTCCGTAAGTAAAGGGAGACTTCCATTTATTTTTATTTGTTAATAGTTGGTTCCAATGCAATATTCAAAGAAATAAATTGTTTCTCCCTGCATGTCCTTTCCCGTGCGTCCCCGTTCCTCTCTCGCGCACCCTTCCCCTCCTGCATTCTCCTTCCACCTTCCCCGCCTTCCCTCTCCCCTCTTCCCTCTCCCGCTCCCCCGTCCCGCCAACCCCCCAATTAATTAATTCAAATTTACATTTTTCATGTAATACAAATATTCATTTTTGTTTATATAAGAACAATCATTTATTACAAGAACAATCAATCGAATTTGGTACCTAACAAAGGTACCTATAAAAAATATCTATAATTCTTGATTCAATTCAAATTATTATGTAATTACTTCAAATTAATTTATTAATTTAAAGAGTTTTGAAAATTGAATTCTGATTTGACGATCATTGTTTTGCAAAATGCCGTTCTCAAATTTTTGACAGTTTCGCAAGAATTTTTGTGATTGAAAAACTTTTCAGATGTATTATTATGTGGTTGAAGTAATCCAAAAACCTTCGCGGGGGTTTTAAGAAATAATATAAATCATAATTTGTTTGATTGTTTCCAGATCGATGACCAGATCTGCCTTCTCATCAACAGCTGGTGCGAACTGCTGATGCTCTCCTGCTGCTACCGGGGGGTGAGCACTCCCGGAGAGGTCAGGGTGAGCGGGGGCAGCCGGGGCATCACGCTGCAGCAGAGTAGCAAGTCAGTCCCTGCACCCATTATAATACGTCATCTCGTCTTGATTAATTAACTGAACAGCCTCTCTACCCGACCAGAGTTACCCAAAACACCCCATTAATTCAAAATCCATTAGATATTGAAAAAAAAAAATTCGAATTATCAAATTCACTCGAATCATGTGACTAATTCACTTGTAATTTGAATTTTCGCAGTTGATTATTGTCCCCGCAGTCCCTACATATTCAGATATTTGAAGTAAATTCGTAAAATATAAACCATACTGCCGTGTCCATCGAAATTTTCAGGCCTTCATATACAAATATTCAAAGTAAATTCAGTGAACGCTCATATTTCAGTCTAAATCTAAGTTTCACGGCCGATCACCGTCGCATTCGGGCTAATAATAATTCAAATATAGATATTTAACTCGTGACGTGCCTCGGGAGGAAACTCGTAAATTTCGCGATGTTTTGACTTTGATGTAATATTTTGTGGGTTTATTTTATGCTATCGTATATAATATTTACCGAAACACATTCCTTGAACAATAAACTATGCCTAAAAACAACATTAATTGCGTTTATTTGACGAATTCATATGTTTTACGATCTTTTTTACGAGAATGATGCAACCGAACTGACAGCTCAAAAGCTAAAAAAAAAACTCGGCCAGAGATCGATAAAGAATTCCATAGAAATTATTCCGGTTCCAAAGATGTCTTCAAAGCATTCTATACCTTAAGAATAAGAATGCCCCAAGCAATTCTGACCTTATCCTTCATACGTTTTCTTTATAATTAAGGTATAAAATCGCATTTCAAAAAATATTTTTTAGAGTTTAAAATGGCGCGTACTCGGCACTCAACCGGATAAAGCCTGCAGTTTGTTTGTTTGCTTGGTCAAATGTACATGTTTGAGATATGCACAATTTGTGTTGGCAGGATGGGGCTGACACCGTGCATCGAGCGCATGCTGCACTTCACGGACCACCTGCGCCGGCTGAAGGTGGACCGCTACGAGTACGTGGCCATGAAGGTCATAGTCCTGCTCACCTCAGGTACACACAATATAGGTACAGATGATGTAATACAAATGTACCATTCATTTCTCAACATGAACCATCCTATACCCGAAGATCTGATAACGGCGAAACTGCTCTACCAAGTATCTTGAGTGTCAACAATCTTTTTCTTATTGCCGAACTGATTGGAAAATTTGGTGCAAATAATATGGTCGTAGTTTTTTACAATAAAACGCGAAATATTCCAAAAATGGTGCCAACTGAAAATATGCAGTTTCACTGACCTAAAAATTTCTGGCGGAAAAGAGTGCTAATTTAGTGATGTCAGTATTCATTGTTAAGATTAATATTTTAAATAAATTAAACAATGTAACATTGTAAACCACATTATTTTTAATGCCAACTGATTTCGGAACAACCGTTCCTTCATCAGGGCAAAATATATACTACTCGTAACTTAACATGAATAATATTACAAAATTATGGGTGAACGTATCGTTTGTCCAGTTGTTTAGTCAGATATCTCCAAATACTAAGTTTTGAGATATTGAGGAAGGCAATATTTGAATGCTCATCATGTATTTACACGTACTTGTGTTTTACATATTCTCTCTCCGATGGCACTACAGCCCATATCGAGCCTTGGCCTCCTGCAACATTCGCCTCCAACTCCTCCTGTCCTCAGCGGCTGACTTCCAATTTGTTATTTGGAGAAGCTGTGCTGCATCCTGTCGCACCTCGTCTTCCCACCTCAGTCTGGGTCTTCCCACTTTTCTCTTTCCACCTGGGTGTCCAGTCAAAATTCTCTTGGGGACGCGTGTATCCGGCATTCTCTGTACATGTCCAGCCCATCTCAACCTGTTTTACATATTAATTGTGCTATAAAATAAAACCAGGAGGCATAACAGTCCATGACATTTTTAAATATTCTATTAGTGTCCCAGAAAACATCAACAACAGATCTGATTAGGTTATGGAAAATGACCAGATCAGATCTGTCCTTCACAGGCTCTAATAGAATATGACCTAATCAGATCTGTCCTTCACAGGCTCTAATAGAATATGACCTAATCAGATCCGTCCTTCACAGGCTCTAATGGAGTATGACCTAATCAGATATGTCCTTCACGGGCTCTAACGGGATATGACCTAATCAGATCTGTCATTCGCAGGCTCTAATGGAGTATGATCTAATTAGATCTGTCCTTAATATGACCTAATCAGATCTGTCCTTCACAGGCTCTAATGGAATATGACCTAATTAGATCTGTCCATCACAGGCTCTAATGGAATATGACCTAATTAGATCTGTCCATCACAGGCTCTAATGGAATATGACCTAATCAGATCTGTCTTTCACAGGCTCTAGTGGAATATGACCTAATCAGATCTGTCCTACACAGGCTCTGGTGGAATATGACCTAATTAGATCTGTCCATCACAGATCTATCCTTCACAGGCTCTAATGGAATATGACCTAATCAGTTCTGTCCTTCACAGGTTCTAATGGAATATGATATTTGTGTCTAGTAGTAGTGGCCTTTCCAAAGCTAGAGGGATTAATAGTAATTGTAGCACCCTTAATATTTGTGATGTTTGTTTGGGGTGTTTTAGACACGTCGGAGTTGCGCGAGCCGGAAAAGGTGCGCGCATCACAGGAGAAGGCCCTGCAGGCGCTTCAGGCGTACACGCTGGCGCACTACCCCGACACCCCCGCCAAGTTCGGGGAACTGCTGCTCAGAATACCGGAGCTGCAGAGGACTTGCCAGGTACGATACAAAAATCTTGTGTAATATGGTTCACAAATTATAAACTGTTACTACCTTACCCTTAATTTTTTTTAACAATACTGCTAAAACAATATACAGTGAAACCCTCTTAAGAAGTTTTCCAAGGGGCTGGAAAAAACAAACTTCGTAACCGGCCGCTTGTGCGCCGGCGCACAAGCCAAAATGTTCAAAAAATTTTAATTTTGGAATGCGATTTTAACCCTTATGTATAAAGAAAACGTATGAAGAAAAAGGTCAGAATCACTTGGGGCATTCTTGTTCTTAAGGCATAAAATACCGTGAACACACCTAGGGAAGCGGAATAATTTCTGTGGAATTGTTTATGCCCTCCGGCTGAGATTTTTCCTGACATTTGAGGTGTCAGATTGGCTTGTGTCACTCTCGCGCCGTTGTCGTGAAAATGATTGTAAAACGTATAAATTCATCAAATAAACGCAAGTGATGTTGTTTTCAGGCATAGTTTATTGTTCAAGGAATGTGTTTCACTAAATATTGCATAAGACAGCATAAAATAAACCCACAAAATGTTACGTAAAAGTCAAAACATCGCGAAATTTACCCGTTTGCTCCGTGGCGTCTCTCAAGTTAAGAGGGTCTCACTGTATCTGCATTGTGTTGAATAATATTTGTTTGAAGTTACAGATTTTACCAATTATATTCCACTGTTGTTGAAAATTTTTCATCAATAGAATTGTGTGTTCAAATCTAGCTGTTAACATCTAGTTAAATTTTGATTGATTTATCTGTAAAATGAATAGGAAATTTTTTTTTTGACAGGTCGGCAAAGAAATGCTCAACCCCTCCAACAAATCCAAGGACGGAGAAGCACCGAGCTTCAACCTCCTCATGGAGCTGCTGCGAGGTGACCACTGACCATTCCCCATCGCTACATCGCACCATCAATGCAATGTGACTTCATCACGAGTCATCACACCTATCATCCACATCATCGCACTCCCTGGAAGGAACGATTTCATTTAAAGTAAGATAAAGCCAATTCGTTTATTGCTAAGATGTGTCTTCATCACGATACGTCACATTCATCATCGAAATCATCGCTGGACAGATTGATTTCATTATAAGTAAGATAAAGCCAACTGAGTTGTCGCAGAGAAATGTGTCTTCGTATTCATTATCGAAATCATCGCTGGGCAGATTGATTTCATCAAAAGTAAGATGAAGCCATTTCAATTATGTCTTCATCGCGATAAGTGACATATTGACATCTTCCCAATTTTTAGAAAGATTTCATTTAAAGTAAGATAAAGTCAATTCACAGAGATGTGTCTTCATCTTGAGGCATCACGTTGGACATATTGATTTCATTAACAGTAAAATAGGGCCATTTAAATTGTGAAGCGATCCCTGGAAGGATCTATTTAGTTTAAGAAAGCCAAATCAGTTGTTCAGTGATATATCATCATCGAGATATCACAGTCACCACATCGCAGGAGCTACGATGAATGATTTCATCAGCGATATAGCATCATCACAATTATCACTGGGATGATTTATTTCATTGTAGGTAAAAAAAAAAACTCTCAACCTGCGATCCAATCATATTAGTTTATTTTGTATAAAAATTCAATCTATTCAAAGGTAAAAAGCACATTGTCTCAGGTAACATTTGGTAGGTCATTCAATATTGCAATAATACTCACAAAAGTTTAGTGCTTTTACAATTTCAATAATGTCAATTGGATCGTAGCTATTTTTATAATTAAAATAAAACAAATTCTTGCCTTCTCCACAAAGTATTGGAGAAAAAATAATTCTCATCTTGCCTTGAAAGTCTCTTGACGGCTCTTATTAAATTCATGATATTTTTATAGTAGATTTTCATCATTAATCTAACTCTAGTACATAATTTGAACATCCCCATGATAAACCGTTGATTGAAAACTGAGACTTTATTATTTGATAATTAATTTATATTTGTCATTGTTTTGATCGATGCTTGATTGAAAAATGTTACATATTTGATCGATCAATAATTGATATTAATAAAATTAAAAATCGTCTTATCAATTGCTTGATTTATGATAAATCGTTCATTGAAATCTGATAAATAGTTTATAACTCTATCCATACAATTTTACTAAACGGATGATTGTTACCTGATGAAATGATGATCAGTATCTGTCAAATTGATGATGTCTGATCGATATCTGACAAATTGATTGATGTACGGAAATTGTTGATTGATATCTGACATATTGATTATTGTCCGGTAAACTGTTGATTGATATCTGACAAATTGATTATTGTCTGAAGAAATGTACATGTGAAAATTTGATTATTGTCCGGTAAACTGATGATCTAAATCTAACAAATTGATTGATATCTGGTAAACTGATTATTGATATCTGACAAATTGATTGATATCTGGTAAACTGATGATCGATATCTGACAAATTGATTGATATCTGGTAAACTGATGATCGATATCTGACAAATTGATTGATATCTGGTAAACTGATGATTGATATCTGACAAATTGATTGATATCTGGTAAACTGATGCTCAATATCTAACAAATTGATTGATATCTGGTAAACTGATGATTGATATCTGACAAACTGATTGATATCTGATAAACTGATGATTGACATTTGACAAATTGATTGATATGTGATAAACCATTGATGGAAAACAAAAAATGGTACACTGAAAGTTGATGTAACATTGTACCGGTGCTAAAGCGACTTGCTATTGCCATAATACTAAGATTACAACGTATGACGATAGTGCATACAGTTGAAGGTGTCTCCAATTAAAATAAAAACAACTTCGGATCGCGTGGTAGACGATGCCGCAACTGTGAAAAAATTAAAAAGTTTTATGCCTATTATTTTTGCACAAATTTTTTTTTCACAATGGCTTAGTCTACAGGGCCTTGAAGTTTTGCATTGATTGATGGACACCCTGTATTTATTAATAATAATTATTATTATTCCTCTAACTTTTGTACTGGATTTAAAGTAATGACATATTTTATACGACGCGTCTAGAAATCCGCGTCGCACAAAGACTGCCTTTTGTACGCTGTTATTAATGTCGCAATTATTCTAGACGTAAGCTAGGCTAGGTTCGGTTGTAACGTTCGTAAGATTATAACTGTAATATATTATTATTATCAATACGTAATGTACATCGGAGTGTTTTTTGTATAATATTTATATTTTGTGAGTTTTTACGAAATTTCGGTAAAGGTAGCTATAGATTTATAATATATGCGATATTAGGTTAGAATTATGATCAAATAGGGATTATAATTACGTATTGATTGTATTCAAATTGAAAATATTATTAGGGTTTACTTTATTTTTTTATAACAGGGTTATTTTAAAAATTTTATTTCGCAAAATTTATTTTATTACTGAAAATATTCAAAGTATTAATTAATTAATTAAGGTCGATACATTCTTTGATTGTTTAAAAAAATATCAGAAAAAAAATTTACTCGCTTTACGTATGAAAAGTATATTTGTTCAATTATTATATATAACAGTGAAGCTTTTTTTGTTATTGTTTTTGGGGTGTTGTGCCGTGTTTCGCTACCTCCTTCTTTAGCCAACGTTTCGGACAGCGTTACAGTGTCCATCATCAGGGCAGATGAGTAAAAAAAGGGATGATGGACATGGATGATGGACGCTGTAACGCTGTCCGAAACGTTGGCTAAAGAAGGAGGTAGCGAAACACTGCATAACACCCCAAAAACAATAACAAAAATACTTTTTGGCCGTGAAAACCTAAAAACATACCCAGTGAAGCTTTTGTTTTAAATGCCTAGTGATTTTTTTAAAGCATTTAACGGGGGAGTCTAATTCAGCTGATCCAAAAAATCTTCCTTGTACGTGTGGAGAATACATTTCTAAAGTTATAGCATCAAATTCGATCTTGAAATGTTGTTAGGAGCGGTTGTTGTTAGCGGTTGTTGGTTAGGAGCCAAGCAGGTTGTCTGGAAAACTGAGCGGCCCGGTTACAAGCGAAAACTTTGAATGCGTTTTTCTCAAAACCACGTTTTTCAAATTGGCTGGAATCGTAGCTCATTGAATTTTCATCCGATTCACTTCATTCAATGTAAATTTAAAAAAATATATATTATAGATATTGAAATCAAATTTTCAATAGTGTTTTTTTCTCGTTCAAATGTTTTTTTACAAGTAAGAGTAAAATTAGCCTCTCAAAAACTGGGCGTACTGTACAGGGCCCGCAGATACTTTAATAGTACACAACTGCTTACCCTGTACAAATCGCAAGTGCGTCCCACAGTTGAATTTGGCAGCCCCCTCTGGTCTGGAGCTCCAAAATACTTGAAAAATACCCTCGACTCTGTGCAGAAACGGGCGGTCCGTTTGATAGATTCTCCCATGTCAACAGACGGATTGCAATCTTTAGAGCACAGGCGTCGGGTCGGAATGCTATCCTTGTTCTACCGGTATTTCAATGGAAGATGCTCCGAGGAACTAGCGTCATTGATCCCTTCGGCACCGGTGCATAGTCGGGAAACACGCCAAACGCGTGCCCAACATATGTACACGGTTGACATTTGTCACATGAGTACGGGTCGCTTCTTCGATTCGTTCTTGTGTTCAACTGCTCGGCCTCTGTGTTTCCTCCCTCCTACAACATGGGTCTCTTCAAGACCAATGTTCATCCTTCCTCTCCCCAAAAAGACCCTCCACACAGCATCTCAGATGACATAGGCCCTGTGGGAAATGGTTTTCCTCAGGGCTTCCTGTGTGGAGTTAATGTAAGAAAAAAAAATTTTGTGAATTAAAATAAATTTTATCTTTGGAAAAATGCATTTAAAAAAATCGGCTGGACCAGACTCCCCCCTTACGTTTATAACTCGTAGGGACCGACAGTAAACTTCAACAAAAGCCAACACTTAGACAATACCATACTTGATAAAGTAACATGTTTACTTTTGCCTTTAAGATATCCAAAGGTGAAATAAAAGATTCGGTCGATACTGTAATAGCAGTGCTTCATACCGTCCGTTGACACGTGGTTTCTTCAACACTGCAAATGCAGGGCTACGTCCTCTAGGGGTTAAACGTAATATGTTTGTATGCACAAAATTTTTAAAAATAATATTTTTGATATCTATATAACAACAAAAACTCAATTAAAACTGCTATTCAAACAGTGAAAGGGAGCCTTTTTTATAATATAAAAAAGGTTTTCCACAGCTCAGTTGGTAGGTCCTGTTGTCAGTCAGATGGATGGAATTCTAATCCCGCAGTGGGTACCAACTTAACCCATTTTCAAACAGTGAATGCCCGGTGAAAAGTTCCGTACTATAAATCGTAGGGATCATTTTTGTATTTTAATCAGAGGTTGGTGTCGTAGATAATAGAAACAAGTGGATAAGGCATTTTATTTCATGAATTTGTGTTAATTATTCATTTAAAATAATATTTAGTATATTTGGGGTACTTTTCAGAGTGGAAGGTATTCTCAGTATCGCCGTGGTGTAATAAATGTTGCTTGAAATGGCTTTAGCTGTGTTTACTGTCCAGATCTGAATAGCCATGTCTTCCCGGTCCTCTTTCCCATCTCCTCCCCCCCCCACTGCCTTCAGCCTCATAACACACCCCGATTGAGGATGCCATGGTCTCACTGGCTCCAGACGGGAGCAGTTCTAACTCTTGTGCGGTATTCACACAATTTTTTTTTTTTTTTAAATGGCTTATCTCTCTTGTTTCTGTTATCTATGTTTCCGACTTATTCAATTTAAAAAAAAATGTTTAATGTGTGCAAAAGCAACGATAAATGGCGCATTTTTACAAAAAAAATCCTAAATTAATAATTTCTTTAAAAATACAACTGCTATCTATGTAAAACATACTTATACTAATCTCAGCGATAGCTCGTCTCCTCTTCTTTCTCACGCGTCTTGTTTGAAAACCAAAAAGACAGAAGATACTAGAACGATGATTTCACATACAATCTGTTGCTAGGACTAGTATACCGTGAAACCCTCTTAAGAAGTTTCGTGATTCGAGAAGTTTGATTTTTTCGGTCCCTCAGCCCAAAATTGTCCCAATTTTTCCCACATATAATGTTTTCCTGCTTAACAAGTTTGTTTTTTCCGGTCCCTTGAAAAATTTTTAACCTGTCAAACGCCAAGCAGGAAACCACGTAAATTTTGCAAAGTTTTGACTTTGATGTAGTATTTTGTGCTATCATATATCATATTTACCGAAACATATTCCTTGAACAATAAACCATGCATAAAAACAACATTACTTGCGTTTATTTGATGAATTGATAGGTTTTTCGCTGCCCACCACGCTCAGAGTTTGACAATTCAAATTGCAGCAAAAAATGCAAATTATTCCGAGTGGCTAGGCGTATTTCCGGTACCTGTTGCTTCAAGAACGGGAATGGCCCAAGCGATTTTGACCTTGTCCTTCATACAGTTTCTTTATACATAAGGGTTAAAATCGCATTTAATGCCTAATGTACCGCGACCGCGCCAGTGCAGTAAAAAATTTTTTTAGAATGCGGTTTTAATCCTTATGTATAAAGAAAATGTTTGAAGGACAAGGTGAGAATCGCTTGGGGCATTCTTGTTCTTGACGTAAGATGTGTCCTAAATATACCTAGCCACTCGGAATAAATTTTATTAAATTTATCCATGACTTCGACGCTTCATTTTTCCTGCGATTTGAGCAGTCAAACTGCGAGCGTCGTGGGTCACATAAACACAAATAATGTTGTTTTTATGCATAGTTTATTGTTCAAGGAATGTGTTTCGGTAAATATAATATACGATAGCATTAAATAAACCCCCAAAATATTACGTCAAAGTCAAAACTTTGCGAAATTGTTTCGGTAAATATAATATACGATAGCACAAAATAAACCCACAAAATATTATGTCAAAGTCAAAACTTTGCGAAATTTACGGGTTTCGTCCCGTGGCATTTGACCGGTTAAAAATAAAAATAATTGAAAATTTTTGCATGTGCGCCGGTGCACACCCGACCATCGACGAGTTAAGAAGGTTTTACTGTATTATGTTTCTGACCCATTTAAAATGGGGTTTTTAAATCATAAATTTCCATGTAAAATTTGTTGCAACGCTATTGAAGTCTCCAAGCAATTTCTTATCCCGTATAAAACGCCCAGTTTACAAACACTAAACCTAAGAAAATTAATATAATGTATGGTTGTTATTTCACCTTTATTATTTTATGCTGTTCACGTATTTAGAGGAAATACATGCAAAATGATTCCGGCCATTTAATTTATTTATTTTTACTTTGTATTTTATCTTAGTTTTAATATATTAAAGTGCAGCACTAAATGATAGTATGGATTTTAGAGATAGATTCGGACAGTTTCCATAATGTTTCGCACCCGTTGCACAGTTGAAATGTTAACCGTATCTTTGCTTACATCCGATAATATCAATTGTCCATTTGATTATGTAGACATCTCTGAAAAATCAAAATTTGAGTTGAGTATGCAATATGTAAAAGTGTACCCTCTATCTGGTACAATACTTGTTCAGTTCGAACGCGGTTCGAACCCGGCGTGCGCAAATACATTTTATTTGATTAATTTGTGTTATTTCACAATTTATTCATTTAAAATAATATATATAGTATATTTGCGGCACGTTCCAGAGTGGAAGATACTATCAGTATCGCCCTGGTGTAAGACCACCATTCAGAATTGAAACGTTGCTTTGCCGTGTTTAGTGACCAGATCTGAATAGCCAGGTACTTCCCCACCTTCCTCTTCCCTATCTCCTTCCCCTCCCCACTACTTTCAGCCTCACAACATACCTCGATTGGGGATGCCATAGTCTCACTGGCTCCAGACGGGAGCAGTTGGGACTCTTGTGCGGTATTAACTGTAAAAAAAAAAAAAAAAATACTCAGATTACTCATAAACACCACCAAATCAATTATAATGCACAAAAACTTGTAGCGAATTAAATTAAATGATGATGTTTTCTGGGTCACTAGTAGGATATTTTATAGCATATTTAATATTTAAAACACAGCCACATGTAAATAATATTTGACTAGCAGTTAAAAACACGCTCTGCAGGCTTTTGCTGCTAGGCCCTGCGGGCAGCTTTTAGTTAGGCTTCACCCAGTTTGATTGTTGGTGACCATTTTATAAATCCGATACTGATACTGGTGGAACTGGTTCCAAAAATAGCCAGTTCCTCGGATTCACTGTGATCCAGTGACAGCTGGTCACCGAGACACATTAAGTAACATTGACAAAGTAACCGAGACACGCAATGACGTCATACGACTGATGGAAGTAGCGACATATTTTGACAGATTCTTGAATTAAAAACCGAATTACAACGGTAGCTTTGCTTGAAATTTCACAAACACAGATGTTATTTGTGGTGTGGCGCGTAAGGTGGTAGCTTTGCTTGAAATTTCACAAACACAGTTTATCTAAAATTTTAGTATTTGGAGTTGTCTGACTTATCAACTGGAAGGTCAATATGTGACATAATACTGGCATCTGATTTTTCTCCTTTAAATGATCGGGGCTTTCAATACCCGTGTTTTAAACACTTTCCTACACAGCCTCTACCTTAACCCGCCTCGCAATGCTGCCCAAATGGGTAGCAATATAATGTCAAAAATAAATTTAAATATGTCGTAAAAAGGTCTTTGAAAAGAATGATTGAAAAGATTGAAGGACTCTCCCCACCCGTCATCTTGCACCGCAGTTGGAGGATTCATATTTCTGTCATTCTAGTCTGATTCCTACACACCCCACATACCTCTTTATTTCCCAGAACTTCCTCTCCTTCCTTTCCTTAACAAGACCAACTGCACAGCATCCCCTAATTTGACATAAGTCCTAAGGGAAATTATTTTCATCAGGGCCTCCTGTGAAGAGCTAATCTAAAAAAATTGGGAGACCCTTACGGTAACAGCGTATTAATTCATTAGCGCCTCATATGTCATATATGTCTGGTAATGTTTTATTATCGTGAAAACAAGCTTATCGGTCCGAGTAATCTAATAGATAGCCCATTACTACCGGAATGCTATAATTTATTTGTATCGAACAACTACTGCCAGGGACGGCACCATGATCTGCTATTTTAAATTTTTTTTTATATGAATACCGCACAAGAGTCCCAACTGCTCCCGTCTGGAGCCAGTGAGACTATGGCATTCCCAATTGGGGTACGTTGTGAGGCTGAAGGTAGTGGGGAGGGGAAGGAGATACGGAAGATAAAGGTGGGGAAGTACCAAGTGACTATTCAGTTCTAGTCACTAAACACGGCTAAAGCCATTTGGCGGCCTCCGTGGTCCCGAGGAAAGACTCTCGACTCACAATCCGAAGGTCGCGGGTTCGAACCCGGCGTGCGCAAATAAATTTTATTTGATTAATTTGTGTTATTTCACAATTTATTCATTTAAAATAATATATAGTATATTTGCGGCACGTTCCAGAGTGGAAGATACTATCAGTATCGCCCTGGTGTAAGACCACCATTCAGAATTGAAACGTTGCTTGAAATGGCTTTAGCCGTGTTTAGTGACCAGATCTGAATAGCCAGGTACTTCCCCACCTTCCTCTTCCCTATCTCCTTCCCCTCTCCACTACCTTCAGCCTCACAACATACCCCAATTGGGGATGCCATAGTCTCACTGGCTCCAGACGGGAGCAGTTGGGACTCTTGTGCGGTATTAACTGTAAAAAAAAAAAAAAAGCAACATTTCAATTCTGAATGGTGGTCTCACACCAGGGGGTACTGAGTACGTTCCACTCTGGAACGTTCACTCTGGAACGTACCGCAAATACACTTAATATTATTTTAAATGAATAAATTGTGAAATAACACAATTTAATTCGATTCGGGATTCAATCCCTCATCCTTCGGATTGTGAGTCAAGAGCCTTACCGCTGGACAACGCCGGCCATCATCATTTCATGTATCTCACATAGAATTAGTTTATGTTACATGTGTATTATTGTAAATGGATATATAGTCTGTAATTCACAAAAAAAGAGGGTACATTTTTATTCAATCAAAATTAAACATCTTAGCATATATATTTCTTCTGTCCGTGCGTATGTCACTGAACTCCTCCTAAACGGCTGGACCGATTTTGATGAAATTTTTTGTGTGGGTTCAAGGGGATTCGATAATGGTTTAGATTCACAATTTGGTCCACTGGAAAATGTTCTTTTAATTAATTTTTTATTTCTAAGGAGTTGTTGATTTTGGAATGTTTTACATTGGATCCGGCAGACTGCGCTACCATCGCAGTATCGAATATTCAATATCATTCTATTTTAATTTTAGTTTGTCCCGACAGTTGTGTACATTGGAGGTTATCCACCACATACCCGCCCTGGTATAAGTAACATATGGTTACTCCTTCAAGGCTCTCGCAAGATACTAATTTTTTTTGTTAAACGAAGCTACATTTATTTATTTTTGAACGAATCTAGACCTCCAGTGTCCCTGCATACGTTGTTAGTAAGCAGTATGCAAGTGCTTAACAGGAAACAAAATGCAAAAATATGTTAGTAAAGCAAATATGAATTAAACAGGGCAAAATGAGAAAAAAAAAACTCATTCATGAGACTCCGTGAGCGGCATTGCATCGTGTAAAAAAAAACCTGCAAGCACCTGTATTAAATGGAGAACATAAAAAATACAATAAATCTCAAATCAATAGGCAAGTACCAACAAAAAATGTGAATGGCATTCGGTCTGACCATAAACCACATTAGCTTCCGTGTCCCTTAGCCAACCACTCAGTGAAGCCTCAAAGAATGTTAACTGAATATTTGGGGTAAAATACCCGAAGACTAAAAGAAAATTCAGCATTGAGTAGTCAGAGGCAGGACAAAGGACAGTCAAGGTCGCCTGATCAAGCCTCAAGCCTACACATGTCATTGGGGGAGGCGCAAAGATTTGAGAGGGACCTGCAAAACAGACAATGTAAGTAAATATGAAGCAGGAACGAGGTCCATCACACCCCCATACGGGGATAGGGAAATAAAATAATAAAAAATAAAAGTTGGAGTTCAGTTCATCCAGTAAAACAATGAAAAAGTTAAAGACAAATATAACAAAACAAGGAACATGACCTAAATAACAGGTATTAAAGTAATTATTAATAGAACAAATCGCAAGACAACTATATAATTTTTTTGAAAATATAGTGAACAAAATAGATAAATAAAATATTGCAAAAGAATTAACTATTGTATACAATTAACTATTATATATTTATATATAAATAAAGAATAAACATAACGCAAATATGTAAAATACAATTGAAAAATATAACAAATAACTAATAATAAAATAACAAATAACAGAAACACAAAATACATATTACATAACAAATAAATCCAAGCAGTAAAGGAATCATAAAGAGTGTCCGTGGATTCAAAAGCAAAATACACCTGGTACCTAAGTAATTTTACAGCTAGTCAGCGACTCTAAGAACAGGCCATCTCTCAACCCAGACTTTCGTGAATTTCCTCAGGCACTCAAAGTTTACCTTATTCGAAACGAGATCTGTATTCCAAACAGGTCTCGTAATAACCTGCAAACCATCAATCATTTCATCTCGAGCATCCGTCAAAATCTCACAGTGCCACAAAATGTGCTCGGCTGTTTGGTCAGTATCACCACAAGCGCAATTGGGATGGGATGATAGAGTCAGTCTGTGAAGTCTAAAGTCTACAGTTGTGTACAGGACAACGTCTGTCGGGTCCGCTATAAATAAATAAAATAAATTGTGGAATATTCCAGATCACTCTCGAATGTTGTCCTGAGCAAAGCCAGGTAACCCAGCTAGTTTCCCTTATAAAACTATCTTGAGCAGCCATTTTGTTACTTCCCAACCTTCCTCTTGCCCATCTCCCTCATTTCCCAGAATGGGAATGCCGCAGTTGGGTGTAATTGGTGTTTTTGAGTTATTTGTTTATTTTACTGGTATTAAAATAAAGGGACATAGCTTCAAAATTCCTCACTATTCATTTATTTTTCTTTTTGACGTGGTAACGCAGTGCCTTAATCTGTTACTTGGTAGAATTTGAAGTAACCACCCTCATTTCACATTTCATATTTACTACGCTTTCCAAAAACCGTAAAATTCCTTAATTGAAGATACTCTCAGTATCGCCCTGGTAAAAGACCACAATTCAGAATTGAAACGTTGCTCCACACAAGAGGCCCTGAGGAAAATTATTTCCCTTAGGGCCTATTTCATCTTAGGGGATGCTCCCCCTCCCGAGTTCCCCTCCCCCTACCCGGGTTCCCCTCCTCCCTCGGGCATTATATACATTCGTTCCCGGTACATTCAGTTTTCAAACAGCTCGCGTGTCAGCTATTGCAATTTTTTAATACAAATTTCATAATGCCGGAGCTCACCAGTATATATAGAAACCATCGCTAGCAGGCACACATAAAATCCCCAAAGTTTCATCACAATCGAATGAACTGTTAGCAACGCATGTTTTCATGATGCCAGAACTCACTATTGTATGTAGTAAGAATCGCGGGCATGTGCACATCAAACCCTCAAAGTTTCATCGTAATCGGATGAATGGTTTAGCAACGCGTAGCATACATACATAGACAGAAGCAAACATATTTTCATTTTTATTTATATAGATAGATTGCTTTATTCCTTTCTACCCATTCAGTGCTACAGCTTTTCTATGTTATTATTTAATTTAGACTTTAAACTTAATAAGTCTTTAAACATTTTGCAACAAATATTTCTTACAATGAAATTTAGACATTTGCGGTATTTTATGAATTTTATTTATTTTTTGTTATTATGTACATATTAATATTTTAAGTCAACTAATATGGCAATCCGTTTCTATCGTACTGTTTTAATATAATATGTTTTTTAATTATTTATTTTTTTCTATAAAAATAAGCAAATCGTGTGCAAAATTCCTTTCCCATATTAAGAGCTGTTTTTTTTAATGTGCAATAAAACTATTGAATTCTTTACAAATGTAAAGAGAATTCTGCATCTGGATCAACTAAAAACCACAAAGTCAAACTATTTAATCTACGGAAAACACACACAAATAATTCTAGGTTTTAAGAGGACCATTTTTCCAAGCAAAACCTAAATTTGGATTTGATGCCAATACACCCAACCAAACTGAATAATAAATTTTTAATCAAAGAGTAAAGCATATATCTAGTATGAATATGTGCTAATTAATTAATTTATTTGTGTTTCAAATTATCTCTACATATTATAAATTAAAGTCTTAAAGTCCTCCGCCGCGTCTGTCTGTCTGTTCGCTATAAACTCAAAAACTACTAAACGGATTTTCATGCGGTTGTCACCAATAGATAGAGTGATTCAGGAGGAAAGTTTAGGTATATAACCACTGGAGCGACAGCGCAATTTAAAACTTTTTTTCTCCGATTGCTCGACATTTTTTTGTGATCATTTTGAATATTTTCCGCCCAAATTAAAAAAAAATCGTACTTCTGAATTTTAATATGGAGACATACAAACTGATTATAGATCTATATTTCCAATGAATTCACCTATCTTTTGTCGATATTATGTATTTGTAGGATTTATAAAAAACAAATTATAAAATCGCAAACTTCTACTTAATTACTTACAAATAAGGGAAAATTTGCCAAAATTGGCAGCAAAACAATCCGAGGTATTTTAAATAGTGCCATATTGTGGCAAAAAGCGCTTCAGTGGTTATCTTGTCAAGGTTTTGTGTAAATTGGTTGAAATAATAATTAAAGGAGAATGTCTGTACATGGTGGAAGAGCGGGCTGGCAAGCGGTCGGTGTGTATTTGATTCATATGCAAATTAACAGATGGCGGTGCGAGTTAAAAGGTTGGTTAACCATCCAGTAGATGGCGTTGTGTTTCGTTAGCCACAGCAACGCATGGCCGGGTCAGCTAGTAAAATATAAGCCATTAAAGACATTGATTTTTACGATTATGGAGTCAAATTTGCCAATTATTTGCGAATTAACAAAAATCATTTAAAAAAATAATTGGGCCCAATTTTAACTTTTGTTGATTGATTTTATACATAATTTTTCTTTGTTAAAATGCAATATTATCTGTGGCTACATATAGAATATATGGGTTGTACTTCTTTTTAACCTACATAACTTTTACCACTCTGTCACATTTCCACCACTCTGTCACATTTTGTTTTTACTATAAATGAATCTCTCTGGATCTCAGAGGGGAAATTGTAACAAGGGGGAAAGGAGGTCTAAAATGCCTGTTGGCGGTGACAAACACGAGCTGCGTGTATACCTATTTCGAATGACAACCCTCGTGACAGAATTGTTGTACGACATAAAAATTGTAGGAGACAAGTTTTTGAGATTTTTTAAAACATCAAAAATAATAATCGCTGTTACTTGATAGGTTATACCTTTTGGAGTTTAAAAATAGTTTTATATTTTATGTTGTCATATATCATTTTTTTGTAACATTGTAGAATACATACAAGTCGAGGTGGCAGAAGACAACTGTGATTTGTATGAAATACACTTCTATCACAAAGAGTTACAACTCTATCACATAATTTTTACTAAAAATATAAACACATATTTTTTTTAAACGCACACCGTCGTCGCATCTTTGGTACAGTAGATTTTAAAGTAATTATAAAATAATAATATTGGTAATTCTGTTGAATTTTTCTCCACTAACTGGTGGAGAGTGGAGACAACTTTATGTAGGTTAAAAAGAAGAACGACCCATATACATATTTTGCTCACAATTTTTTATATTTTTATACATACATAAGTTGAATTGAATAACTCGGTATAGAAACTGTCCACCCAAAGTCTGATTATTGATAAGTCTACATTATCACACTACTCTCTTGAAATACATACATGCACATTCGTATACAGTAATGTCTAATAACAAATAAGTTTGAATTAACTAGCGCACATTTGTATACAGTAATGTCTAATCAATATATATATAATATATATTATAAAAGAAAGTGTACTACAATGTGCCGCTAAAACTCCGAAACGAGTCCCAGTACGATCAAGGGAGTTATGTGGTGTGGTATCCCTCTATCCGTCTATCCCCCATCCATGAAGAAGGTTCCCGTTTTTACCTGAAGGACATGCTTTTGAAGATATAAGTGCTGGAAGTTTTGCCCTCTAGAAATTTCTAGAACAGTCCAAAACATTCAAAAACATTCTAGAGCATTCCACAGCATTCTAGAATGTTCGGGAATAGTCTGGAACGTTCGGGAACATCCCAGATCATTGTGGAACATTTCAGAACACTTTTGAATGTTCTGGAACAGATAAATTGGTAAGGGTATATGAAGCAAGATCCGTTGTTAGTTCAAACGTCAGTTCAAAACAAATAACACAATGCAGAAATAAATCTTCATCATATTAATATTGACAAATATGCCAAACGCCGAAAGCACAAACCCTCAGTTTCTATTAACATTAATGGCAGACTTTTTTTTAATATGAATACCGCACATCTGAAGCCAGTGAGACCACTGCATCCCCAATTGAGGTATGTTGTGAGGGTATCGGGAAGGAGATGAGGTAGAGGAAGATGGGGAAGTACCTGGCTATTCAGATCTGGTCACCAAACACGGCTTAAGCCATTTCAAGCTACTTTTCAATTCTGAATGGTGGTCTTACACCAGGGCGATTCTGAGAGTATCTTCTACTGCCGCAAATGTGCTACACATTTATTTAAAAAATATATTATTTTCGCTCGCTGGATTTGAACCCGCAATCTCCGGATTGCTCGAGAGCTTTACCCCCTCGATCGAGGAGGCTGTCAGACTTGTAATGGCCGTCGCTAATGGCCTTCACTATTAGCTTTATACTGCCATCTGTGGTGGAGATTTTAAAACGATTTTTGCTTGAAATGTAGAATGATATACGGTGCATAAATTCAATGATCCACACGAATAAGAACTCAATTCATGTTCATATTATGAATGCAATAAAGTATCCCAACTGGCATCACACCACGGGGCGTGCGATGCGCGCAAAGGGTGTGTTTTTCATAATTTTTTTCAAGCAAATGATGAATGGAATTTTTTTATTAATACTCATCAATATATACGTATAGAAGATTAAAAAAATTTTTGTACACAAATCTAAAGTATAGTTTGCGGTGTACGCCGCTTACAATACGACACTCCGACAAAATTGCCGCTCGGCGGTTGACAGCGATTAAGCCATACGGTTAATTTAAAAAATAAAATAAAAATATATTTAGAAACCAGACATATAGGTTTACGTTTGCAGCATCACATAGGGAAATTTTGATACGTCAAAAAAAAATGGCCGACCAGTGAATTTTACTTCCGGTTTTTTGGAAAATTTTCATCGTTCATAAAAAATAGAAAAAATCCCTATCTGGTGCCATAGAGTCTGGATTTTCAAACAGTGTAAGATTTGGTGCATGCAAGGCGTCGGGTGGGAATGCTATCCTTGTTCTACCGGTATTTCAATGGAGGATGCTTTGAGGAACTAGCATCATTGATCCCTTCGTCACCGGTGCATATTCGGGAAACACGCCAAACGCGTGCCCAACGTACACGTTTGACATTTGTCACATGAGAACGGGTCGCTGGGTCTCTTCAAGACCAATGTTCATTCCTTCCTATCCTCAAAAAGACCCTCCACACAGCATCTCAAATGACATAGGCCCTGAGGAAAATTATTTTCCTCAGAGCCTTCTGTTTTTTTAATAAGTTGTAAACCAGGTTGAAAAAAGTAGTTTCGAGAAAATGCATTCAAAGTTTTGCTGAAGGTTAATTCAACATGCAAACTGTTTCAAACGGTTTCACATAAAATGCTGTATCTCCGTCAATTTTACGAATTTCTTTAAAACATTTGGTGAGAGCATTATTAACAAATGCATCATTCAGAAAATGAAATTTAAAAAATGACAATTTTTTCTTTCCGTGGTGTGGTGCCTTAATGTGTGTAATTAAACCCGGTTCTGCTAGTATAAGTCTTGTGTAATATGTATATTAAAAAAAATATGATGTGTCAAATTATCATTTGTGTACAAATCTTTACTAGACATTACACTATATAAATTGTATGACCTCCCCATCTGAAATACCATATCTTCTGAAATACAGTACTCTTTCAATAATCCACTGTTTGATAAAAGTACAGTTATTCTTATAATTCGTCTTTATATTTATACTAGTTAAAAACATGATAAATTTTCAAAGTCACCGGACACGCTTAATCTGCATTTTCGGTGTGGGTATGGGTACCGCCAACCGGAATCATTTACGTTTGGTGACTTAGTAGGGATGCCCGGGTTCATGTGGTGACGTTTGTCCAGGTTTTGGCGGCTGATGGGTCTGCCTACCTGCAGCGTGGCGGGCTGGATTGAGAGAGACTGGTTAAGGGAGGTCTTTTGAACTCTCCAGCCGAATTCCTCGACGCATCGCCTTGCACTGCAGTTGGAGGGATGGATTTATGTCCATCACTCCTGGATACATTGACCCCCAGATTCCTACCCACCCCTCATACCTGTATCCTTCCCAGAACTTTCTCTCATTAGTTTCCTTAAAAAACCCTCCACCAGCATCCCCTTTAATGACATTGGCTCAGAGGGAAATTATTTTCCTCAGGGTCTCCTGTGTAGAGTAAAAAAAAAAACATAAATTTAAAAAAAAATATTTTAATTTAATAAAAAAATCTTTAGATTCACTTTAATTACTACAAAAGACAACTTTTGGCATTTGGGGGCTTGGAAAATATTGCATTCAAAATTTCAATTGCGTAAAATGAAAATTTACTTTTGCATACGCGACTGCGTATATTTGCGGCCATTTACAATCATTTCTGTCACTTTGTTATTTTTTTTTTATATGAATACCGCACAAGAGTCCCAATTGCTCCCGTCTGGAGCCAGTGAGACTATGACATCCCCGATTGGGATATGTTGTGAGGCTGAAGGTAGTGGGGAGGGGAAAGAGATGGGGAAGAGGAAGACGGGTGGGAAGTACCTGGCTATTCAGATCTGGTCACCAAACACGGCTAAAGCCATTTCAAGCAATGTTTCAATTCTGAATTCGGTCAATTCTGAGAGTATCTTCCACTCTAGAACGTGCCCCAAATATACTATATATTATTTTAAATGATTAAATTGTGTGCCAAGTTCGGATTTGATCCCGCGACCTTCGTATTGCGAGTCAAGAGCCTTACCGCTAGACCACATTATGGACACTTCAGTCAAATTTAAACAATGCAGTAATTGGGGAAACTTTAAAATGATCATCACCATTAATATTTTCATCATTTTACTCTGAAATTAATAAGGGCGTAGATAATAAAAATAAAAGCAATGCATTCTTTCGTCAATATGATAACAACAATTAAAAAAATGGACACTTGTATGGTTTTTGGGGTGGCGGATTTGTGAGAGTACTGTAACAATACGACATCACCTTCGATATAGAATCAACAGATTGGCCTTCGCGGTAATGAAAAATACCACAAAATCACTCTGACATAATCAGTCTGCATCATTTTGAATAGTACCATAACTTAAGTACTATAACAATAAATATATACAGCTCTAGACATGTAAGAAATTATAAATTTTTCTACTTTTAAAACACCATTTGGCAATTACTTTTTGTAAAAAAAACCTCAAATTTTTTATTGGTAAGCTTTTTACGTCAAAATTTGCACAGCGTTTTTACGATTGAAATTTTCAGGACTATGCAACTATTTTCATCAAATGTATTGTCCATCTTGAGCTATGTATGATTGAAATATTAATTTGAGTAGCCTATTTTTATAAATTTTGAAATTTTTTTTTATAAAACCTGAAAATATAGTATAAACGCTGAAATCTAGGTTTTTTATTTTTATTACATTAGCTCCGGACAGGAGGCCTCATGGCAAAAAATTCCTTCAAGGCATGTGTCATCTTTGGGGATGCTGTGTAGAGGGTCTTTTTAGGGACAGGAAGTTCTGGAAAGGAACAAGTATGTGAGGATTCTTGGAGTCAATGTAACCAGGAGTGACGGACGTATGAATCCATCCCTCCAACTGCGGTGAAAGGCGATGGATCGAGAGAATCCGGCTGGAGAGGCCCAGGTTAGGTCTCCCTCAACCAGTATCTCCCGATCCGGCCCGCCACGCAGTAGATGGGCAAGCGCGTTCGCCGCCAAGCCCTAGACAAACTTCACCCCGCAGACCTCTGCTAAGTCGCCAAGCGTGACCTATGGCAGAGGTGTTGATTATTCAGTAGATAGACCCGTCTCTCAAATTGAAAAATTTTTTAAACCGCAGTAAGCAAATCATGCGTTTCCGTACTAATAATGATCGCAGCCAAATCGAAAACCGAACACTCGAAAATCTCCATCGCTCGAGTAGATAAGATGTTGAAACTGTCGAAACCAGTTAGCAAAGCTACTACTTTCAATATTATAAATATTGTGACTTAACTCACTTTTTAATTTGACAATTTTTTTCCATATGTTATACATAATAATTTATTATTTATATTTATTTTATTATCAATGTGCAATCCAAAATTTTGGTAAAACTCTGAAACTATATTGTAAAATTAAATATATGTATTTTTATTTTATTTTTTAGACTGGTATTAATTTTTTTGTATTTCTTTTTATCAGTTAAACTGAATGTAAATGAAATTTATTTTATAAAATTGGTTATGAATGTAATTAGTTCCCTGTGCTGTAATTATCGACTACCAGTTTTTGGTTTTGGGTCTTACCCATTTATAAATTAATAACCTTCAAATGACAAATTCAAAATGTTAAAATAATTTCCACAATGATGAAAAAATTGCTTTAATTTGATTTTATTTTGCACCAAAATTAATTTGGTTTCTTTACGTTTTCAACAGATGGCAGTAGCACATCCAATTACATATTATTGATAAAAATTTATCTTGCCGGGTCTATAGTAAATTTATTTGAATGTGTGCTGAATTTGCGCAGCCAAGTGGTTAGTACGCTAGACCCCAGGACTGGGTGCCTTGTTTTCAATTGAGTCCTTATGTGGAAAACAGTGTTATGTGAAAAAGTAAATTCTGAGATATTGGCTGTTATATTGCTTTTAGATTCCTGCTATCCCCTACCGCTACTACGGCTCCCTCTGCCGTAGTAACAGTCCGTTCCTGCCCCCATACTCCCGCTTTGCTCTTTCACATTCCTTGTCTTTCCCCTCCCACAAACCCCCCCATCATTCGTTCCCCTTCCGGATTCTCCTCCCTTCTCCCCCTTGCCGCTAAACTATCTAAAATACACTCAATTTTCATACAACTCGCACGCCACCTATTGTAAAATTTTTATACATATTTCATAACGCCAGAGCTCACTATTGAAACCTTTGTGTGCGTGCGTATAACAGCTCACCAAAGTTTCAATCCAATCAGATGAATGATATATGAAATAATTTCATAACGCCAGAGCTCACATAATTAATCATGAAAACCTTTGCAGGCGTTAGTACGACAAATCCCCAAAGTTTCATTGCAATCGAATGAATGGTTTAAGAACTCATGAGGAACAAACAAAGAAACATTCATTTTTATAATATATTACATTAATTGGTTCCCGGCATGCAATGCCATATTCAAAACATAAATTGTTCCTCTCTGCATGTCCTTTCTCGTGCGTCCCCGTTCTCCTGCATCCCATTCCCCTCCCACATTCCCTTTCCACCTTCCCCTCTCCCCTCTCCCGCTCCCCCGTCCCCAGTACATTCAGTTTTCAAACAGCTTGCGTGCCACCTATTACAACTTTTTCTGTGAATGTAATTGGATATATGGCGTGTAATTTGAATGCATCTGCACATAAACAGCCGTTTTTCAATTTTAATATTACCTGCAAGATAAAAATTTAAATGCAAAAATAATTTCCCAACTGTTGTTGTAATCATAGATAATCTCACAACATACCCCATTTGGGGCTGGTCACAGTTAATAGAAACAATGGGAGATGTGGCATGCAATGAAGGTTATGCGTTTGATGTCTAGATAGAAATAAAGGCGTGACGCTGCTGTGCGCAGATTTGCAATAGTAGGGGTTATGGCTGAAAAACCTTAAAACATTATTCTAGCTAAATTTTACCGACTGGTATCACTGAGAGTCGCTCTCCGGTCCAGTGCATGATATTGCAAATTTATTCCGGTTCCCGCGTTCGCCTAGTTCGGCTGTTTTACATTCCCTCCTATGTCCCTCTAGTTGTTACGATTTTAATTTTGCATCAAGTTTATTATAAAATATAACGTTACTTGACTGCAAATCAAGAGTTCTTATTGGCAAATTTTCCCTACACACGCATCTCAGTTTACAGTGCTTGGAAAGGCTGTTAGCTGCAAATCCAAATCAGAATGAAATACATAATTCACCACCTTTCCAAAGGGTGAAAAATGTTGGCGACAGGTGTCAATAATCGTTTGTAGCGCATCTCCCTTGTTTCTGTTAACTATTGTTGGATGTGTTACCCTCTGCTAAAACATTTAAACACTTATTTAATATGTAACAATGTCATGTTACATATGTAAGATATCATTTATGTATGTATTTTGTCCATAGCATCTCATAGATTCCTCAAAAACAATCATTCCACCAATGTCTAACTAAATCATTTTAGTATAGTTACTTGCTTAGTAGGTATTCTTTTGTTGAATTAAGTCTGCAGTTGACAAGGATAACTTTGCAGGTGGCCAGAATGCAGACTGCTGTAACATCTACCGCCAACCAACTCCGGATCAATGACTTTTTCAAACAAAGTTTTTTTTAATCAAATATATAAATTACGGTTTTGGCGCCCCCTAAAATTGCCGCCAACAATATTCTAAATTTGACAGAAGGAGGCATGGCCATCACTGAAATCTGACTGAATTTTGATTGCTTGTGTCGGGAGTCATTAAATTAGCATCAAATAATAATGATTTATTCCAAATAAAGCCTTCTTCTAGGCTTTGGCATCCACAGACATCGAAAGAAATAGACTCGCCCTTATGCAAAATCTCGTTATCATTTCGATGAGCTGAAGGGGAACCACTTGATGATCTTTTTGGTATCAGGAAGGTTCAAACCCTTAACCCTTCAGGAATCAGGCGTTTTGTCAGAATGTCAAAATATTTTCGCTGTGCAATAAAATCCAAATAAATGTAATGTTTCTGAAAATGTCCAAAAACTAAAAACTGTTTTTGAAAAGTGATAAAATACACTTTCAAATTTTATAAATTGATATAAATGTGTAATTTTTTAAGTATTAAAATTTTGCATGCAAACATAAAAAAGTTGACTTACCCTTGTTTTATTTGAATTGACTTACCCTTGTTTTTTCTAACTAAAATTACTGATAACGAAAAAAAAATACACAATGTACTATGTTATGTTATTGCTAAAAATGATTAAAAAATTCCCAAAGTTTCATTAATTAAATTGCGCTCTGAAACTTTGTTTTCATAAAGGTGTACATTTTACTTATTTTGTGGTCAACTTTTATATTTGAATATAAAGTGTGGTGTTTTCTCTTTCTAACATTGTTTATATCATATTTCTAACTACAGTAGCAGGGAAGATACAACGATTTCCGTGAGACCTATATGAGTTGTTACGAAAAGCAGACAAATTAAGCTGTGCTGTTAAATAAATTATGAAATCATTGTATCTATCTAAATAATACTGTAACAAAATATTAGACTTTGGAAACAAGGCAAACTTTTTTCGCCTAATTTGTGATTGTGAGTAATTCGCGCATCATTATAAAAAGGAACTAGTTATTCTTAAGCAGATTTTATTTTCAAAGACTAAATTGTTATTCTACAATGTGAGTTGCCCGAAAATTCACTGAAAGGGAGAAGCCCACATCACTCCCCCCCATTCGCGCAACTTGGTTTGTTCCCCTCGCCTCACGGGTAGGTCTATCGTTTCTTTGGTCGGTGGTGGCATCCCATATATATGATGGCATCACCGCAAACTGCAAAGCTATCATTGTCAAGCTATGTATAAATGTAAAACTGTATAGTTAATAGTTGTTGGGTTTCTTAGTTCAACAATTGAAGCATTTTTGAATAAATTAAAAGCCATTGAAGTAATGTAATTCTTCTGTGAGATGCGTTTGTGCAAAATGTCCGAGTATTGTATTAATTAGTGATTATATAATTTTATGTTAAAACGTGTCCAACACAATCTTAGCCCCGTCTGTATTTTATTTTATATTTAACCAATTACTTAATTTTGTTATTAGTGACCTCTAATTAATTATAAAAATGTGAAGAAAAATCATATTATTTATATATATTGAAGATTCTAAATATTATGATCATGAGTAATATCCAGTTAGATTTTTATATAATTATATTTCTAGAGATTTTTATACGATGAGAATTTTATACTTAAAGTGATGAAGAAAAGGAATAAAAATGTATGATTGACTTACCCTTGTTTTATTTTAATTGACTTACCCTTGTTTTATTTGAATTGACTTACCCTTGTTTTATTTGAATTGACTTACCCTTGTTTTATTTGAATTGTCTTACCCTTGTTTTATTTGAATTGAATTACTCTTGTTTTATTTGAAATGACTTACCCTTGCTTTATTATCCTTGTTTTATTTGAATTGACTTGCCCTTGTTTTATTTGCATTGATTTATCCTTGTTTTATTTTAATTGACTTACCCTTGTCTTATTTTAATTGATGTTACCTGGGATAAGGTGGCAATAATGTAAAAGGTAGATTTCTAAGAGCAAAAATGACTCGCATGGCAGATGTAAGGAGTAGGTTAATGATTTTCAAGAAAAGAAGGTATTTTAAATACAAAAAATATATTAAAATAAAAATGACATCCTAACAAAAACTGAGGCTGTCTGGCAAAAGGGCTTGCTTAGGTTTAAAAGTATATGTTGATATGTGGGTAGTTGAAAGGACGCATGATGAAATCTTCTTTTGTGAAAATGAATCTCACATCGTGAGATGGGCAGGACTCCAGGCAATTGGCTCCCAGCCAAAAGGACCCTCCAGAAGCAGTAGAGGCGGATGATTATTGATGCCAATCATCCCTCCAGGATGATTTCCAGTCAGCTCCCAAGATGGCGAGAATAATGATCAGAATCGTAGCGATTTTCAAAAAAAGGATCCGTCGTGTTGCGGTCGAGAGAACCGCCCAGAGCTCTTGGCTGTAGTACAAAGAATGACTGGCTTTCCTTTCCAATCTCCTACTTTGAATCTCTACAGGATTAACAACTGTTGCATTTTAAAATATTGCAGAGCTCCCAATATGACCAATGCCCAAATGTCAATGGGCAAGCATTAGAGGTGCAACACACCGAGATCATAAATAAAGTGTGTATAAGGGGGTGCACACACCTTGTTACAAATACTTTTATGTAACATTGACTTATTTGAATTGACTTATCCCTGTTTTATTTGAATTGACTTATCCTTGTTTCATTTGAATTGACTTATCCTTGTTTTATTTGATTTGACTTATTCTTGTTTTATTTGAATTGATTTACCCTTGTTTTATTTGAATTGGCTTACCCTTGTTTTATTTGAATTGACCAGTGGTGGCTCGAGCACTTCTTTCATGGTGGGGATCGAAATTTTTTATTTACTGTACCGTAATCTCACCACCCCTAGAATATAATATAAAATTCAACTAAGAAAAAAATAGATGTTCTAATCATGCTAATCGCATATCTAAATAATATAAAATTTCTATAGATATGTACCAATTTACAATATAGTATAATAAAAAAACTCTTTATCTTGCAAGATTATTATCGAACTTAATTTAAACGCGAGCGATTCCCGCTCAACACTTCGCAAACAAATGGTTCAGTAGTTTGACGTGGGGATTTCTTGAATGATCCCCACGGTGTTTGACCACTCGGATTATCCCCCAAGTGCGCAGTAGGTTCTGCGCACTGAGAAATGAACACTGATAGTTCGTGCACTGGTCGACTATCATTCCGCTTCCGCTGGTCAGCCTGGGAGGTCGCTGCGTCGCATTAAAATAATCCGGAACAATTTTTTGTATTTAATTTCTACAAATATTAATTGCTTTTATGAGATTTATCATTTTGATGAAGACAAAGCATCGACTGTTATTTCCTTTAGTAGGTTTCAGATGTAACAGGTGGGGAATGTCCCCACTGTCCCCCTGTGAAGAATCGCCACTGCACGACGCTCATTTCAAGGACATTGTCGTAAAAAGATAAGTAAAGCAGAATCATTGAAGGGAGACTTACATTTATTTTTCCCCGTGTACGCACTTACCCCAATTCACCTTAAAAGGTATTTTTTAACAATTTCCACTAATTTATTGGTTGCATCTTGTTGAATCAAAAAAATAGACTAATCAATAATTTAGAATTTAATTAAAATAAGTATGGCATTTCAATGTGACAACAATGGAGATATGTGAACAGTGGACACTGAAAGGGAATCTGTCTCATCTTAACTTCCTGTTATTATCGATAGATTGTTTGACTGAGCACATGCACAAGTCTCGGTTTATATCAATTTTAACCGTTTGAATGGTAATCGTCGATATTTCAACAAACGACTCTATTATAAATTGGGTGACATCGATATATCGACGATATGACACGCAGTATATCTCTGGTATTCGGATGATGCGCTGCATCCGTGGTGTGTTGCTTTTCGCTTCTTTCAATAAATAGCAACAAAAATGACCAGTTTGCAGTTTATCTCAGCCATAATAGAAGCAATTGAAGAAGAGTGGATGGCGAAAAAAATATCTTCAGATACACCAATCCACTTAAACAAAAATTTTTGGTCTTGAAAATCTTCCGGGGACTAAATTGCGCTGCTGCGTCGTGTGCAGTAATAAAGGCGGCAACGGACTAAAGTGTTCTTCATTGATTTGTTCGGGTTGCAAGAAGGGTTTGCACGGGGTTTGCTTCCGTGGTCCCGAGGTAAGACTCTCGACTCACAATCCTAAGGTCGCGGGTTCGAACCCGGCGTGCGCAAATAAATTTTATTTGAATAATTTGTGTTATTTCACAATTTATTCATTTAAAATAATAAATAGTATATTTGCGGCACGTTCCAGAGTGGAAGATACTATCAGTATCGCCCTGGTGTAAGACCACCATCCACAGAAAATAGGTATATGTATACGTAATTGCGTCAACATTCCGACCATCTAATTTTAGAACAAAATTAATAAACAAAAAATAACACATTAAATATTATGTTTATTTATTAATTTATTTACTTATACATTATAAAGATAACACATCAAGTGGTTGTCACTGCCTTCTTCACTTCCACCTTATTCTTTTCTAACTAACATCAACATTACAGCTTGTCAAACAAGAGTAGAAATCATAGGAGGGCGCCACTGGTGTTCAAACGGCAATACTAAAAATATGGTGACCGGACAACTCGGAATGAAACCAACTCAGAACCATCTCAGATAAGTCATTTAGAGTGATAAAAAAATATTTATAAAATTGGTTATGTTAGGTTAGGGTTATCGTCTAATTTTAAATTATTTTTTTCATAGCTTTTAATGACTTATCAAGGAGGTGTTGAGTTGACTTTATTCTCAGTTGGCATGGAACCTAAAAATATAACTCATGGTGTTAATGTAAAGCTGTGTAACCTACATTTTTGTAAAAAAAAAAAACAAAAGTGAAAAAATTATATTTTCATTGCAATATAGATACCCAATGATCCCTAAATTAGAATTACATAATTTTGTGTAATGTAACAAATAATAACGATATCGTAATAAAATATAAAGCTCAGTTTAGAAATTGCTCACATTTATTTAATACTGACTTAAGTACCTAGCATTGCCCGGGCTTTAGATCATGTCTCTAATTTTAGATTTAAATATATTTAATTCATTCATATCTAAAAGTAGTGTAACTAAACTCACCATTAGTGATTCTTCCTTTCTATCTACTGTTAAATTCAAATTTATGTTAAATTAAATGAAAGCAAATCACTTTGTAAAACACAATTCAATCAAATTTATATCATTAAGTAGGTACCTTGGGGGCCATCCATAAATTACGTCACACGAATTTCATGATTTTTTGATCCCCCTCCCCCCCCAGTCCCTGTTACACATCGTCACATTTGTGAGACCCCCTCCCCCCTAGTGTGACGTTACATATTTTGCAATTTTACATCTAAAAATAATCAAAATTCAGATTTTTACATGGGACGTCACAGAGCTGATGACCCCCCCATACCCCTTGTCAAACTTCTCTACACCCCTCTCCCCCCCTTAAGGTGTGACGTAATTTATGGATGGTCCCTTAACAACAGTGCTTCTTTGATTTTATTTTTTTTTCCTTCACAAATTTTTTAGTTCCATTTTTAATGTTTTCTACTATTATTTGACAGATTATTTTTAATTTTTTGTTAAATTGTACCTCCCTTAGATGAATTAATATGGGAAGATACGTTATTGAGACAACGTATGCGGTTTCACTGAACCGAGTCCGGTGGACATACTTTAGTGAGCCGTTTGTGGCACCTGCAACGTTCAACCCTTGCTTATCAAGTACAGGATGCGGCAGCATAACTTCCTTTTGCAAAATGCACGCCATTCAGTTGGTTGATGTCGTAGCGGAGTGCTAATGATCTCGTTTGAGAGGCGGAACTATAAAGTTTTGTCCCGACACAGTTTAATCGCCATCATACGTTGGAATGGTGAGAAGCGTGCGTTTGCCGTTGAGGCCTACTTTTCGAACGGATGTTCTGTGATCATGTTTTGTATCCAGAGCGCCACATCTCAATTAGGGGCGATTTGGAGTGGCCGGCCTGCTCTCCTGCTTTGTCCCCTTGTTCTTTTGAAATCCCATGTTTATATGAACCGTCCAAGGACCCTACAAGATTTGAAGACCAACATCCAGGAAGAAATTTATTTATTTAAAATTTACGGCACAAAGTGCCATTTACAAGCTTGTGTATATTTAATTACAGTCGTAGTACATTATACAGGCATTAAAAATAAACAATAATATCAAAAACTCATTATGTAGTGACCTCGTTAACGTATAATTGGCTGAAATGTTCGATCAGTACAACCTTATATTTCAGTATGGAAATATTAAAAATATCAGCCACATTGGCATAAAAATTTCCAATGGTGTGTAATCTATTTACAACTGAATTGGAGCCTGATACCGACATGTAGTTGTCACAATAAAACAAACTAGGGAACCTGCCAGGATAACGCCTGATATGCTGGCAAAAGGCATGACAAACCCCAGAAATCAGTTTACTCAGTGTATGGAGAATAGGGGACGTCTCCTACGCGATTTGATCTTCAAAAACTAAGTAAAACAAAACTTAAGGCATGTGCCTACATTATAATAAGTAAAATTTACAAAATTTTAAGAAACCCCCGACACAAAAAAAGGCTGGACCTTGATACGCCTGAACAGATTTTCATGAATTGTAGCTAAGAACCATCTCTATTACGTCAGCTTTCAAACAAAAAAAACTGCATCACAATCGGTCCATTCGTTTAGGAGCTACGATGCCACAGACAGACACACAGACACGTCAAACTTATAACACCGCTCCTTGCGTCGGGGGTTAAAATCAAATAAAAAATTTCTGATTCATGCAATGGGTGTTTTGTTTTTTTTTTTTACATGAGCTCCACACAATAAAATAATTTCCCTCAGGGCCTATGTCAACTTTGGGGATGCTGTGTGGAGGGTTTTTTCAAGGAAATGAGGAGAGGAGAGTTGTCGGATGGAAAAGGGTTTAAGGTGTGGGTAGGAATCTGGGATTCAGTGTGTCTTGGTCATGCGCCTCCAAGACCTAGACAAACCTCATGAACCCGGGCACCCCTGCTAAATCACCAAACGTAGCGAACCACTTGGGGTGACCTATGGCAGAGGTGTTGGTTGGTTGGCGGTACCCATTCCCGCCTCCCAAAAAGAATTGGGTGTTATTAAGTTTTAAAAAAAAGGAAGTAACGCTGCCGCATCCTAAAGGCGCGCTGGGTTGCGATCACAGAACATCCATTCAAAAAGTAGGCCTCAACACACTCTCCTCACTGTTCCAACGCATGATGGCAACAAAACTGTGTCAGGAAAAAACTTTATAGTACCGCCCCTCGAACGAGATCACTAGCGCTCCGCTACGACATCAACCGACTGAATGGCGCGCATTTTAAAAAAGAAAGTTACGCTGCCGCACCCTGTACTACTGCTAATTCTGATTTTGAATATTGATAGTGAACAAAAGAAACATTGCCACACCGCTACATTAATATAACAGTATGGCGCCTATTCCAATACCAACTTCAGGAATGAAACATGTGAAGAAAACAAAACAAGTTTTGGAAACAAGCTTATCTCCCTTTTTTTTATGGAATAATGCTTAGTTCACATTACGCTATAAATCTGAGAGCAGATATCTGTTGATTCGCGAGCGCTTATCTTTTGTCCTTTCACACGAGGCTATCAAATATTTCTTCCTGTGGTAGGAGAGGGGGTCAGTCGAATTAGGGAGTGGCAACGGAACGCATATTTTTTGTACTGAAATCTGTCAACTTGACATCTGTCATCCACGGGTCTAGGCAGCTCCGTAATTACAATGACCCCCTCTCCTGTTTTAGTTGGAGAAGGGGAGAGTTATCTTCTGGGATATCGCGTCTGGAGCGGTTACGTCTGAGATGTGTATTGTCTATGATTGATCTGCGCTTAAAAACGCTTAGGTGTGAACGGTTTGAAGGGATTGTATGGAGAGCGTTATTTATCTTTTATATTTGATAGCGTAGTGTGAACCAGCTTTAATATTTTATCAAAACTAAACTTACACTTTGGCACTGGAGATGCACAAATTGTTCTTTTTTTGAAATGATTTGTACCAAAGCGAAAAACAATTATTTTGTAATGTAATAAAATATATTCATTTTTTACACTTAAAACGTCACTAAATGGCTCAACACTGACTTTAACTTCTGTCTGTAGCCACTGGCGCGATTATGGTCGAAAAATGGACCAGTTTTATTTTTCTGCGATTGATAGCGGTCCAAAATTCGACCACATTTTCCTACCATTCGCAAAACATTTATTGTAATTATTTAAAACATTTCCATGGCCAGCCATTTATTTTAAAACGAAGCTATTGAAATGCTTTATCTATTATGATTATAGATGTCGCAAATTCGATCTTCGTAGACTATTTTAGAACGATGTTAAAAATAAAAAAATTCACGCACATCATTCTGATCAGCTGTTTCGGTTAAAATTAAGTCTCTTTTCTATAAAAGCGCACCTTTCATTATCAAGTGTACCGCACACAACACACAGACATCGAAAATATTCTATGTTGACTCGAATAAGTACCTCTCACGGAGTTTGAAAGAAATAAACACGCAGGATTCGCGCGGTTATAAACTTTACGATTTTTTCATATTTTTTTAATAAATCCAACAAATATGAGATAAACGGTAAAATACAGGTCAATTCATTGGCTATATAGAACTATAATAATTTTTTATGTCTCCATGTTAAAATTCAAAGGTATGATTTTTTTAAAGTTGGCGAAAAATTTTAAAAATGATCTTTTGGAAATCTTGAGCAATCGAGGCAAATCTATTAATTTCACGTGGTCGCTCCAGTGGCTAGTCCTATTACAAAATTGGTTATAATTTTAGACAATACTTTTATAGTTGGGATATGGTGAGCACTAGGTAAAAAAAAATCATTCAAATTACTTATTATTTTCAAAGACATATTATCGGTTTAAAACCAACTCCATTTTCTCCGATTAATTGTGAGAAGTATCTTGTTCTGTGCGTACACTGGCACTTAATTGGTTAATCCAAAACACTGTCCAATAATTTACCACCATCCCTTAAAATCATAAAAGCTCTTGGGGAACTTGTCGCTTTCCTGAACCTTCCAAAATTCTTCTCCGTCGGCGTTCTTCCAGAAATCGTCATCATCCGTGGAGTCTCTTCTGGTTACATCGGAGAAGAAGGATCCTTCGGCGCTGTTCTCGTCCTCGTCTTCTGAGAAGGTCTCAAGGCCCCCATAGCCCCCCGAGCCCCCGCCCCCGGAACCCCTGCTGGATCCTTCGTCGCCCCCGTCGCACTGGTACATGCGATTCAGCTTGGTCGCGTCTTTCTCACTGAGGCCGACGCGCTGGCCGATGGTTACAAAGTCACCCTAAACATAAAGAATATGAAATTGAAAAATATGCGGTCTGTATTGTTAGCAGCGTATTTAAATATTGTCGCCTCACAAGTTTGCCTCATCTGCCTCCACAGGTACTGCTTGCGTCTCTGGCAGCCAACAGGGAAACTACTCCAGCTACTGCGTTCGGTAAAGGAGGGAACTACTAACTCCCGCTGGTTGGCAGGACTGGGCGCAGAGCTACCAACAGAACAGTCAGCGAACGGCTGGGAAAATGGCGCGATATAGTGTTGACGATTAAAAGGATGTTTTTATTATTGTCATGTACCGTGGAGACAATATATTTCTTTCTAAATATTTGATTAGTGTTTTATTATTGCTAACTGTATAGCTTGAAAAAGGGGGCAAATTTCGCAATCAAATTCTAAACTAACATTGACATCTAATGAATAAAAACAGTCTATACAGTGGAGCCTCGATAATCCGAACCCAGGCTGATATGAACTGCCAAATGACCTCTCTCTCCTTTGGTTTTCTTTTCGTTTTTGGAGAATATGAAGGAATTGTAATGCAGCACACTGTCGTAGTCATAGGGGATCCTGAAGACCAACGTCACGTGCGAGTTAAAATAGATTAATTAGCTATGAACCTTGACTTACATTCAGAGGTACGATGGTTTTCTTTCCGTTTTTGGAGAAAGCGAAGGAACTGTAATGCAGCACACTGTCGTAGTCGTAGGGGATCCCAAAGTCCGACGTCACGTGAGAGTTGTACTTCTTGAAGTTATTCTCCCGCCCTGGAAATAACAAATTATTATGTTAATTAGCCACTCAATACAAAAAAAAATATTAAAATTGGTGCAGATGAGTTTAGGACTAAAATGTGTATAGGGTAAGGAGGTTAGGGGAGATCGAACTCAAATTTAACATGTAGGTTTGTAATAAATAAAGTTTTGCACACATTATAATAGAAATAATAACCAATAAAGCTTTGAAAATGTAGCAATTTATTGTAAGGGTGTTTAGTGATGTCAATAATGTCAATACTGTAAAAACATTATATATGTCACTAGTAAGGAGTCATTTAGAATATGATTCCACGGTTTGGTCCCCAAATTGTGAGATTTATTCACATGCGATTGAAAGAATCCAAAATAAATTTTTATGATATGTAAATTTTAAAATGGGCTTTCCTAGAGAATGCCTAAATTACGACAATGTACTTTGTTCATTAAATTTAATAAAATTATCTGATCGTAGAATCATTTCCGATTTAACTTGTTTGTATAAAATCGTAAATTCAATGCTTGATACCCCTGATTTATTACATGTAATCTTTTTTCATACTCCAGGCAGGTCAGTTACAAGACAGTACCTACCATATTATTGTGACGATTCTACATCAACATCCCAATATTACATTCCTATGCGACGGATTCAACAGCTGGGAAACAAATACTCCGATGTTGTTATTATTTAGTACCTCAATTAGGTACCTATATAAGCATACCTTATTGAAGTTTTTTTCATCAAGTAAGGGAATATTTTGATAAAGCAATTTAAATTGACTTAACACAAGAAAAAAAACTATTTTGAATTTTTTATATTTTGTACCTACATACTGTGTGGATCAAATTCAATAATATTTTCACTTTAGGTATATTTATTTTTGTGTAAATGTTTTAAACAGTCGTTCCCTGCACTATTTTTTGTTGATGTTGTTGTTATATATGTGTAAAAGCCTAAATAGGCGTAAATAAATAAATAAATAAATATTTTTTCAAATTGCAGTCGGAAATTTTGAATTCATAAAGGTGTACATTTTCAAAAGGGAGACAACGATTTCTATGAGACCTGTAAATGAATTATTCTGAAAACCGAACAAATAAACTTGGCAGGTTAATAAAACTGTGGTTATATATTCCTACCATGATAAAAAACGCGTAATGCAAAATAATTAGCAATTAATTGCGTTTCGCCCGGAATTCGCTATCGTCTCGGCAATGGTCGCTAATTAAAAGGCCCATCAAGCATTGTAATTTTACCGGAAAATTGCAATCGATTTAAGTGTATTTTCCAACGCTTTCCGGACAGACAAAGAATTTCTTTAGGTATACATGTCCACCGTGAAGAAAGGCTAAAGCCAGTGTCCTGATTTGATATGCTTTGGAATTCGGTTTCAGGCGTTGATTCGCAAATAATTTGTTGGCAAATGATCCGGAAGAAAAGCATGGTGAAATTGTGCATTTTTTCTTAAACTAGATATAAGTATTTTATACCATTTCGCAATGTTTCTGTAATGATACGCAAAGAGAGTTTCATGGTTCGTAAATTATTGCAGTGAGAAGTGGTGTTGAAATGGCCGAATGGAATCACTGTTCATTCTGCAAGTCAATCAGTAATAGTATGTTGAACCGGGACACAATCAAGCATATCGAACCAAGCACGTAGGTTTTGCTTGAGCCAAGCATTTTGATCGTTTAAACTGTCGCTCGTCGCTTGTGCCAAGCATCGACGTCATGATCTGCGTGCTAGCGCCATGCTTTGCGATTTTATATATATTTTTTTATAATAGGCGGCCTCTGCGGTCGAGGGATAAGGCTCTTGACTTGCAATCCGAAGGTCTGTAGAAATATTATCTTGGCCTCGACATTATAGTACCGACAAACTCACTTTAACATCACTAACTATAGCAATTTGTGTTTATGCGCATTTCGTGTCACTAACTTACTAAAATGACGTACAATACAGTCGAGGGATTTCCCGTAAACCATAAACGAAAAGGATTGCCAACTTGGGAGATGTTTTACGGAATCCCTCGATTGTACTGTACGTCATTTTTATTTTGTTTTCCCAAGTTGGCAACCCTTTTCGTTTATGGTTTACGGGAAATCCCTCGATTGTATTGTACGTAATTTTTATTTTGTTCTCCCAAGTTGGCAACCCTTTTCGTTTATGTTTTACGGGGAATCCCTGGACTGCATTGTACGTCATTTTTATTTTATTTTTGTTGTCAGTATTCGTTAGTGTTTTAAACACGAAATACGCATAACACACAAATTGCTGTAGTCAGTGTTGTTAAAGTGAGTTTGTCGGTACTATAAAGTCGAGGCCAACATAATATTTCTTCATACCTTCGGATTGCAGGTCAAGAGCCTTATTCCTCGACCGCAGAGGCCGTACGTAACATGTTTTTTTGTTATTTAAATAAAAAAAACTGGGGAGTTAAAATCTTCCAAGTTGGCAACCCTTTACGTTAATGTTTTACGGGGAATCCCTCGATTGTATTGTACATAATTTTTATTTTGTTCTCCCAAGTTGGCAACCCGTTTCGTTTATACGGGGAATCCCTCGATTGTATTGTACATAATTTTTATTTTGTTCTCCCAAGTTGGCAACCCGTTTCGTTCATACGGGGAATCCCTCGATTGTATTGTACATAATTTTTATTTTGTTCTCCCAAGTTGGCAACCCGTTTCGTTTATACGGGGAATCCCTCGATTGTATTGTACATAATTTTTATTTTGTTCTCCCAAGTTGGCAACCCGTTTCGTTCATACGGGGAATCCCTCGATTGTATTGTACATAATTTTTATTTTGTTCTCCCAAGTTGGCAACCCTTTTCGTTTATACGGGGAATCCCTCGATTGTATTGTACATAATTTTTATTTTGTTCTCCCATGTTGGCAACCCTTTTCGTTTATACGGGGAATCCCTCGATTGTATTGTACATAATTTTTATTTTGTTCTCCCAAGTTGGCAACCCGTTTCGTTTATACGGGGAATCCCTCGATTGTATTGTACATAATTTTTATTTTGTTCTCCCAAGTTGGCAACCCTTTTCGTTTATGTTTTACGGGGAATTCTTCGGCTGAAACAAGCATAAACACAAATTGCTGTGATTAAAACAAGAATAAGGGTATTTAAGCGACTTTCCAGTACTTTGCGCAACTTAATTGTGACTTTTAGGTAAAAATAGTCACATGGGTGTTACGTAACGTTTAGAGAGGAGAAGGGGGGCACAGAAAAACGTTACGGCGCGTTACCTTAGGGGAGGGAGGGTCAAAAATCTTTAAAAATCGCGTTACGTAATACTTGAAAGCCCCCTTACCCGCTATACTTGCCTTTTCTTCACATCATTATCTTCCGTGGTATTTGCATAATAATGTTAGTAGATAATCTCCGATGCGTTAACAGCGGCAGCGCGATTCAAACATTGATTTTATGTGCATTTCTCATTTCACTTCCTCGTCTCCCGAACGATTTCGCTCCGAGTAGATCCGACGTTCGATGCATTTAACAGCGTGTTTTACAGCGTAATCTCGGTAGGTATCTACTAGACTATTGATGGATTATTGTTATCCATTTTCTTTTAATTGCGTCAGCTCAAAAGCAAAGCTGGAAAATTATCTCACGAGGAAACCGAGAAATTTGAATACGTAATAGTATTTTACAAAACTGTTGCTGTCACTTTCACTGTTACCTCCAGAATACAGAACGGAAGGAACAACTGCACCTCAAATTGATTACACCTAAAAATAATCGTCAAAATCGAAGTTTTTATCGAGTATTACCCTATTTTCTCGATCAAAAATGGGCCAATTTTTAAGATTTTTTCGTCAACTTTATTAGAAAAAAATATCTGTCTAAGTTTTGCTTTATCAAAAATACGTTGTCAAATTTATTTATTTATTTTGAATTTCACGCCCGGCTGGGCTTTTACATGTAATTTTTTTTTTAGCAAAGAACATCTAAATGTGCATATAACAAAATCGAAAAACAAAAATAACAAAATCATAAACAAAAACAAAATCCAAATCACAATCAAAATCAAAATCATAACCAAATCTGAAACAAAAACAAGGTCAAAAACGAATTGAAATAAAAACAAAATATTCCACCGCAAGATGTAAAAACTTTAGGCTGGGAAAAGTACAATACATGTGAAATAAGTCGAAGCACAGCTATGTTGTCGGTTTAATTAAATTTGTTGTTCTTCTTTCTGATATAAATTCTACTACGACTTGTTTATATTTAGTGAATGATGTGTTAAATATGTCAACAACATCTTTATAGTCATTAACCAAATTTTGTATACAGCGAACGGGTGTTTATTTATTTATTTATAAATAAACGCCCTTTTTCGGGGCTTTTACATATATAGCATAGAAAAAACATTTTATTGTACATAACTGAACTGCCTCAATAACAATATTTTATATTTATTCAAAGATAAATTGAAGATGTCCACTGACTTGGTATAATTGTTTCCCTCCATTAGTATTCTGGGCAAAGAGGAATACATATGGTAGTTAGTCCCAGAATTTTTCTGCACTGAAATAAATCCTGACTTCTAGTATTACGAAGTGGAATTCGGAAGCTTATCAATTCAAGTAATACCGGACTATCAACTAAATCATTTAGAATTTTATATAGAAATACCAAGTCAGTGAAAATTCTTCTGTCTGACAATTTAGGCATATTCATATCGTTTAAAATTGTGTTGTAGTTTAACATATTTGCTGGAATACCCATTTTAAAATTTAGAAAACGTAAGAATTTGTTTTGTATTCTTTCAACAGCTTGTACGTGCATATTATAATGAGGATTCCAGACAGGAGAATTGTACTCAAGTTGGCTTCTAACATAAGCAAAATATAACATTTTAATACACTTTATATTGTTAAAGTTTCTAGTTAGCCTAGTTATAAACCCCAACATTTTTAAGCCGTTATTACAGATTTCTGTTATGTGGTTAACAAATGAAAGATTTGATTGAAAAGTGATGCCCAAGTCTTTAATCATCATCAATCAATCATCACAATCAATATATTAATACGTGAAGCCAAAACTTTGTACCCTTTTTTACGAAAATTGCGCGGAAGGAGGAGTATGAAATTTCGCACACTTATAGTTTATATAGAGGAGGAGTGCAGAATGCTAATATTTTTTTTTAAATATGCATAAAAATAGATTAAATCAATAACAAAAACATTACACACACTACCATGTATTTGACACACACACTCGCGTCTTTACTCTATTGTTTATTGAGTTTATGGTCAAATTGAGAATAGATTAATATTGTTTGTCTTTAATATTATTTGTCTATGGTCTTACTGAATGTCAAACATAAAAAAAAACATTACAACTATGGTCGAATTTCGACCATTGGGCGAACACTAGTTTGCATTAATGTCTGAAGAGCATTGTTATCAATGTTTACAGTTGTGATTCTGTTTTGGAGTTTTTTTTTTTTTTTACAGTTAATACCGCACAAGAGTCTCAACTGCTCCCGTCTGGAGCCAGTGAGACTATGGCATCCCCAATCGGGGTATGTTGTGAGGCTGAAGGTAGTGGGGAGGGGAAGGAGATAGGGAAGAGGAAGGTAGGGAAGTACCTGGCTATTCAGATCTGGTCACTAAACACGGCTAAAGCCATTTCAAGCAACGTTTCAATTCTGAATGGTGGTCTTACACCAGGGCGATACTGATAGTATCTTCCACTCTGGAACGTGCCGCAAATATGCTATATATTATTTTAAATGAATAAATTGTGAAATAACACAAATTAATCAAATAAAATTTATTTGCGCACGCCGGGTTCGAACCCGCGACCTTCGGATTGTGAGTCGAGAGTCTTGCCTCGGGACCACGGAGGCCGTCAAAAGAGTTGTCACAATAGAACGGTAAATATTGCCTCGATGTTGATTTGCGAGGTATATGGAAAGAAATGAAGTATAATAATTCAGGGCTGTCAATTATTGAATTTATGATTTTGTGTAAACATGTTAGGTCATTTACTATTCTACGATCGGATAATTTTAATAAATTAAGTTGACATAGTAGATAATCATAGTTGATGCATTCCCTTGTACCCAATTCTGAAATTAATAAATCGTAAGAATTTGTTTTGAATTCTTTCTATCGTGAGTGAATGACTAGCATAACTAGGTGCCCACACCGTCGAATTGTACTCAATTTGACTCCTAACCAATGACATGTACAAATTTTTAAAGGTTTGAATATTTTTAAATTGGCTGCAAATTCTTATAACAAAACCCAACATTTTCAAAGCTTTATTTGATGTAATTTCAATATGGTTTATAAATTTCAGTTTTTGATCAAAGTTTACACCTAAATCATTCATTCCTAAATTTGTAGACTGAACGTCTGTTGATGGCTTTCAAACTAGGCAATTTTAAGGAATTTCGGATGGTTCTAATCCCTATAAGAAGTAAATTATCAAAAAATAGAAATCGTAGGAACATGCCAGTAATAGATTTCTATATATGTATATTAAAAAATATTTCTACTAGTGTCTAGCTAGTGACCTGGACGCGATGCCAATTCAGCCAATTATGTATACCTCATATTGATAACAGAGACAATGCAATTGTACAATATTGTTGTATTTTCCAGGAATGTAATCTACAAGAAACTTTGATCAATTTTGACGACCTCCGTGGTTCCTCCGTGGTTCCTGCGTGTCCTTTCCCATTCATCCCGTTCCACTTTCGCTTCCCCTGTCTCTCCGCGTTCGCAAATTAATCAATTTTTTTTTTTTTTTTTTTACATTAACTCCACACAGGAGGCCCTGAGGAAAAAATAATTTCCCTCAGGGCCTATGTCATCTTTGAGGATGCTGTGTGGAGGGTGTTTTTGAGGAGAGGAAGGAGTGAACATGGGTCTTGAAGAGACCCATATTGTAGGAGGGAGGAAACACAATAAAATTTATTTGCCACGCCGGGATTCGATCGCGCGACCTTCGGATTGTGAGTCCAGAGTCTTACCTCGGGACCACGGAGGCCGTCATGGCATAGCAACGCATGCCGGGAACTCGCTAGTAATTAATAAAAAAAATCCCAAAAGTTAAGTTTTTTTTTTTTTTCAAATTGCGATTCAAAACTTTGCTTTCATAAAGATGTACATTTAACTTTTTGGGTGTTTTTTTTAAGATTTAATTATACAGCGTGGTATTTCGCCTTTTTAACGCCGTTTAGAACATATTTCTCACTCTGCTAATAAGGGAGTTACAGCGATTTATATAAGACCTATTTATATAAGTGAGAAGGGACAAATATGGTCTCCTACCATTCAACGGGTTAAAACTGTTAACTCCTGAAAACCTATGTAAAATGGAATACGCGGTGTTAAAATTTATTGCATTGACATTTACAAACCGAACAGCATTTTTACCTAACAGTGGTTAGACAATTACAACACAATATTTCATTATGATTCAACCCATATTGCGTAATTTACCATTGCTTTTATTTATACTCTAGTCGAGTTTGAAAAGTGTCAATTTGTTTGACATTGAAATGTCGCGACGAATCGACTGTTTCTCGGTTTGATATCTTTGAAATAAAATCAATGAATCTGTCGCTCTGGTAACTAGCCGTATCTAATAATGAATCGACGCTTTCGATCACACTGTTCTTTACACTAATCTTACCGCAATAATATCTTAACTCTAAATTTAATAATCTGTTTTCTAAAGCGGTAAGAACTCTCGAATGATGATGGGTTCTGGCGTACCTAGTGAAAGCGCAGCTATTAGGAGGTAGAGCCTCGATTACGTAGAGCGAATTTACAAGCTACTAGCCGGTAAGTTTAAAAGCCGGTGAATCGGCGAGTGAAATTGTCATGACGACACACAAAACTGTCTACTCGCTCAGTAGCGACAGTAGCAGCTAAAATAACGACTCTCGCGCGAACCAATTCGGTCGACATTTTGTAAAAAAACTTGAGCTCGCTGCTAGTGCCGCACGCTAGCCAATAACGGCTCCCACCCGAACTAATCCTGCTAGACGAAATCAGCTGTTGGTGGGCTTCTTTAGGCAAACACTATCGAGTAGCGAGTAAAGTTGACCACCTTTCAACTTTTTTCGTAGATTGTCCACAATCTGCTAGTTAGCAAGTAATACGATGACACCGAGCGAGTTTATTAACAGATAGTGAATTTCCCAGATGGTAGCTTGTAAACTCGCTTAACACGGTCGCCGAGAAATTTAAATGATAGGTATTTTATGAAACTATCGTTGATACCCTCCCGAATACTGAGCGAAAGGGCCAAATGCACCTCAGGCTGATAATCGTTTATTTGTTAGTTCCTTATGCTTTCCTAAACCATTCATCCGATTGCGATAAAACCTTGGGTGAGTTGTTATGCGCACGCCCGCGAACACGTCTTTGTATATACTGGTGATCTCTGGTGTCAAGAAGTTTTAATTAGTTTGTCAATTTATGGATGGTCCCTGAGCTATCCTGGGTTCGATTCCCGCTTCAGGACTTAAGGGGACCCGGTGGTCTAGAAATTAAAAAAAATATATATTTTTTGTTCAATATTTCAAAAGGACAATCCTTTAAAAATATACTGTATTTTTTTTGTAATGGTATTGATGATATTGAAAGTTCAACAGCCCATTTAGCAGGTCAGCGCAGAAGCAGGTAAAAGGCGCCGGGCAAAACTTCAAACTATATTATTTCAAAACTACTTTTCAAAAAAATATTTTTTTTTCAATATTTCAAAAGTATGATCCTTAAAGAATATACTGTAATTTTTTTGCGTGGGTATTGACGATATTTAAAGTTCTACAGTCCATTTAGCAGATCAGCGCAGAAGCAGGTAAAAGGGCCGGGCGAAACTTCAAACACATTCACTCTGCCGGTTCGTCTCAAATTTTAATATATTATTCCGTACACCAGTACCTATCGCAGAAACTAGAACTAAGTTTTTACGTTGAATATTTCTATTTTTTTACATACAAATTTTCAATTTGGGAGGCGGGAATGGGTACCGCCGCCCCGGGAACCTTTATTGGATAACCAACACCTCTGCCATAGGTCACCCCAAGTGGTTCGCTACGTTTGGTGATTTAGCAGGGGTGCCCGGGTTCATGGGGTGAAGTTTGTCTAGGTCTTGGAGGCGGATGACCAGGACACACTGAACCCCAGATTCCTACCCACCCCTTAAACCTTTTTCCTTCCCAGAACTCTCCTTCCCTTTCTTTCCTTAAAAAAACCTCCACACAGCATCCCCAAAGATGACATAGGCCCTGGGGAAATTATTTTCCTCATCGCCTCCTGTGTGGAGCTCATGTAAAAAAAAAAAAAAATGAAAAAAACAGTCTGTTTTCTGTATTTAAATTTCAACAACGCGCCATTTTGCCATTTTTTTAATTTATTTTTTATTCTAGTTCCTGCGATAACCACTCATACTGATCATAAACGTTTTTTTGTTCTTGTTTACGAATAAGTGAAGGAGCCAAAACGGGTCACACCACCAAGGTCCGTATTTATGAGGAGGGTAACTTTAGCGCAGTTCCTTAACTACTTAGAATTAAAAAAAAATTAATAACAATATTTTTGTAAACTATTAAAGTCATTTAATATATCTATAAAGTTTGAATGGCATTGTTCACTGTTTTCATTTTTAAAAAAAATCCTAAAAACTCGTCGAAAATATGGGGGCTGGACCACCGGGTCTCTTTAAAAGTTTTTTCTAGTTTATTAGTCTTAACTAAAACTTTATTCGTCTACTTTTTGAAAAAAGCGAAGTATTTTATTGCACTATCAATGTCTATATCATCACATACCTCCTGATCAGTAGCAAGATAGCCAGATTGGTTAGCCTAAAAGTACTCATTGTCGATCTTAAATAATTTTTGCTCAATTTCAATTTTGAAAAACTTCTCTCACAGCTGGTATTCGTGATCGTGAGGAACATTCGTAGCTTTCTTATAATATTGGCAGAGTATCTTCCAGAAAATTCCGTACTCATTTCAACCGGTCCGAATCGTAGGTGCAAAACTATGAAATGAGATGATTAAAATTTTACAAGATATTATTATTATTTATTGTGAAATTTTTCCGCCCCTTAAAAGTGCCGCTCGGGGCGAGCCGCCACTAACCTCACTGTAAATCGGGTGGTCTGGTGGCAACCTCCAATCCGCAGCGGGTTAAATCGGGTCGTGTGGAGAGCTTATTTTTACAATAATGCTGCAGCACTTTCTTACACATTAGATAATGATGAGACAAAAGATGACACCCACAAAATACGTGAGACTACCTACTACTTTTTTTCCTTTGGAGGAAACTGATATATCTTATTACGGCTCAGTCACGGCGACGGGAATTTTTTCGTTTCATTTTCTTTATACATTTATGGGAGATGTACCCACACAAAATATTGAGTGTATGTTTCAGTATGGGGGACTGCAGACATTCGTTCACCGATTGTCTCATTTATGACTGTTGTTATTTAGTGTGTAAGAGAAAGCTGCAGCATTATTTGTAAGAACAAAAGCAAAAACCGTCAGCGCATTGACATTTGACGTTTTTGAATTTTTGGGATTCAGTCACACTTCAATATTATCCTTGTAACTATATTCCATACTTTCAAAATTATCGTCACATCTAGTAGTGTTGTAGGGGTCTACGGAGACGTCACGGTGCAGTGTGTGAGAGAGATGCAAGAAAACGATGACTTTGTTCCTTTGGAGGAAACAGTCCTACGTATATTGTGTATCTCGTCTTTTGAAAGAGCTGTAGCATTATGTGATAAGGAACGTATGTTTATTGCCTTTTTTATGCCGTTACGGTATAGTAATCGTAAATCGTCACGGTAATTTTAAAAGAGTTCAATCAATGACCAGGTAGTCAACTCACCCTGCAGGATGTTGTCCCACTGGATCTTGACGAAGTCGTCGCGTTTGGTGCTGCTCTGCATGTGGAAGAATCCGAGCGAGTGCAGCATCTCGTGGACGATGGTGCCGTGGCTCATGCAGCCCAGCCCCACGGGGTGCGGGGTCAGATTTATAATCTGCGCCTTGCCCTGGTAACCCACGTTCGAGTAGCACCCTCGCCGCTTGCCCTGGACGAACAACGTATGTTAATAAACAATAATTAACTAATTAACCAACTAACCATCACGCCGTTTCCCCGCAGAGGTAGGCAGAGAGGACGTTCCGCCAAACAACTCGGTCTTGGTAAACACCTTTTGCTTCACTTACATTCATGCATCGTCTCATACGTGCTCTTCTATTATTCTGACTTTTGACATGGCCCGAATCAAGATCACTTGATCATGCCATGTCTTCCTCGGGCGTCCCCGACTTCTTCTACCTACCATTCACTCTTCCGTCATATTATTCTTACACTAGGTACTTTCTTCGTTCATTCGCTCTACATGCCCAAACCATCTGAGAGTCCCTTTCTTAATCTTACTCATTACGCTAACATCAGCCTTGCATTATTTGCGAATCTCCACATTTCTCACACGATCTTACATGGTTTTACCACACATACGCCTCATGGATCTCATTTCAACAGCATTCAGTTTACTTTCATCCTTACTCTGCCAGTTCCATGCCTCACTGCCATACATCAGGGTAGGTATCAGCACTCCATTGTGGACTGCTACCTTCTCTTTTTTTGACAGTTTTTTATTAGCGCCAGCGGCATTCAGTCCTCCATCAATGGAGCTTCCTGCATTTACCCTTCTTTCGATATCTCTCAGCCTTCCCATCTGTCGTGAATATACTTCCCAAAAACCCAAACTCATCCACCTGCTCCAAGTATCCATCATTCACAACTATATTGCACACTGTTTTCGTACTCTCTCTTGTAATAGTAAATGTTATATCCTTACTTGAATAAGAACGTATGCTTCATCATTAGGAGTCTTCTCTTTGAACTTGATACAAGAAGATCTCTGCAGATCTGCCATGCCATCCAATATAGCGTCAAGCTGTTCACCACCTGGAAGAGACAATAATTGCTTCATCTGTATTTCTTTGCTGCCTCTCTCTAAGACTAGCTTTACACTCGTAAATAAAATTTACGGATTACGTAAGATTTTGACAGGTTACTCCCAGGAGCGTTTACATATGCATCTGACTTGTGGTAATTAATGATCACGGAAGTTTTTCGGAAGTTCGACCTGCGTAACTGCTCATGCGACCGTTTACATCTGTAAATTTATTTGCGGTAAGATGGCTTCCTTTCAACAACGACCTGCTACTGTCAAATTTACGCGATTTTGTCAATAAAGACGAAAAGGACCAAATAAAGTGCTGAAATAGAATTTGGGTTTAATTAAACAATTCTCCACGCACTTTTGTGCCGTCAAAGACGAAAATTAATGGATTTCTTTCATTTTATCCGATGACAGCTAGGTACCTGACGGCTGCTGACAGCAACCGACTTCGTATTCAAATACGTAATTTTAAAAACAGAAACATTGAGATTAGAAAGGATTGGACCGATAATTGATTAGAAGGATGCTCATTTTCTACTAAATACTATAATAAATACTAGTTTTTTAGGAAAAAATCTAATTAAAACAATATTGTCTTTTGATTTTTGGCATTTCGCAACGGCGCATTTTGGTACTATTTCTTACAGAAAGTCCCTCAGCTTATCAAACTGATTTTATAAGCTGTAAGAAGGCTGGAATTTCGCGCGGACGCGATTAGACCTGTCAAAAGACTTCCGAAAGAAGAAGTTCTGTAATTTGCTTTAAATTACGTTAAGTGACTTTTGTTGTCGTTTACATTGGTAATTTGGCCATAAATCGCTTACACGAGCGAATTACGGGAAAAAACTTACGAGTGTAAACCTAGCCTAATACCTGACTGATGCCTGACGGGATAACTTACTGAAGTCCCGCTTGTTGATGGCATAGACTACCGTCTTGCGCGGCCAGCGCTTGGAGACGTCGTTCAGGCCGTTTCTGGCCAGTCCGGGCTGTGCCGTCTCCTGCAGCAGGACACTCTGTTGTTGTTCGTTCAATATGATGTCCCCTTCAAACTTGCCGCTCAGTTCCCAAGTGTTCTGTCCTGCGTCGTGCAGCTCGTCGAATTCTGTGGAAAGTTTCAATTTTAAATATAAGATCATTGCTATGGTCAAGCATAGTGGGAGAAATGTATTTTTGCTTTTGTTACAGAATTTTAATTGCCGTTGTTCCCAATCCTACTGATCAACTGTTGAGCCTTGGCTCAACACTCCTCAAACGCGCAAATCTGCTCTTCCCAACGAAACGCTCCTACCGATAGACGAATCAAGCGTTACAAGGCGGCACAATACCCTAATAATAGCCCAAGACTCACATTTTATTTAATTCCGACGAATTCGTATCTAAAATAACTTTTTATTTCAAACCGATACCGGGGATATAAGTTATTTATATTTAAGATTAACAAAAACAATATCTAACTCTTAATATGTTTATAATTTAGCGGTAAGCACCAGATTTTATTTTTCTAGACGATGAATTAATAACTTTCGGGGGGATTCGTTTAGAAACATCTGAAGTATTAATAACGCGTTCTTCAGAATTAATTAAAATAAACCCGGCGGAAATATCATAATTCAAGGCCTGTCAGGGTGAATTCGACCGTAGGCCCGTCCAATACGCCGGGCCGCGCGCGTATTTTTGTGTACACGCTTTCGTCTCTTACGTCGTTAAGATTCCCACATTATTTTAGAGTGCTTGCTCGGACAAATTCGACTGTAGGCCCATCTACACCGGGGTCGTTCGTCGCATAATTGTGTACGCGCCTTCTTTACTTACGTCGTTAAGATTCTGGCTATATTTTAGGGTATTGTGTTGTCTTAACAAATCATTTGGTTGATCGGAGACTCAGATTAATCGATCAAAAAGTTGGAAACAACGGCCGTTGGTCTTCCACAAACATTTGGTCGCTAGTGAAGTGTAACAACCTCCTTATCCGTTATCTGTTACCATTGGGGTGATCCACTTGTCCTTAAAAAAATCGAAATCGGAAACCCCATCTCTTGTTGGGAGTGATTTAAAAATACTTGAGAAGTCTTTTTGGAAAGGTTGAAGGAGGTATTTTGAGAGTTATTTTTTGCAGATTGATTTTGTAAAGGCCTGTAAAAAACATTCACTCCCTTCTTACCAATTTTTTATTAAAATAACAAGGAAATCAATATCACGGAACCAACCGACCTAGGTAGGGTCTAAGAATGTCCGTTCGCCACCGCGATGGGGCGTTAACTGATGCAAAATGCACATAGTCTGTATACCGGACCACATAAGGTTTAATTCTCAATTCGAAATTTGTTGAACGCCACCCATTTTGATTCATGCCGTAAAACCAGCGCGTGATGATTTGTTTTATTTTTTGAAATTCTGGCACAAATAAAGGGTTTTCCAATAAGAGGTGTTATTTTGAATAGCACGGTGAAGGGATTGCGCTATCGAGAGATGATTTAATGATTTTTTATGGCCGGAATTGGATGGTATTGATCTGGACAACGTTTACTTTCAACAAGACGGCGCTACGTGCCACACAAGCAACGAAACCATTGATCTTTTACGGGAAAAGTTTCCGGACCGTGTTATCTCTCGAAGTGGTGATCACAATTGGCCACCGAGATCTTGTGATTTAACACCTTGCGACTTCTTCCTTTGGGGCCACGTGAAAGAGAAGGTCTACGCCAACAGCCCAGCGTCGATTCAAGACCTCAAAGATGAAATTCGTGAGGCTATCGAGGACATGGGGCAGCCACTGTGCGATTTGGTTATTGAAAATTTCATGAAAAGGATATGGTCCTGTAAGCGTGGTGGTGGTGGTCATTTGCCTGATGTTATTTTCTACTATTAAAGGCATACCTTCTTCTTTATAATGAAATAAACATCCGATCATTTATATTGAAAAATTGCATTTTTCTTTGAATATCAAAATAACACCTCTTATTAGAAAACCCTGTATTAAAATGCTATCATTTTATAAAGAATTTAATTTGCCACATTAAACAATGAAACTTTATCCAAAAAGGGGTTCGTTAGAAGGAGATTTTGCAAATTAAAGTATTTTTAAAGGCCTGATATTTTATTTATCGATTATTTCCGAGCTGTGTACCGGCTGAAACGTGGCTCAAGATTGGGAAGTCTGCGCAACACAGCACCCGGAGTAATCTGATGATTTGCTGAAATAAGCCTTGACCCGTTTTACTATTACGAAAGATGACTGAACCGTACTAAAAATAACAATTGTAATCAATACATTGCCAAATAGAAATCAGTTAACCAATTATAATAATGTTTCTATAAACAATATACATTTATAACTGCTTGTGTGAGTGAAGAGAGAGTTCAGAAGGCTATTCCCTAAAATTTGTGATAAGAGATCGTTATCCCGCGAGAAGTGCTGACAGATCTGTGTGATTTTTTACAGATGTTATTTGCTTTTTCTATCGGCCGATGTCAAAATTTCAGCTGTGAGCTGTCACGTATTTTAGTTTGGGTCGTTTTAAACACGAATTCCTGCAAGTATGCATGATTATTTATTCTTTTAACAGCTGTAGAAAATCACACAAATCTGACAGCACTTCTCGCGGGAGAACGATCTCTTATCACAAATTTAGGGAATAGCCTTTCAGAACAGAGACTGGACAACTATCCATCACGCTGTTTCCCCGCAAGGGTCGGTAGAGAGGATGAACCGCCACACAATTTGTTCTTGACTCACACTCCTTGCTTGAGACAACTATACTTAAGGCCCGACTCAAGTATCTGAGAGATATGATCTTACAATATGTGATCTTCGCTTGAACGTGCTTTGTCTTCCTTTAAAAATAATAATAATTGCAATGAATGTGGATCCAAGTTTAAATAGGAACAAAAGAATAACGTTTGGGTTTCTTTGTTTGGACATGAAACAGGGTATAAAAGGGAAATGTCTTGTATGAAAGCCCTCTTCACCCGTTGACCATAAACGTTACTTAAACGTTACTTAAATATAGTCTATTATTATACGAGTTATATCATTTTATTTAGCGGTCCCGAATACAGTAAAGGCAAAACATCTTAATAATAATAATAGTTTATTCCAGAATGTATGCAGGGGTAGTGCAATGCAATACATTCCATATTTTGAAATAACAAAAAAGAAATTAGACAAATTAAAGATTAAGGTTAAAAGTAAATAACAACACATAGATAAAATAAAAATAAAAACAAATAAGCACAAAAACACGAGAAATGAAATTAAAAAAATAATAAACACTAAAATGAATTCATGCATCTGTTTACGGAGGGTATTTCATCGTCTTTCCTCTCCAGGGGGCCATCAGGGGGGACTCCATCCAGGCAGTCATGGCGGTGATGATCGCATTCTTCGATTGGCCCAGTCTGCGCTATTAACTTCCCACGCGGTGGCGGAGAAGTGCTCGGAAAGTGTGCACTCCTCCCTCTAGGAACATTTCCGTAGCACTGCAGTATCTCGGTAAGCGGAAAAGTTGGCGATCGGCGTTATTATAAGCAACCTTTAACTTATGCCATTGGGATGTAGCGTATTGACCCACAGTTCTGATGTGTACAGAGAGGTACAGAAAGCGTTGAACAGTATTCTTTTTACTTTTGGACTGCAAAAGTTAAAAAGTCTTGACAACATACTCGCTCTAACTGATATAGCTCTGCCTTTCCATATCCTCGATATCCTAAAGGTCGTCTGTGATGATGTGTACCAGGTACTTAACGCTGTGATTAACATTCATTTTCCTTTCATCTAGCATCATGAGGATGTTTGGATTTGGATGATTCCGTTTTTAAATTTAAAAACCATAACTATTGACTTGGTGGTGTTATATAAAAGTTTATGACTCTTTGCAGTCTTTACAAATTTTGAGTAATTTCTCTAATGCGCTTAGTGACAGTGCAGGAAGAACCGTATTATCTGCGTAGTTAATGTTGTTTGCACACACTCCGTGTACATGGCAGCCTATTTTCATGGCGTTAAGTCTTTGAATAAGCTCATCGGTGTATAGATTGAACAGAACCGCAGACATGCTTCCTCCTTGCCTTACGCCACTTTTCAAACAGAATGGATTAGATCTTTGATCTTTACCAGATCGTGCTATGTCTTTCTTTGATCGTCACTTGATCGTGCTATGTCTTTCTTTGATCGTCACTTGATCGTGCTATGTCTTTCTTTGATCGTCACTTGATCGTGCTATGTCTTTCTTTGATCGTCACTTGATCGTGCTATGTCTTTCTTTGATCGTCACTTGATCGTGCTATGTCTTTCTTTGATCGTAACTTGATCGTGCTATGTCTTTCTTTGATCGTCACTTGATCGTGCTATGTCTTTCTTTGATCGTCACTTGATCGTGCTATGTCTTTCTTTGATCGTCACTTGATCGTGCTATGTCTTTCTTTGATCGTCACTTGATCGTGCTATGTCTTCCTTTAATCTTCACTTGATCGTGATATGTCTTCTTACGAGCTTTACTTGATCGTGCTGTGTCTTCTTATGATCTTCAATTGATCGTGTTATGTCTTCTTATAATCTTCACTTGATCGTGCTATGTCTTCTTATGAGCTTTACTTGATCGTGCTGTGTCTTCTTATGAACTTCAATTGATCGTGTTATGTCTTCTTATAATCTTCACTTGATCGTGCTATGTCTTCTTATGAGCTTTACTTGATCGTGCTGTGTCTTCTTATGAACTTCAATTGATCGTGTTATGTCTTCTTATAATCTTCACTTGATCGTGCTATGTCTTCTTTTAATCTTCACTTGATCGTGATATGTCTTCTTATGAGCTTTACTTGATCGTGCTGTGTCTTCTTATGATCTTCAATTGATCGTGTTATGTCTTCTTATAATCTTCACTTGATCGTGCTATGTCTTCTTATGAGCTTTACTTGATCGTGCTGTGTCTTCTTATGAACTTCAATTGATCGTGTTATGTCTTCTTATAATCTTCACTTGATCGTGCTATGTCTTCCTTTAATCTTCACATGATCGTGCTATGTCTTATAATCTTTACTCGATGCCTTCTTATGATTAGTATGTGGCCACACGGTGGCTATTACAGTGCCGTACTCTAGGAAAGGATCGGGTGAGACTGGTTGAGGAAGACCTTTTGATTTCTCCAGCCGGACTCTCTCGACCCATCGCCTTGCACCGCAGTGGGAGGAATGTAGTAATGAACGGATTCATGCATCCGTCACTCCTGGACACATTGATCCACAGATTCCTACCCACCCCTCATACCTTCTTCCTTTCCAGAACTTCCTCTCCTTCCTTGCCCGAGGGAAATTGTTTTCCTCGGGGCCTCCTGTGTGGAGCAAGTGTAAAAAAAAATTGTTTATAAAGGAAATAATATACATGCCCTAACCTTCATCTGGTTCAGCATAGTTGACAGCTTGCAGAAAGCTGTCAAACTGCTTGACTGCGGGGCTGGACAGGATGGGCCTGCCGAGGACTGGGGACGAGATGAGTGTGATCAGCACCAGTATACTGCCCTTCATTACGGAGACCTTTGCTAGGCTCTATGCTGAAACATAAATAATTACACTAAAGGTGACTGGGGACGATGTGGGCGTGATCAGCATCGGTATACTATATACATACCTACCCTTCATCCATACATGGGTCTTTCTTCTTTTTAACCTGCATAAAGTTGTCTCCACCCGTTAGTGGAGAAAAATTCAACAGAATGATCAATTTTATTATTTCATAATTACTTTAAAATCAACTGTTCTAAAAACGAAACGACTGTGTGCGTTTAAAAAAAATATGTGTTTATATTTGTGTAGTAAAAATTACGTGATTGAGTTGTAACTCCTCGTGATAGAAGTGTATTTCATACAAATCACAGTTGTCTTCTGCCACCTCGACTTGCGTATATTCTATAATGTTAACAATGAGATGACGACATAAAATATAAAACTATTTTAAAACTCCAAAAGGTACCTATCAAGTAACAGCGATTATTATTTTTAATGATGTTTATTAAAATATTTAAAAAATCTCAAACACAACTTTTATGTCGTACGATAATTCTGTCACGTGGGTTTTCATTCGAAATAGGTATACTGACACTTAGTCACGGGGGTTTTCATTCGAAATAGGTATACTGACACTTAGTCACGGGGGTTTTCATTCGAAATAGGTATACTGACACTTAGTCACGGGGGTTTTCATTCGAAATAGGTATACTGACACTTGGGGGTTTTCATTCGAAATAGGTATACTGACACAGTCACAGGGGTTTTCATTCGAAATAGGTATACTGACACTTAGTCACGGGGGTTTTCATTCGAAATAGGTATACTGACACTTAGTCACGGGGGTTTTCATTCGAAATAGGTATACTGACACTTAGTCACGGGGGTTTTCATTCGAAATAGGTATACTGACACTTAGTCACGGGGGTTTTCATTCGAAATAGGTATACTGACACTTGGGGGTTTTCATTCGAAATAGGTATACTGACACAGTCACGGGGGTTTTCATTCGAAATAGGTATACTGACACTTAGTCACGGGGGTTTTCATTCGAAATAGGTATACTGACACTTAGTCACGGGGGTTTTCATTCGAAATAGGTATACTGACACTTAGTCACGGGGGTTTTCATTCGAAATAGGTATACTGACACTTGGGGGTTTTCATTCGAAATAGGTATACTGACACAGTCACGGGGGTTTTCATTCGAAATAGGTATACTGACACTTAGTCACGGGGGTTTTCATTCGAAATAGGTATACTGACACTTAGTCACGGGGGTTTTCATTCGAAATAGGTATACTGACACTTAGTCACGGGGGTTTTCATTCGAAATAGGTATACTGACACTTGGGGGTTTTCATTCGAAATAGGTATACTGACACAGTCACGGGGGTTTTCATTCGAAATAGGTATACTGACACTTAGTCACGGGGGTTTTCATTCGAAATAGGTATACTGACACTTAGTCACGGGGATTTTCATTCGAAATAGGTATACTGACACTTAGTCACGGGGGTTTTCATTCGAAATAGGTATACTGACACTTAGTCACGGGGGTTTTCATTCGAAATAGGTATACTGACACTTAGTCACGGGGGTTTTCATTCGAAATAGGTATACTGACACTTAGTCACGGGGGTTTTCATTCGAAATAGGTATACTGACACTTAGTCACGGGGGTTTTCATTCGAAATAGGTATACTGACACTTAGTCACGGGGGTTTTCATTCGAAATAGGTATACTGACACTTAGTCACGGGGGTTTTCATTCGAAATAGGTATACTGACACTTAGTCACGGGGGTTTTCATTCGAAATAGGTATACTGACACTTGGGGGTTTTCATTCGAAATAGGTATACTGACACAGTCACGGGGGTTTTCATTCGAAATAGGTATACTGACACTTAGTCACGGGGGTTTTCATTCGAAATAGGTATACTGACACTTAGTCACGGGGGTTTTCATTCGAAATAGGTATACTGACACTTAGTCACGGGGGTTTTCATTCGAAATAGGTATACTGACACTTGGGGGTTTTCATTCAAAATAGGTATACTGACACAGTCACGGGGGTTTTCATTCGAAATAGGTATACTGACACTTAGTCACGGGGGTTTTCATTCGAAATAGGTATACTGACACTTAGTCACGGGGGTTTTCATTCGAAATAGGTATACTGACACTTAGTCACGGGGGTTTTCATTCGAAATAGGTATACTGACACTTGGGGGTTTTCATTCGAAATAGGTATACTGACACAGTCACGGGGGTTTTCATTCGAAATAGGTATACTGACACTTAGTCACGGGGGTTTTCATTCGAAATAGGTATACTGACACTTAGTCACGGGGATTTTCATTCGAAATAGGTATACTGACACTTAGTCACGGGGGTTTTCATTCGAAATAGGTATACTGACACTTAGTCACGGGGGTTTTCATTCAAAATAGGTATACTGACACTTAGTCACGGGGGTTTTCATTCGAAATAGGTATACTGACACTTAGTCACGGGGGTTTTCATTCGAAATAGGTATACTGACACTTAGTCACGGGGGTTTTCATTCGAAATAGGTATACTGACACTTGGGGGTTTTCATTCGAAATAGGTATACTGACACAGTCACGGGGGTTTTCATTCGAAATAGGTATACTGACACTTAGTCACGGGGGTTTTCATTCGAAATAGGTATACTGACACTTAGTCACGGGGGTTTTCATTCGAAATAGGTATACTGACACTTAGTCACGGGGGTTTTCATTCGAAATAGGTATACTGACACTTGGGGGTTTTCATTCGAAATAGGTATACTGACACAGTCACGGGGGTTTTCATTCGAAATAGGTATACTGACACTTAGTCACGGGGGTTTTCATTCGAAATAGGTATACTGACACTTAGTCACGGGGGTTTTCATTCGAAATAGGTATACTGACACTTAGTCACGGGGGTTTTCATTCGAAATAGGTATACTGACACTTGGGGGTTTTCATTCGAAATAGGTATACTGACACAGTCACGGGGGTTTTCATTCGAAATAGGTATACTGACACTTAGTCACGGGGGTTTTCATTCGAAATAGGTATACTGAGACTTAGTCACGGGGATTTTCATTCGAAATAGGTATACTGACACTTGGGGGTTTTCATTCGAAATAGGTATACTGACACTTGGGGGTTTTCATTTGAAATAGGTATACTGACACTTAGTCACGGGGGTTTTCATTCGAAATAGGTATACTGACACAGTCACGGGGGTTTTCATTCGAAATAGGTATACTGACACTTAGTCACGGGGGGTCTTCATTCGAAATAGGTATACTGACACTTAGTCACGGGGGTTTTCATTCGAAATAGGTATACTGACACTTAGTCACGGGGGTTTTCATTCGAAATAGGTATACTGACACAGTCACGGGGGTTTTCATTCGAAATAGGTATACTGACACTTAGTCACGGGGGTTTTCATTCGAAATAGGTATACTGACACTTAGTCACGGGGATTTTCATTCGAAATAGGTATACTGACACTTGGGGGTTTTCATTCGAAATAGGTATACTGACACTTGGGGGTTTTCATTTGAAATAGGTATACTGACACTTAGTCACGGGGGTTTTCATTCGAAATAGGTATACTGACACAGTCACGGGGGTTTTCATTCGAAATAGGTATACTGACACTTAGTCACGTGGGGTCTTCATTCGAAATAGGTATACTGACACTTAGTCACGGGGGTTTTCATTCGAAATAGGTATACTGACACTTAGTCACGGGGGTTTTCATTCGAAATAGGTATACTGACACTTAGTCACGGGGGTTTTCATTCGAAATAGGTATACTGACACTTAGTCACGGGGGTTTTCATTCGAAATAGGTATACTGACACTTAGTCACGGGCGTTTTCATTCGAAATAGGTATACTGACACTTGGGGGTTTTCATTCGAAATAGGTATACTGACACAGTCACGGGGGTTTTCATTCGAAATAGGTATACTGACACTTAGTCACGGGGGTTTTCATTCGAAATAGGTATACTGACACTTAGTCACGGGGGTTTTCATTCGAAATAGGTATACTGACACTTAGTCACGGGGGTTTTCATTCGAAATAGGTATACTGACACTTGGGGGTTTTCATTCGAAATAGGTATACTGACACAGTCACGGGGGTTTTCATTCGAAATAGGTATACTGACACTTAGTCACGGGGGTTTTCATTCGAAATAGGTATACTGACACTTAGTCACGGGGGTTTTCATTCGAAATAGGTATACTGACACTTAGTCACGGGGGTTTTCATTCGAAATAGGTATACTGACACTTGGGGGTTTTCATTCGAAATAGGTATACTGACACAGTCACGGGGGTTTTCATTCGAAATAGGTATACTGACACAGTCACGGGGGTTTTCATTCGAAATAGGTATACTGACACTTAGTCACGGGGGGTCTTCATTCGAAATAGGTATACTGACACTTAGTCACGGGGGTTTTCATTCGAAATAGGTATACTGACACTTAGTCACGGGGGTTTTCATTCGAAATAGGTATACTGACACTTAGTCACGGGGGTTTTCATTCGAAATAGGTATACTGACAGTCACGGGGGTTTTCATTCGAAATAGGTATACACGCAGCTCGTGTTTGTCACCCCCAATAGGCATTTTAGGCCTCCTTCCCCCCTTGCTACAATTTCCCCTCTGAGATCCAGAGAGATTCATTTATAGTAAAAACATAATGTGACGGAGTGGTAGAAAGTGGTGGAAAGTGTCAGAGTGGTAAAAGTTATGTAGGTCAAAAAGAAGAACAACCACATACACTCATTACGGAGACTTTTGCTAGACTCTGTGCTGGAAAATAAATAATTACACTAAAGATGACGAAATGAGCGAGACTAGCATCGACCGGGACGATAACATCAATACTCTATAAACTGAAAAAAATATTTTTTCATTGCAACATAGACTATAGACACCCACTGATCTCAAAATTAGAATTGCATATAGGCTTATTATTATTATGCCTTTGCAATTTTGTATTAACATAAAGAAAAATAACGATATTGTAATAAAATATAAAGCAAAATTTAGAAATTGCTCACATTTATTTAATACTAGCTTAAGTCATTAGGTCATGTCTCTAATTTTAGATCTGAATATATTTAACTCCTTCAGATCTAAAAGTCATGATTCTTCCTTCCGACCTTTTTTTTTTTTTTACAGTTAATACCGCACAAGAGTCCCAACTGCTCCCGTCTGGAGCCAGTGACACTGTGGCATCCCCAATCGGGGTATGTTGTGAGGCTGAAGGTAGTGGAGAGGGGAAGGAGATAGGGAAGAGGAAGGTGGGGAAGTACCTGGCTATTCAGATCTGGTCACTAAACACGGCTAAAGCCATTTCAAGCAACGTTTCAATTCTGAATGGTGGTCTTACACCAGGGCGATACTGATAGTATCTTCCACTCTGGAACGTGCCGCAAATATACTATATATTATTTTAAATGAATAAATTGTGAAATAACACAAATTAATCAAATAAAATTTATTTGCGCACGCCGGGTTCGAACCCGCGACCTTCGGATTGTGAGTCGAGAGTCTTGCCTCGGGACCACGGAGGCCTACTGTTAAGTTCAAATTTAAGTTAAATTAAATGAAAGTCAATCACTTTGTAAAACGCAATTTAATCAAATTTATGTAATTGAGTAAGTACCTTAACAACGGTGCTTCTTCCATTTTAATTATTTTTTGAAGAACAAAAAAATGTGTTCACAGTGTTCTGTATTTTCAGTGTCATTGCACTTTAAAAGAATATTTGATCGGTAATTTGGTGTTGCCAGCCTACAAATTTTGTAGTTCAATTTTTTATATTTTCTACTTTTATTTGACAGACAATACGTGCCCTTCATTACGGAGTCCTTTGCTAGGCTCTATGCTGAAAAATAATTAATTACACGAACGATGTCGTAATCAAATTCTCGTATGATTTTTCATAGATGGCACTAAACTAATTATTTTAGGAAAAACTCTTTTTGCGAGTTATGTTTTAAAATATTAAGGCGATGCATCACATCGTGTAATATTTGGAATCGTGCAGCTAACAATAACACTCCTTCTTAAGTATTTTATTTACGCAAGAAAAAAACTTCAAAAAAGTACAAATATTTTACCATCATTTTATAAAGAACTTTATTTACCACGTTATACGATAATTCAAGGATAATACGATATGTTCTTAGTATCCTTGAGTATGCATCTCAAGTGTGGAACCCAGGCTATGCAGTATACAAAAATAGAATTGAAAACGTTAAAAATAGATTTTTATGGTACCTCAATTTCCACTCTTTTCGATCTCATGTTATTAATTAAGACTCCGCAAAGTTATTGTTAAAGTTATTCTTATAAGTTTCAAAATACAGTCGACTTGTCGATGAAATATAGCAGATTCGGTAATGTTATTTAAAATTACACATAACTTAATCGATAGTCCCGATCTTCTTCAACGCCTATGTTCCAAATCGCAACAGTAGACAGTCGCGTATTTTAATCTCCCTCTTTGCAAGACCAACTCCAAACAGAACTCATTTACCTACAGATACACACATTCATTTAACTTAAATTATTACCACATTGACATTTTTAACTAGACGTTACGGGACATAAAATGAAAACTCACTAAGCAACATGACTCAAACTAGCAAGTTCAATATACCCCTCCCCCTATACATTTATTCCCGTCCTTAGCCTTTTAATCCTAATCCTATATTTCTCCTCACCCCCCCCCCTTCCACACATTTTGTAACTAAAAAATAAACGAATTAAGAAAACACCTTTATAATGTCACACTTTATCATTAACTTTCATCAGTGGAAAGTTCATAATTGGCATAATTTACTATATTATCATTGTACTATTGTATAATTTATGAATTGCTGTCAACTTTTCCTAAAATAAATAAAATAAAACCATAACCAAAAACGGGTTCGTAAGTAGGAGATTCTGAACTTTAAAGCGGATTTTGTAGGCCTATTAGTATCATTTTGTTGTTAGATTTATACAAAAAAACCTCGATTGTTTCAAAGGCCAAGATGTGTTCTACTTGCAGTATTTAATAATATCCAGGCCTTCGCTCACGGAGAAATGAAACCAGTTGTCAACGCACCAGCACTTTTGCTTGTGTGGCAGTTGTTTTTCAGTTGCCATGCTCACGAATTTCTAATTGCGTTGACAACTGGTTTCTTTTCAGTTTCTCCGTGAGCGAAGGCCTTAAGCGATCAAATTTTCAAACCAAAAACATACGATTTGCACTTTTGCTTGTGTGGCAGTTGTTTTTCAGTTGCCATGCTCACGAATTTCTAATTGCGTTGACAACTGGTTTCTTTTCAGTTTCTCCGTGAGCGAAGGCCTTAAGCGATCAAATTTTCAAACCAAAAACATACGATTTGGCTTAACTTCGCAGTGATTCGCCTTAAGAATTTTTCAAGGGACCGGAAAAAACAAACTTCTTAAGCAGGAAAACCTTAGAGACAGGCTTGAAAATAAAAATTTTTGAAACATGCTTTGCGATTTTTTTCTATCGAAGGAAATTCATATAATTTGCGTTTCGGCGTGGGGATTGCATAGATATTATCTTCAAAAATAACATATATTTTTTAAGAGCTTAAAAACTTCATATGTTCAAGGGAGATACGCAAGAAGTCGGTAGAAATTCGGATAGCGGCGGCTTAAAAGTTCTGCAAACTTTTTAAATAAAGTTATTAAGTTCATTAATCATGGGAGACTGCCCCTTTTTAGCGGAAAATGCAAAAAGTTGCACTAATCATATTAAAAATTCATGATTTAGGAAAAATTATGCAGAAATGCAAAAAAAGCAAATTGCATTTTTCCGGTCTCGGTGATCGGTAATTTGCCATTCCATGATTTGCTTTATAATTACCGTGACGGCAAAACAAGGCAATAAACTTACGTTCCTTGTAGCTATAATGCTGCAGCTCTTTCTTACACTTTAAATAATAATGAGACAAAATATGAGATACACAAATTATGTGTGTCTGTTTTTTCCAAAGTACCTTCTTCTTCAGGTATGTTTTTAGGTTTTCACGGCCAAAAAGTATTTTTGTTATTGTTTTTGGGGTGTTATGCCGTGTTTCGCTAACTCCTTCTTTAGCCAACGTTTCGGACAGCGTTACAGTGTAAATCATCAGGGCAGATGAGCAAATGATATTGGTGAGAGTGATTACTTAAGTGTGTCGAAGCGATACCGTGCTGCCAGCTCCATTTCTCTACGAGCTGGTGTTAGAAAAAATTCAGCATGGTTTTTTGCGTTTAGCTTTGGTGTAGCCGTCAATTACTGGATACCAATATTAACAGAGACGACGGAGCTAAGCTCAATAGTTCTTGGTATCCAGTAATTGACGGCTACACCAAAGCTAAACGCAAAAAACCATGCTGAATTTTTTCTAACACCAGCTCGTAGAGAAATGGAGCTGGCAGCACGGTATCGCTTCGACACACTTAAGTAAACACTCTCACCAATATCATTTGCTCATCTGCCCTGATGATGGACACTGTAACGCTGTCCGAAACGTTGGCTAAAGAAGGAGTTAGCGAAACACGGCATAACACCCCAAAAACAATAACAAAAATACCTTCTTCTTTTTTCCTTTAGGGGAAACAGATTTTTTAAATTTAAAATCTGTATGTTTTTACAATAAGTAAACATTTTTTTTACATTTTTGTTATTGTTTTTGGGGTGTTATGCCGTGTTTCGCTACCTCCTTCTTTAGCCAACGTTTCGGACAGCGTTACAGTGTCCATCATCAGGGCAGATGAGTGCATGAGTGATGGACACTGTAACGCTGTCCGAAACGTTGGCTAAAGAAGGAGGTAGCGAAACACGGCATAACACCCCAAAAACAATAACAAAAATACTTTTTGGCCGTGAAAACCTAAAAACATTTTTTTTACATGTTTAACAGAATTGTAAAATGAATATAATAATAGCCTTTTCTTATCATAAAAAGTGAATTCATGCTCAAGTAATCATTTGAGTAAGTAAATAATAATATTGCAACTAATGACAAAAGATATGTAAGAAAAACTCAACGTATGTCAATAAATAGATATCAAGATTTAAATGAAATATTAACAATAGAAATGAAGTCTTAGTTTTAGGTAATTTTTCAATTTAATTTGGAATTCATGTTTATTTTCGAAAATTTTTATTTTTAAAGGGAGGGTGTTGAAATAATTTATACCTAGATACAAATAGTTGTGAATGACGAATACTTGGAGCAGGTGGATGAGTTTGTATATTTGGGAAGTATGTTTACGAGAGATGGAAAGACTGACAGAGATATCGAAAGACGGGTAAATACCGGTAACTCCATTAATGGAGGACTGAACGCCGTTGGCGCAAACAAAAATCTGTCAAAAGAAGCGAAGCTAGCCGTCCATAATGGAGTGCTGGTACCTACCCTCATGTATGGCAGTGAGGCATGGAACTGGCAGAGAAAGGATGAAAGTAGACTGAATGCTGTAGAAATGAAATCCCTGAGACGTATGTGTGGTAAAACCATGTATGATCGTGTGAGAAATGTGGAGATCCGCAAAGAATGCAAGGCTGATGTAAGCGTTATGAGTAAGATTAAGAAAGGGACGCTCAGATGTTTTGGGCATGTAGAGCGAATGAATGAGGAAAGGAGTGTAAGGAGAATATATGACGCAAATGTGAATGGTAGACGAAGCCGGGGACGCCCGAGGAAGACATGGCACGACCAAGTGAATCAGATACTTGAGTCGGGCGATGTCAAGAGTCAGAATAATAGAAGAGCATGTATGAGACGATGTATGAATGTGAACGAAGCAAGGAGTGTGTGCCAAGATCGAGTTGTTTGGCGGTCCGTCCTCTCTGCCTACCCCTGCGGGGAAACGGCGTGATGGTTAGTTAGTTAGTTAGTTAGATACAAATAGGTATTTTGAATGTGATTGGTGTTAAATTTTGGGATTTTAATATTGTTTTGATATCTTGCTGATATAATGAAATGTATTTTTTTTAGCTGTAGGTATTTATTTGAAAGTTTGTAGAATTGAATATTTTTTATATAAATATTATCTATTGTTTTAAAAAATGTAGATATTTTTTTCAGGATAACCTTAACCTCTCCGTGAGTGAGTTTTGGCGAATAAAACTGTACGTGAGGAGTGAGATTTTTAGTTTATTTTTTTAATATTTTTTAATAAATTATCATAGGTTAACTAAAAATAATGTTACGTTTTGAATTAAAACGTCGTCAACATCAATTCACAAAAATAAACCAACATCGAAAAAAAACATGTCCATGCAAAAAAGCTGCTTCCTTCCTCTGACGACCGCTAATAGACGCAAAAATAATTTTTAAACTAAAATTGTGAAGTTGGTATTGTAGGTATGTCTTCCAAAACTTCAACAAACTACGCGCAGATGTCAGAAAAAGCCACTACAAATCAAATAGTTTAATTAAATATGACGGTATTTGAATAATAGCCACTGACGAACCGTTTTTTTTTTTTTTTTTAAATAACAACGAAGTTGCATTCCCATGAGTTATCAAAACTCATTAAGGGATCGCCAATTGGTACATTTGAAAAGATAAACCCAACCCAACCCAATATGCAGACACAATAAATGAAGAAAAATTTTACAAAACATTTTACAGAAGCAACATACAGACACAAACATATGAAGAATCACTTTACAAATATTTCACAGAAACATGTCTAATAAGATTTTATGAATAATATTATAGCCACTCATTTGATTTATGTACTGTTGGCGTCACAAAGTTAAAATAAAGTATCCTCCATGATGGACTATAGAAATGCATAAAAAACAAATCAGGAAAAATACAATAAAAGGTACATGCTCAAAAATACACAGACCTAATACAAGATGTTTACATAAAAAAAATACATGATAAGATTTAAAAAAAGATATAAACTGCGCCCATGAACAGAGTTTGTACCTACACTTATGACTCGTTTTCCAAATAACATTTAAAAAAATAGGATTTCAATACATCGTTTCGAGATTTGTTAGAGGCATATACCTGTCTTAATTCTTCAGGCAATTTGTTATAGTTAGTGTACGCAATGTATTCTAATGATTTCAGTCCGAACTTTGTTGAGTGTATTTTTGATATATGTAGTTTGTTGTGTTGTCGTGTGTTGTCGTCTATTGGTGAACGTCGTTGTTATAGTTCAGTTTTATATTTGTGTGGGTGTTGCACTAAATACTCTTCTGGGCATTTTTTCGCTTCGACGAACCGTTTCGTCCATACTCGTGGAGAGGTTAATTACCAATCTTTGAACTATTTTGAGAGAATTTAAATAACTTCATAAGTTCCTCCCCATCCTATAATACCGTATTGTAAGATAGATTGAACAATTGCATGGTACTCTCTTTTTAATTCTAGTATTTTATTCTAAGAATGTTTCTAAGTCTTATACGTTGATACGTTTCCTAATTCTTTTGACAAGTTTACAAATGTGTGTTTCAATATTAAATGTTGATCTATATGCACACCAAGATTTTTGGAAGTTGAATTAAGAACATGCTTAATTATGATATGTTGGGCGGGCGTTTGGCGTGTTTCCCGATTATGCACCGAACGAATGGAAAGGACACGCAGGGAGAAACAATTTCTTTATTAAATGGTATTGCAACACATGCTGGGAGCTCGCTAGTGTTTTTTAAATGGAAAGAGGAGCATACGCCTCTGACAAGACAAAACATTTCAAGAAGTACCCTCGTTAATTAAAGATCACAAATAAACCTAATTCTCAAGCGCATGATGACCCGAAGACATTCTCAGCAAAGTGAATTGAATAGTCCGCTTCTTCAGGATGTGTGAATACAGCATACCCTTTCACTTCTGCGCCTTTCACCAAAGTGAATAAATTAAGTAAACAATGTTTTTTATTTTTTTTTTTATGTTAACTCCACACAGGAGGCCCTGAGGGAAATAATTTCCCTCAGGGCCTATGTCATCTTTGAAGATGCTGTGTGGAGGGTGCTGTTGAGGAGAGGAAGGAGTGAACATTGGTCTTGAAGAGACCCATATTGTAGGAGGGAGGAAACACAGAAGCCGGCAAATCGTTCCACAGCCGGGCTGTTGAACTCAAGAACGAGTCGTAGAAACGACCCGTTCTCATGTGACTAATGTCAACCGTGTACAAATGTAAAGCGCATGTTTGGCGTGTTTCCCGACTATGCACCGGTGCCGAGGGGATCAGTGACGCTAGTTCCTCGGAGCATCTTCCATTGTAATACCGGTAGAACAAGGACACCATTCCCACCTGACGCCTGTGCTCTAAAGATTGCAGTCCATTTGTTAAGTTAGGAGAATCTATCAAACGGACCGCCCGTTTCTGCACAGAGTCGAGGGTTTTTTTCAGGTATTTTGGGACTCCAGACCAGAGGTGGCTGCCAAATTTAACCGTGGGGCGCACTTGCGATTTGTACAGGGTTAGCAGTTGTGTACTATTAAAGTATCTGCGGGCCCTGTACAGTACGCTCAGTTTCTGAGAGGCTAACTTAACTCTGGCCTCGATGGAGCCCCCGTACCTGAGCTGGTCACTTAGAGTTACACCAAGCATATCAATGGAAGGCAAAACAGTAGGCAATTAAGTAAAACAAATCGTTTTGTTGATCGGAGACTCAAATTGATCGATCGAAAAGTTGCAAACCGTATTTACGGGGAAAATAAATGCCCGGAACCAATTTTAAAATTTCAATGTGTTGTTTTAAGCCAACTGTTTCAGTTGAACTTTGAATTTGGTTGCGCCAGGATTTACCGAGGCGATGAATTTCACAACAAATCATAATTTGTAATATTATTTATCAAAAATACAGGCGCGTTGCTTCAGCGATTCGGTCGGACACCCTCACTGCCCTCTCTGCCCTCACCGCCAGCTTCAGCTCTCTGTTCATTATATCGCCTTTGTAACTCGTCATGTTCTATGTAAAATCTAGATAATAGTACCCTTTACACACAGAGTTCGGAGCGGGACGTGCCCCGCGCCACTTCAGGCCGCCGCGCAGAAAAGTAAAGACCGAATGTGAGATAACGGTTTACAGCGCAGTTCACTGTGAGGCTTTTCTGCGCGGCGGCCTGAAGTGGCGCGGGGCACGTCCCGCTCCGAACTCTGTGTGTGAAGGGTACTAATATTCCCCCAAAAAGGGAATATATCTAAATGGTGAATTCCACAGACAATGAGGTTTTCTCCTACAACAGAACTGAGTCATTAGATACTCGCTTATACCTAGATAGCATGCAGTTGGCAATGCTTTTCAGAAGTAATAGATGTGTTCAACTGCACGAAATATAGTTATAAGAAGGCTAAAACAACATACCTCAATCACAATAATTTTATTTTATTTATTTTAGGGAAAGTTGACAGCAAATCTTAGATTACACAATATACAATAGTATACCTACTTAATTTCATTTGCCAATTATGAAATTTCCACTGATGATAGTGAAAATAAAGTGTGACATTGTAAAGATGTTTTCTTAATTAATTTTTATGGAAAGTTGACAGCAAATCTTAGATTACACAATATTTTTTAAAAAATTTTTTAATTAATATTTGTATGTTTTTACAATAAGTATACATTTTTTTTACATGTTAAACAGAGTTGTAAAATGAACATAACAATAGCATTTCCTCATCATAAAGAGACAAGGCTCTTGTGTTTGGTGAGGGAATTCAAGCTCAAGTATATGTAAAATTTAGTAGAAAATAATAATATTGCATCTAATAACAAAAGATATGACACAAAACACTCGAGAGATAACAATAAATAAATTTCAAGACTTAAATGAAATATTAACGGTAGAAATGGACTCTTGTCTTGTCTCTTAGTTGTTTCAGGTGATTTTTCAATTTAATTTGGAATTTATGTATATTTTCGATAATTTTTAGTTCTAATGGGAGGTTGTTGAAATAATTTATACCTAGATACAGATAGGTATTTTGGATGTGCTTGGTATTAAATTTAGGGATTTTGATATTGTTTTGAAATCTTGCTGATATATTGAATTGTAATTTTTTTAGCTGTATTTCTTTAAAAGTCTGTAGAATTGCATATTTTTTATATATATTGTCTGTTGTAGATACTTTGAATATTGAAAAGATTCTTTCAGTAGAGAATGTAGATGATTTTTTCAAGATAACCTTAATTATCAATCTTTGAACTATTTTCAGAGGATTTAAAATAACATCATAAGTTCCTCCCCACCCTATAATACCGTACTGTAATACATCTCCTAATTCTTTTGACAAGTTCACAAATATGTGTTTTCCATTTAAAATGTTGATCTATGTATACACCAAGATATTTAATATTTGAAGTTGAATTAAGTGTAGAACACGTTTGATTACAATTAGTTCCACCACATTTACTCTGATGTATTACAATTTTTATTTCTGGATTTGATTTACATTTATTGAGAGAGAAAAGGATAAATTTTGTTTTTTCAGTATTTAATGAGAGGAGATTTTTATCGAACCAGTTTTTCAGCGTATATCAATATTCGCTAGATTATTCACAGTATTCCAATCAGCACCTTCAATTACTATGACAGTGTCGTCAGCATAAGATATTATTTTTCCGTTTATTCTTTGTGTGAATATGTCATTTACATAGATGATAAACAGTAACGGTCCCAGGACTGTACCTTGAGGTATGCCAAAGTTACTCGTATCTTGTTGGCTAAGCACATCGTTGATTTTAACGACTTGAGGACGTTCGAAAAGGTAGCTTTTTATCCATTCTAGAGCTGCTCCATCTAATCCAATGTTTCTTAATTTGCTTATAAGTTTGTCATGTGATTTGCTGTCAATAGTATAGTCAATTTCCTTTATGAAATTTTTATTATTATTTTTTTAATATAATGGTACAGAGGTTACATGTTTTTTTAAATTAAATAAAGTTTTTCTTTTAAAAATACATTAATTAATAAGTATTACACCTTTTTTTAGAGCAGAGCTCGAGTAAAAAAGGCGGAGAAAACGAATGTAAAGCACAATTTAACAAAGAAAAAAATAGTAATTTTTTTTTCATGTGTAAAACAAAAGATAGGAATTTAACAGTGAAATAAGAAAAAAAGGTCATATATGAAAGTATACACATACACACACGTAGATATACACACATACCTACATATATACACATATACAAAATGTAATCGCCATGTGTACATACATAAAAACATATGCATATGTGTACACATACATATATAAAAATATACATATATGAATATGACAGAAATGAAGTTGAGGAGGTAACAAAAAAGAAAGGAGAAAAATAAAGAAAGAAAAAGGATATCCGTATACTACAATTGTGTTGAGAAGTATAGTATTATAAAATGTAGTCATAATAATGTGTTTTTATTGATTTTTTGAATTTTTTATAATTAGTTTCCAATCTTAGATTAACTGGTAATTGGTTAAACCATTTCACTCCAGTATATTTATAGAATTGTTGGGCTGTGGTGGTGTTATAACGTGGGACAGTCATAGAGCCAAGTATATTTGTTCTAATGCTGTTTGAAAAATGAGTAAGGTTCTTATTATTGAAGCAGTCTTTGTGTATTTGTAAAATTGTAATTTTTTTATAAATTATGTGAAGTGAAGGTACTTTAAAATCTTGAAATAGTTTAATGGTGGGGTAATCATATGACTTTTTTAAAATTATTTTTATTATTGTTTTTTGAATGATTTCCAAAGGTAAAAGAGATGTTTTGAAGGCACCACCCCAACCAACAATTCCATATTGTAGCACTGATTTCCACTGATGATAGTGAAAATAAAGTGTGACGTTGTAAGGATGTTTTCTTAATTAATTTATTTTTTTAAGTTACAATATATGAGTGGGGGTGAGGAGGGGAACATAATATGATTAGGATTGAGAGGCAAATGACGGGAATATATATAGGGATTGAACTTTCTAGTTTGAGTCATGTTGATTAGTAAGTTTTCGTTTTATGTCACGTAAAGTCGAGTTAAAAATGTCAATGTGGTAATAATTTAAGTTAAATGAATGTGTGGATCTGTAGACAAATGAGTTCTGTTTGGAATTGGTCTTGCAAAGAGGGAGATTAAAAGTAAGCGACTGTCTGCTGTTGCGATTTGGAACATGGAATGATAGGCATTGAAGAAGATCAGGACTATCGATTAAGTTATGTGTAATTTTAAATAACATTACCAAATCTGCTACATTTCTTCGGCAAGTCAACGTTTGTATATTGAAGAACTTTGCAGAGTCTTCATTACTAACAATTTCAATTCTATTTTTGTGTACTGCGTAGCCTGGATTTCAAACTTGAGATGCGTATTCAAGCATACTACGAACGTATGAGAAATTCAGTATTTTGCAGGTAATAAAATCATTGAATTGAGTCTAGAATCTGTAGTAAAATATGATATTGAAGCCATGCAGACGGACGGGAAAGGACATGCAGGGAGAAACAATTTATTTCTTTGAATACGGCATTGCAACGCATTCCGGGAATCGGCTAGTATTAATAATAGATATGAACTCTTGGATGAGTTTGTGTATTTGGAAAGTATGTTTACGAGAGATGGAAAGACTGATAGAGATATCGAAAGAAGAGTAAATGCCGGTAACTCCATTAATGTGGTAAAACCATGTATGATCGTGTGAGAAATGTGGAGATCCGCAAAGAATGCAAGGCTGATTAAAGCGTAATGAATAAGATTAAGAAAGGGACGCCTAGATGGTTTGGGCATGTAGAGCGAATGAATGGGGGAAGGAGTGTTAGGAGAATATATGACGCAAATGTGAATGGAGATGAATTCGGGGACGCCCGAGGAAGACATGGCACGACCAAGTGAATCAGATACTTGAGTCGGGCGATATCAAGTGTCAGAATAATAGCAGAGCCAAGATCGAGTTGTTTGGCGGTCCGTCCTCTCCGCCTACCTCTGCGGGAAACGGCGTGATGGTTAGTTAGTTAGTTAACTCCTTCAGTAGTTTCAGGTAATTTTTCAATTTTTGGAATCCATGTTTATTTTCGATAATTTTTAGATTTAACGAGAGGTTGTTGACATAAGTTATACCTAGATAGATATAGGATTTTGAAAGTGCTTGGTATTAAATTTTAGCATTTCAATATTATTCTGATATCTTGCTGATATATTGAAATGTAAGTTATTAATGTAGCTGTATTTCTATGAAAGTTTGAAGTATTGAATATATTTTGTCTATTGTAGAGGTACATTAAATATTGAAAAGATTTTTTTCAGTAGAAAATGTAGATGGTTTGTTTATTCAGGTTAATCTTAATTAAAAATCGTTGAACTATTTCAATCAAATGTTTCTCCCCAGCCTATAGTACCGTATTGTAATATAAATTGAACAATTGCATAGAAAACTCTTTTTAGGTTTTCTAGTCTAAGAATATTTTATAGGTAAAAATAATGTTAGTGACTTTTTGTGACAGCCTTAATTGGTTATTTAGTGTTGTGTTTGCACAAGTCAACGGACGATGGAGCCAGAAGTTTCGTAATACATTTGGGTGATCTGTGGAGATCGATTGACAAAGCCAAAGGGAAATCGATTCGATCAATTGTACTAAGTGGCAATGTTTACACAAAAACCTTCAATTTGTAAATTAATTTGTAAAAAAGCGATAATTTCTTTTTACATTATTCAGATTGGTAAATTTGTGACGAGGCGGTGATCAAATATTTAAATAATACAGATATTTATTGTTTCTCTCCGGCGTTTACCGCCGTTTTTATACGGCGCATCCTTCGATCAATAATGGCTGGTCGATGGGCGCATCACATTATTTTGAGACAGTTGTAAATCACGAATAAATTCTATAATTTTGTTTTTATTTTTGGAATTCACATCTGACATTTCTTCGAAAATTTCCTTCATCGGAAAAAGGTTTGCAATTTTGTGCAATTCTGTAGCTTTCATAGAAAGAAGCTTTTGTTGCAGCCTTAGGTACTTTGCTCAATAGGCCTAGAAAACATGTTATCTTGGACTAATGCGTTCCTAAAATATTCATCCGATTGCGATGAAACTTTGGTGAGTTGTTGCGCGCGTACCCGCGAAGGTTTCTATATATGTACTGGTGAGCTCTGGCGTAATGAAATTTATATAAATACCTAGGTACTTTGCCATTGTGTGTAATTCGTGTAATTTAGCAGCAGCAGGAGGGGAACGAAGATGGGGGAAGGCTGGAGAGGTGGAAAGGGAACGTGTGAGTGGGCATGGGAAAGCATGAGGGGGGGTTCTCGGAACAGGGGGAAGGTGGAGTGGAAACGCGGTAGGGGAAGGGAGGCGGAAGGGGAACGGGACGAATGTGAAAGAACATGCAGGTAGAAACAATTAGTATTGTCTTCTTCTTCAATGATGTATTGCATTGAGGGGTTATAATAACAAAAGTTATTATAACAAAAGTTTTTCCAATAAAAAATGGGTAGTGTTTTATTTTAGCAAGAAATCATTTAGAACGTAAAAATAATTAACGCATGAAATCCTTTTTTTATAATCTCGGCTATAACGACGGCCTCCGTGGTCGAGGGATAATGCTCTCGACTAGGAATTCGAAGGTTGCGGGTTCAAATCCCGGCGTGTGCAAGTAAATTGTGTTTCACTGATTTGTGTTACTTCACAATTTACTCAGTTAAAGTAAATTTGTAGCACGTTTCAGTGTAGAAGATACTATCAGTATCGCCCTGATGTAAGACCGCCTTTCAAAATTGAAACATTGCTTGAAATGGCTTAGAAATCTAAAGAGCCATGAACTTCTCCCAACTTCCTCTCCCACATCTCCTTTCCCTTCCCCTCTCCACAACCTTCAGCCCCACAACATACCCCAATGGCGATGCCATAGTCTTACTGGCTCCAGTCGGTTGGGAGCAGTTGGGACTCTTGTACGGTATTCACATAACAAAAAATAAATAATTGCTGTAGCTGTTTTCTTATGAGCTTTCATTTATAGCATTCCCAGTTTTGGGATTTTAGAAACTTTGAAATGTCAGTGAGTGCCTGACTGTTGAGATCTAGTCACCATGAAAAACAATAGTTAGACAAAAGAATATTTTACCTGCTTTTTTACAATAGCTTCACACAGGAGACCCTTAAGAAACAATTTCACTCAGGGTGCCACCTTTGAGGATGCTATGTGGAGGGTTTTTTAAGGAAATAAAGGAGAGGAAGATTTGGGAATGAAAAGGTGTGAGAGTTGGCCAGGAATCTAGAGTCAGTGTGTCCAGAAGTGTCGGACGTTCGAATTCGACCCTCCCACCGCGGTGCAAGGCGATGGGTCGAGAGAGGTAAAAAGGCCTCGTTCGGCCAGTCTCTTAAAAAAAAATTGTATTATTCAATGTTGATGCTAAAAAATTCGAAAACACACAATTTTGACACAAATAATTAATGTTTATTTAAAAACCACGATAAAAACCACTCAGACCTCGACCGTATATTGTCAGAGTAAAAATATTTTCGTTTTGCAGTAAAATCAGAATAAATGGAATAATTCTGAACGCGTTCGAAAACTAAAAACTGTTTATGAAAGGTGATGAATGATGAAATACGTTTTCAAATTTTATAATTCGAAATAAACATATAATTTTTGAAATATAAAACTTTGTACGCAGACATAAAAACGTTAAAAAAACTTTTTAATTAAAACGTTTTTTGCCTCACCTTACATTTTTTCTAACTAAAATTACTGATAACGAGAAAAAAAATTTTCATGTAAATATAATTATTTATCAAAAATTCCCAAAGTTATTTTTTTTTCAAATTGCGGTTTGAAACTATCCATACTTACTTAATATTATAAATGGAAAACTGCTCGAGTTTGTTTATGACCTTTTCACGCATAACACAATATTAAGACTTTAATAATTCTTTCACCAATATAAAGCTAAATTATATGCGCAGACTACAGGTTGTGTATGATGATAAGCTCCGGCGTTATGAAATTATAAATATTAATATATTATATTTGTTATACGTTTTCTGTCGCCAACAAAAGCGAGTTTTTGCTAACGTCAGAAAAAAATCTTTTCCATGGAAACAATGTTGACATATTTTTGGGCTCTATGCTGGTAGGTACTCAGTCTACTGGTCAGCTACTACTGCAGAAAATTCAAATATTACAATTCGTTTTTTTTTTGGACAAGTTTGGAATAAATGTCAGATTTGAGTTCCTATATTAAAAATATAATTCGTAACGATTATAAAGACTGAATGTTAAATAGAGTATTTTTTTTATTATATTAACGAACTTCCAAATATTTAAATAAAAATAAACATCCGAAATGTTTGTGAGCGCATAAATTCCGAACGAATGAACAAAATTGGATAAGCAATTTTTTTTTTCTTTAGCATTATGAAATATAGGTGATAGGCGAGATGTTTGAAAACTGAATGTAAGGGAATGAATATATGGAATTCGGGAGGGGATGGGGGTGGGGTGGGGGGGGGGGGGGGGGAGATAATTGATAAGCGCAAGCGCTACAGTAATTTCCCGTAATACCATGCGAGCGAAGCCGCGGGGAAAAGCTAGTAGAAATATAAAGCTTTACATTTTAATTAATTTAACTTTTAGATTTGAATATAAAGCGTGGCATTTCTCTTTATAACACCGTTTAGATCATACATCTAACCATGATAATAAGGGAGCCACAACGATTTCTATGAGACCTACATGAGTTCTTCCAAAAACCGAACGAACAGGCCTGACGAGTTAACACAACATTCCTGCATAAAAAAACATTCTCCGTTGCTTTTTGACAAAAATTAGTTCAACGAAATTATTAGCCACATCTTGCAATTATTTGTCATAAAAACAGAAAAAAAAACTTCAAATAAACAGAATAGACAGGTACTTACTCAAAAGTTGAATTATTAATAATTAAACGAAAAATCACTTCTTATTAAAACACAAGTATTCGAAATAAGGAATTGTAAAGCAAAGTACATACCTATTCCTTATTATAGTAAAAATAATAATTCCTTATTCGAAATGAGCGGTAAAATAATAGTCATAAAAATAGAAAAAAACTTCAAATAAACGAAATAGACAGGTACTTACGTCGAATTATTAATAATAAAACGAAAAATCATTTCTTTTTAAAACACAAGTATTCGAAATAAGGAATTACAAAGCAAAGTACATACCTATTCCTTATTATAATAAAAATAATAATTCCTTATTGGAAATCAGCAGTAAAGTAATAATAGTCATAAATACAGAAAAAAACTTCAAATAAACAAAATAGACAAGTACTTACTTCGAATTATCAATAATAAAACGAAAAATCACTTCTTGTTAAAACACAAGTATTCGAAATAAGGAATTTTGTAAAGCAAAGTATCAACTCCTTATTACAGTAAAAAAAAAAAATTCCTTATTCGAAATGAGCGGCAAATAACAGATTTTTTAAATAAAGAATTCGCGCACTAAAATTAAATCTATTAATTATTGACTGTGGTTTATTAAATTTATCATTTTCGAAAATTTTAATTGAGGGTGACTGTCGATTTTTGATTTTCCGAACAACGACCGACTTGCGGAGACGTCTTATAGATGGAAATCTTTACACTAGTGGTCTCCGACCAATGGAGCGAACACATTTATACTGACTGATTGGCCAATGCAGGTATTATTTGTAATGGAAAGCATTTCACAAAGTAGATAGATACTGCGCGGCATGCACACAAAATTAATTCCATTTTTATGTTTTATTTCACATAATATTTAATATTTTACTATAATATACGTAAATGCCTATTTGAGTCTAAACTCTTTCCTAGTGTCCGGAGCCACGGGGAATGGTAAATGGTACGTCCAATTATTGGGGTCCGCGCTGAGGCAGAAATAAGTAGGGAAGATATATTTTTGACGTGATAACGTCTTATAAATCGATGAACGCCGGCTGCGCTCACGAAAAAGCATGACTCATTGTCACTTCCGCCTGAGCCGAGCGTGCAAGCGAGAGCGCGGAACAAGCGTTCTGCTTCTGACGCATCTATCTCTCTTCCACTTCACTGTTATTATATGACGTTATCACGTAAAATTATCGTCCGTAAACCGACTTTACAGACAACAATTTTTTTTATATTAACTACCTACATACAGGAGGCCTTGAGGAAAATAATTTCCCTCAGGCCTATGTCATCTGAGAACCTGTCACCTATATCACCTGGGATGCTGTGTGGAGGTCTTTTTGAGGATAGGAAGGAATGAATTGCCATTTGTCTCTTCAAGACCAATGTTCATTCCGGCAAATCATTCCACAGCCGGACTGTTGAACACAAGAACGAGTTGAAGAAGCGACCCGTGACAAATGTCAACCGTGTACATATATTGGGCACGCGTTTGGCGTGTTTCCCGACTATGCATCGGTGCCGAAGGGATCAATGACGCTAGTTCCTTGGAGCGTCTTCCATTGAAATACAGGTAGAACAAGGATAGCATTCCCACCCGACGCCTGTGCTCTAAAAATTGCAAACCGTTTGTTAAGTCAGGAGAATCTATCAAACGGACCGCCCGTTTCTGCACAGAGTCGAAGGTTTTATCGGGTATTTTGGGGCTCCAGACCAGAGATAGCTGCCAAATTCAACAGTCGGGCGCACTTGTGACATTTGTACAGCGTTAGCAATTGTGTAGTGTACGAGTATCTGCGGGCCCTGTACGGTATGCCCAGTTTTTGAGAGGCTAACTTAACTCTGGCTTCGATGGAGCCCCATACTTGAGCTGGTCACTTAGAGTTACACCATATATATATATTTCGACGGCCTCCGTGGTCCCGAGGCAAGACTCTCGACTCACAATCCGAAGGTCGCGGGTTCGAACCCGGCGTGCGCAAATAAATTTTATTTGATTAATTTGTGTTATTTCACAATTTATTCATTTAAAAATAATAAATAGTATATTTGCGGCACGTTCCAGAGTGGAAGATACTATCAGTATCGCCCTGGTGTAAGACCACCATTCAGAATTGAAACGTTGCTTGAAATGGCTTTAGCCGTGTTTAGTGACCAGATCTGCATAGCCAGGTACTTCCCCTCCTTCCTCTTCCCTATCTCCTTCCCCTCCCCACTACCTTCAGCCTCACAACATACCCCGATTGGGGATGCCATAGTCTCACTGGCTCCAGACGGGAGCAGTTGAGACTCTTGTGCGGTATTAACTGTAAAAAAAAAATATATATATCTGGCAATTAATCCGCCGACAATTGATCCGCCGACGGTTGACCCCCTGAAATGATATTTAATGTTAAATTAAAAATTTTTGTGCATTATTTAACAATTTTAAACGTAAAATCTACTTCAAAAATATCCAATAATAAGTTGGTATATTAATTATACAGTGGGATTTTTGCACTTATGCGCTGGTATACACAGTAAATAGAGAAGCAGATTTTTCCTTGATGCATTTGAATGAAAATATGTTTTATTCTTTTGTTATTCGGCGGTACATCCTCTCTGCACATCCTTTCGGGGTCAATTAGTTATAATCTGTGTAATTAGGTATACCGTATTATCCCTAAACCGACCGCGCATTGTATGCCCAGGGGCTAATTGTCGGCGGATCAACTGTCTAAGATCTATGATCAAAATCAAAAATCAACGTATCTGGATATTCGGATTAGTTACCAAACACCACAAATACTTTTATAAATGGTATCATTTATTTATTTATTAAGGGACAAACAGCTTTTACATTAAATATAGATTACATATATACAAAGTTAAATTAAGTCAAGCCAAAAAGGTCTCTTATGTTAAAATTACGTGGAGATGGAGTTTTATCATATAATCTATATATATATATATATATATATATAGCCTGTCTCAACACAGGTAAATCCTAGTGAGACAGGCATCAATTAAACCCTATGTAAAACCCTATGTTTATAGATTAATAAAAAAAAAATAAAAATAAAAAAATCAATTTTTGGTGAGGGGGAGAGGAAGAGGAAAATAGGATAAGAATAGGAGATGCTCCCGATACATTCCACAATCTTGTAATAATTTTCATGCAGACCTTGTACAAATCACAAGTGCCAAAATACCGAAATAATAAAACCTAAATAGATTCCCCTTAGAGTCCTTGTTCTATCGTTATTTCAATGGAAGACGCTGTTAGGAACTAACGTTTATTTATGTTCGTACATTTGAGAACGGGTCGTTTCTATGACTCGTTGTGTCTACAGCTTTGCTGGGAAACGATTTGCCGGTCTCCTTTTTGCCTCTCTCCTACAACATGGGTTTCTTCGAGGCTCATTTTCACTCCTTCCTCTCCTCAAAAAGACCCTCCACGCAGCGTCCTCAAAAGGCTCTGAGGAAAATTATTTTCATAAAGTCCTCAAGGATAATAGAAACAAAAGCCATATGGCATGGAAATGTTCCGACTGTTGCCGAGCTTCATCCAACTGCACCGTTCGTCAAAGCGATGAAATCAATATTGTAAGCAGAAACATATGCGGGGCGCTGTGTGTAGAATTCAATTGGGGAGGCGGTTATGGATACCGTCACCCCGTGAACCATTTATTGGATAACCAACACCTCTGCCATAGATCACCCCAAGTTTGGCGACTTAGCAAGGGGGCGGAGGTTCATCGGGTGTGGCGTGTTCAGGCGGCGATGCGCTTGGCCCAGTATGGGTCGGGCGATGGGTTGAGGGATTCTGGCTGGAGAGGTCAAAATACCTCCTCAGCCAGTCTCTCTCTATCCGGCCCGCCACTCTGCAGGTGGGCGGACACATCGGCCGCCAAGACCTTGACAAACCTCATCCCATGAACCCGGGCACCAAAGTCACCAAACGTAGCGAACCACTTGGAGTGATCCAAGGCAGAGGTGTTGGTTATACAATAAATGGTTCCCGAGGCGGCGGTACCCATATCCGCCTCCTAAAATGCTGGGGAACGAAGAGAAGTTATTGATACAATCCTTATCGATCGACGTGCTAGGGCTCGTCAGCTGCGTGGCGGGCCGAATCGAGAGAGGTAGGTTTAGTTAAACCCTTTGACCCCTCCAACCTCTCGATCCTTCATCTTGCACCGCAGTGGGAGGGATGAATTCATACATCCGTCACTCCTGGCCACATTGACCCCCGGATTCTTATCTACCCTCACACCCTTTTCTTTCCCAAAACTTCCTCTCCTTCCTTTCCATAAAAAGACCCTTCACATAGCATCTTCAACGCGTGGAACTAATGTAAAAAAAATATAAAAATTACCCACCTCCCTTGATTATATTTTCTATGGGACAGAGTATTTGGAATCAAAAGAATCACACCGTGATGACGGATCCGTGGTTGAGGGGTAAGGCTCGCGACTTGTAATTCGATGGTCGCGGGATCGAAACCCGGCGTGGGCAAATAAATTTTATTTGATTAATTTATGTTATTTCACGTTTAATTAATTAAAACATAGTATATTTGCGGCACGTTCCAGAGTGGAAGAAACGTCGCTTGAATCGGCTTTAGCTGTGTTTGGTGACCAGATCTGAATAGCCAGGTACCTACTTCCCCACTTTCCTCTTCTCCATCTCCTTCCCCTCCCCACTTACCTTCAGCCTCACAACATTCCCCAATTGGGGATGCCATAGCCTCACTGGCTCCAGGCGGGAGCAGATGGGACTCTTTTAAGGTACTCACATAAAAAAGTAAATACACACACACACACACACATTTATTAGGCTGTCGAGTTCACGGTTCAGTTTAAAACTATAGAATCCATTTTCCAGCGTAAATCCAATGCAGTATTTTGGTATTCAACATTTTTTCTCTTTTGGTTTATTCGTTCAGGATTCTGCAACGATATTTTAGTTTTGTTTTATTTCTGCAATATTCAATGACAACACTCCGATCTACAAACAAACCAAAAACAGTAAAGAATGATTTGCAAAAAATGCTTTTGTATTGAAAGGTAGGTTAGGTATACCGAATTAAATAACTTATGTTTTTTTCCACTACGGAAGTAAATTTGAATGTATTTATTTTATGTATTTAAGTTTGAGTTAGCAACAGGTGCGCTATATAATTAAATAATATATGTACTTGGGTTCTTGTAAATTTATTTGCGGTCAGAGAATTGCAAACATTTTATTAATACTTTTGTTACGCGTGTCTTTATACATTATAAAATTATGTCATTTCATTATGTAGGTATCTAACCTTTTGTAAGTATGACACAATACAATAGAAAATGCTGTTTTTTATTGTGTAACTAGCAAGTTCTCGGCATGCGTTGCTGTGCCATTAGAAATAAATTGTCTCTTCCTGTATTTCCAATAGTACCCTTTACACGCAGAGTTCGGAGCGGGACGTGCCCCGCGCCACTTCAGGCCGCCGCGCAGAAAAGTCTCACAGTGAACTGCGCCGTAAACCGTTATCTTACTTTCGGTCTTTACTTTTCTGCGCGGCGGCCTGAAGTGGCGCGGGTCACGTCCCGCTCCGAACTCTGCGTGTAAAGGGTACTATTCTCATGCGTCCCCGTTCCCCTCTTGCGTTCCCCTTCTACCTTCCCCGCCTTCTCCCTCCCTCGTTACCTTTCCCTCGAATCCCACCATCTACGTTACTCCCCCTCCTGCCTTACCCTTTTAAATTTGGGAGGCGGGAATGGCTACCGCCGCCCCGCGAACCTTTATTGGATAACCAACACCTCTGATTAGGTCACCCGTAGTGGTTCGCTACGTTTGGTGATTTGGCAGGGGTGCCCGGGTTCATGGGGTGAGGTTTGTCTAGGTCCTGGAGGCGGATGATCAGGACACACTGAACCCCAGATTCCTACCCACCCCTTAAACCCTTTTCCTTCCCAGAACTCTCCTCTCCTTCCTTTCTTAAAAAAAAAACCCTCCACACAGCATCCCCAAAGATGACATAGGCCCTGAGGGAAATTATTTTCCTCAAGGCCTCCTGTGTGGAGTTCATGTAAAAAAAACCTTCCTGACGCTAAAATAAATGAAATACACACATATTCAAACTGTACTCGTTTTTTATACAAATTTCATAACACCAGAGCTTACCATTATATGTAGAAACACTCTTCTGCTAAAATGCAATGTTCTGCAAAAATTTTGAGTCAATCCATCGATTACTTTCCGAGATTTACGAACGCAAATATACGGAACCTAAATTTATATACATATACTAGCTTTTACCCGCGGCTTCGCTCGCATGGTATTAGCGGGAAATTACTGTTTACGTCTAGTAACAACTAAACATTGATTACTCATGCTGTGAACATTTCTAATTGAAGTGTTAATATCTATGTACATCCCAACGGCAATTCTATTATTGTAATAATTGTTAACACTCTGTAAATGTTTCAAACAATAAATAAATAATTTAAATTCTATCCCATTCTCTCGCAGGTTAAATACTTTAGATGTATGTGTCTGTCTCTTTTTAGTGCCATTTCCGTTTCATCCGGGTTTCAAATCACAGCGTTGCTAAAGAAGTGTCACTTCAAAAAGTTCACATTAAACACAGATAAGCTGCTCGAACTTCCTTGTTTTGGTAATTACATAATTTTTTATTCAACTCGGCCTAAAATAAACAATTAGGTCCGGGAATTAAGTGCATTTATGTAAATTTGGCGCACACTGACACTGAAGCAATGTTTTATCTTTTTAGTTCAATTTCAGACATTTAATTACTTCCATTGAGGGCGTTCACACCTCGGTTCGTGACTGGAACAATATTCATGAAATAACTTGAAAATTAAATAAATTAGCCCAAAATGATTATCTTAATTTGTCAGGTGTGACAAAAACTTGATGTAGGTTTGCGAAAAATCAAGTTAATAATTGATTGACTAAGGTTGACCATATTTCACTCGAAACATTCCAACCAAAACTGAATTTGATTTTAATTTAATATGTACATGTTGTACGGAAACTTGTAGTACCAAGCCAGAAACTGGTAAATCTCCATCTCGTTTGTAGTTGATTTTGCGGTATTGTCATAATAATTTAAAAAGCGCCGTTTTCGTGAGAAAACCACCCCAAGGGGCGAGGGTCTTCCAATAAACACATCCGAACTTTGAAATTGACAGTTGATAGCGGCCATATTGCTGAAGCGGCATCTGTCAAATTGGCTGTCATTTTTTCAGTCTGATTTGGCAAATCACCATGGACGGATATAGCGTTTAACAACACGTGCAAATGATAAAATTGATTAAAATTTAATCAATTGTTTAATGACAAAATTTCACGTGGAGGTGATTTGAACTGGCCACCGAGATCGTGCGATTTGACCTCGTTAGACTTTTTATTGCGGGGTTTTCTTTAGTCGCGGGTCTATGCAAATAAGCCACAAACCACAGCGGCCCTCAAAGCCAACAAAACCCGGTCAAATTCAGTCTGATTTATGCGCCAGGGACATGGAAAATTGGACATTTCGGATGCGCGCCACCCGCGAAAAAAAGCCGCAGCGGATATTTGAACGATGTTATATTCCATACATAATGGCATCGATAGGCCTTTCAAACGATTAAAAAATTTCCATGATATCTCACACACACTTTGTTTTATTTAAATTTAAAGATAGGAAGCGCTTAATGAAAGACCCTTCATATATCTATAAACCCCGCTATCACATCTGCGTCCTTTTATCCGATCGGGATTACTGCATCAATCTGAGTAACTTGATTTTATATAGTTTTAAATAAAGTATATACAACCATCTAATTCGTCACATACTTCAACGCATCACAGCTTTCATCAAAAATCACAACATATTTTATTCCATCGCAAGTTTCATCACATAACCGTAGGTTTCATCGCTGTTTTCAGCCCTTATTTATAATTACAAATAGTCGTGGATAATTTATGCAATTTTTGTTTATATTGAAAAAAAAATTATGTGTGACTTCTTATCATTTTTAACCAATGTATTTAATTTTGTGTTGTATGCCATTGTAGTAACATTTTTTTCATTATATTTTCTTTATTGTTTTAGTTTAAGGAATTTAAAATTACTGTGATACATAACTTATAAAAAAAGAATGTAGAAGCCCATTAGGGCGTGTAATAAATAAATAAATAACTGGATACATCACATAATACATCCCATGTATCATCACTGCTTTCATCAAAGTTTACAATGCATTTTATTTCATCACAAGTTTCATCGCATGTTTCATCACTGCTTTGATCAAAGTTTACAACGCATTTTATTTCATCACTGCTTTCATCAAAGTTAACAATGCGTTCTTTTTATCGCTAGTTTCATCGCACGTTTCATCACTGCATCACAAAGTTTACAAGCATTTTATTTAAGCACAACATTCATCACATACTTCATCGCATGTTTCATCACTGTTTTAAGCCCTTGTTTTACAACCAGATACATCTCACATTTCGACCATGTGTCATCACTGCTTTCATCAAAGTTTACAACCCATTTTATTTCATCACTAGTTTCATCGCATTTTTCATCACTGCTTTGATCAAAGTTTACAACGCATTTTATTTCATCACCTGTTTCATCACCTGTTTCATCACTGCTTTCATCAAAGTTAACAATTCATTTTTTTTTCATCGCTAGTTTCATCACTGCATCAAAGTTAACAATGCATTTTATTTCAGCACTAGATTCATCACATACTTCATCGCATGTTTCATCACAGAATTCATAAAAAAATACATGGCATTTTATTTCATAACTCGTTTCATCACTGTTTTAAGACCTAATGTTACAACTAGATGCATCACACAATTCATCCCATGTGTCATCACTGCTTTCACCACAGTTTACAATGCATTTTATTTCATCACTAGTTTCATCGCACGTTTCGTCACTGTTTTCAGCCTTTTTTTGTACAACTTTATCACACATTTTATCCCACGTGTCATCAAAGTTTACAATGCATTTTATTTCATAACTAGTTTCATCGCATGTTTCATCACTGCTTTGATCAAAGTTTACAACGCACTTTATTTCATCACTTGTTTCATCATTGCTTTCATAAAAGTTAATAATGCATTTTTTTTCATCGCTAGTTTCATCGTATGTTTCATCACTTTACAATCACTTTACAAAGTTTACAATTCATTTTATTTCAGCACTAGATTCATCATATACTTCATCGCATGTTTCATCACAGAATTAATTCAAATCTGCAACGCATTTTATTTCATCTCTCGTTTCATCGCATGTTTCATCACTGCTTTGATCAATGTTTACAACGCATTTTATTTCATAACTTGTTCGTCACTGCTTTCATCAATTTTTTTTTTTTACGTGAGCTCCACACAGGAGGCCCTGAGGATAATAATTTCCCTCAGGGCCTATGTCATCGTTTGGGGATGCTGTGTGGAGGGTTTTTTTAAGGAAAGGAAGGGGAGGAGAGTTCTGGGAAGGAAAAGGGTTTAAGGAGTGGGTAGGAATCTGGGGTTCAGTTTGTCGTGGTCCAAGACCTAGACAAACCTCACCCCATGAACCCGGGCACCCCTGCTAAATCACCAAACGTAGCGAACCACTTGGGGTGACCTATGGCAGAGGTGTTGGTTATCCAATAAAGGTTCCCAGGGCGGCGGTACCCGTTCCCGCCTCCCAAATTGATCAATGTTAACAATGCATGTTATTTCATCACTAGTTTCATCACATGTTGCATCACATTTTAAGACCTTATTTAACAACTAGATATATCACATATGTCATCACTGCTTGTTTCATCAATGCTTTCATCAAAGTTAACAACGCATTTTTTTCATCGTTAGTTTCATCGCACGTTTCATCACTGCATCAAAGTTAACAAGGCATTTTATTTCAGCACTAGATTCATCACAAACTTCATCGCATGTTTCATAACAGAATTCATAAAAAATTACAACGCATTTTATTTCAACACTTGTTTCATCACTGTTTTAAGCCGTTGTTTTACAACTAGATACATCTCACATTTCATCCCATGTGTCATCACTGCTTTCATCAATGTTTACAATGCATTTTATTTAAGCACAACATTTATCACACACTTCATCGCATGTTTCATCACTGTTTTAAGCGCTTGTTTTACAACTAGATACATCTCACATTTCGACCATGTGTCATCACTGCTTTCATCAAAGTTTAAAACGCATTTTATTTCATCACTAGTTTCATCGCATTTTTCATCACTGCTTTGATCAAAGTTTACAACGCAATTTATTTCATCACTTGTTTCATCACTGCTTTCATCAAAGTTAACAATTATTTTTTTTTCATCGTTAGTTTCATCACTGCATCAAATTAACAATGCATTTTATTTCAGCACTAGATTCATCACATACTTCATCGCATGTTTCATCACAGAATTCATATAAAAATACCTACGTAGCATTTTAACTAGATGCATCACACAATTCATCCCATGTATCATCGCTGCTTTCATCACAGTTTACAATGCATTTTATTTGATCACTAGTTTCATCGCACGTTTCATCACTGTTTTCAGCCTTTTTTTAACATTTTTATACCACTTTTTATCCCATGTGTCATCACTGCTTTCATCAAAGTTTACAATGCATTATATTTCATCACTAGTTGCATCGCATGTTTCATCGCACCTGTCATTAAAAATAACAATGCATTTTATTTCATCACTAGTTTCATCGCACTTGTCTTTAAAAATAACAATGCATTTTATTTCATCACTAGTTTCATCGCATGTTTCATCACTGTTTTCAGCCCTTATTTTATAACAAAATACATCACATATTTCATCAAATGTGTCATCACTGCTTTCATCAAAGTTTACAATACATTTTATTTCATCACTAGTTTCATCGCACCTGTCATTAAAAATTACAATGCATTTTAATTCATCACTAATTTCATCGCATGTTTCATCACCGTTCACAATGTTATCATTACAATTATTATCAATTACAACCAAAGTTTACAATACATTTTATTTCAACACTAGCTTCATCACTGTTCTCAGCCCATCTTTTATCAGTAGATTTATCACACATTTCATTAGTCAGACATCTTCATCAGAAGTTTCATCACATGTTTAATCACTGTTTTAAGCCCATTGTTCATCAATAGTATCTTCGCTTGGATCATCAGTGATTTCATCGCACCTTTCATCTCATGTTTCATCGCTTGTGTCATCAGTGAATTCATCACTAGTTTCATTGAATGTTTTATACATCTCTTGTTTCATCACTAGCTTCATCGCATGATTCATTCCTTGTTTCACCAGTGATTTCATCGCGTCTTTCATCCCTAGTTTCATCATTAATATCATTGCATGTTTATCACTGGTATTTTCTCTTGATTCATCACTGCTTCATCACATGTTTTACCTCTAGTATCCTCGCTTGTTTCGTCGGTGATTTCATCTCATCTTTCATCACTAGCTTAATTGCATTTTTCATCACCACTATCATAGCTTGTTTCATCAGTGATTTCACCTCGTCTTGCATCATTTGTTATTTCTTCAGTGATTTCGGATAAAAGGAACGTGGTTAAAATAAACGACTCATGGTGTTTATAAACATTTAATAGGATCCTGCTCGTTCACAAAGAAAATCTCTTTTATAAAGACCCTGTTGCGTTAATACAAACCATATCCCATACATTTGGACCCTGAGAAAATTATGAATGAAAGACAATTTTTTGTATAAAGTATATATTTTAGCAAAAAATCCAGATAAAAAAAATATTATGTACAAGCCTAATTACCTAAACTACATAACTCTTATTGTCAACTACAATAGTAAAAAATAATCTTATAAATTCATCAAAAAAACTTAAAGATAATATGATATGGGGGGGACTGATACCCATTAGTGCTTCCATACATGACGCTACTTACAAGCTACTTGCGCCTCGTATGCGTAGCATGCGCGCCGCTCGTGAGCACCCATCGTACGAATTTGCTAGTGTTCGTACACGGCACTACGTGGTAGCTGTCGGTTTGAAGTCAGTTTCACGCTACCGACGGTACTGATTGCACGCTATGCATTGCATCATTCTTGTCTGCTACTATTCGTTTGACAGAAATGGCATCAGAACATGGAAGTAATGTTAGATTTGTTCTGGAAGTCGCAAAAATGCATGTTTATATAACTTAACTTTACCAGAATACGTAAGAAATGATTTAGTGGAGAAGGCATGGATTGATATTGGAAAAAAGTCATTTGACATCGCTTGACATTGTGTTAACTCCACGGCTGCTCGTGAAAAATGATCAAGTTCAGTATATTTTGGGTAGCGCCGTGTACGGAAACCAGCATTAAAGAGTAGTATCTGCAGGGTACTTGTGGTTGTGTCACAATCACGTAGTTTGTAAGTATCTCCATGAACGGAGGGCCTTATACTGGGTATACATTGTACACAGTGTTTTTTTTTGTTTTTGGAAAATTATCTTCCATAGTTAATATGTATAAATGTAGGGATCTGTTGCACCATCCAACAAACATCAATTCATTACGTTTAAAATTGCCGGAATGATTGCAGTTTGCTTTTGTGTTTCGTAAGTTTAAAAAAAAACTGCCTTTTTGTCTTATCTTCTTGGGGACTAGTTTATAATTTGTTATAAGCTGAAATAATAACAGATTCTTATCTATTTGGGTAGACACACAAATAAAAAGTCGATTTTGGATTTGTGGCCAAAATTCCCAACTAAATTGAATAATTGGGCCCTTGCCCGGAATAATGTTGTATCTTACAAAACTATCAATGTTGAGTTATTGATGGAATAATAATGTTGGGCACTTTAATAGGCTTAATCTCTTAAGGTAGGGATTGTGGCAACAAAAACTATTTTGGGCCTGTGGCAGCATTTTAAATTTTGGTTTGTGGAAGAATGTTGTATAATGCCATTTATCGAATTCACAGAGCGTGGTTTAATTTATGGGAATAAATGGAGAAAACGAATGTCTTATGGCTTCAACTAGAATGAATTCTAAGCCAAGAAGCTGAAGAATGCAGAAAAGTAGAATTTGTTCAGAAAAAAATATTATTAAGCCTGCTTTTTAGCCGCTAAAACAGTGTTGTGGAATAATGTTGTATGTTGATCTCAAAACAATATCTCAAATATAAATGGTTTCATTTATTCATTTCGTTTTATGCTTTTTAAGCTCAATCAAAGACATTTTTGTTAGAAGAGCATGTTGCTTTCTGTGAAGTATGAAGAGTAAAAAAAAACATTTACGATTATTCGACAAATTCATCATAAATTTTAGAAATAAATTCTAATTTAATTGTCTTTTTGGATGACTTTTCATTTAAAACTCTTAAGAATTGTATGTTTTAAGTATTTCAAATATCAAATGTTGTGAAAAATAACTGCTTTTGTTTTTTTCAATTTTTCTCGGAAAAGAATATTGTTGAATACATCGTTCTTCCGGGCGAGGGCTCAATTATTTTTTTTATCGAAAGGTACAACAAATATCTAGATGGATTTGTGCTACTTTATTGATTTGTGTTTTAAATTATAAAATATAGGCCACTAGAGAAATTAGTTTTTCATGATTTTAGAGGCAACTTAGGCAATTATTTGAGAGTCAACGATACTAATTAAAAAAATTATTTTATTTTATTTATCATAGATGAAATAAATAACAAGAAAGTGAAAATATTAAAAAAGGCAATTTGATGGGTGTAAAAAATTACAAATAACCAATCTAGGTAGGAATACAAATTTGTTACATATAAATTAAAAATAGTACCCAAGAAAAAGCAGTTGAAGCAGTACTTTTTTAATAATTATAATTAGCTCTCAAAAAATTGCCAAAATTGCCACTGTCATGCAAAGTTAAATTCTTAATTGCAAATAAATAATATAGATTGTGGTAAAGTGTGCGTTTGCGTATGTAGAAGTGATAAATGTTGATCTTCCTAATAATGTGGTTTTCTGCATTTAGTTTTGATGTAGTCGTTGAATACTGTTTTTCTCGGTATCTAGTATTAGATGGATTAGTTATCAATTGTTAACTTAAAAAAGAAATTCAGTATAAATACACCAGTTCTCTCTACTATAGCTAGACTGCAAATAACAAAAGGTGTGCAGAAACATATTTATTTCGTACCTATCTTCATTTTGGAACGATTTTTTGTTTTTGTGCTATACATATGTATACAAAATAAATATTATGTAGTATGGTTAGGTTTGTATTTGGTTCTTGAGGTATGGGTGAACTTCTAACAGAAGTTGGTTTACTTGAGGTAACAATAACTGTTACATTTCAGTTTAGGTGTCAAATATGACAACCTGAAAGAAAAGGAGAAACAGCTATCACAAGGAACATTGGATCGGTATAGGAACAAAATGATTTCACACGGTTTAACATTGTTATCAAATGTAACAATGTCATCAAATGTAACAATGTCATCAATGTAAAATGTTATCAAGTGTAACAATGTCATCAAATGTAACATGGTCGTCAAATGAAACAATGTCATCAAATGTAACTCTGTCATCAAATGAAATATTGTCATTTGATGACAGTGTTACATCAAATGTAACATCATAAACAATTGTAACACTGTTATCAAATGTAACATCATCATCAATGTAACAATGTCATCAATGTAAAATGTTATCAAGTGTAACAATGTCATCAAATGTAACATGGTCGTCAAATGAAACAATGTCATAAAATGTAACTTTGTCGTCAAATGAAATATTGTCATTTGATGACAGTGTTACATCAAATGTAACATTTTCATCAAATGTAACATTGTTATCAAATGTAACAACGTCATCTAATGAAGCATATATTATTGAAAACTACTGATCAACAGAATTGTATGGCTAACCAACCAGTACTCCGCAAAAAGCGAAATTCTATAAATATTTTCAGCTTCAAAAAACCTACAATAATTATAACATCCCGTGATTTTTCACGAATCTGCGCTAGTTTGTCGTTATATTTGAATTTCATTAAAACGTCACATTATAAGTATTTCAGCATAATATTATTTGTTTGAATAACAATGCAAACAATGCACTTTGTAACTATTGTCTTAAACTATAGACTGCAGTTCTTTGCAGGTTTGACTTTTTTACATATTGATAAAGACATCTATTATTAGAGATTATTGCCAATGTCTTTTTTCTTAAGATACTTTACAGGTGCCGATTTCTAGTCTGGCTTTGATATTGCAATACATAATTAAGTATAAATTTAAACCTACAAACATACGATATACAGCCTTACTAACAAAAAACTTCTCAACTTAATCGGTGTTTTGGATACACATAAAGATAAAGATTACATAAAATTAGATTTGATTTGTTACTAATAAAAAATGTCTTCAACTCTACTCCAAAAGAGCTGGCAACGTCGCATTTTGGTAGACTGCCACTTGAAATTCCTGTCTTAAAATAGTGCAATTACAAAATTCTTAAATAAAAGTAATGTGTTTACAATTTTTCGACATTTGGAGTAAAAAACATGTGGTTTTTATTATCAACTTTTTTCAGGTTTGAAATTAAAATATTTCAATTTATAAAAAATAAAGTATAGTTCAAATACAAAAATTTAAAAGGGAATTTTATCTAGGTAGTTTTAAAATGATATTTGTTTTTTCGAAAACCATCAAAAACATCACATTTAAAACGCCTTGGAAATATTTTGAAATTCGTTGAGAAATTTCAAGTTTATACAACAGATAAAGGACCCTCTGAATAAACAATGTATATTGTATGTTTATTTTATTTATTGTTTTTCTACGAACTGGTAGTTTCTATTAGTAAGGTTATTTCATACACATTGTTTATCAATTGTGTAAAATATTCAGCGCAATTAAATAAGGCTGTAATTATTTGAATGTTTTTAATACAATGTTTTGGAATTTTTTTGCGAATGTTTTTTACACTTTACAATGGCGTGCAATTGGATGGAGTTTACCAAAAATCTTTGATTATTGGATGAACAGGGAAAGATTGCCACAATTCTTGTAGAAAGAATGTCACAAATCTAAAATTTTACAATAATTATTATAAAAGAATGCCAAAAGTCTGGGATATCGCATTTTGCGTTGAAACTTGAATAGTCTCTCAAGAAAATGTAGAAATTTGATAAATAGGAAATAAAATGTATCATTTCTATAGCAACATCGGTTTTAGAACAAATTTTGATAGATTCAAATGTGAGGTTAAGATTGACACCCAAATTCAACAGTATATTAAAAATGTAACATTACTATGGCAAACAACAAATTATATTAGTTTCAAATGTGAGCTTATGGCGCCACTTCCCCGCTAAAAAATAAGAACTTGGAGAGATATGTAATGTTGGACAGAGCGCGTTAATATTTTAACTGATAAAATTGAAGCGAAAATTGTGAAAATGTTTAATAAAACATGACTCGTTTAAAATAGAGCAAAAATCTCGTGGAAGGCATCTTAAGTATCATTTAGAAACATTGTGAATTTTTTCCCAACTATAACTTGTAAAATAACAGAAACAGACGTGTTTTTAATAATTTTCAGAGCATACTTTGCGATTTTTTTCTTTCGAGGGAATTTCGTACAATTTGCGTTTCAGCGTGGAACGCGTCTAGGTATTATCTTCAAAAATAATATATACTTTTTTAAGAGCTTAAAAACTACAAATGTTTAAAAGCTGGTTCACATTACGCTATAAATCTGCGAGCAGTTATCTGTTGATTCGCGAGTGCATATCTTTTGTCCTTTCACACGAGGCTATCAAATATTTCTTCCTGTGGTAGGAGAGGGGGTCAGTCGAATTAGGGAGCGGCAACGGAACGCATATTTTTTGTACTGAAATCTGTCAACTTGAAATCTGTCATCCACGGGTCTAGGCAGCTCCGTAATTACAATGACCCCCTCTCCGGTTTTAGTCGAAGAAGGGGAGAGTTATCTTCTGGGATATCGCGTCTGGAGCGGTTACATCTGAGATGTGTATTGTCTATGATTGATCTGCGCTTAAAAACGCTTAGGTGTGAACGGTCTGAAGGGATTGTATGGAGAGCGTTATTTGGCGTGCTTTGATCTTTTATATTTGATAGCGTAATGTGAACCAGCTTTAAGGGAGATGTGTAAGAAATCGGTAGAAATTCGGGCAGCGGCGGCTTAAGATTGACACCCAAATTTAACAGTATATTAAAAATTTATCATTACTATGGCACCACCGGTTTTAGAACAAATTATAGTTTAGGTTAGGTAACATTTTTTTTCTTTACTTTTCTTCAGTGTTTTGTTTAATCACTATTTTTTCCAGACTTTATTGAGGAATTGCTACTTTTGGGCTTGTTTAGTTTTTGACGGCGAGAGCTGCGGCCTGGTCTAGATCGGCGGCCTCCAGGAGGGGCAGCTTGGAGTCCCGCAGCAGCTGACGAGCCTCCCCCACGTTGGTGCCCTCCAGGCGCACCACCAGCGGGATCTTCAGCTCCATGCTGCGACAGGCGCTGATGATGCCTCGGGCGATAGTGGCGCAGTTTACGATGCCTGGAATTTAACAATTTATATTTTATCTACTGATTAACTGATGGAATTCTGAGTTCCTGCCAAATACAGACCCCTATAAAACGGGTGCTAGCTGACAGTAATTTCGTATTTGAAGCATTGGGTGGAAAAAGGGAATTATTGGCCTATTGCTGTTTATTTTTTTATTAATTCAAACAATAGCCTGTTCTCAGTTTTACCGCCTTGTGAAAATTCATTCTGATGTGACATACATAGATATCTCGGTGTGTATTTAAATAAACTAGAATCGTACGCTGTTGAAAAATCCCTCAATTATGTAACCATCAAAGCAATGACGGCCTCCGCAGTCGAGGGGTAATGCTATTGACTCACAATTTGTATTATTTCACAAGAAATTCATTTAAATTAATAATAGTATATTTGCGCCACGTTCCAGAGTGCAAGATACTCTCAGTATCGCCCCGGTATAAGACTACCATTTAGAATTGAAAATTGCTTTAAATGGCTTTAACTGTGTTCGGTGACCAGATCTGAATAGCCAGGTACTTCCCCACCTTTTTCTACCCCATTTTCTTTCCCTCCCCACTACCTTCAGTCCCACAAATATACCCCAATTGGGGATGCCATAGTCTCACTGGCTCCAGACGGGAGCAGTTGGGACTCATTGTGCGGTATTAATACAAATAAAAAAAAATAAAATAAAAAAAATAACTTTCATCGGCTCTGTGCTTTGATAGTCCGTGCAGTTTGATTGTAGCTCGGCAAGGTAGTCGGCAAGCTTCCTTGCCATTTCTCCCTTGTTTCCATAATCTTCGATGCCCAGGCGAACTTCAAACAGTAACCAGTCCAACGTACCTCCAAAGACGTTGACCAGTATGGACTTGACCTTGGGGTCAGAGGTCAGCAGCTGGAAGGCGGCCTTGACCTGCGCTTCGCCCACGGAGCCGCCCACGTCCAGGAAGTTGGCCGGCTGCCCCCCGTTGAGGGTGATGATATCCATGGTAGCCATGGCCAACCCTGCACCGTTCACCAGGCAGCCGATATTTCCGTCCATGCTAATGTAGTTAAGGTTTGACTTGGCTGCCTCCACCTGGAAAATAAAATGTTTAAACTTTAAACTGTAGATTTTACTTTCTGAAAACCAATAGTTACTCTACAGTTACTCTGCCATTTTGACATACAACAGTTCCGTTGGAGGTAAGGAACGAAATTGTGCACTTCAACATTGATTTATTAATACTAGCTTTTCCCCGCGGCTTCGCTCGCATGGTAGTACGGGAAATTACTGTAGCGGTTGAACTTATCAATTATCCCCCCTCCTCCCCACCCCCTCCCGCATTCCATACATTCATTACCTTACATTCAGTTTTCAAACATCTAGCCTGCCACCTAAATTTCACAAAGAAAAAAAGAATTATCCAATTTTGTTCATTCGTTCGGAATTTATGCGCTTACAAACATTTTGGATGTTTATTTTTAATTAAATATTTGGAAGTTTGTTAATATAATACAAAATTACACTATTTATTATTCAGACTTTATAATCGTTACGAATTATATTTTTAATGTAGGAACTCTTATCTGACATTTATTCCAGCTTGTTCAAAAAAAACAAAACATATTCTAATATTTGAATTTTCTGGGGCAGTAGCTGACCAGGGGGCTGAGTACCTACCAGCTTAGAGCCCACAAATATATCAACATTGTTTCCATGGGAATGATTTTTTTCTGACATTTGCAATTAACTCGCTTTTGTTAGCGACAGAAAACGTATAACAAATATAATATATTAATATTAATAATTTCATAACGCCAGAGCTTACCATCATAAACAACATATAGTCTGCGCATATAATTTAGCTTTCTATTGGTGAATGAATTTTTAAAGTCTTTTTATTGGTTAATGCCTGAAAAGGTCATAAACAAACTCGAGCAGTTTCGCATTTATAATATTAAGTAAGGATGATTAATATTATAGAAGTTGATGCAAATAAATGATGATGAATTCCTCATCTAAAAATATGTCTTGCAGCGAAAACCAAAAACATTTCGACCCCGTGTTAAAAACATGGATATTTGGGAAGATCCCGTAAAATGTTGAAAGATCTCGTAGAATTTATAACACATCAAATTCAGGAAGATATGACAACTACTGGAAATTTTTTTCATGTAATATCGTATATATTATAACAGATCATCTTTTATTTTTATATATATATAAAAATCAATTGCTGTTCGTTTGTCTCGCTAAAGCTCGAGAATGGCCGATTTAGCTGATTTTGGTTTTGAAATGTTTGTCGTAATCCAGGGAAGGTTTAAACGGTGAGAAAATATGGAAAAATTGCGAGGAAGAAAGCAAAAACAACAATTTTTTCCATTATTAGTTTAAAAACTGAATTTATCCGGGTTGAATGTATGGAATGCGTGAAGGTTGAAGAGGGAGGGGATCTGGGGTAGGGGGTTCGTGGAAGGGGGGAGGGGAATCAAGGAGGGAAATTTGGGAGGGGGGAGGGGGTTCGTGGGGAGGAGGGGGGGAGTGGAGTGGGGAGAGAGAAGGTGCAGGAGACGGAGTGGGAGCGTGAGAGGGGAAGGGGACGCGGGAGAGGAAGGGGAGGCGGAAGGGGAACGGGACGAATGGGAAAGGACATGCAGGGAGAAACAATTTTTTTTTTAAATGGCATAGCAATGCATGCCGGGTACCAGCTAGCTTTTAAATACTTTTAACTTATGGGTGGACACAACAAAAAAATAATGTAGTGCAATTCACATAATTTCAAAGAATTAAGGAACTAATAACTATTACTTTAGCAAAAGCACTGAAACAGCGCTTGGTCTTTACTTTGTCTTTTTACATTTTAATGCGTCCCATTTTTAAAATGTACAAAATGAAAGCAAATTAACCGATTTAACACAATAAATTGCCGACAGGAAATTTATTTCGTTCACTTCTATTCAATCAATTTGTCTTTGTTGTTTTTTTACACTTTTACTATAAAATATTTCATTGTCATCAATTATCAGCTCTTATTGATCTCAGAGGTAAGACAAATTACAAGGTTAATGCTTTAGCCAATAGAATATAGTTAGGTTAAGATAAGTTTGACAAGGTCAATGTTACTTCAATAGATTGGGTAGTCAAGTTACCTCTCTGGGATCGCTCTCCGAGGTGTCGTCCATGGCAAAGACGTCGCCCTGTCTGAACTTGGCGTTGTCGTCAAAGTTGATCTTTGCGTCCACCGATATCACCTGGCCGTCGTCCGTCTCCACCAGGGGGTTGATCTCCAGCTGGACGGCGTCTACCTGGGATTACAAATGTTTATAAGATGTGTAGAGTTGATCAAGGAGTGAATACCAATCTCAAATGGGCAATGCTTTGGTTAGTTTTTACCCGCCGCTCAGGCCTACAGACATGAACCCTGGGAGGGAAGTCACAGCTGTGACTAACATCTCTTAGTGAATAATCGCATTCCAATTAAATTATGTTTTTTTTTCCATATTTTTATTTTATTTTTATAATAGCTGAAAAAAAAAACTTTTTCACTTATTCTAGCAATGTATTACTAACTTTTTATAATAACTTTATATTTTATATGTTTTTTAAGTCTATTTTATACTTTGGGTACTTGGAAATATAGTTTTTTGTTTTAATATTACCCACACTCAGGCAGTGCCTTAGTGGGTTTTCATCTCTTGTTCATACTATTTGTTATTATATATTATGTTATTATATGTGCTATTATACATTATATGTACAAAGAAATGAGAATAAATAAAGTTAAAAAAAAAAAAAAATAAAAAATTAAGGCCCTAGACCATTGTAAAAAAATATTTTTGTCATTTTTTGAATTTCATTTTCTGAAAGATGCATGTGTTAAGAATGCTCTCACCAAATGTTTTAACAAAACTTACAGAGCACGCCTAATTACGGAGGCAATTGAAATCCTTAAAAACCCCATCAATATTAACAGAGACGATGGAGCTAAGCTCAATAGTCCTTGGTATCCAGGAATTGACGGCTACACCAAAGCTAAACGCAAAAAACCATGCTGAATTTTTTCTAACACCAGCTCGTAGAGAAATGGAGCTGGCAGCACGGTATCGCTTCGACACACATAAGTAAACACTCTCACCAATACCATTTGCTCATCTGCCCTGATGATGGACACTGTAACGCTGTCCGAAACGTTGGCTAAAGAAGGAGGTAGCGAAACACGGCATAACACCCCAAAAATAATAACAAAAAAAAATCAATTTAACTGTAAAAAATACAATGAGATGCCCCATATTTTTCAATAGTTAAAAATTAATGAATGTTATCAGTCAACTATTTTTGTTTATCTTATTAGAAACAGAACAATTTAATAATGACTTGTAATCAAACAGAAATCATGATTCATAATAAAACAACTGGAGCAAATTCATTCATCTTAATGTAAATATTTGCAGCATAAAGATTCCAACTGTTTAAACATAGGTAATACATAATAGGTCTTACTAATAAACATTGTTAAATTTTTAAACAACCGATAAAAAATAATATACCACACAATATTCGTTGTTTATAAGTTGTGTAAAATTATAACACGATTATTAGTAATGGGATACAGTTATTGTTAGCAGCCTGATCCCGAATTTTACATGCATCACCTTAACCACTCCGGTCTATTGCCGGAGCGGTTAAGGTGATGCTCTTACAAATCAACCATAAAGTTTGTTTTTAATGAAAAATAATGTTTTATTGTTGTGCCGAATGCCAAGCACACAAGCACCGAAGAAGGTTTTAGGACACTCGGGAGGTAAACGAAAGGCGGGAGAAGACCTAGGCTGAGATGGGAGGATGATGTCAAGAAGGATGCAAGGGGACTACTCCATGTTGCAGATTGGAAGACGACGGCCGAGGACAGAGGGTGGTGGAGGCTTATCCTGAAGGAGGCCAAGGCTTGAAATGGGCTGTAGCGCCATTGAAGAAGAAGAATAATGTTTTATTTTATGTCTAAATTGTATTTTTTATATGCTGTGAAAGTTTAAATGCTAATCAGTTGTTATACTTAAAAATAAAAACATTATAAGTCCGAAAGTTACACAAAAGATAATCATACGTCTTTCATATGTATGTCTCTGGAATTGTTGTACTTACCATGGTGACACAGCTACCCCGAACAAGCTCTGCTCGGCAAATGAGCTAACTGAGATAGACAGCGCACTGCGTTGCGAAATAATAAAAAAACCAGCAATACCTAATATCTTTCTAGGGTTAAAACCGATAGTTTCCCATGTATTTTACAGTTGCCTACAATCGACTCACCTTCAAAAACAACTGCCACAATTTCTTAACCTCATCTGCGCACCTTTTCTTCAGAGCGCCATCAAACTTCAAGAATACCGCAACCTCATCTGCCATAGCATCCGTCACACCTTCAAAAATATCAACCGGAATTGTCTTCAACAGCTCTGGTGTCAGTTGAGCTACAGCCTCAATATCCACACCACCAGCGGGAGAAGCCACAAGAACTGGCCCATTGTGTTGCCTATCCATTAAAATACAGAAATATGTTTCTCTGACTATGTTCACACTTTCGGCGACCATTACTTTGTGAACTAAAATTCCAGCTTTCGGGGTTTGTTTTGTTATCAATCTATTGCCGACCATTTCTTTGGCGAGAGAGAAGACTTTGTCCAAGTCTTGAGTGATGTGAACGCCACCTTTAAATCCATTATCGAAAGTTCCTTTGCCCCTACCCCCGGCCAGTACTTGTGCCTTGATTACGTACTCTTTGGCTGTGAAATCTTTTAACGCCGACTTGTCGAATTTTTCGTCGAGTACTCTGAACTTTTGTATATTTACAGAGTGTTGCTGCAGCAATGATTTGCTCTGGTATTCTTGAAGGTTAAGATTTCTAACCGGTATTATGACACCGTTTGGAGATAGTCTCTTCAGGAAAGTGCTTCTGATCAATGAGTTCCTTACTCCCGCCATTTTATTTTAATTTTATTCGATATATTATTGACGACAGAACCACACACGACAGCGCAGAAATACACTTAATTATACTTGATAATAATATTATGCACTTTGATTCTTTCTTGATTACGGCGGACTTTGAACTTTTGAACAGTGTGACCTGTGAAAAGTGAAAAATGGCGAAAATTAAATTGTGACAGATATTTACGCATTTCGCTACTAGAAAGATACATACTTTCGCTGTAATCTATTTATAGGAAGAAGAATAACGTCTATGGTGGCTAAGGTGAATTTTATTTTTAGACATAATTACAGTTTTATTTCGAGATTAATGAATTTAATTCACTTAATCTTCAAAACGAGATGAAAGTCACTGACTATATGAGATTTAGTAAAACTACACCAACTCCCTTTCCGACCCCTTAAGTAGATTTCGAGACTTATTGATGAAATTTTGTACACCTGACATTCAAAACATGAGGAAAATTACTGTCTACGTCCGATTTCGAAAAACTCGGCGATTAGTTCGGGCAATGCCGGTGACTTAGGTAATTATGTATTATTAGTACCCTTTACACACAGAGTTCGGAGCGGGACGTGCCCCGCGCCACTTCAAGCCGCCGCGCAGAAAAGTCCCACAGTGAACTGCGCTGTAAGCTGTTATCTTACTTTCGGTCTTTACTTTTCTGCGCGGCGGCCTGAAGTGGCGCGGGGCACGTCCCGCGCCGAACTCTGTGTGTAAAGCTTCGACCAAGTATATCAAGACGTGCCCTGTGAAATTAAAAATGACGCCAGAAACCAAATAAAATTGACTGAAGGCCCATTTATGAAAAAGTGCGAGCATTGTTTCGTACTATTTGGATCGCATAATGCTTTGTGTTTTACCTTTTATCGGTCCACACTGAAACTAATTGCTGTCCCAGCCGTCCTGACGGAATTAATTTTTTCAAACACAAAAATATCCTACTTCCGAATATTGTACAAGGTACAGTCCGCGGGCTTTATTTTCGATAATGTAACCAGCTACCTGAATACATAAAAAAAAAGTATGCCTTACCGATAGCTTTAAGACAGCGTTTTAATAAATGTAATAATATTGACGTATTATTTTTTTGGCAAGCAAAGTTTCTGACGTCACTTAATCACTCAAATGCTTGTGACGTCACCACACACCGATACTAACACATAGACGAAGGGCTGGCATCACAATATGGCAGTGGTTTCCAAACTTTTTTAAAACGCGACCCGGTTTGTATAAAACGGAAACCCTTAAAATACATTAAACGCAGATCTTAATAAAAAACCGCTGCACTATTCTTCAATTAAGGTCAAAAGTTAACCTATCTTAAGCCATAGCATTCCGAATTTCTACCGTTTTACAACATATTTCTCTAAAACACTAAGTTTTTAAGTTTCTAAAAAATATATGTTGTTTTTGACGATAATATCTATACATTTGCCACTCCGAAACGGTAATTGAATGAAATTCTTCCGATAGAAGAAAATCGTATTATCGTATATTTCGAAAATTATTATAAGCACTTTATTTTTGTTACATTACAAGTTATATATATGAAAAAAATTAATTTTCTTCTTTAAAGCTATGGCATTTCTCGCGAGATTTTGGTTCTATTTTAAAATAGTTTAAACGAGTCATGTTTTATTAAACATTTTCACTCCCTCTAACATTCGTAGTTACATATCTCACCTTCCTCTTCTTTTTGAGTGCTTACTAACGGGCTTTAATTAACTACGAATTTCTGTCATTTTTTAATTATTGCCTATACACAAACCTATACACAAACAAAAACTTAATGATTGAGCAGCTGATTCAAAACTTTTAAGAAAGATTATAGTTTTCGGCTAAGACATTTTGCAAAACAGAACAGAAGCCTTTGAATATTTTTTAGCGCAATTTTTTTGATATTTTTTGTAGTCAAAAGTCCGGAAAGCAGTAAAAGGGCTTGCGGGCTGCTGGTTGCTCATCACTGTGTTAATGATAAGCGACCAACCTGGGCAGCCCACGGTGCGTGGGTGGTAAAGGTGAATTTTTCGTAATTATTTTCAAGCAAACGATGAATGGATTTTTTTTATTTTAAAACTCATGATCAATATATACATATACGGGACTGTGTACAAGTTTTTGTACACGAATCTAAAGTATGGTTTGCAGTGTACACCGCTTTCAACAGGACACTTCGACGAAATTGCTGCTTGGTGGTTGACAACGAGCCATACGGTTCATCAGAAAAATAAAATTTAAAAATTATCAGACGCATCCGCCGCCAAGACCCGGACAAACCTCAATCCATGAAACCGGGCACCCCTGCATGGTCACCAAACGTAGCGAACCACTTGGAGTGACCTATGGCAGAGGCGTTGGTTATCCAATTAATGGTTCCCGAGGCGGCGGTATCCATACTCGCCTCCGAAATTGAATCGCTTGTCATAATAAAGTAAAAAAAATATTTTTGTCTAATTAAATTTATGAATGTCTCGCGATCCCCACTTTGAAAACCATTTCTACCAACACAGCTTGTCGAAACGTCACGCATGCAAAACGTGATCACTTATTGAAGTGTTAGTTCGACAAATCACACAATGGAATTAGTCGGTGCTCAGTTTTATATTGCCGAGAATTCGCATGCAAGACGGCGAAATTCGAAGGAGAGTTGTATTGCGAAATTACTGATACTTGGGGTTATTTTTTTCTGATTTTTACTATGAGACGGCTTGTCTAGGGTATACTAGGTCAATGGTGTTAAGGGTACTATTACTTATGTTTTTTATCTTCGCTACCTGATACCTGATAAATGTGCCGAAGTGTTTCACCTCAAACATGGCAACTCTATTTTGACAACAGTGACAAAAAATTGACCAGTGCTGCCAGATGCACGGTTTTTACCATGTCTGCTTGGTTTTTTTGGATTATTTTTTAGGCGGAAATCTTCAAGATTTTTATTTTTTATCAAAAATTTGTAATTTTGAGTGAGGCATGATGTTTTACCATGGGTCGCTTGGCAGAAATCTTAAACAAATCCATAAACGAACGAAAATCTTTCAAAAAAGGCTAACAAATTCAATATGCGTCGGTGATTCTATCCACTCTACAGGACAACCGACTACGAATGAAGTCGTTCGACGAGCCGATTCGTTTCGTATACGTACATTCATACACGGATCTGGTTGAAACGGATGGACGGGCAGATCTGGGCAGATCTCTGGTCTCTGTCTCTGTCCATCTCGATTGTAGGTAGTCTGAACTTCTTGATGAGTGATAGGGTTGGTGTGTCAAAAAAATATTTCCCTAGATTCCCGGGGATATCATTTGGGCGTGTCAAAAAACTGCCTACAGAAGGAGGGAGGGGTTATAATTAATATCCAGGAAAATATGTGGAAAAACGAAAACTCTAGAGCCGCTCATTTAGGCGAAACAATTGAATAATCGTTATTTAACCGGTCAAATTTGTGATGTGGCCAACAGACTTAGTTATACGTGTAATTTAAAAGATTATTTGGCTTGGCCTATTTCATCTTTTCGTCATTTCATCATTTCGCTCGCAATACCCAATGGTTTTGTCACCGCCAGCCGAATACTAGTTAGAATGAATGACTTGGAAAATGATTTTCATTTTATTTACATCAAATACGTTCGTTGTACATATTATTACTTTGCATACAGTCAAATTATTCAAATAACCAAATACAAGCAAGTACGTGGTCACCATTTTTATTCTCTTTCTTAAATTCAGATTGCAATTCTGAATACTGCGGACAGTGGCAACACTGACACAACTAATCTGACATTTCTTCATCTGTCACAGTTTCAAAGTCAGCTATTGGATTTACATCATAAATAAACCAATGTACATCTAATTCAACTCAAAAACATTGATTTTCACTCGATTTCTAACATAACTTCGATCATAAGATTGTGCAATTTCGATATTTATATTTCCGCCTGGTGCATAAGTATTTAAAAATGTCGGAGGACGTTATTTTGGTTGTTGATTTCAATTCGGTCTGCAGATTTTGCCTCCAATCAAATGGAACTCTCAGTTGCATATTCAGCGGTGAAGAAAACCCATTAGTTTCATCACAATTAGAGTGCTTCACTGATATAAGGGTGGGATATTTAAAATATTTAAATCAATTCAAACATTCCGTTCAGATTTTTCATACATAATTTCATTTATCAATATGTATTTTTTACAGGTAGAGCAAGACGACAGTTTCCCTAGTAAAATATGCCACAAATGTAGATATAAAATTGAATTTTGTTTCGAATTTCGGGAGATGGTATTACGAACACAAAAAGCTCTCTCAGACAATATAAACAATGACTCGGAAGAAACTAAATATGATGTAGAGACTTTGGATTCCTCTTTTGAGACGGAGAACGATGATAATAAACAATATAATATAGAATCCAAGAAAAAGGCAAAGAAAACTACAACACATCAAAATGCTTTTGAAGACTACATGACTTCAAATAAATTAGATCCTAAAACAGATATGAATAATATCTTCCTCCTGCATCAAGATCAGCCCTCTGACGAAGATAATATAATTTCACCATCTTGCGGAAACAGTCTCATAGAAAACTTACAAGAGCAATATTTGGATAATGGCCTGTCAGTATTTCAAATAAAATCCAAAAAGAACAAACCTCGCCGCTATGAAAAAAAAATTAAATACTCGCCGTTTTCAAAAATGAAAGATTACCCATCCATGTTGACGGCCAGCCGAAGGAACCAGTGCCTACTCTGTCTAGAAAAGTGTGACAACCCTTCGAGTTTAAAAGAACATGTTAATAAGCATACGGAAGGAACAGAATTAGAACCGTATTACAAGTTCGGTGAAAGAGATATTTCTTGCAAAGCTTGCCATAAAACTTTTGGATATAGATTTAGTTTTTTGACTCACCAAAGGGAACATCTCGATTTGAAGCCGTTTATATGCCATTTTGAGGGGTGTGGACTCGCTTTTTACTCAAACTCCTCTTTGCGGCAACACTTGCCTATACACGGAGATAAAAGGTTTATTTGTTCCATGTGTGCGGTCGGTTTTAAAAGGAAGTCAGACTTGAAAGCGCATGAGATAATACACAAAGATGCCGGAATTCTGTTCAGCTGTCCCATATGTAAACTGACTTGTAAGAACAGACTGACGCTCGCCGCTCATGTCAGAAAACATTGCAATCAACCGAGGTAAGTCAATGACAAAATACTCACTTTATAAAAGACTATTAAATTTATCTTTGGTAATTTACCTATTGTGGACATGCTCAATATGCACTTTTTATTATAAAAACACTTAACATCAATTAGATAATGATAGGAAGTATTTCAGTTTCCGGAATTGAAAAATAATGAATTTTAATAGTTATTTCGTTAAAATTAAAAACGATTATTTGCTTGGCGGCCATTGTCATTGATGTCAAAGTTTTAAGGTTAGTTTTAAATATTAACACATGACCCTAAAATAGGTTCTTAGTTTGGGTTTAATTAAAAAAGGAAAAAAAAACTAGCCTAAAAAATTATTTTAATATTATTATATCAAAACATTGTTTGTATGTATGCTATGCGTTGCTAAACCATTCATCCGATTGCGATGAAACTTTGGGGATTTGATGTGCCCGCAATTCTTACTATATACAATAGTGAGTTCTGGCATCATGAAATTGCTAACAGTTCATCCGATTGTGATGAAACTTTGGGGATTTGATGTGGATGATTTGTAGAATCAAAATACATTCTTTCCGTCCTCGCGAAGGTTTCTGGATTATTACAACCACATGACAATACATCTGAAAAGTTTTTTTAATCATTACAAAAACTTTTATAAAACTGACAACGATTTGAGAGTGACATTTTGCAAACCATCGATTGTTAAATTAAAATTCAATTTTCAAAAATGTTTAAGTTAATGAATTTATTTTCACCTATAGTACTAACCAAAATCGAATACTTTGAAGCTTATCAAAATTTATATTTATTTTAAATAGGTACCTACGTTAGATATACTGATAGATTAGATACAAATTTGATAGAAAATTTATAAAAAAATTTGCAATTGGCACGCAAACTGTTAGAAATCTGAATGTACCGGGACTGAATATATTGAAAGCAGGAGAGGGGAGGGGGAGTGGCGGGAGAGGGGAGAGGGAAGGCGGAGTGGAAACGCATGAGGGGGAGGGGATGCGGGAGAGGAATGGGAGGTGGAAGGGGAACGGACACGCAGGGAGAAACAATTTCGTTCTTAAGGGGGGGTAGGGTTTTAAAGGCGAAAAAAGGCATATTTTCATGATTTTTTTTGGAGATATGAATAATGTTGGCTTATTACTTTTAAATACACCTTATAGTATGACATCTGAAGTATCTTTGAAAATTTTTTTGATTAAAAATATTAATAAATAATTCCGTGAGAGCAAATCTTCGGAGGCCCTTCGAAAAAAAGGTGTTTTGCGGTGAAATCATAACTCGTTAACGAATCATTTGAAACACAAAAATTGGAATGGGTTTATAAGGTGATATGTTTTTTCAGGTAGTGACGAAGCGTTTTCTTTTTTGCAGCATGTTGAAGTCAAAAATGCGATTTTTGCTAAAATTTTCCGTGAATTTGTTATTATAAAATGGAAAAAAATAGTAAAAAAAAAAAACTCTCCGTCACTACCTGTAGATTTATGTGTGAAAATAGTGTGCAAAATTTCAAAAAGATCGGTCAAGTAGATTTTGAGTTATGTTCACGGACTAAAAAACATTATTTGCCAGAAAATCAATTTAAAGTTTTGTTATACTCGAAATATACTTGAATAGAGCAAGAGGGCCGGTCGCTTGAAATGCTGTAACTTCGTGAGCTTTGCTCCGATTTACTTGAAATTTTGGCACAACACTCTCGACATATTGTACATTTAGAAAAAAATTAATTTGAAAAATGAGTTTTAAAACCCTACCCCCCCCTTAAGTGGCATAGCAACGCATGTCAGGAACCAGCTAGTTATTAATAAAAAGCTGGATTTGCAATCTTTAGAATAGATAGGAGAGATGTTTGTTCTTATTATGGTCTGCAATTTATAAACTTAATTTTCTTTGCTCTTATTTGTGTGTACCAAGGGGGATGTAGGGGATCTTCAACTGATATAATTAACGGCGAAAATCGAAAGCTAGTCTACTTTAGCGCTTGTTATTCAGTCACATGAATCAAAATCACATTTCAAATTGATTTTGTGATACAACTTTTTGGATTTAAGCTTTCGTTTTAAGAAAATTGAGTTCAAAGTTGGAATTTTGAAAACGGAGATCCAGATACAAAAGTTTTATTTAATCTTTAGTTGTAAAAATCAATGGAAAAGTAAAATTAAAAAAAAAATATATCTAAATGCTCTGATTGAAAAAGAGTTTTTTTGGGTTCTCTATGTAAATTACTTATTTAATACTAGCGAGTACCTGGTATGTGTTGTAATGTCACATAAAGAAAGAAATTGTTTCTTCCTGTGTGTCCTTTCCCATGCGTCCCCATTCCCGCGTCCCCTCCTATCCCGCGTCCCCTCCTCTCCCGCGTTTCCCTTTTATCTTCCCCACCTTCCACCCATCCCGCAAAACATCCGTTCCACATTTCCCCCGTTCACATCCTACCACATTCCCTTTTTCCCTCCTGCTTTCTCCTTCAACCTTCTCTGCTTTCCCCCTTCCGGATTCCCTTCCCCTGTCCTCCTTCCCTCCCTGATGCTAAACTATACAAAATACACTCATTTTTCAGACAACTCGCACCACCTATTGTAAAATTTTTAATATAAATTTCATGCCAGGGCTCACCAGAATACATAAAAAACTTTGCGGGCGTGTTTCATCGCAATCTAATCGTGGTGTAGGAAATAATTTCATAACACCAGAGCTCACTTTTATACATAGAAACCTTTGTGGGCATACATACAACAAATCACCAAAGTTTCATGGCAATCGGATGAATGGTTCAGAAACGCATAAGTGACAAACAAAGAAACATTCATGTTTATGTATTAAGATTTTTGTATGGAGATAAATGAAGATAACATTTCAGATTCAAATGCTCCAAGTGCCCCAAGAGCTACTTCTCCCGCAGCGAACTGGAGCGCCACACCAACATACACACGGGAGAGAAGCGCTTCCGGTGTGCCGCCTGTCCCTCCGCCTACTTCTCCCGTGCTGCGCTGGTGCGCCACGAGCGCGGCCACACGGCCCAGAGGGGCGAGGGCGAGGGAGCGCTTGGCGAGGGCGCGCACAGGAAGTGTCCGCTGTGCCCGCGCGGCAACTCCTTCGGGACGTGGCAGGAGTACAAAATGCACATGAAGGGGCACAGTTCATACGACTTCCCGTACAGGTTTGTATATTCCTTCCTGCATCCAATCGTCACTTCAGTTAGACAAAATGACCTTTGAATGGAAAATCATTCCCTTTGCTCATTTCTTTAACCAAAATAATTTTCAGAACCATATATATATTTTTTTACGTTAGCTCCACACAAGAGGCCCTGAAGAAAATAATTCCCCTCAGGGCCTATATCATCTTTGGGGATGCTGTGTGGAGGGTCTTTTTAGGAAAGGAAGGAGAGGAAGTTGCGGGAAGGAAAAGGGTATTAGGGCTGGGTAGGGATCTGGGGGTCAGTGTGTCCAGGAGTGACGGACTTATAAATCCATCCCTCCCACTGCGGTGCAAGGCGATGTTCCGAGAGAGTATGGCTGGAGAAGTCAAAGGGACTCCTTGAATCTGACTATTTCATTTCAAGCAATGTTTCAATTCTGAATGGTAATACGTCACCAGGCCGATATTGAGAGTTCATTTAGGTCCCAGAGAGAGGTAGTTTATGACGTCATTGCTCTAGAATCTTCTGTCTTTTTCTTTTCTTACAAAAAATGTGAGGACAATCATCGATGACGTACTTACGACCACTCTCTGGGATTACTGTACCCGGATTTGATAGACATCCCGAAAACCATAATTTAGAATATTGGTTACCAAATTATTTTAATTACTCTTTTTTTTCTTACATAACATCCATACAGGAGGCCCTGAAGAAAAAAAATTCCCCCAGAGCCTATGTCATCTTTGGGGATGCTGTGTGGGGGGTCTTTTCAAGACAAAGAGGAAGGAAGAACCAGGACAAACCTCACCCCACGACACCCTTGCTAAGTCACCAAATGTAGAAAATCACTTGGGGTGACCTATGTCACAATGGTTCATGGGGCGGCGGTACTCATTCCCGTCAGCCAAATTGTGACTTTTTCCATTAATTCTTTGATTTTCCCCATTTTTCATTTTGAGTAAAATCGGCACCCATTTTATGTCTCTCCTATAAAGTAGCCTTTTATATTTTGCAGGTGTCCGCATTGTCAGAAAGGCTATTTCGTGAAGAACTCTCTCACGAAGCACCTGTCCTTTTGCGGTTCGGATCCCGCCCTACAACTGCTGAAACCGGACGAAATCGCGCATCAATACGACATGAAGAACACCACCTACGTCCGACTTCTGCAGCCGCTTGTCAAGGAGGAAGATGTGGAGGAAATGCTGCACGGAAGACAGGAGCTGGACAGCATCATGGTCGACAGTGGTAACGGAGGAGAATCGCAGCAGCTGTTCATTGTGGACATGATACAAGAACAGATAGAAGAATAATTTGTGGATTTGGATAGCTTTGTCCACACTTTGGCGCTTGAGACAGTTGAACTGCAGTTACTTTTTAAATAAGTAGGTAATATTACTGCAATTTGATATAATTTAACCTCTTTAGCATTAACATTATGCATTACATCTAGACTCGCCATTGGTTGCTTTTAACCGTTACGACACCGATACACAATTTACGAAGGACTGTTTCCTCCAAAATTTGGAAAGGTGGTGAATTACGTATTTTATTCTGATTTTGATTTGCAGCTTACAGCCTTTCCGAGCACTGTAAACTGAGATGCGTGTGTAGGGAAAATTTTCCAATAAGAACTCTTGATTATGCCATCAAATATATTTAAAAATTTAGCTAAAATTAGCTTTAATAATGTTTTCAGGTTGTTCAGCCATAAAAGGAAAAATGTGATCATTTTCTTGCATCTCTCTCACAGACCGCACCGTGATGTCTCTGTAAACCTCTACAATGCTACTAGCCGTGAAGATAATTTTGAAAGTATGGAATATAGTTACAAGGATAATATTGAAGTTTGAGTGAATCCCAATGATTCAAAAATGCCAAATGTCAATGCGCTGATGGTTTTGCTTTTGTTCTTAAACATATAATGCTGCAGCTCTTTATTACACACTAAATAACAACAGTGGAATATGAGACAAACTGTGTCTGCACTCCCCCAAAGGAAACATACAATCATTATCATACATCTCCCTCACACATGTAAAAAAAATATGAGTGTGCTTTAGACAACACTACTGAAGAAAAACTTCTATGAGAGGAAGAAAATGTGCGCGCGCACTGCTTTCTCTTGCTTCTACAGTGTGATACAGACAATAGGCCTGCACTGTGTCTTAGATATACGAAATAACTGGCTATGAGAGAAAGAGAGAAAGAAAATGTGTGCTCGCACCTCTCTCTCTTGCCCCTACAGTAATATACGAAACGTAACTCTCTCTCTTTCTATCTTCACTAACTTATGTCTCCCTCTCAACTTCCGTTCGCCTCGCCTGACACTTTTCGTAACGCTCTCGTCACGCATTCACCAGCTTACTCCCCAAGTCAAGCATGCGTAAAGAAGTTTTACTTCAAAAAATGAAACGCAATTCCTGTCACAAAAAAGTAGTACTTTGGAGTCACATGTATTTTGTGTTGTGTCACCATTATTTAAGGTGTAAGAAAGAGCTGCAGCATTATAGCGATAAGGAACGTATGTTTATTGCCGTCACGGTACCGTAAACGTGAATCGCCATGGTAATTATAACGGCGCACATTGTCTCACAAACTCAACATATAATGTGGCAAGTAAGAAACACTCATTTGTTTTCAGCAAATTCTTAATTCAAAACTTATTCATGTATGATAAAGATAGACATTCAAAGAATGTGTATGAATGATTTAGATGTAGGACCGGGCGGCGTTTTCATTTGCTCCGAATACTACATTCTACATCACGGATGTGACTGAGATGACAAGAATACTGTATGAGATGACCTACTGTCAAAGGTTGTCCTTCTTATACTTAATTGTTTGCTATCTCACTTTCTATAATGGCGCTAAAAATCTTCCGGAAACAATCAAAATAATTGCATTTTTTATAGTAATAATAAATTTTCATGTATTTACGAATGAGGTGTAATTTTTTGGCTTCTACTAGTGTTTGCCGTGTAATGGAAAAATTTTTCATCACACACAAGAGCATTTTGGCACTTTTTGCAATTTACTTAGGGGCCATCCATAAATTACGTCACACCTTAAAGGGGGGAGGGGGGGCAGGGTGTAGAGAAGTGTGACATTGTGTGTGTGACAAGGCGTACGGGAGGGTCAACAGCTTTGTGATGTCACATGCAGTTAGGCTTACCAGATGACAGGAATTTTCCTGATACATTGAATTTCCAAAACATTTGGCCCCTCCCCGTACGCAGTGAATTCGCAAAAATATCTCTGTATCCCGATTCGCCCCTCCCAGTGGAGATTGCATTTGACAAAAAAACACCCCATCTCGCCCCCTCCGTTGTGATATGACCGCGACGAAAAATTTCTAACAAAATATTATCACTTTTAGTAAAAATTGCAAAACGTGTGATGTCACGCTAGAGGGGAGGGGGTCAAAAAATCATGAAATTTGTGTGACGTAATTTATGGATGGCCTCTTACTAATAGGACACGACCTTATGTGGCGAGTGGTAGTTGAATACTTAAACTATGAAATTGAAGACAAATACAATTGCCTTGTCTTTGGTTTACCACTTTTGAGATTTCAGCCGCGTGTCTATATCTTATAAATAACATCAATGCTCGTCAGATCCGATGTCACCTCTGGATGATTTTAAAAAGTTCTTAGTTTGACTGACAGGCTCATTTAACGCCTCAGGCGTTTCAATGTTTTTGCGCGGTTTTCAATGTATGTATGTATTTTAAATGTGCTCTTCAATTCATATTTTTTAATTTTTCATAAAAATAAATACAGTTTTAGAAACTACATAAAATGATCTTTCAATTGTTATTGTTCCAATTTGGGAGGCGGATATGGGTACCACCGTCCTGGGATCCATTTATTGGATAATCAACACCTGCCACAAGTCATCCAAATTGGTTCGCTATGTTTGGTCACTTTGCAGGGGTGCCCAGGTTCATCTGTGTATGGTTTGTCTTTGCGGCAGATGCGTTTGCCCACCTACGGATCGGCAGAGACCGGTTGAGGGAGACCTTCTGACCTCTCCAGCCGGACTCTCTCGATCCAACGCACATCCATCACTCCTGGACACACTGACCTCCAAATTCCTATTCACCCCTCTTACCCTTTTCCTTCCCAGAACTTCCTCTCCAATCCACTCACAACCAAACTGTTGCGGTAGCTGTCATTTTTATATCCTGTCTGTATACATATCGATCGTTCAGTTGATTAGTCAGATATCTCTGAAAAATCGAAATTTGAGTTGAGTATGCAGTTATATGTAAAAGTGTACCCACTATCTGGTGCAATACACAGATTACTCATAAAAATCTCTAAATCGGGTTCCTACTAGGAAATTCCAAAATGTCATACTAATGTACCAAACCGTTATGCCTCCCGTTATTTTATAGCATATTCAATATGTAGAACAGTATTTCCAAAAGTGGTCCAGGTGGACCCTGGGCGGGGGTCCACGTAGGCGCGATAAAGAAATGGGGGTTCACAAGTTGTAAGTGGGGGTCCACGAACTGGTTTCGTTTGAGACCCATCCCGTGCCCCATATCCATAGACCATCCCACCCCCCGTCTCATATCCTAATATCCTATTACGCCCCCTCCATAAGAGAGTGACTGACGTACAACACACATTGTTACAGGGGGCGTAATGGGATATGGGTGTACTGTACTGGGATGGAAACAAACCCATGCCCCCCTCCCCGTCCCTTATCACATTACGCCCCTTCCGTCATGGCAAATATAATCTCGGATACTGGTCCATTTTGCCCCCGTTTGAAAAAGTTGTAGATCCGGTACTGCTCCGTTGCGACAGACCACACCGAGCCATTCAGTACAACGCATGTCGAGTTTTGGGAAAATGGTAGAAATGTACCAGCAGGGGAGTCCACCGTGACCAGTAAAATTTTGAAAGTGGTCTACGAGGAAAAAAGTTTGGGAACCTCCGATGTAAAACAGGCAATAATACTCAAATTAGGGCGACCATTCGAATATTGCTTTCTTCATTATTTCAAAACTTAGAATTTGGAGATTTCTGACTAATCAACTGGAGGATTGATATATATGGATGATCCAATAATTTTTTAAATGTATTTTAATTTTATCTTTTTATATGATGTATTTTTATATTTAATATTATCATTAGATACCTATCTAATATGTTATTTAATTTTATTTATTTTTTATAATTCCAATTTTGAGTAGGATTGCACTATCTTCCCAGTCCGGCTGGAATAAAAACTTTAAAAAATGTAGTGGGAAAGGAAGGAGATGGGAAAGATTAAGGTTGGGAAGTTTGGTTATGATGTCAAAGTTGGGCGTTTAACTATCAGTGGTATCTTATTTGCATTAAAACATAAATAAAAAATTCACACAATATTAAAAAAATTGAAATCTTTAATTTATAAACAATGGTAAGTTTAATATACACTTGAAAACAAACAATGATAAGTTTAATATACACTTGAAAACAAACAATGATAAGTTTAATACATATTGGAAAACGAACAATGTTAACTAAGGAATATGAAATTTGTTTAAAACATTTACAACAGGTGATACGCAAATAGTTTGAAGAATGTGTGTATTTCATCCAGTTTAGTCGCAGGGAGGGAAGGCGGGAGGGGGAGGGGTATGCGAGAGGGCGGGGGGGGGAAGGTGAAGGGGAAACGCAGGAGGATAAGGGGATGGGGGAGGGGAGGCGGAAGGGAAACGGGGACAAATGGGAAAGGACATGCAGGGAGAAACAATTTCTTTATTTAAGCGGCATTGCTACGCATGCCGGGAACTCACTAGTTAGCTTATAAAAAATTCTATATCCAAAAACGTCCCACTTTGATCACCATTTTTTTTTTTGACTCACCAAACACGTTGTATACAATTTTTTTTACATATCAATAAATATGACAATAATGAAAATTTATTTTGTTTCAAAGTTGAAAATTGATCAAAGTTACGCCACATTACAGTAAACATTGTTACAATATTTTTTCAAGCGACACCACAATTGGAAGATCTAAAACCAGGGAGACCAGCCGCTGTAGGTGATGGAGAGAAGGCCAGGATCTGTAGCCAAAGTTATTAGATTGTCCACCTGTAATAAAACATTGAATTTAGTTAAACTGCCTTAACCCCTCAAGCCTCTGGCCTATTTTTTCGAAAGGTCAAAATATTTGCGCTTTGTTTTTGAAAGGTGATGAAATGCGATTTCAAATTATATGATTCAAAATACGTAGAAAAGTTGTACGGATTCAAAAAAAAGTTCTGGCGCTGTTAAAAAATACTAGCCAATTTATTATAGTGCTATATAGCCAATGAATTAACCTGTATTTTAACGATTACCTTGTATTTGTAGGATTTATAAAAAAAATCGTAAAGTTTATAACCACGCAAATCCTGCGTGTTTGTTACTTTGAAACTGCCGTGAGGGGTACTTATTCGAGTCAACATAGAATATTTTAGATTACTGTATATTGTCTGTGGAATACTTGATAATGAAAGGTGCATATCTACGGAAAAAGGACTGAATTTTATCCGTAAACAGCTGATCAAAAATTCGGCGTGAAGAAAATATTTTAAAAATTTGTTTTTAACATTGTTCTAAAATAGTCTACGAATTTCAGATTTGCAACATCTATGGTCATAATAGATAAAGCATTTCAAAGGCTCGTTTTAAAATAAATGGCTGGCCATGGAAATGTTTTAAATAATTACAATAAATGTTTTACGAATGGTAGGAAAATGTGGTTCAATTTTCGACCGCTATCAATCGCAGAAAAATAAAAGTGGTCCATTTTTCGACCATAATCGCTCCAGTGGTTTTTATTACAGGCATTATCAAACCTAATTATAAAAATAATTACATAGCAGAACTTGTTTATAAATAATTTGTCTTTACAAAATTAAATATATAAGAGAAGGAATAAAAATTAAAATAGAATTCTACAAATTAAATATAATACATAACAATAAAAAAAAGTATAGTGGTGTTTGTTTGATTTCATGAAATACAAACCTGTTTTAATAGCATAAAATGCAAAGTTTGAGTGAGGCTGAAGGTAGTGAGAAGGGGAAGGAGATGTGGAAGAGGATGGTTGGAAAGTACCTGGCTTTTCAGATCTAGTCACCAAACACTGCAAAAGTCATTTCAAGCAACATTTCAATTCTGAACAAGGGCATTACCGAGAATATCTTCCACTCTGGAAAGTGCTGCAGATTTTTTTAAAAATAATTTTAAAAAAATTATTTGCCCACGCTGGGATTTGAACCCGCGATCTCGGAATTCGTAGCCGAGGTTCTTACCCACTTGGCCACGGAATAAGTAACTTGTAAGTTGAGATGGCATAATAATGAATGAAATATAAACTACCAATTCGAAAGACCTGATTTTTAACATTAATATTTTTGATATCATCAACAATACAAATAATTAATTATATGTATGTCCATAAATAAATAAACATGAATGTCTGCTGGTTTCTTTGTTTACCTGTTGGTCAACAGCGAGGTTATCACCAGATCCGGTGCGGTATGAAGCCACCGCCTTGTGAAGAACCTGCTGGAAATACTGCGTGAACTCCACTCCCTGACTCCTCATGGCCAGATCCTCCAGCGTAATGACGGAGGGATCTACTCCGCAGAGCTTTCTCTTGCACTGGTTTATCTGCAAAACAACTCCTTTTACTTGCTTTGAGGGCATTTTCGCCTAACGTTTTAATACGTTTTGTGGTATACTTTGCAGTGTTTTTTCTGACGAACAATACAACTCCGATGATGGGGAGTAACAATAATGAAAGTTTATTATCTTCTTATTTACATACAATGAATGTTTAACTGGACCTGATGTCCGTTCTAAAGAACGTGTAAATCTGCAGCAAGAGAAATGCCCACCTATAAATCGGATATGATCAGCTATCTTCGTAACTGTTCAGGTATTAGACCTTGTTGTGCGCCGGCGCACACGCCAAAATGTTCAAAAAATTTAAATTTTGGAATGCGATTTTAACCCTTATGTACAAAGAAAACGTATGAAGAACAAGGTCAGAATCGCTTGAGGCATTCTTGTTCTTAAGGTATAAAATACTGTGAAGACACCTAGGGAAGCGGAATAATTTCTATGAAATTCTCTATGCCCTCCGGCCGAGATATTTCTCGGCATTTGAGCTGTCAATAATAAAACAAATAAATTCATCAAATAAACGCAAGTAATGTTGTTTTTATGCATAGTTTATTGTTCAAGGAATGGGTTTCAGTAAATATAATATACGATAGCACAAAATAAACCAACAAAACATTACGTCAAAGTCAAAATATTGCAATTTTACATTGTTTCTTCCTTGGCACTTGACAAGTTAAACCTACATACAACTACCTGTACTAACGACATCTGTAGAGAAACTTTGAAAGTACATACATATTCACATACACTATACGTTTATATGAACATTCCATTCCGTTTCTTTTACGTTCCCAACAAAACAGTTACAGAATGGAAGTAATGGATTCTATATCAGAAATGTTTCAATTATTGTCCAACGTTTAAAAAAATATATATTAGGCTAGCTTTACACTCGTAATTAAAAATTACGGATTACGTAAGATTTTGACAGGTCACTCCCAAGAGCGTTTACATATGCATCTGACTTGTGGTAATTAATGATCACGGAAGTGTTTCGGAAGTTCGATCTGTGTAACTGCTCATGCGACCGTTTACATCTGTAAATTTATTTGCGGTAAGATGGCTTCTTTTCAACAACGACCTGCTACTGTCAAATTTACGCGATTTTGTCAATAAAGTCGAAAAAGACCAAATAAAGTGCTGAAATAGAATTTGGCTTTAATTAAACAATTCTCCATGCACTTTTTTGCCGTCAAAGGCGAAAATTAATGGATTTCTTTCATTTTATTCGAATGACAGCTACCTGACAGCTGCCGACAGCAACCGACTTCGTATTCAAATACGTAATTTTAAAAGCAGAAATATTGAGATTATAAAGGTTTGGACCGATAATTGAATAGAAGGATGCTCATTTTCAGAAAACTCAAATAAGTGGAAATAAATACTAGTTTTATAGGAAAATAATCCAATAAAAACAAATGTCTTTTGATTTTTGACATTTCGCAACGGCGCATTTTGGTACTATTTCTTACAAAAAGTCCCTCAGCTTATCAAGCTGATTTTATAAGCTGTGAGAAGGCTGTAATTTCGCACGGACGCGATTAGACCTGTCAAAAAACTTCCGGAAGAAGAAGTTCTGTAACATGCTTTAAATTACGTTAAGTGACTTTTGGTGTCGTTTACATTGGTAATTTGGCCATAATTCGCTTACACGAGTGAATTACGGGAAAAAAATTACGAATGTAAAACCAGCCTTACGTAAGCTATTTAAGACACCACTAATTTAATTCTACACACCTAAAATTAATTACCAAATCAAATTTTGTCAAAAAAATGTAGAGACAGGATATAAACACACGTGATCTGGCCAGCGGCAGTGAGTTGTTGAACAATTCTCGCAGGAACCTACCTTGTCAGCGGGCGACCAGTTGGGAGGGTCTGTGTCCGACTGTTGGTGCTGCCACTCCAGCGAGGGCTCGCGCACAAACACCTCCATGGCGGCCAGCAGCAGAGAGCCGTGCGCCTTGAAGGTGCTCAGGGCGTGCCACATCAGCTCGCGGAGAGTGCCTGAAAACAACAAACAAACAAACCCTTAGAAATGTACTTATGATATGAACAATTTGAAAGGTGATTATTATAAATCTGACGATATAAAATATATAAATAATTCAATCTATGCAAAGGAGGACGGTTTGTCGATTGACAATCCGTTGTTAATGTCATTAACAGATAAAAAAATATAATTTTATAATAATAACAACTTCGGAGGGGCCAACTGTCGGGGATCAACTATAGGATCACCCCCGTTTCTTATAATTTAGTCACCAGTCTTGTTAAATATTGTGAGCAGAGCACATCTTGGCCTTTGCTTTAAACCTAGTAGCATTTTTTCAATTATGTCTTACTAGCTGGTACCCTGCATGCATTGCTATGCCATTTAATAAAAAAATTGTTTCTCCCTGCGTGTCCTTTCCCATTTGTCCCGTTCCCTGTTCCGCTTCCTCTTCCTCTCCTGCGTCTCCTTCCCCTCTCGCGTTCCCACTCCGCCTCCTCCACCTTCCCTCTCCCCACTCCTTCCCACCCCTTCCCCCGTCCCGTGAAACCCCCTTCCAAGTTCCCCCCCTCCCACCATCCCCCTCCCGCATTCCATACATTCAGTTATCAATCAGTTCGCGTGCAACCTATTGCAAGTTTTTATACAAATTTCATAATGCCAGAGCTCACCAGTGGTAAAAAAAATAATTATCCAATTTGGTGCAGTCCTTCGGTAGTTATGCGCCTACATACATTTCGGCAATTCATTTTTAGAGATAGATATTAACTACGACGCCTGAAATAAAATTTCCCCCAAATATATCAACATTGTTTCCACGGCAACGATTTGTTTTGCTTTTCTTCTGACATTGGCAATAACTCGCTTTTGTTAGGGACAGAAAACGTATAATAAAAATAATATATTAATATTTATAATTGCATAACGCCGGAGCTTACCATCATATACAACGTACATTACTCGCATATAATATAGCTTTCGATTGGTGAAATAATTTTTAAAATTGTTTTAGTGGTTTATGCGTGAAAGCGTAACAAACAAACACACGCAGTTTCGCATTTATAATATTAGTATAGATTACATATAAGCCTAGAAAATATAATGTGACTTCAGCGCAATGAACTCGGTAACAATATGTATTCTTTTTAGTACGGAAACCCAACGTATATAAGGTGTATTCTGCTAATACAATTCTACGTAGTCTCACCGGAAGAAGCGGCTGCCCCCTGAGGAGCCAGGACCCCGAGGAGTTGCGGAGTCAGGCGGAAGGGCAGCAGCTCGGGCACCGACTGCTGCTGCGTGGCCGTTCCGAAGGCGTGGCCAAAGTCCACTCCCAGCGCACCGCCGCTCTGCAGCGACACCAGACAGTTGGACAGGTGACGGTCTCCAATTCCTGCAAATGGATTTATAGTATTAAACTTGTGATAATTCAAGCTAAACATAGATGGCTCTAGTGTAGAGAGTACTTAGAGGTTGCAGACATATCCGACAGATGTCGGTAGTGTACAGGTTTGCCCCTCCATGTTCTTTGGCCAAGATTGACTACATCCACATACGGAAGAGATTTTAAACAACATTACCTCAGAATTCTTATGAAGCAGAACAAACACTTTGTGTTCTTTTTCTTATTTCTCTATAACTATGACCAAAGACATTAAAATTCAAGAGATATGCTGTGGTGTCCGCCCAACTGTCGGCAGGATTACTTCCGAATGGGAATACTTTGAATACAGAAAGTAGTTGATTTTTTGAAGGTGTGCAGTAGTATTGGTTAACAATATCGGGGGCACCAGGAAACACAGTCCCACCCAGTAAAAACTGCCGATAGCACAACTCTTATATTTCAATATCTTCGACTATGACTACATGTGTCATAGTCAATAGTGTCTATTTCCTTTCAAATAGACTCTTTCCTAGAGACTTTTTTAGAGAATTTTTAAAAATTATTTTACATTTTTTCTCATTTATTTTAAACTTATGCAACTTTTCATTTATCTGCTATTTTATATTATAATATCTGTGAGAAATTACTATTAATTCACAAAAAACTGAAAGTTGCCACTAATCATAAAAAATGAATTCTTTAATGGACTACACTTCACAATTTTAAATGCATTAATGCATAAAAGGCCTAAACAATTAAAATTAATAAAGCAGCGAATATCCATACTAGATATTCGCTGCACCTTTTGATTTTGCCAAAAAAGTCAGTTTGGTCAAGTGCAGCCTATTAACAGTTGTTCCTCTTAAGGGGGTATTGTAGTCTAGAGTATAATTTTTTTTCATATTTCGATAGTTTAGATATTCAAAAATATCTCTTTAACCGGTCCCTTGCCGATTACGCGCCCGCGCGCGCCAGATGCGAGCCAAATTAAACTCTAAAAAATATTTTTTGAAATGCGATTTTAAACCTTCATTATAAAGAAAACATATGAAGGATAAGGTCAGAATCGCTTGGGGCATTCTTGTTCATAAGGTATAAGATACCGTGTACCTATCTAGCACAGCGGAATAATTTCTGTGGAATTGTTTAAGATCTCCGGCCAAGAGTTTTTCCCTGCTTTTGAACTGTCAGATTGGCTTGCGTAACTCTCGCGCCGTTGTCGTGAAAAAGATCGTAAAACATATAAATTCATCGAGTAAACGCAAGTAATGTTGTTTTTAGGCATAGTTTATTGTTCAAGGAATGTGTTTCGGTAAATATTACATAAGATAGCATAAAATAAACCCACAAAACATTAAGTAAAGGTCAAAACATCGCGAAATTTACCCGTTTGCTCTAAGGCACGTCACAAGTTAATAGGATTTTTCGAAATTTGAATTATTTTAAGACTCAATTTAAGTGTCGCTGTTTGGACGGAATCAAACTAGAATCTGAATAGAACAAAACTTTAAACACTTTTCGTTTTGTCGAAACTACTTTTTTCAAATATTTAAATAATTTTGGTTCACGAAACACCAACAATGAATAATTCAGAAGAGATGCGACACATCTCTTGTTGAAAAGTGAATATACTAAGTTATCTTTGTTATTAATGGAAATATACAATGTGTGGGACTTTTAAAATAAATCTAATAAATGTTTTAAAATACTCACTACAAACTGGCCGCATTTTGGCCAGCAAGCGCTCGAGGGTGTTTGCAAATTGACCAAAATGTGGCCAAAAACGCTCCAGTGGAAAGGTCTCTCCCAGAGAGCAGATACATATAAGTTTATGAGCAGTTGGAAAAAGGAAATTGGTTTCTAACCTAAAATCCAGTGAGCGATATTCATGGGGGCGAGAGACTTGACGAAGTTGCTTCTCATCGTCACAAAGTTCTCCGGCGACACCGCCACCTTCATCAGCGCTTTCCTGGAATCAATTTCAATTAACCCTTTCAGACCTGAATTACAACTGGCAGTAGTAGATTAGTTTCACCATTATAAGATCATCGAATATTTTTTTAAAATGTGATTTTAACCCTCATGATAAAGAAATTGTATGAAGGACGAGGTCAGAATTGCTTGCGCCAATACCATTCTTGATGTAGCCAATAGTTTCACTCATACAGCAACACTAGAATATATTTTTTTAATGCGATTTTAACCCTCATGAAAAAGAAATCGTATGTAGGACGAGGTCAGAATAGGCCACTTGCATCACATTTTTTAATTTTTTTTTCCGGTTTAGGCAAATGTTTTAAGACATTCGGTATTTTTTTTTTTTTTTAATCGTTTTTTTGAAACCCTGGCAATTTTTTGAAACTTTCAATCCAAAAAATCGGACCATTTTTTATAAACCGGAAGGACGAGACATAATTTTAATGGTGCGAAAAAAAATAATTACGTAGCCGAAAATCATTTAAAAAAAAACGACGTATTCCACATCAATGGCACAGGAGAATATTACATCTCAAAATCTTGGCATACCAAAAATATTACATCTCATAAATATTTGTCTCCTTGATCCATCTTATTGATCATTAATCATTATAATATTCAACGTCTACATATGACTAAATCCAATTTAATAAACTATAAATTTATAAAAAAAAATAAGTAACATTTTCGTAATCTTAGTAGAAAAATCTATCCACACGATTTTTTCCAAGTCATTATGAAATCCATGCAAGTGGCCTATTGCTTGCGCCAATACCATTCTTGATGTAGCCAATACATAGTTTCATACAGCAACACAAAAATATTTTTAAATGCATTATCTATGACTTAGCAGCTCGACTTTTGCAACTGTCAAAAGCGAAAGGATCGATGTTTTATGTTTTCAAATGCTTATAAAGGTCTTTATTTATTTGCAAAATACTTTGAATTGTGTTTTTTCATGTTAGGTATGTATTCAGATTAGTGTAGAAATAATAAAATCAGTTTATATTTGTGTGAATATATTTTTTGACCTATTATTACCAAAATGGGAGATTTTTAAATTTTTTTTTTTAGTTAGTTAGCTATTCTGAAAAACCTCTTACAATATAATTTACGCAATATACACGAAAAATAAAATACATTATCTGGTAAACAGAAAACAATGTAAAAAAAAAAATTGAAGCTCGACCGGCAGTGCTGGTCATGACAAGTACACACAGGAACAGGTAGGAAAATGATTAGGGATATGCAACAATATTAACTTAATATTATTAAGTACAGCGGTTCAAGATATGAGGTATGTGTAAAATGAGAGGTGCATTGTGTAAAAAGCCCAACCAACAGGTATTCACTTGGTTCGGTGGTTCCACTTGTAAATAAATAAATAAAATATATGAAACAATTACCTGAGAAGATACTTTGGAAATCTGTTGACTTCATCTTTGTAGCGAGCCTCGCTGTCTTCAATGTTGGAAGCGAGGCGGGCGTGTTTCTCCAAAAGACTACTCCCACTAATATTTTCAATAAATTCGTCCCTTTCAAATTTCACACTGCGAAGTATAGCTGAAAAGAATATTTAAGCTTAATACATGCACAAAATTAGGTGACCTGACAGTTGGACCTCCGAAATTATAGCTATTATAAAACTAGCAAGTACAAGAAACGAAATATACAAATAAACTATGTGAGAGAATTCAGTTAAAACAACAAAACTTTTCTATACTCAGTCAATTATAAATCTGGCACTCTCCGAGTTGAGATCAGAAGGATAATTCTGTATCTTTCGCGACATGGTAACGTGTGTTAATTGGCCGTTTACGACACATTTTGACAGTTTTCTTAAATGCAGTATTCCGTATCACGCCAACGAGCTAAATACATGCCGTTGGCGCGCCCTATAGCCGAATAAAATATAAAAATTTTTTTTTTTTGATATGCAATTTTAAACCTTATGTATAAAGAAAATGTATGAAGAACAAGGTCAGAATCGCTTGGGGCATTCTTGTTCTTGACGTAACAGATATAAGGAACACTCAAATAATTGTCTTTGGACATTTTTATGACTTTGGAAATGGGCATTTCTGCCGCGATTCAAGCTGTCAAACTTTGAGCGTCGCGTTTCATAAAAAGATCGATAAACCTATCAATTTGTCAAATAAACGCAAGTAAAAGTGTTTGTAGGTGTAGTTCGTTGTTCAAGGAACGTATTTCGGTAAATATTATATACCATAGCATATAATTAACCGGCAAAATTTACGTCAAAAGTCAAAACATCGCGAAATTTTCGAGTTTCATCCGTAAAACCCCGAGGCATTCAACCGGTTAATACACCAACTCCAAAAGTAGTTACCCTAATGCAAGAGATGACGGTGTGTTTTTTTAATGATGGGGAAAATTGTAAATCGAATGTCATCGAGTACAAAAATCAAATATTAAAATAATGGACAAAAGGATAGTAATTTATGACTGCCTATTAGACTAGGCTTACACTCGTAATTAAAATTTACAGATTACGTAATATTTTGACAGGTTACTCCCAGGAGCGTTTACATATGCATCTGACTTGTGGTAATTAATGATCACGGAAGTTCGACCTGTGTAACTGCTCATGCGACCGTTTACACCTGTAACTTTATTTGCGGTAAGATGGCTTCCTTTCAATAACGACCCGCTACTGTCAAATTTACGCGATTTTGTCAATAAAGTCGAAAAGGACCAAATAAAGTGCTGAAATAGAAAGCCAATTAAACAATTCTCCACGCACTTTTGTGCCGTCAAAGGCTAAAATTAATGGATTTCTTTCATTTTATCCGAATGACAACTACCAACCTGACGGCTGCCGACAGCAACCGATTTCGTATTCAAATACGTAATTTTAAAAACAGAAACATTGAGATTAGAAAGGTTTGGACCAATAATTGAATAGAAGGATGCTCATTTTCAGAAAACTCAAATAAGTGGAAATAAATACTAGTTTTACAGGAAAAAATCCAATAAAAACAAATGTCTTTTGATTTTTGACATTTCGTAACGGCGCATTTTGGTACTACTTCTTACAGAAAGTCCCTCAGCTTATCAAACTGATTTTGTAAGCTGTAAGAAGGTTGGAATTTCGCGCGGACGCGATTAGACCTCTCAAAAAACTAGCGAAAGAAGAAGTTCTGTAACATGCTTTAAATTACGTTAAGTGACTTTTGGTGTCGTTTACATTGGTAATTTGGCCATAAATCGCTTACACGAGCGAATTACGGGAAAAAACTTACGAGTGTAAGCCTAGCCTTAGGCTTATATGTAAGTAGTTATAATCACTTATAAATAGTAATTCAGTTTTATGTAGGTTATAAATCCATTCAACACACGACAGGCATAGACAAACTGTTGAAAGCCATAGAAAATCACAGAAATTTGACAGCCAACAACGCACGACGGAAGCCTTCCAATATACATCTGACGAATTTTGCTTTTTTGTCTTAATTGTCTCGTAATGCTGTCTTAACATAAAAGATAACGCAAAAGATACTGAATCACTCTTCAGAGTTACTAAATGCGACAAAAGGTCATTTTACCATCAAGTTGAGGATCTGCATGGCAAGCCAGTTCCTTGAGGGTGGCGCAGCCCTCCACCCACTCTATAAGGCCCATGTCGTGGGAAAGGGGAATCACCTGAAACAAATGTGAATCAGACACAATTAGGGTTTGCAATCCCGTGGGATTTAAGCAATATTTCGACCCGTGGATTTATGGGATTGAAAATATTTTAAATTCATACCTCGTGGGATTGAAAAATATTCTAAATTCATACCTTGTGGGATTGAAAAATATTCTAAATTAATACATTGTGAGATTGAAAAATATTTTAAATTCATACCTTGTGGGATTGAAAAATATTCTAATTTCATAACTTGTGGGATTGAAAAATATTCTAAATTCCAACCTTGTGGGATTGAAAAATATTCTAATTTCATACCTTGTGGGATTGAAAAATATTCTAGATTCATACCTTGTAGGATTGAAAAATATTCATATTAATTTATACCTTGTGGGATTGAAAAATATTCTAAATTCGTACCTTGTGGGATTGAAAAATATTCTAATTTCATACCAAAAACTTGCAGTTTTTATAAATAAAGGGTGGTTAATCTTTGATAATGAAAGAGGAACTGAACTTGATGTAAAAAAAAGAGGATTGAGCGAAATCTCAATTATTTGTGCTCGAATACATACCATAGAAAATAGCCATAGCTTTTTCGATATGCGGGTACGTGCGTACCTTTGGATTGGTTGCCCGTTCTTCCACGTATGAAATTATCAACCATGCGGCTATGAACGAAAGATTCTTGTCAGACTTCCACAAGCAACTACCAAACTAAACAATGTTTTATTAACCCTCGAAAACACTTTCTAACAAGCATCCACTCGCGAGAATACACATCGACTACCTGCAAAATATTTGTTAGGTCTGGCCAGACCTTGTCGCTTATCGGAGGGTTAAAGAAAATAGTCATCAATGATTGGTCAAATATGGCTCTGACTCACGTTGTAGGTGGAGATGGCCATGCCGGTCTCGGCGAGGGGATGGTTCATGAGCTGGAAGAGCTGCTGGATCCTGTCGTCCTGGCGCAGATCCTCACACCTCTTCATCAGGAAGCCGTATCTCTTGCCGTCGGATCCTATCACGCTCAGTCGCACCGGCCTGCGCAGGGTGGGGAGCACGGTCACCTAGTTTAACCAAAATACAAAACAATCTTATTCTCATATTCCCTTCATAGTTACATAATTCAGTCGTCTTTGGAGATGGCCTTCCTATGGGTATTGTTGTAATGGTATGGGTAGACATGCTCAATAGTAGCATGGGAGTATGCTGCTGATGAGCAAATGCTGCTTAGTGGCATGTGTGTCAGTGACGTTGCTAGTATTAAGCGTGCTACTGGATTTGTTGACGGAAGGGGAGAGCATGTTCGCTTATGAGCACGCTCACTTTGATCCAATCTCAGTTTGTGGTAGCTGCGCGTGCGCATTCTTTGTAAAAATATCTAAAATTGCCTGTTGGGGAGACCAAAAACATCGCTTATTATAATTCATCATCAGAGTAACAAATGTCTTTGAAACACAGATGTTAAAATATCCCATGAATTCCTTTATCTCCAAAATGAAACAAAATTCTGATGAAATTAGCATTTATTTCTTTATTTCCTAGTCATTTTCAGATTTTCTCTTTTATTCAGGTTTAAACATAGAAATTTTTTGAAAATTTGCTGAAAATGAAATTATAGTAATATTTAATTAAATGAAGAAAAAATTAGCGAAACTCAATCTAAAATCTGGTAACAGAAAAATCAGGAAAAGATATTGGCACCTCTGGGATTTTTTGATTTTTCTGTGTACAGATTTTTGATTGAATTTCGCTAAAATTGTAATTTTAGCGAAATTACAATTAATAATTGTAATATTTAAAAATTGCAATTTTATGCAAATTGTAATATTTAATTAATGTAATTTAATTAAATATTACAATTTGCAGTTTTTACTCATAAAGTTAAGAATAAATATAAATAGTACTATCTCACAATTATTGTAATACCATTTTTCAATATGGTTAATCAGAAAAACCCAGAATACCCACATTTTCCCCACAAATGTTGGAAAATCTTATAAATTCTCCATTCTCCGCAATTTTGAGGAATTTCCCACAAAACCTGAATACTGGTATATTCTTGTAAAGCTTCCATTTTGGCTGAGAGCACGCTTATAAAGAGCAAGTGGGTTCAATTGTTTGCTTTGAGAATGCTTATTTATGCTCATTTATGAGCAAGTATGTTCTGTTATAGAACATGCTCATAGCCCCTACATTAAAGGATTTAAGTGAAAACAGTAGAACCCCGTTAATTCGAACCCCGATAATTCGAAAAAATGGGTAGTTCGAAAAAGTACCCAGAAATTGTTTTTCTGAAATGCTTTACCAAACTGCAGTCGATATTCATATTATAATTGTGAAAAAATTAGACAAACTGTCCTGAACACAGGTCAATATATCTGAGCGAAATAAATCGATAATGAACGTACAAAATATGAACAAAATAATATTCTAACCTCATTCTGGAATCTACCAATCTTCACGTGGTCCAATACGTTTGGGGGCATATTCCTGAAGCCGTCGTACTGCCCAAACACCTCGAGTTCTCCGTCCTGCTCCTCCCCGTAGCGCGCCAGGAAGGGACTGAAGTTGGCCAGGGTTCTCCGCCCCGCGATGGACTTGGCGTCATCAGCGTCTTTAAGACTCACCAATATTTTGCAGAGCTCGCGCTTGCGGAAGGCGCTATCATCTAAATTATATCACAAAAATCAAAACAGTGACAAAACATATTAGAGGATGTTCTGGGAAGAAAAACGATACGATAGTGGGTAGGAATCTGTTGTCATTTGTACGATCCTAGGAAAATGATTTATTCACCACTTCTCAGTATGTTTACAAGACCTTTACGATACATGTAAATAATAATTAATTAATAAACTAATTTCATGTATTTTATGAAGGACCTTTGTATGATGAATGTAATTTATAGCCACTTCACCAAGCAGACATATGTCTCATACAAATAAGGAAGAAAGGAATTACTGAAGCATTCTTTTCTCTTTAGCTGGTTTATCGCTGCATTTATCGCGGATTGAGTTTGTGTATCTGGGTAGTATGTTTACGAGAGATGGGAAGGCTGATAGAGATATTGAAAGAAGGGTAAATGCAGGTAACTCCATTAATGGAGGACTGAATGCTGTTGGCGCGAATAAAAACACTTTCAAAAGAAGCGAAACTAGCAGTCCACATTAGAGTCTTGGTACCTACCCTGATGTATGGCAGTGAAGCATGGAACTGGCAGAGGAAGGATGAAAGTAAACTGAATGCTGTTGAAATGAGATCCCTGAGGCATACGTGTGGTTAAACCACGTATGATTGTGTGAGAAATGTGGAGATCCGCAAAGAATGTAAGGCTGAAGTAAGCATAATGAGTAAGATTAAGGACGGGTTGTTTCAAAAAATTTGATGAGTTCATCAAATATTTGAAGTTAATTTTCAGGTTCTGTGTAAGTTATTTAAGTTAAGTTAAGAAAGGGACCCTCAGATGATTTGAGTAATGTAAAAAAAGAATGTAGTGTAAGAAGAATATATGACCCAAATGTGAATGGCAGACGAAGTCGGGGACGCCCGAGGAAGACATGGCACGATCAAGTAAATCAGATCAAAAGTCAGAATAATAGAAGAGTATTGTATGAGACAATGTATGAATGTGAGTGAAGCAAAGAGTGTGTGCCAAGACCGAGTTGTTTGGCGGTCGATCCTTTCTGCCTATCCCTGCGGGAAACAGCATGATGGTTAGTTAGTTAGTTAGAATAGTTCGTAGTTTGTTTGTTTCTCTGACGAAAGCTAGCAGGCGCGAGTTGATGTACTTTGTAGCGGCGGGCAGCGGAATACATCGAGCGGAGATCGATTATCGACTGACAGTGCGTCTCGTGAGAGGTACACATAGGATCAGGTAAGAATAATTAATAGAAATATGCAACAATATTAAATCCCAAGCACAATTGTTCATAAGATATATAAATCTAGATGAGGGTAAAATAAGAGCTGTATTGTGAAAACAGCCCAACCAGGAATGATTGCTACAACCGTATTCAAAATATTAATTACTGTAATAATTACATGCTGTTGGTGAGTCAATAAATAAATAAATGAATGAATAGCTCTGTCCAGGGTCTTCTAGGATCATGATGGTGAACGGCTCAGTACAAACTTCTACAAGTTGTTAACCTCTGGTTTGCCGATTGCCCAGGACGCGCCATAAAATAAAATAAAAAAAATTTTGAGATGCGATTTTAAACCTTATGTATAAAGAAAATGTATGAAGGACAAGGTCAGAATCGCTTGGGGCATTCTTGTTCTTGACGTAACAGATATAAGGAACACACCTAGCCTCTCAAATAATCATCTTTGCACATATCTATGACTTTCGAAATGACATTTCTGCCGCGATTTGAGCTGTCAAACTTTGAGCGTCGCATGTCATGAAAAGATCGATAAAACTATCAATTTGTCAAATAAACGCAAGTAATATTATTTGTAAGCATAGTTTATTGTTCAGGGAACGCGTTTCGGTAAATATTATATACGATAGCATAAAATAAATCCGCAAAATATTACGTCAAAGTCAAAACATCGCGAAATTTTCGAGTTTTTTCCCTGGCATTTAAGAGGTTAAGAAAAAACTCAAGCTTACCATTTTTCAGAAGTGATTGAAGTGAAATTTTGAATTGATCCAGTTGCTTAAAAATAGGTCCTTGAATGCGGATCCCAGCACTAGAATTGATATCAGGATATGTAGTTGCTATTAAATCCTCAATTGCCTCTGTCCATCTCAATTCATCTGAAAGATATTTATTTATTTATTTACAGACGAATAGTCCATTAACAATATAACAATAACACAAATAAAAAAAAGAGATGACAATGAAAGGAAAGTACATATAAATGAAGAGCATTGACAATATACATAGAATATAAAATTACATGTAGTACATCACTACAAGTAGCTTGAGGATGGATTTAAAAGGCTTAAAAAAATCACATTGCGTATCGACTGCCGAAAGTCATTTACGCTTACACCAAAAAATTCAATGCTTTGATTTGCGTTGACAAGTCTTGACATTCTGGATAAAGGTGAATGATATCCATAATTATTAGTAGAATGTTGATTGAGGAACAGCAATTCATTATTTCGGAGCCTAAAGGAAGGGATGTTAAACTGGATGAGTTGTAACAAAGCAGGTGTGTCAGAAATACTGTTGATAATTTTGAATATGCAAATTAGATCAGTGTCCTTTCTAGGTTTTTCTAAATAAGAAATGTTTAAAGTTTGTTCAATTTTATCATACGAATACTCGCCTCTTTCAAGTCCTAACCTCCAAGCAATTCCTCCTAGAAAGCGATGTTGTGCAGATTCGATGTGACAAATGTGGAGAGCATAGAAAGGAGACCAAATGACACTAGCATATTCAAGGAGAGGGCGAACCAGTGTACAGTAAAGAGTTTTAAGTGTACTTATATGTTTAGAGTCAGCGGTAATTCTATGAATGAAGCCGAGTAGTTTAAGTGATTTGTTTACGATGTTATTAATGTGATCACGGAAAGAAAGTTTGCAGTCTAGAGTAACCCCAAGGTCCTTGATATATGTGACAGTAGAGAGACAAACATGATTTAGTTTGTAATCAAACTGAATAGGTTTTTTGGCTCTATAAAAGGACAAAATTTTGCATTTATCAACATTTAGTTCCATGCAGTTAATTTTGCACCAATCATTAAATGAATCAGTATCAAGTTGAAAAAGTATCAAAATGTCAAAATCAATTGAGCCCTCATGTGGAAAACAGTGTTATGTGAAAAAGTGACTTCTGAGATATGGTATGTTAAACATTTTACTGGCCGAACAGAACAAAATACGCTCAGAAACCAATCGGAGTCACGATACAACCACGAGCTCTATAATAAAATCCAAAAATTAACCATAGAAAAATTAAAATGTGCACCTCTATGAAACCAAAGTTTCCAAACGCAATTTGAGAACAGTTTACGAAACTTTGTTCAAAAACCAACTGATCGCCTGCCCCGGGCGGCAATTTTAGGGGGCGCCAAAATCGTAGTTTATATGTTTGATTAAAAAAAAAAACTTGATTCACAAAG